>JAZHRO010000051.1:64158611-64760000 GCA_037157565.1 Thalassia testudinum
GGGGCAGCTGAAGAAAGAGGAAGAAGACAGGAAGGAGGAAGCTGGACAGAAAGGAAGATGAAGAAGAGAAACTAAAGACAGAAGAAAGAAGAAGACTCGCAGAAAGAAAAGAGAAGAAAAGGCAAAGCAGAAGCTAAAGAGGAGAGAAGCCAACTGAAGAAGGAGAAGGCACAGTGCAAGAAGAAGAAGAAGAAGGAAGCCAAGCAGAGAAGAGAAGAAGAAGGAAGCCAAGTAGAGAAGAGAAGAACCTGTAAGACATTGTAGCAAAGGGGCAGGTAAGGCGTCTGATTCAAAGAATCAAATGTCCAAGAAAGGAAAGGCAGAGAAAGAAGAGAAGGAAGAGGAGAAGAAAGAAAAGGATTTTTTTTGTTCACTCTCTTTCTTTAATTTTTGTAAAGTAGTATATTATAGTAAATTGTGGATTTGTATGTGATGAGAACCTCATCATAAACCCTAACTGGCACAATCTAACCTAGATATGTGATGAGAGCCTTATCATGAGCCATAACTAGCCCATTTTGACCCAATAAAGAAGATAAAAGCTCCTACATAACCTAGAAGAAGGCTTAACTGAAGGAATAAGTGCTCTGAGAAGAAAATATGAATTAAAGGTTAAAACTGCAATTTTACCATTGCAGTACATAAACGGGATTTCTCAGAGGCAAAACACAGGTCAAAAGGTCTAAATGAGATAAAAAGTGGGTTGAGTCAATCAGAAATAGGTTCATGTGCAATATAGGAAGTAAATGACATGTGGTAACCCTAAAACAGATCCGCTTAATTCAACAAGGTTCCGGTCAAGATAAAAATCAATTAAACCCTCTAAAAATCATGAAAAAATATCCCCTAGGGTTTAGAGCACTTAAGTTGGCCTTTGGAACCCAGTTTGACCTAGATTAGGGTCCTAGTTCGTCAATTAACCTAATTTGGGTTTTTGCGCAAAATATCCAGTCAAACGAGGTCAAACCTAAAATCCAACTTCACCATTGGATTCCTTAGGTCAAAATTAGGTTTGCACCAAAATTTGGACCTAAGGGGAGGTCATGTTGACCTACTTTGCAATTTAGTACACCCAAATCATAATTTGGTCCCTATCTTTTGCAAAGCATAACAGAACGCCCCCTAACTTCCTCGCCACCTTTGCAATCAGGTCCTGCCGCCATTATTAGGGCAGAATCCTGCTCCGGCGAGGATTTGAGAGGGAATCCTCTCTGATTCCTCAGAGATCCCCTCCCAGAAATGGAAGGGAGATTCTCTGAGGAATTCCCTTCCATCTGAGGCCAATTTTGATCCCTGGTGTGAACCCAATCTCTCGTGCAAACGCACGAGGGATTTGGGTATCTAAACTCTTTCCATCTCCGGCGACCGACCTCAGACGATGGCGTGCCTTCCACGCCTTGAACGACTGGCCCAGTACCTATATAAGAACCCACACCTCCGGCCGCTCATCTTCAGCTTGATTTGGCTGAGTTTCCACCTCCAATTCATCTCCTCCTGCCCGGCCAAAATTCCCAGCAAGCTCCGGCGAGCCCCCCTCCCCTCCCTCTTCTCTCTGCCACAAAACCAGTGGCAGAGTTATCTTCCTGACTCTCCTCCGCGTTGCGCAGCACCCGCGCACGCCGCCTCAGCCCCGTCGTCGCCGCCGTTCTCGCCCACTGGGCAGCATCTTCTCCGGCGACAGCAGGTACTGCTGTTCGCCTCTCCGTCCCCCTTTATCCCTGTAGTTAGGCCAAATACCTTCTCCACATTCCCTCTCTCTTTTTCCCTTGCTATTTTATCTACTAACCCCCCGACAGTGCCTGAACACCTCCATCTTCCTCGCCTCCGACCGACCTCCGGCGAGCCGCCCACACCACTCCGCCCCTCCACACGGCTCGCCACCCATCTCGTGAGCTCTGCCTCACCACCAAGAACTCATTCCACCCCTCCACTGCCACTCCAGACCTCCACAATAACCCCCCGACCAACCCCACAACTCTAGCCACAGGTTGACCTAGGCACACACGCCTAGGCCGACCTGCGGCCTGCAGCACCGTCCACCGCCTTCGTCGTGCTACGGCGAAGGTCTCTAGCTGGTCTGATTGGGCCGAGAGGCTCGTTTTGTGTTTGACAGTGTTGATACTCCTGCCGCCATGGACGACATTTGAAGAAGCTCCGTAGCAGCTCCAGGCGCCAGGGATCCCAGGCTGCAGGTGCTGCGTAGTCGTGCGAGTGTCGCGAAGTGCCCTGGTCCAGCAAGGAGCGCAAGCAGAGCCAGCAGCTGTGGGGATGGCACGCGAGTCTGCGGGCGCGCGCGAAATCAGGGCAGAATCTTTAGTCCCACATCGTGGAGAGACGAGGCGCCGCTGCGACATAAATTGAATTTGTGATATCACCTTAACGCCTCCGTAAGCACAGGGGTGAGGTCCCTCACTTGCCCCCCCACGCACGCCTCGTCCGCGGCTTGACCACGCGGATCTGGCGGGATCCGACCGACCCAATCCTTGAGCACTCCTCGCGCATCACACCACCTGCAGGTGCGCCTGGTCCCGGGTACGATCCAACCTGAATATCCGTGTGGCTCTGGGAGAGCATCCCTGAGTGAACTGTTGAGAGAGAGAGACGCGCGGGTAGAGGGAAATGGGTAGGTTTTGCTCCTGTGCAGGCAGACTGAGTGTGGAGAGACTTAGCCGCAAGGAGAAGAGAAGAAGCAGAAGAAGAAACTGAGCGAAGGAGAGACCAAGGCAGATCAGAAGAAGAGGAAAGAAGCCTTCGCAGGAGAAGAAGGAAGAGCAAGGCAGGAGCAAGCCAGAGAACGAAAGAAAGGTCAAGTGAAGACAGCAAAGATCAGAAGAAGAAGAAAGAAGGAAGGCAAGGCAGGAGAAGAAACAAGAGAAAAGATATAAAGGCAGGAAGAAGAAGCCTTCGCAAGCAAAGAAGAGAGAGAAGATCAGAAGAAGAAAAAGGGGAAAATACTTTTAAGACGTCTGATCACCATATCAGACGTCCAATTTCATATTTTTTTGTCATAATTACTTTTAATGCCATACATTCATATTTGAATTAACATTTTGAGTAAATTAGAGTGTTCAATTTCATTTTGATTAGTAGTAAATTTCATTTGCTCCCTGTGTTCGACCGCGAATACTCCGATTTTCGAGTAATAAAATTCTCTATTTGTTTGAACGCTTTGTCGTCTATACTACAACGTGATATACTTTAAACCCGCACAAAAGCGTGACAACAATATGCAAGAAAAAGCTCCTACATAACTCATAGAAAGGCTTGACTCAGAGAATTCTGAGTTTGTAAAGAAAACAGGTCATAAGGGGTAAAAATGCAATTTCACCAACACAATCAGTAAACAGGGTAACTCAGGGTCGAAACATAGGTCAAACTAACCTAATAAGAAAAAAAGTGGGATGATTTGATCCAACAAGAGCTACAGCAACTCCCAGGGAATTAAATGACATCCTATAACCCTAAAACAAATCTACTTCAATTCACGAGGTTCGAGGCAAAGTAAAAATTGAATAAACCCTCTAAAATTCATATAAAAATAATCTCTAGGGTTTAGAACCTTCAATTTGGCCTTGGGAACCCATTTTGACCTACATTGAGAACCATGCCCTATTAATGATTTAATTTGGGTTTTTACGTAAATTGACACATCAAATAAGGTCTGATCTAGAAATAAAATTCACCATTAGAATCCTTAGGTCCTATTTAGTCATGCATAAAAACTTGAGCCAAAGAAGAGACCTTCTTGACTGACTTTACATTTTGGTCCTCATCTATTACTTTTTGACCCTCAACTTTCGAAATCCTCGCATTTTGGCTCCTAGATTCTTTGTCGTTCTTTGCACTTAGGTCCTCCCTGCAAAACTCTGAGCAGCGCCATGCTTCGGCGACTTTGCGCGGAGCATGGCGCCGCGCAGGGTGAGGGAGGCCCTCTTCCCATTGAACCGGGTGTTCCCTGCGACGTCTGCTGTCGCAGGGACACCTCCATGACCTCTGCCATCACCCACACCTTCCGTGCGAACGCGCGGAAGGTATGGGTTGCTGCTCCAGCCATCCTCCGGCGAGGGAGGCACATCGCCTCCCTACACCCACCCCTCCGCCTTCGCCTTTATAAAGACCGCCGTCGCCAGCAGAAGAGGATAAGCTGTCTCTGACGGAGAATACCCCCCCACTTCCTCCTCTCCAGCTCCGACAGACGGCCTGCAGCTTCCGGCGACCAACTCCTCCTCCGCCTCGTCGCTCTGTTGCCTTACCTGCAGTAGGGTTCCCCTAACCCTTTTGTTTGTATCGTGCTGCACCCGCCGACACCCTCCGCCTGCCTCCTCGTCGCCGTTCTCCCCTTCCAAGGCCTCTTCTTCCTTAGCTCCGGCAGGCATAAGCCGGTGGCTACGCCCTTCCCCCTTCGTCCAAAACTTAGGTAAAAGCTTCCTCTCCTCCTCCTCTAAATTTCCCCCCTGTCAATTTATATTTTCACGCCCCCATACACAACTTCCACCTCCACCTGCTCCGTCTCCGACCACCCTCTCCGGTGAGCCCATTCCACCTCCACAGACCCCCTCACTCCTCGCCGATCACCTCAGAAGCTTCCCCTCACTCCACTCCACAGCATCCCCCTTTTGATTTCCTGCCACACGCCACCTAAAGACCCCCCGAACAGACCCATTTTCCCGACCACAGTCCGACCTAGGGCTACCACCGTACACCGCTTCACGCCTCGCCACCACCCGCACGAGCTTCGCAGCACTCCAGCGAAGCTCCCTACATCTTCTGACTAGGTCGAGAGGCCGTATTTCCGTGATCAGGTCACCCCCCCCTTCGGCGCCATTGCTGCGCAGGTGGAGCTCCTTCACCTACAGCTGTAGCCTCGATCTCGCCCAAGTGCTGGTCCCAGGTTGCGCGGAATGTCTTTGCGAAGGCTCCCAGGGCTGCAGCTGGGACGAAAATCCTCCAGGCTACCCCAATTAACCGCAAGCTCCTCGCCTGTGGGCGCCGGTCTGGGAGGTGGGACTTTAGTCCCACCTCGGAAGTGTGCGGCTCAGTGCCCGCACATAAATTGAAAAAGTGTTTGAGGCTATTCGCCTTCGAACACAGGGGTCAGGTCCCTTACGCACGAGCGCCCCACGCGCTTGCCCTCGCCCGCGCTCACGCCCCACGGGTCTGGGCCGGATCCGGATACCCGACACTACGCACACCTCGCCCACCACCGCACGTCGGTGGGCCTGGTCCCGGGCACGACACCCGTACCCGAATACCCGGCTCTGGGAGAGCGATCCTATGAGAGAAATCTGAGAAAGAGAGAGACGCGGGGGAGGGTAGGGGTAGGTTTTGCTCTGACCAGCTGTGTGAGTGTGCAGGCAGAGAAGAAGAAGAAGGAAGAAGGTGGCCGAAGCCTTGGCCGCTTAGGGCAGAGAGGAAGAAGAAGGACTGCAAGAAGAAGAGGACCGCAAGAAGAAAAGAAGAAGAAGAAGCATAAAGGAAGCACTGTAGCAGACGCCACTTAAGCCGTCTGATTGAGAAATCAGACGACGGATGAAGCTCTGCAGACAAAGCAAAGAAGAAGAAAAAGAAAAGAAAAGGTGCTGCAGCTGAGAGCAGAAAGAAGAAGGAAGAAAAGAGAAGAAGAAAAGAAAAGAAGAAAAGAAGATAAAGAAAGAAGAGGAATTGAAGAAGATCAAGAAGATAAAAGAAGAGAAAAAGAAGACAAGCAAAGAGAGAAAGAAGAGAAGAATAAAAAGCCAAGAAACAAAACCTATCTCTCTCTCTCTCTCTCTCTCTTATTTTTGTAGTAAAAGCATTGTACTTCTAGAATTCTAATAGCTCCCTGAGTTCGACCTCGGAAGAAAAGCATTTCTGAGTAAAATTATAATAGTGGCAATGACAAACCGTAGCTATTTTACCTGTACCACAACGACATTACTATAACAAACAAAAGACCTAGCCACGGTTGGTCATAAGTCGGCCACCAGTATGCTGCTAGAATTAAAGTTTGCTCTCTGAGTTCGACCTCGGAATTTTCTAAATTTCGAGTTATAAATTTTTATTTGTTTTCGCGGAGAGTTCATCTATATTACAACGAGATATCTGTTAAAACACGATCTAGCCGCGTAAGCAACACCCATGACATTCTATGACAATTCCATGTGTCTATTGCGGTATCTTGACTCCTCACTCCTCGATACACAAGCCTGGACGTGGCAATCATCGATAACACCTATTACTCCCTACATTTGCAGGAGTTGTCATCGTAAGAGAAGAATACGATGAAACAGTTAAGGGCATGTGTTAACAAATATGTACTTTAACCAATTACTTCAAAGTAAGGGTAGTATTTTTGGTTCGCCGTTATTTCCTATGGGGTGCCTGAATCCGGTGGTCGAATTAACATCGACTCCAAGCTTAAAGTAGCATCCAAAATAGACCTGAAGTTGAGACTTATTGTTTCACCGGAATGTTGGAACCGCTCTTGTAGATCACGATTGGAGGATGCATGACTAATTGTATAGAGGAAGATGTAGACTTGCTCGATTGTAGTCATGTGAGTTGAATCTTGCAAGCCACCATAGGACTCTAACAACCTGATAAATGACTTCACTGTATCAAGATGCATACGGAACAACCGATATAATCGTTCCTCATAACCCTGTATTATTTCATAAATCTATAAGTGACCTCCCATCGGCTCCATATGCATTGCTCTTGGAGGACGACGAGGAGTCCCATCATCGTCATCGGAGGGAAGTCACGAACATAAATAGATGGGGATGGAGTGGACATCTGAGGGGAGTCCTCCATCGTACCAATGGTCGATGAAATGAGGAGTCACGCTACAAACAGTTCCACGTGATCGATGCAAAATAAATATGCCACAAGAGATGGTTACCTCGAGGTGTCAGAAGCAGTGCTTCGTGACCAAGGAAATGCTACAGCACCACAATGTAGCTTCGGTAGATGAAGAAAATTTCCACGCAAGAAAGACAGCACAACGCTCGAGCCAAGCGAGAAGAAGATTTCTCCACTAGAGTAAGAAGAGAGGAGCGCAAGGGGAGGAGAAGGGACAGGAGCGGAAGGATATGAGTCTCACAACGGTTCTATTCTCTCTTCCACGCCTTTGCACCTTTGCATTTACGAAGTTGCAGTACAAGTGGGCAATAACGTCTTAGTGGGTGTTGTCACTTCACAGCATCCATTAGCTTTTACGTCTGAAATGAGCAGAGGGGCATTTACGTCTGAAATGCACTCCAACTGGGCAGCGTCTCCAACGCACCAATGCTGCCCTTATCCCACTCGCTACAGTTCCCTTAGACTTCTACAATACACTTATCCCCCCCTAAGCCCTGCGCCAAACGGAGCCTAAGTGTTAGTGATGGTACTAGCCAGCAACCTAGGTCCGGTTGGATGTTAGGTGCTCAATATCAGTACCAAGAGTTCGTACTGGTACTAGCCCTTCTAGTGGCTAATGGGTTGTGACGCCAAGGGCCAGTACTGAACACCAGTATCGGTACTGCTTCCCTAGAAATTTGATGCAAAAATTGCACTTGCCCTACTCTACAAAGAGAAGTGAGGAAAAATAAGAGGGAGAAGGTTTAATTTTGTAAGAGTATTAAGAATATGAAGATGCAAATGCTAATCTTGTAATTGATGACCAAGTATGTTATGGGTACAAAAACCCTTAAGGTGATAGATTAAAAACCAAGAATAACCGATTAAATCTCAAGTGAAACCTGGAATATCTAACTCTGGTGACTTTGTTACGAGTCTAAAGAGGGAAGCTTGGATCCTAAGGTCTGAAGTAAGCCCCTAGGCAATCCAGTAGGTCCCTAGGATTTTTTTCCTAACACAAGAATTTAAAATGGATTAAAAGACTAGTAACTCTTTTAAGTGAGCTCGTAGAGTTGCACCATTGACCTTGTGAACCGAGGGTTCACTATTTCGGGTTGGAGACCCGAACAGCTGAAGTAGCTAGTGGCTACTTGCGAATCACACTGGGATATGGAGGATTCCCAAACATGATGACATTGCCAGGGGGCTGTTGTTGAATTTAGGTACCAGCGGATACCCAAATCTGATTGAAGTCTTATGGCATATGTGGGATGTGAGATTTGGTCATGGCCACAGTACCGACGACGGATTGAGAGGGTCCATCTAGAAGATTGTGTTCCACGAGAGAACAATGGTGTGAGTTGTTAAACATCTGGCAAACTCTGCTTAAGATGGGTAAGAGTTATAGTCTCAGTCAGATGGCTGACTAAGAGGGTACACCCAAAGTACATGCTCCTAGCAGGAGGCATTAGTGTGACTTGTTAAACATCCAACCTAACCTACCACAACTAAATACTTATAATCATGACTATACCTCTATGGTTATGAGTCGAGCCACTCTTTGTAATCTAGAAAATTTGGCCTGGGTAGTTCCTAAGATGCCTGACTCTTCTAATTGAGGCCAACAACGTTCTTGATGGGTCAAGAATTAGTACACCTTTCGCGAGGGTTATCATCTTTGCTAGTCTCTCCCCTAGCCAGGGAGAGACTATTTGGTTGGGATCCAAGGGAAGGCTATGCCTTAATCACCTCTAGTAGAGATGGATGATACCCATAATCTAACTTCTAAGGCAAGCAAGGGAATAAATCATGTGATAATAAAATTTGATAACCATGTGAATAAATCCTGGTAAATGAGGGAAATGTTGTAGCCAGCCTATAGTGTTAACAAAACATGGGTTAATTATGAGAATTGAGTAAAGGCTTGTAATTGGTTTGTTACATAAGTGAATGGGGAAAATGGTTGGGTAATTGGCCTTGGTACATAAACCCATACACAACCTCTTCCTGATGTAGTGTTAAGATGTGGCTTTGTCCCTACTGAGCCGTTGGGCTGATCCTTGCTTTGTGACCCATTTCTGGCATCATAAACCACCCATGCCTAGACTACCTACTGCCATGTGATGGCCCTTGATTGGTGTGAACGCACTCTCACAAATTGCACTCTCATCGTCCGGATCATGCCATGTGGCACCAATCTGCACTCTCCTCGCACGTCCCCTTATTCCTGTGCACTACTCCCACACGCCTTCGCATTGTACTCGTGTGCTATGCACGCCACTCCCCACACACCCTCATGCCTACACTCAATGCCTCTGTGCGCACTATGCACATTCCACCCTACACCTCGTGTACCCTACGCTTCCTCTTTGTCTCCCCTCCTTTCTCTTCTTTTCTCTCTAGCAATTCCATTCAAGTTTTCAACGTGGTAGCGATGTGATGGTGACACAAGACCCAAGTGGGGGCTCTTTATGGAGCTAGAGTCAATTAGGTCTTGAAAAATACCCAACTTGGGCCAAAATACTCCTACTTTCAGTTCATGTGCACTTAAGTCCTCATCAAACATATTTCTTACCTAACTTTTACTGTACAGCTTGGATTTTTGCAAAATTGATCTAATTGGAAAGCTTACGATGAAAAGAATCCAATGGTATCATGTATGAGACATTCTGAGCAAATTTTACCTAAGTGTTGACAGAGTTTTCTCAAAACCCACATTTTCTCATTTTCAAGCTATGCTAACTCGATTCACATTTGACAAATGTTGGGATTGAATTTGGATTTTGGGCCATAACATTATCATAGTAGAATTCCCATGATCAATCACAAAATACTTCATATCTAACCTTTGTTTCCATAGAAATCTTGTAAATTGATTATTAGTGATGAAATAGGAAAATTTTCACTCACGGGCCCAACTAAAAGAGACCAACAACTATCCCTCAACCCAATAACTTGTCTCTAAAAATCTAAGGGATCCTTGTCTAAGTAGGCGGATGAACCCACTCATCAAGTCATCTAGGTAAATAGACTAATCACCTAACTGCTGAGGTGGATCACCACCCATGCCTGCAAGCCCGACTATCGATTAAACGAAAAATCCCATCACCTAAACATCTAGACTGTTGACATAGTGTGTCCACCTAAAGATCCTAGCAGATGAATTCCGCTAGTAGAAGAGGTGGATGGCCTTGTAAAATAGTGTCATCGGAAAGCGATCCAACAATGATGATGCATTAGCGAAGATCCCACGGTGTACCATTGTAATCTAATATAAAAAAGAGTATGAGGGTGCAATCTGAGGACACACAAAAAAAGAAAAATAATAGCCTTGTGCACCTCATTTTCTATTACAAAACACTAGTGAAAAACTTCAAAGGTTTGATTCTTTCCCCAGACGTACACCCTTTGGGCTACTTGATCAAACCATATTTTATATTGCCTATAAATATACTTTGCTAGGTTTCTAAGCTAATATAGTTAGGAGCATGATTATATAACATACATTTAACGTGTTTTGCATTTTAGATAGGCATGCATCTAATTTTGCATAACTTTTGTGATCTACACTGATTAATAAATTTTATGACCGCATGATTGAAGGTTAAGGAAAAGAGAGAAGAAGAAAGAAGAATTGAAGAAATTGAGCTGGAGATTTGAACCCCAGGCTCTAGCTCAACAAAGGAAAAAAATTATCCTGCATCAACAATATATGAGCTCCTCCACTTCATTTATTAAGCTCTAGCTCCACCTAGAGCAACATATCCTCCATGGCACATTTAAGTCCCTCTCTCGAATTCTAACAACACCACCCTCATTATTGATGCACATTTCACCACACCTACATCCCTCTACCCATTAATAGCCACCCAACCCAATTCCAAGATCTCATCATTAATCTCAACACATCTACCCATAACCATAATTGTTGGCACACCGCTCCCTCCTTCCCATTTTACCACTCTCCACCTCTATGTAAGGCTATCTATTCTATCATTCTAAACCATCTTTGGTAATTCCATCTCTTGAGCACTCTAAGAGAGAGAGAGGGAGGGCTTAAGGACTACCTAAGTTCAAATTTTAGGCATTAAGAGGGAGTTACTCCACCACGCTTCAATTGCCAATCCACAGTCATTTTATTCCACCACCATCATCCAATGGCACCATTGGAGGAGGTTCTTGGGAACACGCCAAGCTTGAGAGGTGGTTAATGCCAAGAAGGAGCTACTTTGGAGGACATCTTCACTACCACTTTTCATGAGCCTCTCCTTCCTTTGTCTTTTATTTTAATGTTTATGTTTCATTTTTAGCTCTTATTACAAGTAGCCATTTGAGTAGTGACTTAGTTGCTCTTTGTGAATCTTGTCTTATAATCTCTTGTTGAACTTGCTTATGCTATTAAAGAAGATACCAATTTTATTTCTTTCTAAGCTTGTTGGTCGTGTATTTTGAAGCCAAGTAGTGATAATAAGAAATCCACCGTGATCTCTTGTGAGCTCAATACTTAACCTTCCCTTGTTGATTATCTCCTTACTCTTTCCCTTATTTTTCATTCATCGGATGTGCGCAATAGAAATTTTGATCATAACTTGTGTTTGTCTTTACTTTCATTATATCCAAAGGACCAAAAAAAATGTAAGGGTCTTGAACGTAACACTGCACCTCCTTGAGACGACCCAGTTACTCCTAAGGTTTCTAGTTTACAAATTTTAAAAGTGAAACTTCGATTTCACATTACAACGACATACCTTTATCAAATTGCGACTTCGATGCTTCACTACTGTTAAAGGGGGCTTTTCAGGAGTTTAAGATGCTTCGTTGTAGTAAAGTCTCCTAAACACCTCTTCAACAAATGCAATTTATAACTCGAAAATCTAGAAATAAAGTCCGAGGACGAACATAGGGAACAAATAGGAATTCACATGCTAATAAAAAATAAATATATAAATGAGCTCAAGAAATAAGCACAATAATGATATTCAATGAATATTAATATGTCACATTAGATATTCAAGGATAAGCAAGAGTGTTACAAGAATTCCATGAGACAAAAAGAATGGGAATAATCCTAAAAAGTGGTGATTTAAATCACCTTTAAGATCCACATTTAGGTATGCATCTCAATTAATTTAAATAACCAAATAGTACCTTCAATCAGATAATCACTATTAACTTAGGTACTTAAATACTTCAACAGTGCCAGCATCAACCTCAATCAAACGTCTGAATCTCAAGTCAGACGACTTAATTGTCGCCTGCTATAGTGTCTTCTTCTTTCTTCTTCTGGCATAGCTCTTCTCCTTCAGCCTCTTCCTCTTCTTCTTAACGCCTCTTCTTCTTCCAAGCTCTCACGGCTAAGTGTTGGACATGGTTAAGCATCAGAGAGCAAAACCCACCGCCACCCCACTCTCTCTTTCTCAGCCTCTTCCTCTTCCTTCCTTTCTCAAATAGTCGGATAATTGGGCATATAGGTATGCATAACCGGGTCCAAGGCTACGTGCATGAGTGTCGCAGCTGAGGGGTGAGGCTAGTCGGGTCGAGTCGAGTGTGTGGGTGAGCGGGGACCTCACCCGCAGTGTACTGAGGTGATAAGGCCTATCCAAAAAATCAACTTATGCAGCTTCACTACTGCCAAATCCCACGATGTGGGACTAAATCCACATCCCTTTCTGCTCGCGCATAGCTGTTATGAAGATGCCTCCAATTGAGGCAACTCCAGATGGCTTGGTCCTTGTTTAACCACCTGGGTGTCTACCTGGAACGAATGCGCGGGTCCTGGAGGTAGCGCCTGGGGCGCTCGTGGCCTCAAACACAGCTCCAAGCTTACTTGGAGCTTCTTCGTTAATGGCGGCAAAGGGTGAAACCTGAAAAACACACAAACGGCCTCATGGCCACATTAAACTTGCTCAGGAGGTTTGTCGTGATGTGGTGAGTGTGGTGGCGATGGTTGTGTGGTGCAAGAGCATGTGTGGAGGTTGGTCAGTGACAGAGAAGGACGTGTGGCAGTGGGTTGGTTGATGGGCGTTTGGAGGGGTGAATAGCACTAAATAGGAGAGGGCTTTTGGTGGTGGTGATGTGGCGGAGGTGTAGGAAGTGGTGACAAGTTTGTTTTGTGGGTTGTGGAGGCGAGGCAGACTCGCCAGAGTGGTGACTGGAGCAAAGAACGAAGGTCGCATGTGTGGAGGTCGAGGGGGTATTTTTGGGGTTTTAAGTGGTAGAAATTAACCTAAAGATCTAACTAACCTAACTACCAAACCTTCGAGAAAATTTTTCTATGATTTTTAGAAGGTTTATATGAATTTTATCATGATCAGAACCTCAATTAATTAAGCGGGTCTATTTTTAGGGTTTTAAATGTCATTTAATTCTCAAAACGAATGAAAACTCGTTTCTGTCTGCATGAACCCACTTATTAAACATTTATGAACATTTGACATTTAATTAACCCCTAGGAAAACCCATGATTGTTCTGTAATTAGGATATTCTGTTAAAACTGCAATTCTACCCCTATTTTCATATTTATCTCTCAGAATGGATATGCAATGAATTACGGTCTTCTGGTGATTATGTAGGAGCATTTATCATTGGATTATGACTAAATAAAGCTAGATATGGCTGATGATGTCGTTATCATCAACTACCAAACCTATCGCTTTCCCATGTGTTTGTGAATTTTCAATTGGATTCTCTTTCTACTTGAAACTTGATAAAATCAACTCCAGGTCTCTAATCAATTGGCGTTATCTGTGGGAAAACTAGCTATAGCTATTATTCTCACCAACACATAAAGATTCTCGAAGCTTGATGGCTCCTACAACTGGAAATGATTTCAAAGTTTACCCCAATCTAGCGATTAACAAGGAATCAATTATCACTTAATCACGCCACCAACATTAGGTGAAGGAGGACGACAACCTAAAGAAGAAGGAGGTTTTCCAGCTTAAGGAGGAACCTTCCCTTTCTCCACTTCACCAAGTTGAGAAGAAGGAGCAAGAGTTCCTCGAATGCCTACCAAACCTTTGGGCAAAGTAGGAGGAAATTATGGGTTACCTCCATATTGTACAAAAGTGCAAGGAGAAGGCCCTACAGCAGAACTCGAACTCCTTTCATAAGCAACTAGATGAGTAGTAATAGTGTCGCCATGTTGTTAAAGAGGAAAGTACCTGTCTACGTGAGCAAATTGAAGAGCTCAAGCGGAAGATGAGACATAAGAGAGGCAAGGTGCCACAACCTCTCTAGCCTTCTTTTGCCCCACGGGATTTAGACAACTAGTCCACCTCATGGGAGCTTCAATTCAGTGGTGGCAACTCCTTACTCAAGATTGCCTGCTAAGTTACTAGTATCTGGCTGGTAGAGCTGTTCTGTGTTTCGTCTTTACGTTATTATAGTCTACAATCAGTCGTTGTAGTATGTATCAAGACAGCTACCAGATTACTACAAATTTTTACTCGGAATACGAAGTTTTCCAGAGGTCGAATTCTGGGAGCAACTAGAATTCTAGAAGTAGAAAGTTCTCAATTAGGTTACAAAAATAAGAGAGAGAGAGAGGGCTGGAGTTCTCTTGGCTTCTTCTTCTTCTCTCTTCTTTTCTTTCTTTCTTCTTTCTTCTGCAGAGTCTTCTTTTCTTCTTGCCTGCTCTACTTGCTTCTTCTCTTTTCTTTTTCTTCTCTGCGGCTGTGGTGATCTTCCTCTTCTTTTTCTTTCTTTCTTTTTTCTTCTTTTCCTTCCTTGCTTGCGGCTGTGCCTTCTTGCTTTCTCTTTTCTTCTTCTTCTTCTTCTCTTCCTGCCTTCTTCTTCTTCTGTTCTTCTTCTTTCTTTCTTTTCTTCCTGCCTTCTTCTTTCTTCTTTTCCTTCCTGCCTTCTTCTTCTTCTTGGTGGCTGCAGGGGATTCCGACGTCTGATGCAGTGCTTAGACGACATATCTGTGGCCTTGCTACAGTTCCTCCCTTCTTCTGTTTCTCTCCTTCCTTCCTTCTTCTTCAGCTACTGCTGAGCGGCTAGGGCTTTGGCCGCTTCTCTTCTTCTTCTTTTCTTCCTGCACGCTCACACAAAGGTCAAAGCAAAACCTACCCCTACCCTTCCTCGCGTCTCTCTTTCTTAGATTTCTCTCTTAGGACTGCTCTCCCAGAGCCGGGTAATCGAGTGCGGGTATCGCGCCCGGGACCAGGCCCACCGGTGTGCGGTGGTGGGCGAGGAGTGCGTGGTTCGGGTAGTCGGATCCTGCCCAGACCCGCAGGGCATGAGCACGGGCGAGGGCAAGCGAGGGCGTGGCGCGCTGCGTGCAGGAGAGGGACCTGACCCCTGTGTTCGAAGGCAGTAAGCCTTAAGCACTTTTTCAATTTAAGTGCGGGCGCTTGGCCACGCACTTACGAGGTGGGACTAAAGTCCTACCTCCCGATTTGGTGCCCGCAGGCGAGCAATCTGCGACCAATTGAGGCAGCCCGTAAGGCCTTCGCCCCAACTGTAGGCCTGGGTGTCTTCGCGACTCTTGCCTGCGCAACCTGGAACGTGCGCCAGGGTTGGAAGATGCCTGCAGCTGCAGGTGAAGCTGCTGCAGCTCGTCGACAATGGCGACGAGAGGGCGCGAACCTGAAATCACAAGTACAGCCTCTCAGCCCAGTCAGAACACGTGGGAAGCTTCGCCAGAGTGTGGCGAAGCTTGTGCGGTGGTTGGTGGGATGCGGGAGTGCATGCAGAGGCTGACCTAGGTCAGACTGTGGGTGGAGAGGTGGGTTTGTTCGGGGGGTGGTTGGGTGGCGCTTGGCAGTGGATGGAGAGGGGGGATCGGTGGAGTTGAGTGTGAGGGAGCTTCTGGGCTGGTCGGTGAGGTGTGAAGGGGTTTGTGAGCGTGGGGTGGACTTGCCGGAGGGGGTGATCGGAGGTGGAGAAGGTGAGTCTGGACAGTGGCTGGCGGGTGGTCGAAAGGGCAGATTGGAAGAGGGAAAATACAAGAGAGAAAGAGAGGAAGCTATCTACCTAATTACTCGACGAAGGGGGAGGGCAGAGCAGCCGGCTCATATCTACCGGAGCTGGAGACGAAGACGCCCTAGAGGAGGGTTTCGGCGATGAGGAAGTAGACGGAGGGTGCCAGCTGGTACAACCTGGCGCGGACGACAGCGCAGGGGAAACCCTACTGCAGGTAGGGCAGCAGAGCGACGAGGAGGAAGAGGAGGAGTTCGCCGGAAGCTTCAGGCTCTCTGACCGGAGGAGAAAGGGATGAAGAGGGGGGTAGTTCTCCGTCAAAGGAAGCTTGAAGGAGCCGGTAAGGTCTGCCGGTCCTTGTAAAGGGCTTGGCGCGCAGAGAGGGTGGCGTCGTTCCAGCCTCGCCAGAGTATCGCCGGAAGGGACACCCATACCTTCCGCGTGTTTGCAAGGAAGGTATGGTGGTCGGCAGAGGTCATGGGCGGGTCCCTGCGACAGAGGACGTCGCAGGGAACCCCCCTTCTGTTCTAGAGGACGGCAGCCCTGCCCTGCACGGCGCCATGCTCCGCGCAAGGTCGCCGGAGTATGGCGCTACACAGAAGTTGCAGGGAGGACCGTTCTTCAGAGAACGATGAAAAGTTTGGGAGCTAAATGCAAGGGTTTCAAAAGATAAGGGTCAAAAAGTAAATAAAGAGGACCAAATTGTAAAGTCGATCAAGGAGGTCTCTTCTTAGGCTCAAGTTTTTATACAATACTAATTTGAACCTAAGTATTTTAATGGTGAATTTTAATTCTAGGTTGGATCATGTTTGACCAGCCAATTTACGCAAAAACCTAAATTAAGTTATTTATTGGGCATGGTTCTCTTTTAGGTCAAAATAGGTTTCTAAGGCCAAATTGAAGGTTCTAAAGCCTAGAGAATATTTTTCTATGAATTTTATAGGGTTCAGTTGATTTTTATCCTACCTCGAACCTCGTGAATTGAAGTGGATTTGTTTTAGGGTTATAGAATGTCATTTAATTCCTAAAAGTTGATATAACCCTTTTTAGATCAGATCATCTCACTTACCTTCTTGTTAAGCTTGCTTGACCTGTGTTTGGACCCTCAATTACCTTATTTGTAAACTGTATTGGTGAAATTACAGTTTTACCCCTTATGATTTATTTTATTCTTAAACTCAGAATTCTCTAAGTTAAGCCTTTCTTTGGGTCATGTAGGAGCTTTTTCTCACATATCTGGGTTAGATTGTGCTAGTTAGGGTTCATGATGAAGTTCTCATCATACCCCCATGCCTAGCTTTTGCTAGTCCCTTAGCAAAAAACTTAAGGTTTTAACCCTTGTTCTAGACCATGAAGTTTTAATGATTTCAGATAAGTGCTTTTTCATTTGAAACCTAAATTAGGTTAGAATGCTAACCATAGACCTAAAAGGTACTCTAGTACCAACCAAGATCCAGATCTGTTTATCCTCAGCCTCAGTCCTTTGCAAAGGTTTTTAAGGCTTACAAGAACTATCCTAAGGTTTATTGGACTTTGTGGTTAAAGCACCCGTGTTTGAGATAATTTTAGCCCTGCCTCAGTTCACAGTGCGTTTTTGTAAGAGAGGTAGAAGATTTATCTGTTTGGAGAGTTTTCTCTCTTTTTCCTTTTAATTCTAGCTTAGGATTGGCTTTTCAACACGGTCTGTATCAGATTCCTTATCCTCATCATCATTCCTCAAGGGTTCCTGGCAGTCGATGCTTCGAGATAACACCGCCCATGGTAACCCCCAGAACCCTGGCTGTTGAGATTTCGAGATAATCCCATCCATGGTGTTCCGTGGCCGAATTGAGACCCTGGCAATTGACACTTCGTGATAATACCATCCATGGAATCTGAACCAGCAGAGTGCTTATATGCCCCCAGTAGGATATGTACATATCCTAAGAGACAAGCACCGAGGAGATGATATTTTGTTACCCATCTTCGAGGGGAATTTCTCACCTCTCCGCGCTGTGAACTCGTCTAACTCAACTTGTGTTGATTGGCCGCTCCTACTTTAGGTGTTATTTTCAGAATTTTTTGCGACGCTTCTGTGTGATTTTGATTTTTACGCTTACTGAACCAGGCTGTGTGTGAGGTTAGGGTGCTTAGGTTACTGAGTCCCGTAAACCAAAAGTTAGTTAACGAGGCTAAATACTCTCTAAGCCTTAGACCTAATACTTAAGCTTTTCATTTTCCTCAACCTCTTGAGGAATGTCTAGATCTTAATGGGTATTAAGAGTCTATCCAAGAATGCCTAAGGTTCGCGTTCTTACTAATCTCACTTGTGCACTTTTCATTTCTTTTCTTGAATGAGGTCTAGAACTTAGGTTAATTCCTTAGTTTCTTACTAATGACTATCACTTTTTCTTTCATTTTGTGTTCCTTTCCATTTTGTTCCTTTTTCCCTTCCTCCTTCACAAAATTTCTTTCCTCCCTCATTTTATTATTCTTTTTCAATTTTTTTTTTTAATTTTTATGGTGTTTTTGGGTATATGTGAATTTTTTCATTTAAAATCTTTTCTTACAAGTTTTGCACTTTCATACCCCTCCCATGCCTAAAATTTGCAATGTCCTCATTGTGACTTAGGGGGTTTTTATTCAACTTAGTTCATTCATTAGGACAGATGTTTTGATGAGTGAATGGGTCGGGGTGGCTATTGCGGACGATTTTTAATCTCAGGTGCAAGCTCCTAAGGTGGAGTCGGCTGTCCTAAAGGGTGAACCTTAAGTGCACAAGGGTGTCAGAAAAGGTTTCAGGTTTTCAAAGAGAATGACGGGCTGCCTCCCGTTAAGCGTTGAGTTTTACGCCATCGGCTGGGTGCAATATGCTCAGGGAAAATGGAGGATAAATGATGATTCAGCCAAATCAGTAGAGGTTACATCAATGGACGATTTGAGTCTCTGATCGTTCACGATGAAAGGTTCGGAATCATGGCTGAGCGGACTGATCTCGAAGGCTCCATTTCCAAAAACCTGTCGGACAAGGTATGGTTCGACCCACTTGGATCGCAACTTCCCAGGGAAAAGTTTGAGTCGGGCATCGAAGAGTAGGACCTTCTGACCTAGATGAAAGATCTTTCTAGAGATATGCTTGTCATGGAAGGCTTTAACCCGTTCCTTGTAGATTTGCGAGTTCTTGTACGCATCAAGGCGTAATTCATCGATCTCGCTGATTTGAAACTTTCTGTGGGTTCTAGCCTTAGAAAGATCTAGATTACAACTCCGTACTGCCCAATAGGCTTTGTGCTCCAGTTCGACGGGAAGGTGACATGCCTTCCCGTACTCCAGTCTAAAGGGAGACATGCCTAATTGGGTTTTGTGGGCGGTCCTATAGGCCCATAAGGCTTCCAGAAGTCGGGACGACCAGTCCTTCCTGTCAGGCCGAATAGTGACCTGCAGGTTTTTCTTGATCTCCCGATTTGACAGCTCAGCTAAACCATTAGTCTGGGGTGATAAGGAGTGGAGATTCGGTGCGACACTCCGTATTTGGTCATCAGTGACCTGAATTGAGCATTTGTGAAATGGGTCCCCCCGTTAGAGATGATAGCACGAGGAATCTCGAACCGTGAGAAGATACTGTGATGAATGAATTTAAGAATGATTTTATGATCATAGGTTCGGGTCGGTATGGCTTCGATCCATTTGGACACGTAGTTCACAGCCAGCAGAATGTATTCGAAACCATCCGAAACAGGAAAGGGGCCCATAAAATCAATCCCCCAAACATCAAAGATTTCGCATACGAGAATCGACTGCAAAGGCATCATGTCGTGATGGCTCAAGTTGCCCAAAGTTTGGTAACGACTGCATGCCTTGCAGTGATTGTATGCATCCTTGAACAAAGCGGGCCAATAAAAGCCACACTGGAGGATTTTCGATGCGGTTTTGTGCCTAGAGAAATGGCCACCGCATGCCTGGTCATGGCAGAAGGAGAGATCATTTACTTCACCTTCCGGGACACATCTCCGGATGATCTGGCCAGCACCTACGTGGAAGAGGTACGGATCTTCCCAAATGTAATACTTGGCATCAGAGCGCAATTTGTCTTTCTTGGCCTTCGGCCAATCAGACGGGATCTGATGAGATGCCAAGTAGTTTACTATATTAGCAAACCATGGAAGTCTAGTACTAATAGTCAGCAGGTGCTCATCAGGGAAATGCTCCGTGATGGGTCCGGAAGGGTTGATGATCTCAGAAGGAAGGCGAGACAAATGGTCAGCTACCACGTTTTGTCTTCCCGCCTTGTCGCGAATCTCGAGGTCGAATTCTTATAACAGCAAGATCCATCGAATTAGTCGGGGCTTCGTGTCCTTCTTGGCAAGGAGATGCCTTACAGCCGTGTGATCCAAGTAGATGATGACGTGGGAACCCAGGAGATAAGATCGAAAATTTTCAAGGGAAAATACTACGGCTAGCAGCTCTTTCTCCGTAACTGTATAGTTACGCTAAGCCTCGTCAAGTGTCTTGCTAGCACAGTAGATGACCACAGGTTTCCCGTCAACTTTCTGCCCCAGAATCGCTCCTACAGCGAAATCAGATGCATCGCACATGATCTCAAAGGGTTGAGACCAATCAGGGGATTGTAGGATCGGGGCCAGGGTGACTCGGTCATGGAGGTTCTCAAAGGCTTGAGTGCATTCCTTGGAGATTTCAAAGGGTACATCCTTAGAGAGAAGAGTAGTCAGGGGGCGTGCAATTTTTGAAAAATTAGGAATGAAACGACGATAAAAATCGACGTGCCCCAGAAAAGAACGGATGTCCCTGATCGAGCTAGGCATAAGAAGACGAGAAATGAGATCAACCTTGGCTCGATCCACTTGGATGCCCTTCTCAGAAATTAGATGTCTTAGGACGATCCCCTCAGGCACCATAAAATGGCTCTTTTCCCAGGAAAGAACCAAATTAACATCGATGCAGCGCTCGAGTATATGAACCAAGTGCTGGAGGCAATCATCAAATGATGCCCCGAAAACTGAAAAGTCATCCATGAAGTCTTCCAGATAATCACCTACCATATCAGAGAATATGGCAAGCATGCACCACTGAAAAGTCGTGAGTGCATTGCAGAAACCGAAAGGCATCCTTCGGAATGCATACGTTCCGAAGGGGCAGGTGAACGTGGTCTTCTCTTGGTCCTCAGGATGAATAGCTACCTGGTTATAACCGGAGTACCCGTCAAGAAGGCAGAAGAATCGATTTCCCGCTAATTTCTCGAGAATCTGATCAATGAAAGTTAGTGGGAAATGATCATTCTTCGTGGGGGAATTGAGTCGTCGGTAATCTATGCAGACTCTCCACGAGTTGGCTAATTGGGTAGATATGACTTCTCCGATTTCAGTCGTAATGGTGGTGAGCCCTGCCTTTTTAGGCACAACCAACGACTATCAGAGATTAGGTAGATGATCCCTGCATCTAACCACTTGATGATCTCCTTTTTCACGACCTCCTGTAGATTGGGGTTTAAGCGTCTCTACATCTCACGAGAAGGTCGTGCGTCTTCTTCTGAATAAATATGATGTGTGAAATAAGAGGGACTTATTCCAGTCAAGTCATCGAGAGTCTAACCAATGGCTCTGCGATGTTGCTGGAGAACAGCAATCAGACGGGATTCCTGCTCAGGAGTAAGCTTGGAATTTATAATCACAGGAAGGGTCTGATTTGAACCCAAAAAGATGTATTTCAAATGATCGGGAAGGGGTTTCAGTTCAAGGATGGGGTTATCAGCAGCAGCGGATGGTTCAGGGTAAATGTGAGGTTTAAGGGTAGGAGTTATGGGTCTGTCTAAATCTGGATTTGACTCCTCTAACTGCGGTTCAAGATCTTTCTGTGGTTGATGAGGTATAATCAAGTCATTCTCAAAATGCTTTTCATCAACCAAAGCCCTAATATCACAGATCTGTTCGATGACACCGCAATTGATTCCTTGTTGGGCCTTAAATATATCAATTTTGAGGGTCTGATTCCCAAATTTGAGCTCTATTTAGCCCTCCTCACAGCTGATGTTGGCTCTAGCAGTAGCCAAGAAAGGTCTCCCTAGAATGATCGGTGTATCCCTAGGGTTCTCATGTGTGTCCATGTCCAAGACTATAAAGCCTACAGGGAAATAGATATCCCGCACTCTTACAATAACATCCTCGAGAATCCCTTTAGGTGACTTTATAGATCGATCTGCTAATTGTAGTGTCACCTCAGTTGGTTTTAGGTCAGATTCTTCTAGGTGTTTAAGTAAGGATGTGGGTATCAAATTTATGGAAGCACCCAAGTCTAGCAATGCTCTGTCGAATTGGGTATCACCTATCTTTCAGGAAATCAGGGGAGTACCAAGATCTTTTGCCTTGGGTGGGAGTCTGCTTAGGATTACAGAGCTAGCTTGCTCTGATAGTATAATTGGACTCCCATTCTTGGTTCGCGACTTACGCTGAGGTTTACACACATTCTTTAAGAATCGTGCGTAAGCCGGTATGTGGCGAATCGCATCCATCAAGGGGATGTTTATTTGGACCTGCTCAAAGAGCTTGACCAGGTCCTCCTCTGGTGCCACGGGCTTGGTTGTCTTCTTTCCCTTGGTCAAGGCCTCGGGAAATGGAACCTTGGTTGGTTCTTCTAGGATAGGTCCAGGTCTCTGGTCTGGGATAGGAACGTCCTGGATTACTGTCCTAGGGCTGGGATCACTACCAGGCTTGGAGTGGTTTGGATAGGGTGGATCTTGGGTTTCCTTACCACTACGGGTCGTTACAGAATTCAGTTCTGCCTGGTTTTGGTTAGGGTTGGATAGGATGGGTTGCTGCGGATAGCCCGCATAAGAAGTGGAAGCCTCCATCCCGTCAGGTGAAGGAATAGAGGGGGCCTGATAAATCATGTGTGCTTGGCTCGGGTTTGGGTTCATAACGTGCCGCTGGGTCAGCACGTTATTAGGGTTAGGAAGAGGTTGGGAAGGAAGTGTGCCTGGTTGGCGAGAATTTGCCAACTGAGCCAGTTGATTTCGAACCTCTGTAAGTTCGTCCTTGTATTGTTTCTGAATAGCCGCATTCGTTTTTTGAATGTTAGCCAGAGTCTGAAGGATGAGGGACATTTGGTCCTGGTTTGGCCCTGATGGATAAGGAGGGTTGGGCTGAGGCTAAGGCGGCTGATAAGGACGAAGTGGTTGTGGACGGGGCTGAAAGGGTGGTCTTTGAGTTTGGGAATTTCCCGCCCACTGGAAGTTGGTATAGTTTCGCCATCCAGGGTTGTAGGTGTTAGAGAAGGGGTCATTCTGGATGACGTTGAGGTCCTCGCAGGTCTGAGGAACCTCCAAAGAATCAGAGAATGGGGGAATGGAATTCCCCTGGTTAGTATAGAAGGGGTCGGAGGATCCTCTGATTCGAGAATCAGATGGGGGTGGATATGGATCCATCCCAGGAGAAGGTCGATGGAGAATGTTTTGCACAGTCTCCCGTGTGGAAGGAGGCTGTGCAAAGGAACTATGCGCAGAGGTGGCTCGCTGCAAGTGCTGAGTCAGCTCGTCCACCTTCTTCTTGATGATAGAGACCTTGTCCAATCGACTGGCCATTAATTCCAGGTTGACTGATGCTGACAGGCCCTGCGTCTCGTGTGCTCCCTTAAGGTTCGTCGATGCGCGGGTATTCATCCTGTCAAATAATCCCATGGAGTCATTATTGATGGAGTTTTCGCATATGTTTTCGAGAATCTCCCACACGATGTCCTCAAGTTGACCCATGATATTCCCTCCGCAAGTTGCATTGACGAAAAGCCTAATATCCTCACGGAGTCCCTGGTAAAAAGACTGGACTTGTTCCCATTTATGAACGCCGTGATGGGGGCACTTTCTCATGAGATCCTGAAAGCGATCCCATGCCTCATGGAGAGGTTCTCCCGTTTGCTGAGTGAAGTGGGTAATCTGATGGTGCAAGGCATTGGTTCGACCAACGAGAAAGAACTTCTTCAAGAACTCGGACTGAAGTTCTTCCCAATTGTTGATCGGACGGGTCTGCGTTTGGTACCAACGAGCGGCCCTGTCCATAAGGGAGAAGGAGAACATCTTCATGAGGAGAATGTCCCGATTTTGTGCATCTGACCCAAAAGTTTGGGCCAGATGCTTTAGTTATTTGATGTGCTGGAAGGGGTCTTCAGAATTAAGCCCATGGAATTTAGGTATGGCATGAATCATATTGGGCTTTAATTCAGAATCAGGTCCTCCAGTCGGGATTCTAACTCGAGGCTCAATAGCCACCGCAGCAGTATTGTAATGGTCCCGCATCATAGGATGCTGCGGTGGATGCACAAGGTTCTGAAAGAGGTCATTGAGTCGCTGGAGCTGGTGCTCCAGATTGTTCTCTTCCTCAACTGGCTGAGCCATTGTGGAAGAAGGAGAGTTGGGTTCGGAGTCGGAGGAGAGGTCGATGTGAAGTGTTGTTTTCTCAAATAAGGGCACTGAGGCTCGGCCTCGAGGAGAGTGAATTTCTAAAGGAGGTTTCAAGGACCTCTTACTAAACATACACTGTTGGAAGAGATGAGTTTAGCAGGAGCTGGACCCAATCAAGACACCCAAAATGTTGGGTGACTATAGAGGTTCGGGGCAGATGGACCCCTTAATCAGAAGATCGACCACCTGAGAATTACCTGGGCAGCCAGAGAGGGTGAGTCCCGCGAAGACCCCTACACGGTAGAGCATCCCCACGGGTTATAGGGTTTCCCCCACCCGACCTCTCTTGTCACTGAGATTCTAGGTAGACCAGTGTGAGGATCTTGACCTCTCAAGTCTACCACTTTTAGTTTAAGATCAAGGTGCTTAGATTTTCACTTGAACTTTAGGCTTTTTAAGTGCAAAGAGTGACCTAAGTTGAAGGTTGGTTGACCCAAGGGGTCAACTTCACCTGCTAGTTCTTTTGAGAGCTTATTAGGTCTTGTCTTTTAGGGTTCAAGTGTCTTTAAAGAGCCAAGTTGCTTAGGGTTTCTTCGAATAAGTATTTTCAATCAATGGCTTAGGCACACTTCTTTTGGATTTTCTCAATTCTTGATTAAGGAGTGTGTCTCTAAAACCCTAATGTTAAATCCTATGTTGGCTCTACTTGGTCTAGTTAACTCTTTGTTCGGTAATTAGGACTCAGACAAGAAGGTGTTAGCCCTTAAATACCCTTAATAGTGTGTGCAGGAATAGTGTTTTGAAAACATGCAGCTGTTACTAGGTATGAAAGACAGGTTATACCTATATTGTTTATTCTTTTCTTTTTCTTCCTCTTTAGAATTTAGGGGTTAATAGTGAGAGGATAGAAATTACCTGTCCTTGGAGTGGTTGTTGTGTGGCTGCTTCTTGATTTTCCTGTACCTGCTCACAAAAGAGAGAAGTGATTATTAGAAACTCACAAATAGAGATTTTATAGCTTCTAGAATAGCCGTTGCTCCCCAGCAACGGCGCCAAAATAGTGTCTGACTGGTAGAGCTGTTCTGTGTTTCGTCTTTACGTTATTATAGTCTACAATCAGTCGTTATAGTATGTATCAAGACAGTTACCAGATTACTACAAATTTTTACTCGGAATACAAAGTTTTCCCGAGGTCGAACTCAGGGAGCAACTAGAATTCTAGAAATAGAAAGTTCTCAATTAGGTTACAAAAATAAGAGAGAGAGAGAGAGGGCTGGAGTTCTCTTGGCTTCTTCTTCTTTTCTTTCTTTCTTTCTTTCTTCTGCAGAGTCTTCTTTTCTTCTTGCCTGCTCTGCTTGCTTCTTCTCTTTTCTTTTTCTTCTCTGCGGTAGTGGTGATCTTCCTCTTCTTTTTCTTTCTTTCTTCTTTCTTCTTTTCCTTCCTTGCTTGCGGCTGTGCCTTCTTTCTTTCTCTTTTCTTCTTCTTCTTCTTCTCTTCCTGCCTTCTTCTTCTGTTCTTCTTTTCTTTCTTTCTTTTCTTCCTGCCTTCTTCTTTCTTCTTTTCCTTCCTGCCTTCTTCTTCTTCTTGGTGGCTGCAGGGATTCCGACATCTGATGCAGTGCTCAGACGACTTATCTGTGGCCTTGCTACAGTTCCTCCCTTCTTTTGTTTCTCTCCTTCGTTCCTTCTTCTTCAACTGCTGCTGAGCGGCTAGGGCTTCGGCCGCTTCTCTTCTTCTTCTTTTCTTCCTGCACGCTCACACAAAGGTCAGAGCAAAACCTACCCCTACCCTTCCCCGCGTCTCTCTTTCTCAGATTTCTTTCTTAGGACTACTCTCCCAGAGCCGGGTAATCGAGTGCAGGTATCGCGCCCGGGACCAGGCCCACCGGCATGCGGTGGTGGGCGAGGAGTGCGTGGTTCGGGTAGTCGGATCCTGCCCAGACCCGTAGGGCGTGAGCATGAGCGAGGGCGAGCGAGGGCGTCGCGCGCTGCGTGCGGGAGAGGGACCTGACCCCTGTGTTCGAAGGCAGTAAGCCTTAAGCACTTTTTCAATTTAAGTGCGAGCGCTTAGCCACGCACTTACGAGGTGGGACTAAAGTCCCACCTCTCGATTTGGTGCCCACAGGAGAGCAATCTGCGACCAATTGAGGCAGCCCGTAAGGCCTTCGCCCCAACTGCAGGCCTGGGTGTCTTCGCGACTCCTGCCCGCGCAGCCTGGGACGTGCGCATGGGTTGGAAGATGCCTGCAGCTGCAGGTGAAGCTGCTGCAGCTCGTCGACAATGGCGGCGAGAGGGCACGAACCTGAAATCACAGCTATGACCGTTCTGTAAAGAACGATGAAAAGTTGGGGACCTAAAGGCAAGGGTTTCAAAAGATAAGGGTCAAAAAGTAAATAAAGAGGACCAAATTGTAAAGTCGGTCAAAGAGGTCTCTTCCTAGGCTCAAGTTTTTATACAATACTAATTTGAACCTAAGGATTTTAATGGTGAATTTTAATTCTAGGTTGGACCATGTTTGACTGTCTAATTTACGTAAAAATTTAAATTAAGTTATTAATTGGACATGGTTCTCTTTTTAGGTCAAAATAGGTTTCTAAGGATAAATTGAAGGTTCCAAACCCTAGAGAATATTTTTCTATGAATTTTAGAGAGTTTAATTGATTTTTATCCTGTTTCGAACCTCGTGAATTGAAGTGGATTTTTTTTAGGGTTACAAAATGTCGTTTAATTTCTAGAAGTTGATATAACATTTTTTAGATCAGATCATCCCACTTACCTTCTTGTTAAGCTTGTTTGACCTGTGTTTGGACTCTCAATTACCCTGTTTGCAAACTGCATTGGTGAAATTGCAATTTTACCTCATATGATTTGTTTTATTCTTAAACTCAGAATTCTCTGAGTTAAGCCTTTCTTTGGGTCATGTAGGATATTTTTCTCACATATCTGGGTTAGATTGTGCTAATTAGGATTCATGATGAGGTTCTCATCAGTTACCCAGGTTTACATTACCACCTACCCCTTCATAGAGGACATGATAAACACGCCCCTCCAAAGGAAGTTCAAAATCTCAACCCTCCCTAAGTATAACAAAACAACTTACCCTAAAAGCTTTGTTGGGAACTATCGACAGATGATGCCAGTCCATGGCTATCCAAACAAGGTTGTTTATTGGGTATCCCCGTCTTATTTAGTCGGGATGACTCATGGGTGATTCAATAAGCCCTCAATAAGTGAGATTTGTTGTTTCCAAGAACTAGTTGACAAATTTTTCTAGTATTTTGCTGTCCAGTGAAGGTTTAAAGACAATCTTGAGAGGTTGTTGAAGATCCGACAAACAAAGGGCGAGTCCTTTAGCTCCTATCTCAACTACTTCAAGTCCCAATACTTCAAGTGTGAGAGGTCGCATGATGCCATTGTTATTCAATGCTTCAAGTCAGGCCTCTTCATTCGGAGATTTCAGTATGACATTAATGACTTCTCACCTAAAGACATGACAGAGTGATCTAGACACATCTATTTAAGTTAAAATGCCTAATCATGCTTGTTCTTAGGCTTAGATTTGCATTTCATAATATAAATATTGCATAGCATGCATCATCCTGCATTTAGAGTAGTTGTATATATTTTAGGTTAATTAGGTCCTATTTATGGTCAAGAGAGAAGAGGATTTACTTCTGGGCCTCGGATGGATGATTAGACTGTACGGATCTGATCAGGACTACGATCGGAGTCTAATGCCTCCAAAATTGTCTAGATCGGAGTCCCGTAGCATCATATGAAGTCCGAGAAAGATCAACGGCCAGGAGGGCAATGCGACATTCTTACAGGTTTTGAATGGAAAATCCGACCATACAGATGGATCCGGAGCGTCGATCGCAGTCCGGCAGCACTGGAATCATCTCGATCTGAGCACCGTGGCACCTTCTGCAATAGACAGAAGATGGAGGACCCAGATGGCGCCCCGTGACGCCATCCAGGCCGCCCAACGCCACCCAGCATCAACTGAAGGCGCCCACTCTTCAACGACTAAGAGGCCTTCGCATCGCTCTCCTCTTTGCGACACAAAGGAGGGCTGAGCACAGTGGCTAAGCGCCTTTTGCAGATCAAAGGGGCATGGGTTCAAATCCCGCTGAAGCATCCTCACCGCATGAATTGAAATTTGACCGCCGGATCTTCATCGAGCGACCACGAAGCTTCCACGCGACTCAATCCCGTGAGTTATATTTCACGCACGCGTGCGATTACGCGAAATCACATGCACGATTGTATGCGGCGTGAACTTAAGACGTCCGCTGGCATTGTCAACCGTCTGATACCGATCCAACGTTGTGCGCGCGCCTCTCTTCAATGCCTGCGGTGCGTCTTCAAAGGGCATGATCAGCGGGTGCGTTTGAGCCATCAGATCTTGATCGAAAGGCAGGGAGGCAATCCAACAGATGCCAGCGGAGATAGAGCACGGGCACCAGTAGGCTTTAGCAACATTTGGGTCATTTACTGGCACAGATCTATAGCGACGCCTTTGATGTCACTAAATACCCTCTACACGAGTTGCCCTCTTCCCTTCACTATAAAAGGATCCCTACACCTCTCCTTCATCTCTTCCTTTCTTCCTCTCACCACCTCCAAGTCTCTAGAGAGAGCTTGTCCCAAGCCCGGGATGCTCCTCTAGAGTAGAAAACCAAATAGTTTAACCTCCCCTCATCCTCATTCGTGGAGCATCTCGTGGCCGTCCTCTCACTGCCCTTCGGGAAGAAGGTCCTTATCGCGACGCTGTCCCGCCTCATCCTCTGTCCTTCGGCTCCATCCACCTTCGTTCCGCTCCTCATCACCTTCCTCTAGGCGATGTCAGAGTGAGTCGTCCTTCGAGCAACTGTCGAGGGGAATTCTTTCACCTCTTTCTATCTTTTCCTCTTTTGTAATGTAGTTTTCCGCTTTCGTAGTTGTAACAAACATTTATTCATAAATAGATGATTGTTTCCCTCTCTATCTCTTTCTTTTTATTTTGCAAGTAGATTATCTAAATTCATCGACCTGATCTCTTGCCCTATTAAAAATACCAAAAAAATTAGAAAAGAAGAAAATGACAAAAACAAATAAAAAGCGAAACACAGATTTTCAAAACAAATGTTCACGTCCCCGTGTTTGACCCGGGACTCACTTTTTGAGTTTCGGTTATAAATTTTATCTGATAGACACGTTTTGCGAGCTACGACGATGAGTCCTCCACACCCTAATTTTAATTCGCGAAACATGTTCATTACAGAGCTATGGGATCAGGCCACCTAATTTGTAAAACAGGATGACTTCTTTCGCTCCTGAGGCCGCCAAGTCGATAATGTCGAAAAGGAGACTAGCTACTCACTTAATTATAGGCAAACTAGAGACAAGGTCGGGCAAGGCCAAAATGGTGGTGGTCATTTTAATAAATGGAAGGGTCATCCAGCCAACCACAGGAATGGTAGCCAGTTTGGCATTCGTAAGGAGGAGGCAAAAACAACCCCAGATGGAAACATATTAGGAGTATACCTTTCTCATTGTCGATCACATGGACATCTTAGCGGAGGTCTTGGCAATGAATAAAGATCTATTACATCTATCTTCACCTCTCTGAAGGAAAGCAAATAGTGGACCGTATTGTCATTATCACAAAGCAAAAGGCCATGTCACGAAAGAATGCTGCGATATGTGAGATCGAATTAAATAGTAGATTTGGCAAAGCAATTTAGCCTAGTTTGTCAAACGTAATTAGTATCCCAAGGACAAAAGCCCCATGGAGGATCATGAAGATTACCACTGAGACAAGTTGCAATAACTCAAAGGGGTAAATATGGTCTCGGTGGTTAACCCTATTTAAGAGAATGTCACTTAAAACTCCTCGAGGAGTGAGGCCTCAACAGAGACCTCCCAAACAAGAAGTATCATGAGCGTTCTCTCACCTTTTTGGCCAAGAAGCGAAGATGTTAACTGGTGAGCACTAAACCCAAGTCTGTCGAGATGCTGACAACCTCCACTTCCCTATATATTGAGCTAATCTTTGGCATTAACTCTAACCCCCGTGCCCTAGCTCAGGCAATCACCTTATCCAACGTTGTTTAATTGATTCTATCGATTAACCATTGGGGAGCTGAGAATCCACGCTAGGAGATTGATAAAGTTGCAACCACCTTGTTGCACTTGCTGCCAAACCCTAGTACCTACTTTGACCATCCAATGATTACTGTCCTCGTAGTAGAACATGATCAGCCTCGTCTATTCATAAATGAGGGAAACATAGTCAACGTCATATTTCTAAAGACCCTTGTCAAATATGGCTTTGAGGAGAAGGACCTAACCTCTTCGACATACTTGGTGGTAGGATTTGGCAACCACAAGGAAATGCAAAAGAGAGAGATAGATCTACCGGTCACCACTCACAATGGGAAATGATATCTAAACAAAATGACAACATTCACAATATCAATCTATCTACAACTAATGGTACTACTATCATCCTCTATATCTATCTTGATTTGGCTAAGTTCTAAAGCTAAATTCACTTAATATATAAAGGGTATAAACTTAAAAATATCATGAATTTGAGGGCATGAAATATACTTACATTAATTTTGGGGAATTGAAAGAAAGAAATCAATTTTGAGGTTTATGAGCTATTCACCAAAGTCATAAAAGTCTCTGAAAATCCACACAAAAGCTCAACACCTGATAACTAGGGTTTCAAGAAGGAAAATAAGTCAATAAAACCCTAAAACCCTAATTTCAGCATGCTCCAAATCTTAGGGCATAATTGCAATTTTTCCTTAACCTAAACCTTTCAAATTTCATTTAAAAATAATCCTAGGTGTTTAGGTAGATCATTTGAGTAATTTGAGCTATAAAAGACCTTAGAAGACACCCAGGATAACTATATCTGCTAAATTGGATTTTTATGCAATTTTCCTCACCTAATAAACTCAAAACACAACTTTGATCTCACCAATGGCTTCCTCGTGTCAAAATTTGTTTAACCCTAAATTCTGGGCCTAATCAGATCTCATCTTACTTAGTTTGCAATTTGTTCCCTTAAGTTTTTTATATTTCTCCAACAGTCCCTTAAGTTCCTAGCTTTTCTTTCAAACAAACTCCTACAACCTCCTTCCCCGTTTGAACTTCATCTATGCTCTTGTCGAAGCTTCAACCGATGATCGCGCATTAACTGCGAAATTCTCACGGTGATGGACTGAAGGGTGCGCCAAAATTGGACGGCATGCTTAGCAAGCGCTTCTACGTGCAACGGTGCCTTCAAAGCACCGCCAGCTGCATCCTTGTCACCTCTCAACCAACTCCGCTTGCTTGTTGCAGCCATCAATGGTGAGCCACGATTCTTGTCGCAATCCTCGCTATAATTCATCTATAAAGAATCACCACTCTTCATTGATTGGAGTCGTCGAGATTTGGTGTGTTTCCTGGCTTTTTTCTCTACGATTGTCGTCGTCTTTGACTCGGGGGGCCTCCTCCTATCTCCTCCGCGTACTCTCTGGCCAAAAGAGTTGTGTCAACATCCTCTCTACCTTCTTTCGGTACTTGCCTACCACAGCAGGGCCGCCTTGATCCATTCCTCACTGCCGATCTTCTTCCCAGTGTCCACTTCTTCCTCGCAACCAGCCAGCCAACGCTGGATGTCCTCCCACCCTTTTCGTCCAATCTTAGGTCCCACATCTTCTTCCCCTCTCTCTGTAGCATAACTTAATTCCCCTTCGAGTTAGGAATCACCCCAAATTCCCTTATCCTCTTCGTTACCTTCCCCACGTCTAGCGTAGGTGTTGAGACCCATGACATCAAACGTTTTTTAAGACGTCTGGGAGTTGGTGCAGACGTTTGGACGCCTTCCTCGACGTCTGGAAATAAATTTTTGCGGCGTACGATTGCGAGTCTGTGCGCGTGCGTGCGCAGACTGCGCCCGCCGACCTGCAGGCATTTTTTTTTTCTTTTCTTTTCTTTCTTCCTCGACTCCTTCAAATACCCTCTCCCCCCTTCCCTCTCCCTCACCCACCACTCCACCATCTCCTCCTTCTTCTTCCAGTGTTAGTGTGAGAGTGAGAGAGCGAGGGCAGCAATTGCTGCCGGGTGCGCGTGGGGAGGAGGAGGTGCAGCGAGAGGGAGAAGAGGTAGAGCGCATGAGGAAGAGAGAGCGAGCTCGCCGAAGCAGCCCAGGGTCGGCCGAAGGACGTGCAGCGGGAGCTTGGTGCTGGGGAAGTTACCCCAGTATTGCTGCAGCTTAGGTAGCAGGCGGTCGAGCGCGGTGCGGCGCGGCCGTGCGTAGCAGGCGGAAGGAAAGGAGGTCCTGATTCTGGGAAATTTCCCAAAATCAGACGTGTGGACCTACGTCCAAACGGCGCGGGTGACGTCTGGAGTGAGATCCAGACGTCTGAAAGGTACGATATTTCTCATCTTTCTCCTTTTTGCTGATGCGGCCTTGCAGGCCGTTCCGCCGAAAGCTCTGAGACGTGTCGTGTTGAGAGTGTTTGCGTATGTGTGCAGGTTTCGTTTTAGGAAGGCTCAAGTACACGCCCTCACACACAGATCAGACGTCTGGGCAAGTCACCAGACGGTGGAGAGCGTCTCCAGACGTTTGGAGCAATAGACGGATGTCTGGAACTAGGTTCAGCGGCATCCTGGACGTCTGAAGAGCAACGCAAAAGTAAGGTATGACCTGGACCATCTTTTAAGACGTCTGGAAGGTGTTCCAGACGTCTGATTTGGGTCAGAGTTGTCATTTTTGACCCGTTTAGGGTCCGTTCGAGGTCCGATTTCCGCGTTTGAGATTATGTTTTTCTCAGAATTAGTTCCTCTACTTGTTTAAAGTACTTGTATCCTGTTCTGAGTGGTTTCTTGTGATTGATCCTTATGTTAGGACCTCGTCCCATTGCAGCTCGCGGAGGCATGCAGACCTACCGATCACGCCCCCATTACCCTGGTGTTGCGGGTAGAGTGGCTTCCCTCAGTTAGTTACAAACATTAATGCATATATGAATTAAATAATAGATCCTAGGGTATGGCATGAATCTTAGGACCTGAAAACTAGATTGAATGATAGATCCTTGGATACGGCATGAAACCTAGGACCGGAAAACTAGATTGAATGATAGATCCTAGGATACGGCATGAAACCTAGGATCGGAAACCACTGAAACAAATGTCTTGAATGCCTGAATTGCAGTCTTGGATAAGTAGATAAAATAATGATAATTGCCTGTAATTGGATAACAGCTGCCTGTGAAATATAGAGTACTGTTACTAGTAACTGTTGCATGTAATTTCTGTTGGTTGAGATTAAATACGAGCTGCTTGTATATAAATTGGAAAGGAAAAGAAGTTGAATATTGGAACACGTACTATATGCGAATAAACCTGAAATGATGAAACCTAGTATGGCTTGGCCTAAGAAACATGAGCATGAACCCTACGGGGAATTAGGAGTAGAACTCCTAGAAATAAATGGGATGGAATTGGAAAAGTGAATGGGAAATTTTGTTGTCTCTTGGGTACGTAGTACCAAGGAAAACACATGTTACCTCTTAGTGCAAAGGAGAGCCAGCCACCCTAGGGACCTGGGGTTAGATCTGGCCACTTTGTACCGACTCTTGGCCTTCGCATACACCGTACCGGGGAGAGCTACTAGTGTAGGGAGGGAGCTAGCCACCCCACGGGCCTTGGGGTTCAGCTAGCCATCCTACACCGGCTTGTTAGGCCCACTGGGCAAACGAGGGTAGTCAGGAGAGGGTGTGCAGACTGTGGAGGGGCAAGACCCTTGTTTAGTTACTGTGGAGGGGCTAGACCCCTGTTACTAAGAGGGCTCTACCCTATACTGGTTCCGTGCTGTGCTTTGGGGCGCACCCGTTAACGGAAACGACTAACCGCGTGCCAGTGCAGGGTAGCTACCCGTGCGTTTATCACGCGTGCCGTAGTCACCGTTACGTCTGTTAGGGACCTTGGGGTGGTTAACTGAGGGTAGGACCTCCACGGGGGACTCTCCCGGCCAGGAGAGCACCACGTGCTACTTCTACTTTTCGGAAAAGACTGCAATCAAGATCGTTCCCATGAGGAACATTCGAGATCAAAAGAAAGACCTGAGAAATAAATCAAGAAAGAGTAAATAGAGAATAAAGAAAGAAATTAGAAACAACAGCTACTTGTCCACCTTTACTATTTTCTTAGCTAGCTGGTTGCCACACTACTCAGCGTTTCGCTGACGTGTCGTGTTTGTCACCTTTTTCAGGACCAGGTGTTGAGCAGCCAGAGTCTGCTACTGCGGAGGGTGCTGAGCCTAACGGAGCCTAGTAGTTGTACTTTTGTAGTGTTTTTCTATAATAGTGAGTATTTCTGTTTCACTTGTATTCTTTTATTGTAATCTTCATATCCTATTTGTAATTCTCTACTGTTGTGGTGGTATGTACTGTAGTAGTTCTTTCTTTACTGCTGTACTTTTGTTACTGTTAGTTACTTGCATGGTGAATGTGATTTATTTTACTGCTTTTTGGTTACTTTCTCGTTGGACGACTGGGTATTGGGATCAGTGGAGTCGGTTCGATTCTCGTGTCCTGTAGGGATTCGGGAACCGGGTCGGAACAAGATGGTATCAGAGCAAGGTTGTCCCTAGAAGTGAATCAACTAGCTGGAAAATAGCCAATTCACGTGCTCGTAACTGGAGTAACCACCACAACGTACCTTTTGACATCTGTTCTGAGGTTCTTTTGCTGAGTATCGGCTAGATTTGACACCTTCTTGTTTTGTGTTTGCATCCCCTTGCAGGAGATGCCTCGATGTGGAGCCAGAAGGGTGGGCTGCAAGCGCGGCCAAGGTCGAGGCCCGAGGGACAGATGTGTCGAGCTTAGAGTACATGCTACCCCTCCCCTCCTCCTAAGCATACCATCTCCAAACCTTGTCCATCTGATTCGAGAGGTGGCTCGAGAAGAATTTCAGCTTCCACCCACTTCGCCACCTCCTCATCTCTCTTCAGGGGGGCACGACAGGGGAGTTTATCGTGGAACGAGATTTCCGTTGTCACATTAGGCGGGTTCGGAGAGCTCAATGGAGGCGCGCGACGCCTGCAGGAGGGCCGTTGCACTTTGCAGAGCCGTCAGTAGCCTTTGGGGGGCCCCGACAGGGGCTAGCTATCAGCACTGGACCCCTGCCCAGCCGCTAGCAGGGACCTACCGAGAGAGGGAGTCGAGTCCCCCTATGCTATTGGTGTGGCCAACCAGGCCATTTCAGAAGGGGCTGCCCGTCTAGGGCTAGAGCACAGCAGACGCTCATCGCTTTGAGCACTGAGGGCTAGTCGGGTGGTCGTGGGTTCCATGTGCATGAGGGAGGACAGCCGCCACGAGGAGGATACCGGCCAGCTGTCACTAGCTCCACCCCGGGCTCACCTGTTCTGTCCACTCCCAGTTCCAAAGAGGGTCGCAACGTCGTGACTCACGGAGACGTCGTAGCTTCAGTTTATATGGTGACAGGTATGGTTACAAGGTTTGGTCTTTTTAGAGTATGTAATTCCTGCTTCTAGTGCGATGTACCTTCTTGCTTCACGAGTTGTTGCTTCTCTGGAGTCCGATAGCACTCCATTAGGGGATTAGTGGTAATCAGAAATCTAGGCAGCCAGCTGTTTATAACTGGGGAGGTAATACAGGTTGTGAGGTCAGTGTTGGGAGACACAGCCTTCCCGCTGACCTGATTATGATACAGATGAAGGATTTTGGCGTAATTCTGGGGATGGACTGGCTGTCCGCTTACCATGCCTTGGTGGGCTGCTTTGAGAGAAAGATTGTCTTCTCCATACCGGAGTTGCCTTCTTTCAAGTTCCACGGGCAGCCAGTGGACGGAGGCTTCAGGTGCATTTCTGCACTTCGGGCGACGAGACTTCTGAGCTAGGGGTGTGAGGGCTTCCTAGCTTGTGTGGCGACGGAGCTCAGCCCTGTGGCAGACTTCCAGAGTATCTCGGTGGTCAGAGAGTACCCCGACGTATTTCCAGATGAGTTGCCAGGACTACCGTCTACGCGTGAGATCGAGTTTGAAATCTCACTGGTACCGGGGACCATCCCCATCTCCACAGCACCATACAGGATGGCACCACTTGAGCTGCGAGAGCTCAGGTCTCAGTTGCAAGATCTTCTGGAGAAGGGTTTTGTGAGGCCCAGTGCGTCTCCTTGGGGAGCCCTGGTAATGTTTGTAAAAAAAAAAAGGATGGTACCCTACGTCTTTGTGTGGACTACCGACAGCTGAATAGGGTTACCATCAAGAACAGGTATCCGCTGCCAAGGATTTATGACTTGTTTGACTAGCTGCGAGGTGCCATGGTATTCTCCAAGATCGACTTGAGGTCTGGATACCACCAGTTGAGAATCAGGGAGGCAGACGTCTCCAAGACAGCTTTCCGCACCCAATATAGACACTACGAGTTTTTGGTCATGCCGTTTGGGCTGACCAATGCCCCCGCTGCCTTCATGGATTTGATGAATCGGGTGTTTAGGCCGTACTTGGACCAGTTCGTGGTGGTATTTATTGATGATGTGCTCATCTATTCTCAAGATCAGATGCAGCAAGGGAAGCACTTGTGGATGGTTTTGGACACACTAAGATGACGTAGGCTGTAAGCCAAATACAGCAAGTGCGAGTTCTAGTTGAGGGAGGTGACCTTCTTAGATCATGAGATCTCCGGGGATGGCTTGGCTGTGGACCCAGCCAAGGTTGAGGCAGTGCTTAGATGGGAGAAACTGCGTACGGTTACTGAGATCCGCAGTTTCTTGGGACTGGCAGTAGTAACCAGCAGCTTGTTCGTGTTTACGTTTATTATAGTTTAAGTACAGTCGTTATAGTATGTAACAAGACAGCTACCAGATTACTATAAATTTTTACTCGGAATACAAAGTTTTCCCGAGGTCGAACTCAGGGAGCAACTAGAATTCTAGAAGTAAAAAGTTCTCAATTAGGTTACAAAAATAAGAGAGAGAGAGAGAGAGAGAGAGAGAAGGCTAGAGTTCTCTTGGCTTCTTCTTCTTCTCTCTTCTTTTCTTTCTTTCTTTCTTCTTTCTTCTGCAGAGTCTTTTCTTCTTGCTTGCTTCTTCTGTTCTTGTCTTCTCTTTTCTCTTTTTGTTCTCTGCGGCAGTGGTGATCTTCCTCTTCTTTTTCTTTCTTCTTTTTTCCTTCCTTGCTTGCAGCTATGCCTTCTTTCTTTCTTTTCTTCTTCTTCTTCTTCTTCTCTTCCTGCCTTCTCCTTCTGTTCTTCTTTTCTTTCTTTCTTTTCTTTAGCCGGCAGCTGTGGTGATCTTCTTCTTCTTTCTCTTCTTTTCCTTCCTGCCTTCTGCGGCTGTGGGGATTCCGACATCTGATACTGTGTTCAGACGACTTATCTGTGGCTTTGCTACAGTTCTTTTCTTCTTCCTTTCTTCTTCTTCTGTTTCTCTCCTTCACTTCTTCTTCAGCTGCCCTGAGCGGTTAAGGCTTCGGCCGCTTCCCTTCTTCTTTTCCTTCCTGCCTTCTTCTTCTGTTCCTGCATGCTCACACAAGGGTTAGAGAAAAACCTACCCCTACCCTTCCCTGCGTCTCTCTCTTTCTCAGATTTCTCTCTTAGGACTGCTCTCCCAGAGCCGGGTAATCGGGTGCGGGTATCGCGCCCGGGACCAGGTCCACCGGCGTGCGGTGGTGGGCGAGGAGTGCGCGGTTTGGGTAATCGGATCCTGCCTAGACCCGCGGGGCGTGAGCGTGGGTGAGGGCAAGCGAGCACGTGGAGTGCAGCATGCGGGAGAGGGACCTGACCCCTGTGTTCAAAGGAGATAAGCCTTAGGCAGTTTTTCAATTTAAGTGCGGGCACTTGGCCACGCACTTTCGAGGTGGGACTAAAGTCCCACCTCCTAGATTGGCGCCCACAGGCGAGCTACCTGCTACCAATTGCAGCAGCCCGCGAGGTCTTCGCCCCAACTGCAGACTTGGGTGCCTTCGCAAAGACAACCCTCACGACCTGGGACGCGCACCTGGGCTGGAGGGTGCCTGCAACTGCAGGTGAAGCTGCTGCAGCTCGTCGGCAATGGCGGCGAGGGGCGCGCACCTGAAATCACAACAACGGCCTCTTGACCCGGTCAGAATACGCAGGAAGCTTCGCCGGAGTGAGGCGAAGCTTGTATGGTGGTCGGCGGGGTGCGGGAGTGCGTGAAGAGGCTGACCTAGTTCAGACTGTGGCCAGAGAGGTGGGTTTGTTCGGGGGGTGGTCGGGTGGCGTTTGGCAGTGAATGGAGATGGGGAATCGATAGAGTGGAGTGTGAGGGAGCTTGTGCGATGGTCGGCGAGGTGCGGGAGTGTCTGTGGTCGTGAGATGGTCTCGCCGGAGGGGGGTGATCGGAGGTGGAGAGGATGGTTTGGACAGTGGCGGTCGGGTGGTCGGAAGGGCAGTTTAAAAAGGGGGAAATGCAGGGGAAATAGAGAGGAAGCTATCTACCTAAGTATTCGACGAAGGGGGAGGGCAGAGCAGCCGGCTTGTATCTGCCGGAGCTGAAGACAAAGACGCCCTGGAGGAGGGTTTCGGCGACGAGGAAGCAGGCGGAGGGCGCGGACGATGGAGCAAGGCAAACCCTGCTGCAGGTAAGGTAGCAGAGCGACGAGGAGGAACAGGAGGAGTTCATCGGAAGCTTCGGGCTCTCTGACCGGAGGAGGAAGGGATGAAGAGGGGGGGATTCTCGGTCAAAGGAAGCTTACCAGAGTCGGTAGGGTGTGTCGCTCCTTATAAAGGGGTTGGCGTAGAGGGAGGGGTGAGCTGGCGTCGTGCCAGCCTCGCTGGAGTAAGGTCGGAGATGTCACCCATGCCTTCCGCGCGTTCGCACGGAAGGCATGGTGGTCGGCAGAGGACGTGGGCGGGTCCCTGCAACAGAGGACGTCGCAGGGAACCCCGCTTCTGCTTTGCAGGATGGCAGCCCTGCCCTGCGCGGCGCCATGCTTTGCGCAAGGTCGCCGGAGTATGGCACTGCTCAGAAGTTGCAGGGAGGACCGTTCTGCAAAGAACAATGAGAAGTTGGGGACCTAAATTCAAGGGTTTCAAAAGATAAGGGTCAAAAAGTAAATGAAGAGGACCAAATTGTAAAGTCGATCAAGGAGGTCTCTTCTTAGGCTCAAGTTTTTATACAAGACCAATTTGAACCTAAGGATTTTAATGGTGAATTTTACTTCTAGTTTGGACCATGTTTTACTAGCCAATTTGCGTAAAAACCCAAATTAAGTTATTAATTAGACATGGTTCTCTTTTTAGGTCAAAATAGGTTTCTAAGGCCAAATTGAAGGTTCTAAACCCTAGAGAGTATTTTTCTATGAATTTTAGAGGATTTAGTTGATTTTTATTCTACCTCGAACCTCGTGACTTGAAGTAGATTTATTTTAGGGTTAGAGAATGTTATTTAATTCCTGGAAGTTGCTACAACCCTTTTTAGATCAGATCATCCCACTTACCTTCTTGTTAAGCTTGTTTGACCTGTGTTTGAACCCTTAATTACCCTATTTGCAAACTGCATTGGTGAAATTAAAGTTTTACCCCTTATGATTTGTTTTATTCTTAAACTTAGAATTCTCTGAGTTGAGCCTTTCTTTGGGTCATGTAGGAGCTTTTTCTCACATATCTGGGTTAGATTGTGCTAGTTAGGGTTCATGATGAGGTTCTCATCAGGCAGGCTACTACCGGCTGTTTATCAGGGGCTTCTCGCAGATTGCACGTCTTATGACACAGCTGACCCGGAAGGACGTGCCCCTCACTTGGACAGACGCTTGTGAGGCGTGTTTTCAGGAGCTGAAGGAGAGGATGACTTCGGATCCCGTGCTCACCATCCCAGACAGAAGTGGCGGGTTCGTTGTGTACACGGACGCCTCTTTGCAGGGGTTAGGGGATGTGTTCATGCAAAGGGGTCACGTTGTCACTTACGCTTCGCGGCAATTGAAGCCCCATGAGCATAGCTACCCTACCCACGACCTGAAGCTGGCAGTTGTCGTCTTCACGCTGAAGACTTGGAGGCACTACTTGTATGGTGAGACCTTTGAGATTTGCACAGATCATAAGAGCCTCAGATACTTAGTTGACCAGAAGGAGCTCAACATGAGATAGAGACGTTGGTTGGAGCTCCTGAAGGACTATGACTGCAGCATTTCCTACCACCTGGGAAAGGCCATCGTGGTGGCTAACGCCTTGAGCTGGAAGGCGCCCACCCACTTGGCCACTTTACAGATGCAGAGTTGGAGCCTCGTGGAGGAGATGTGCAGTTGGCGACCCCTAGAGTTACTGGGGCACTGTGGGGCAGTGACGGTGACACGACAGACGAGGCCAGAGCTGATAGGCCGCATCATCACTGGACAGATGGCCGACCCGTACTTGCAGTCGTTGCATGACAGAGTGCTGTCCGGAGACCCTAGAGACTTCTCTTTTACAGACCAGGTACTGCGCATGAGGGGACGTTTGTGCTTTCCCAGGGATGAGGAGCTGTTGAGAGAGCTCCTGACTGAGGCACATAGTTCCAGGTTCACCATACATCTCGGAAACACAAAGATGTACCATGATTTGAGATGCGATTTTTGGTGGAGGGGAATGAAGCAGGATGTAGGTGAATTCGTACAGCATACCACCCCTAGACGGACAGACAGTTTGAGCACACGATACAAACAATGGAGGACCTTTTGCGTGCTTGTGTACTGGACTGGAGGGCCTCTTGGGAGGAGCACTTGCCTCTGGCGAAATTTGCATATAATAACGGTTATCACTCGAGCATCGGCATGGCACCCTACGAGGCCCTGTACGGACGGAGTGGGAGGTTGGCCCCAGGCTGATCTGGCAAAGTCAAGAGGTGATCGAGCAGATTCACAGGCAACTCCGCACTGTCAGGAGCAGACAGAAGAGCTATGTATATCGGAAATGCAGAGAGGTACAGTTTGAGGTTGGAGACCGTGTCTTCCTTTTCGTTTCGCCCATGAAGGGCCTACAGCGGTTTGGGGTGAGAGGGAAGCTCGCGCCAAGGTTCGTGGGACCCTTTGATGTCTTGGAGCGGGTTGGGCTCGTTACTTACAGGCTTGTCCTTCCTCCCCAGCTTTCTGGTGTGCACGACGTGTTCCACGTGTCCAACCTCAGGAAGTACGTCGCCGATCCCAGTCACGTTTTGAGCCACGAGAGTGTCGAGGTGGGTGACGACCTGACCTACTCCGAGCGGCCAGTACAGATTCTCGACAGAGCCGTCTAAAGTCTGAGACGAAAGCAAGTACCCCTGGTGAAGGTTTTGTGGAGGAGCCAGCGGTACGAGGAGGCTACCAGGGAGCCTTAGGCGGCGATGCGGGAGCGGTACCTGGAGCTCTTTGAGGGTACGACTTTTTGGACCAGCTTTGGTCCTCTTTGAGTTTGTTATGCGTATATCGTTCCTTTTCCGCACCCTAGTTAGTGCAAGTTTCGGGGATGAAACTTTCTTTGAGTTTGTTATGTTGTTGAGACCCACGACATCAAACGTTTTTTAAGACATCTGGAAAGAAATTTTTGCGGCGTACGATTGCGAGTCTGCGCGTGAGCGCACGCAGACTGCGCCCGCCGACCTGCAGACGTTTTTTTTTTCTTTTCTCTTCACGCTTCCCTGATGCCTTCAAATACCCTCTCCCCCCTTCCCTCTCCCTCACCCACCACTCCACCATCTCCTGCTTCTTCTTCCAGTGTTAGCGTGAGAGTGAGAGAGCGAGGACAGCAACTGCTGCCGGGTGCGCCCGGGGAGGAGGAGGTGCAGCGAGAGGGAGAAGAGGCAGAACGCATGAGGAAGAGAGAGAGAGCTCATCGGAGCAGCCCAGGGCCGGTTGACGGACACGCAATGGGAGCGTGGTGCTAGGGAAGTTACCTCAGTCTGCTGCAGCTCAGGTAGCAGGCGGGCAAGCACGGTGCGGCGCGGCCGTGCGCAGCAGGCAGAAGGCGAGGAGGTCTTGATTCTGGGAAATTTCCCAGAATCAGACGTCTGGACCTACGTCCAGACGGCACGGGTGACGTCTGGAGTGAGATCCATTCGTCTGAAAGGTACGAAATTTCTCATCTTTCTCCTTTTTGCGGATGTGGCCATGTAGGCCGTTCCGCCGAAAGCTCTGAGACGTGTCGTGTTGAGAGTGTTTGTGTATGCGTGCAGGTTTCATTTCGAGAAGGCGCAAGGACACACCCTCCCACACAGATCAGACGTCTGGGCAAGTCACCAGACGGCAGAGAGCATCTGCAGACGTCCGAAGTGATAGACGGACGTCTGGAACTACGTCCAGACGGTTCAGCGGGATCCTGGAAGTCTGAAGAGCAACGCATAAGTAAGGTATGACCTGGACCATCTTTTAAGACGCCTGGAAGGTGTTCCAGACGTCTTATTTGGGTCAGAGTTGTCGTTCTTGACCCGTTTAGGGTCCGTTCGAGGTCCGATTTCCGCGTTTGAGATTCTATTTTTCTCAGAATTAGTTCCTCTACTTGTTGAAAGTACTTGTATCCTGTTCTAAGTGATTTCTTGTGATTGATCCTTTGTTAGGACCTCGTCCCGTTGCAGCTCGCGGAGGCACGCAGACCTACCGATCACGCCCCCATTACTCCTGGTGTTGCGGGTAGAGTGGCTTCTCTCAGTTAGTTACAAACATTAATGCATATATGAATTAAATAATAGATCATAGGGTATGGCATGAATCCTAGGACCTAAAAACTAGATTGAATGATAGATCCTAGGATACGGCATGAAACGTAGGATCGAAAAACTAAATTGAATGATAGATCCTAGGATACGGCATGAAACTTAGGACCGGAAAACTAGATTGAATGATAGATCCTAGGATACGGCATGAAACCTAGGACCAGAAAACATTGAAACAAATGCCTTGAATGCCTGAATTGCAGTCTTGGATAAGTAGATAAAATAATGATAATTGCCTGTAATTGGATAACAGCTGCCTGTGAAATATAGAGTACTGTTGCTAGTAACTCTTGCAAATGTTTGTTGTTTGAGATTAAATACGAGCTGCTTGTATATAAATTGGAAAAGAAAAGAAGTTGAATATTGGAATATGTACTATATGCGAATAAACCTGAAATGATGAAACCTAGTATGGGTTGGCCTGAGAAACATGAGCATGAACCCTACGGGGAATTAGGAGTTGAACTCCTGGAAATAAATGGGATGGAATTGGAAAAGTGAATGGGAAAGTTTGTTGTCTCTTGGGTACGTAGTACCAAGGAAAGCACATGTTACCTCTTAGTGCAAAGGAGAGCCAGCCGCCGTAGGGACCGGGGGTTAGGTCTAGCCATTTTTTACCGACTCTTGGCCCTCGCGTACTCTGTACCGGGGAGAGCTACTAGTGTAGGGGGGAGCTAGCCACCCCACGGGCCCCGGGGTTCAGCTAGCGGTCCTACACCGACTTGTTAGGCCCACTAGGCAAACCAGGATAGTTAGGCGAGGGTGCGCGGACTGTGGAGGGACAAGACCCCTGTTTGGTTACTGTGGAGGGGCTGGACCCCTGTTACTGAGAGGGCTCTGCCTTATACCGGTTCCGTGCTGTGCTTTGGGGCGCACCCGTTAACGGAAACGACTGACCGCGTGCCAGTGCAGGGTAGCTACCCGTGTGTTTATCGCGCGTGCCGTAGTCACCGTTACGTCTATCAGGGACCTTAGGGTGGTTGACTAAGGGTAGGACCACCACGGGGGACTCTCCTAGCTAGGAGAGCACTACGTGCTACTTCTACTTTTCGGAAAAGACTGCAATCAAGATCGTTCTCATGAGGAACATTCGAGATCAAAAGAAAGACCAGAGAAATAAATCAAGAAAAAGTAAATAGAGAATAAAGAAAGAAATTAAAAACAACAGTTACTTGTCCACCTTTACTGTTTTCTTAGCTGGCTGGTTGCCACTCTACTTAACGTTTCGCTGACGTGCCGCGTTTGTCACCTTTTTCAGGACCAAGTGTTGAGCAGCCAGAGTCTGTGACTACGGAGGGTGTTGGGCCTAACATAGCCCAGTAGTTGTACTTTTGTACTGTTTTTCTGTAGTAGTGAGTATTTCTGTTTCACTTGTACTCTTTTATTGTAATCTTCATATCCTGTTTGTAATTCTCTACTGTTGTGGTAGTATGTACTGTAGTAGTTCTTTACTGCTGTACTTTTGTTACTGTTAGTTACTTGCATGGTGAATGTGGTTTATTTTACTGCTTTTTTGTTACTTTCTCGTTGGACGACTGGGTCTTGGGATCAGTCGAGTCGGTCCGATTCTCGTGTTCTGTAAAGATTCGGGAACCAGGTCGTAACAGGTCCAGCAAAGACCTTCGTTTGGCTCCGCTCATGCTCATCGGTCATCAACCACACCAAAAGCTTCGCTGGGCCTCGACGAGTAAAGGCCCTCAAGAAATTGAGGCATTAGCTCACCGAGGCTCTCTACCGATCTCCACCTCAACCATCCATCCTCTTCGACTCTGGCAGACCACCTTCACCTATTCCACATCAAATTACCTTCGCCACCATCTTCTCTGAGGTCCGGCGAAGGTTTTCAAGTGTTTAATTTAGGCCTCAAGGCCATATTCCTCCTTATAGGTGTTCGCTGGAGGAGCTTGTCTTCTCCGACTCCATCACCAACATCCGTCACCCTGATCGAAGGTTTAATAGCACCAGCACCTGCGGACTAATCCTATAAGTCCATCTAGCCGTTCAATTTGAAGACCTAGCGGTAAATAGAGCTTCCCCATCAAGGAGAGTTCGTTGAAGCACGAGCGAGGAAGAAGCAGCAGAGCTCCAATTCGCGAAGTGCAGTAGTTAAGAAGTCAGGAAATTTAGTCCCACATCATGTGCAACCAAGTAGTTGGAGCGCTATATGTTGATTTGTCTGCAAAGGCTATTAAAACCATAATAGGGAAATGTTCCCCGATATGCATATATAAGCTCTACTTAATATATTAGGCCCATAAGGGGGTGGCCCACTTAGGCGAGATTGGGCCTGTGGCCAATTTTCACAAAAAAGAAAAAAAATGAAGATCTTGTTAGTCTTAACCAACGAAATACTCCTAAGTGCCTTGTGGTCTTAGTAGAAACAAAAACATTGCATATCATATATATATATATTTATTGGCACTCAATATCAGATCTTTATTTTTGAGTTTGATTATTGTTTTATTGGTATATCTCTTTTATATCAAACTTTTGAGCCTCACATATTGTAAATAATTATATAGTAATTTTCGTACAACTTTTTTGCTTCCTATGAATGACCTTGGATGCTAATTTCAAACTTATAAATTTCAAAAGTCGTTCTCGCGTGTTTCAATTATATTACAATGTGTTTTTACAAAGCTTCGATTCGTGTATAATAGCAACCTTTGACGGGATAGTAGGGTGACTGATTACACTTGACTTTATCTCCATTCTATCACCTTACTTTCAATTGGCGATATTCCATTCCCCAACAAGGATCGAAATCATCCACAGCAACCAATCTACAGATCGAGAGTTGCTTCGCTTGAACTTAAGCGAACCATGCAAAGACTTCCCCCAAAACCTCAAAAATAGGGGAAGAAGAGAGCCACTTCTTCTGAAGGGGGCAAAGAACAACAATTCCATCCACTTCAACACACAAGCAAAAGATTACAGAACAAAATAGGGTCAAGAGAGACTCCCACATGATTAGCATGACTCTTCTTTTGCTGAAGGTGTAGAGGTTAAGGATGTAAGCTTTGGTAAATTCGATCCGAATCCGACTCAACACAACCCAAAAAGAGTGGGTAAAATTCAAACCAAACCTGACAAGGTTTGGACATGGGTTTTGTCCAAAAAACCTAATTGGACATGGGTATGGGTATGAGTACTAATATAGATCTATACTCAATTACTCAACTTGAGTATTCGTATAAAATATTTATTTACCCAAGATATATAAGTTTTACCCTAAGTCCCTTATTCCCTCAACTTTAATTTGCCTTATGATTTCCTTTATGATTTTGAAGGTTAGAGGTACTTTTAAAGCTTCCATTGAACATTTATTTCTGAGATGGAGATTTTTTATTTAAATATACTTGTATTTTTTATTTTTTATATATTCCCATTTGAGCCCTTATGTTTTAAACTTATTAAAAATAAATAATTTGTGAATTATGTTATATTTTTTTTTTTCCTTCTTTAACTCTAATTTGAACTCTGTTTATTTGTAAGATCAATTTATAAATTGATACTTGTGAATGTATACTCGATGGGTGGATGAGTATGTGTATATGTTTAAATTTTTGTACTTGATGGATAAATACGTAAAATATGGATATATATAAATTTTATAAATGAATCAAATTTAGTCCATTTGCATATATATATATATATATATATATATATAGAGAGAGAGAGAGAGAGAGAGAGAAGAGACCGACGGGCCACCACATTCTTTCTGTTAATTACGTAATCCTATCCCGATTCCCACAACAAATCCTGAACACCTCGTGGGATTTGTTTCTGTCCGGTCCGACTGGGAATGTACGAGTTTGTCTACATAGAGGGGACCGTCCGTTTCCCACTAATTAATTCTCTCACAGAGAACTCGATCTGGTACAATTAAAACCCCGGACTACTTGCACTCCATCCACGGCCCCGTCTCTATTTTTCAATCAATTCTCTCAACTACACTACTCTTCTTTTCAGGTATATATATATATATATATATAACGTTTTTTTCGAATGCAATCTTTTTGTTTAAAGATCTTCATTTTGGATATCCCATTAATCATTTGAATTACTATATATATATATATATATATATATATATATATATATATATATATATATATATATTTTCGTATACGTGCTTGCAAGTACCATTAAAGGTGTCAAGTCACAAATCAAATTTAACTTAGGATTTCTATCCTTTGCTTGTGTTAACTTGACTTTAGTTTTATGTAGAATACATCTATACCATAGGTGGGAATCTACATTAAATTAATTGCAAGTATGATGAAAGCTTTTCTGAGGTAGTTTTCCAAGCTAACACATGGATATCCCATTGATAATTTAAATCATTATTTTTTTTTTATATGTGCTTCTCAAATGTTTGGATGCGGTAATTTTGTTGGAATAGATCCAAGTAGGATTAAAGGTGTCAATGAATTCACAAATCAGGCTTAACTTAGGATTAAATGTGATGTAAGAGTTTATGATTTTTATCCCTACATGCGTTGACTTAACTTTCCCTTCTTCTTCGCCTTTGGTTTTGTGTAGAATACATCTATACTACATTAACTTAATTGCAAGTATAGTGAGATCCATCGATATCTTTTGTGGAACGGTACTAAGTACTCCTTTCTCGCCATCCAAATATGTACTTGTACCTAGAAAGGAACGTCATGGAACTACAATTGTGGCTCAAGTTTTGCTCCCAAAATTATGAAATGACACATCCTTTCATGCTTTAATTAATCTAACAAATTGGCATCTCAGTGATGGCAAATAGGGCAACGTAAAAGGAAAGTCGATTGAATGCGGCGCCAGTTCTTGGTGGAATGCTCCTGAACTTTAGCTGACTTATCTACTAATTTCTAACATGAATCCGTTGTTTCATATAATTAGTAATAATAACAATATGTTCCGATCATGGCATCATGCTTTTCGTAATCCTATTCTTAATTTTAAAAAAGGCAGAAACTCACAAACAAATCCTAAAAACGCTGTGAACTTCCAAATCCAAACTTATTGACAATTCGTTCTGGAGGTGATTCGTTCATCCATGTTACATCGATCTTTTCTGCAAACTCTCATGTAGAGAAGTCTCCTAAAATCAAATCCTCCTCATTCGATTAATATTTCAACTCAATCATTCTCTATCCCACATCCAATTCTCAATTACATTACTCTTCACGTCGAGTATATATTCTGCGCATGTGTTCTTTGCGTTGCAATTTTTGTTTATGGGTCTTTGGATGATATCCCATTTGTAATAAAAAACACAAGCATATATAAACATGATAGTTTACGAAGCCCCCTCTAGGTAAAATAAATTACATCGATAATATTTAATTATGAAATAAATTAAATTGTTGAATTTTAATTATCAATCAAATGATACTAATATTTTAATTTAAATTAAATTACACCAATAATTTTTATTTATATATTAAATTATACTGATAATATTTAATTGTGAATTGAATTAAAATTTTAAAATTACCTTCATAATACATTATTTTAAGTCAAATATCATGATAATATCTAATTTTGAGTTAAATATTATCGATAAATTAAATATCATGTAAACAATATAACACATATCACCGATGGGATCTATCTTTTGCGATCCTAATAAAAAAAACTACCGTGTATTTTTGGCACTTCGAACGTAACTGCGAGCCCTTCGAACAGTTTATTTTGGTTCTTTCCAATCTAGAGCTCCCACGAGATTAATTAATCTGGAGAGAGATCAAATATTTAATTATTATCATAATAAGACGTAGCTAACCCAATTTCTGAATTCTCCAACATAATTATGACGCTAGCCAGTAAGTTATGACTAAGTTTATCGATTCTTTACTTTGTCGGTGCTTATGCATTAATTAAGTTAACGTGCAGAGGACACGTACGTATTTGGAATTAATTTCTCCGAGAAATCAAACGATCGTATCGTGTTAGCTAGGAAGATACTTCTAGTTAGAATCTTCTTTTCAAGTAATTTGAGAAGCCCTCAATCTTTAAAATTGAATTAAATTGTGCCCGAAGATCGATCGGTGCACACGTGTGAATTTGATTTATCTCAGTTAGTTATCCTTTTCTGAGGTGGTAACGACTGCAGGAAGGTGAAGGGAAAAAAAAAAACATGAAAAATGCAACCCCCATTATGATTGATGTGGAATAAGGATTACGTGGGATAACAGTTTGGATAAGAATTTCTCCTGAAACAAGATACTTTTTTATTTAATAATAACAATAATAAATCTTCTTTCCTTATTAAGAGATCGGATTTCGCGATATGTTCTCCCACTCTCCATAAAGGGAATGTGCGCAATCCTATTCCATTATTTTTTGTTACTATGAGTACGTACGTTTTGGGACTTCCATGTGTTCCCATCGTACTTTCTTTCTTATTTATAGAAGAACAACCCATCCATAAAGTCCACCACCAAACATCGAACAATTAATCCTTTTCAGCATCTTACCGTTAAGCATCATTTCCATATCCGTGTTGCGGGGGCTCGTGTGCAATCCCATTCAACTTATTTCATTGCTTCGTATAATTAATTAATGATCATTTGTAGGGTAATGGCAGAGACGTTGTGGTCGGCGCAAGACCTGGTGACGGAGATCATGTCCTACCTGTCGGCGAAAGAGATCCACAGGCTACAATGCGTATGCAAGTCTTTCGAGACCTCCTCCTCCGACGGGCTCCTGACCCGCTTGCAAACCGCTCGCCGCCGAGGGAGGACCGACGGATTGATATCGCACACGTCAACCGATGGCGGCGTCGACTTCCACTTCTTCCCTCAAGACAACGATCGCATACCCACCGACGTCGTCGTGCCGAGGGGAGCGGTCGAGTTCCTGAGGGTTACCGCCGCCGGCAGAGGCTACGGCAAGAGGGCGAGGATCGTCGGAAGCACCAACGGAGTGGTGGTATTCGAGGACGAACTGGAGAACGTCAACACCGTCGACGGTCCTTCTCCCCCTCGCTCCTCCCTGTACACCTACAACCCCGTAAACCGAACGCTGTCCATTCTCCCGCATCCCACCAGCACCGTGCCGCTGTGCGTCAGTGCGGACAACACCGGGGTGGTCGCGTACCTGGACGGTAGTGGCGGCTACCGGCTGCTCCTCATGGCCGTCGACAACAAGTGGGCGTCGGTGACTTACCTGCGCTGCTGGGTCTATTCCTTTGCGAACCGATCGTGGGGAACTCTTACGAGGGTCCGATGTGGCCCTCGACCGCTGAAGCTGTCGAGGGTCGTGGTGTCGGCGACCAAGAGGAAGGTGTACGTCGTGTCGGATTGCTCGGACGTTTGGACGGTGGACCCTTACGTTCTCGAGATCGACGTCAACACCATGAGGACGAGGATACTGCCGGTTCCGGAGGGGGTTTCGATATCTAGGTCCGGCACGCTGGAGATCGGAATGTGGGGTAAGGAGGAGGAGGAGGAGGAGGAGGAGGAAGAGGGGGGGTCGTTGTGCCTCGTGCGGTGGAGCCCGGCGGAGGCGAGCTTCTTTATATGGGTGATGGAAGATATTTGCGGTTGGAGGTGGAGGAAGGAGTGCATTCGTGCAGACTTGAGGAGCCTCCACGTAGATCGTTGTAAGGTTCGAACTCGTTATCTGTTGGGGGTGAAGCGGCGTCATCAGCGGAGGAGTCGGTGGTGGGCTGTGGAGAGGGACCTGAGGAAGTATGGGGTGAGATACTGGGCGGTGATGGCCGGCGGGAAGGTGGTGTTTGGTATGGGGGATTGGATGTACACGTGGAGCGTAAATAGGTTGCTGCATGCCCACTTCAGGCCTTGTTCTTATAATTATGGTTACGTAGACCTCTATCCTTACTCCAACACTCTCTGTAGGCTTGACTAACAAGATTAATTTTTTATTATTGAGCACTGGTTGATCTAAGTTCTTCATTTTCTCACGTCAAGTTATCTTAACACGTAGGATGCGCAGATGAGAGAGAGAGAGAGAGAGAGAGAGCCCTAAAGGCATCAAAGTATATATATATATATATATGCTTGGATGGAGAGGGTTTGGGATCTACGTCGACAAACAATTAATATTGTAGAGTGGAACGTAGAATTTCTAATGATCCCTTTCCAGTGTTTAAATTAATTAATGCTGCCCGGCATCGATGTTACACGTCTACCACAATAACATATCCATTGCTCACCATGAAAGCGGAATGCATTCCTAAAGGCATCAAACTATATATGCTGACCACCTTATAGTTTTTAATAATCCATACAACGTAGAGTAACTGAATCCATCTTAATTAATTTAGATTAATCGCAAAAGTTAACAAAGAAGAGCAAGGTACGTAGCGATCGATCAACCAAAGTCATGAGAAATACCAAAAATTTAAAGAGTCCACTCTTTAACTACTACTCCCTCCTGAACATCGATGACAGCGGAATAACTTACTGATATTATCAACGTAATATAATATATATATATATGTATGTAGTACGTCGATCAAAGCATTAATGTATAAATGACAGTCAGCAAATACCGTTTCATTATATAAAAATGTAGCCAATCAGTTGCAATAAACTTGAGAGTCTCGATGCTATAAGCATCTTATTGAAACGAAAACATATATAACCCGTGGATGGTAAAGATACGCTCAGCTTAATTTGGTAGAATGCCCATATATGGTACTGCACGTTCTACTTAATTATATAGCAATTAAGTAGAGGCTAATTAGAACCCTCTGTGATATTAGGATTAAGCGTTACGACCTTCTTCCCATATGCCACCGCGTCATCATAGATGCCTTCGATGGTTTGGTGCTTGAATTGGAATCCCGCTTTGAGGAGCTTCTCCGAAGAAAGAGCCACCTTTGGTTTCCCAGCAAAGAGAATTGATTTCCCGAAAGAGGGAGCTCGATAAGACCCAGGGAGTCCTTCGAAGAACGGAAAGCAACAACTTGACAGTCCCAGGAATTGGTTGCCCCCCGATTTCTCATAGGCCCTAAGGATGCAATTAAAATCTCCCCCAATAATCCAGGGGGAGGAGGGGGAAGAACCAACATTGTCAAGATGACTCCAGAGGATAGACCTGGTCTCAACAGAGCAAGAGGTGTAAATGCCAGATAAGATGATAGGGAAGCCCTGAAAAATGCATTTGATCGTAATTACCTGCGACACGGAATGAAGCATAGCCACGTTCAAGGAGTCTTTCAAAAAGCACAGATGTTGGGAGTGGAATCGGATATATGAGCACAATGAAAGCCAATGAGGTCCATGAAAGTAGGGGCTAGGGTGAGATTCGCAAAAGGTTCGAAAAGAAAGAGAATATCAAGAGAGTATTTGTGAATCATGAATTTAATACGATTGAGAGTGGGGAGATTCATGATTCTCCTACAGTTTCAAAGGAGGTCCTTCATTGGGAAGTAGATCTAGAAAGCGGTTTGTAGCGACTTCTAGTCATCCTACCTGCCCCTCTCAAGTTATCACCACCATGGGCGCCTCTTGACCTTACAGTAGAGTGTGCCTCATATGCAATAGATTGAGAGGTTGAAGAATCAATAGAAAGATAGTATGAATAACCTTGAGACTCTAAACCTAATCCAGTAGGATCAATTTTCACATCATTGCTAACCAGAAAACGCTCCTCATTATCAGAAATTTCCAAGATCAAAGGCAGATCTGAGTCTGGAGGAGGAGGCATGGAAAGGGGAAGGTAAATGCCCCAAGAAGAAATATCATTTTCATTATAAGTAGTGATGCTTTTGACCAGCAAGGTATCATGGTTCTTAGGCCGAGGAAATGCAGAAGTGGAGATAGATTGCAATAAGGAAGAATGAATAAAGGGAGGCTGAGGAAACACGATTAAAATTTTCTCGGAAAGAATAATATGTTGATTATTATTCAAGGAGACAATTAACTGTTTCTCATCCAGATGATTACCCTCAACATTCGCTTTGTCAAATGAGAAACCATCCATTTTAAGGTTATCTTGATGGCCTTGATACTTAAGTTCTTGATTGTTAAGATCCGTGCTGTTTGAGCCTTTTAAGATGTCTGGACTGTGGGTCAGACGTCTGGACTGACCCAGGGTCAGATGTCTGGACACCTTCCCAGACGTCTGAAAGTCAAAAAATTTGAGTATGAGCTTGCATCCGCGCATACTGCGTGCAGACAGTACTCTCGTTTTTCCTCCCCTTCTTCTCTCTCTCCCTGCCTCCAGCAAAACCCTAACCCACCAATCTCTAAAACCCCTCCTCTCTCGTTTCTCCTCACTTCTCAGCCACCAGCCCCATCCCCTCTTCTTCTCCACTTCAGCGAGAGAGCGCGCGGGCAGGGACGAGGAGGAGCGGCGTGAGGAGAGGAGGAGAGTGAGCTCGCGAGCTCGTGTGAGAGCTCATCGGTGAGCACATAGCCGGAGCGGCGCGTGCGCGAGGCGGAGGAGTGCGTTAGGGAGGTCCTCCCCGACACTACTGCAGCCGGAGCTGCAGGCGGGGGGGGGGGGGGGGCAACGCGAGAGCAGAAGAAGCAAGTTCTGATTTTGGATTTTTCCCAGAATCAGACGTCTGGAGTGACCTCCAGACGACGATGCGAACGTCTGGAGGTGGTTCCAAACGTTTGAGGAGTAGGTTTTGTTACGAACGCGCGGCTTCAGACGTCTGGGAGGTGGCCCAGACGTCGGACAAGACGTCTGGAACCCTTTCCAGACGTCTGGGATTCGGTTTCGGCGGCACGCGCGATTGCGTCTGTGCGCCTGCGCGCGCAGACCTGCGGTCGCTTTTTCCCTCTCTCCTGCGGGCGCAGGCTGCCCTTTGTCTTGCTCTCTCTCTCCTCCCCGCGCGGCTTTAAAACGCCACGCCCTCTCCCTCACTCTCATCACCTCCGCCCCCTTCCTCTTCTCCTTCCAGCCGGTGCTCGAGTGCGAGCGCGAGTGAGCGGCGGCAGCGACAGCCGCGGTGAGCGTGGGAGGAGGTGCTGCGCGAGGGAGGAGGCGCTCGGTCGTGAGGGCGAGCTTGCCGGGGCTGCTATGGCCGGCCGGCGGGGGGAGCAGCAGACGCGGGGTGGCACGGGAGGCCTACTGCAGCTCGAACAACAGGCGGACGACTTGCGGTGCAGCTGTGCGTCGCGAGGGGAGGGCGAGTCGCGCCCTGATTCTGGAAATTTTTCCAGAATCAGTCGTCTGGGCTTCCAACCAAACGACGTGGAGGACGTCTGGAGGACTGTCCAGACGTCTGAAAGGTGAGTTATTTTTGTCCTTCTTCCTTTTCTTCGGCCGTCCGTACTGAGAGAGAGAAATGGGTACGCTCAGGGTCTGGATTCGCCATCCAACGCGAATCAGACGTCTGACTGCAGTGCCAGACGACGGGAACGACTTCCAGACGTCCGGGGTGACCATCAGACGTCTGGGAACTAGGCCAGACGCCCCCGCAGGCTTCTGGACGTCTGAGAGACCACGCAGGCCAAGGTACCATCTGATCCCCATTTTTAAGACGTCTGGAAGAAGTCCCAGACGTCTGATTTTGCACTGTTTCGTCGTTTTCGACCCGTTTAGGGCCCGTTCGGAGTCCGTTTTCTGCGTTTCGAGTTGTGTGCTTTTTGGAATTAAATCCTCTACCCGTCTACAGTAGTTGTATACTGTTTTGAGAAACTCCTTGTGTTTGATCCTTGTGATAGGACCCCGTTCCGTTGCAGTCTCGGGGGTTGCGGAGGTACGCAGGATTCCCGACCATGCCCCCAGTACGCCTGTTGTAACCGGTAGAGTGACTTTTAAGTTTATTAGTATAATCTGTTAAATTATAGAACCATAAATAGAACCTAAGACATTGCATGAATGCTAGGAATGAGAAACTAGAATAAATGGTAGATCATAGGGTGTTGCATGAATCTTAGGGCTGGAAAAACTAGATTGTATGATAGATCCTAGGATATGGCATGAATCCTAGGATGGGAAAACTAGTGGAAGATATGAATACTGCAGTCTTGGAAAATGTGGAAAGGAAATAATCGCTACCTGTAAATTGGTTTAACAGCTGCCTGTTATAAATAAATACACGTGATTGAGAACATGGATTGTATGAACGTGAAACTGGAAAGGTAAAACCTGAATGTGCTGAGTTAAAAGAGCTGGAACCCTACGGGGAATTAGGAGTAGAACTCCTGGAAGGTGAATGGAATAGAATTGGGGAAGTGAGCTGGCCCTTGAGTACGGAGTACTAAGGAGAGCGACTGTCCCCCTGTTTAGTGCAGAGCGGAGCCAACCGCCCCAGGGACCCGGGGTTAGGTTTGGCCACTTTGTACCGACTTGCTGGCCCTCGTGTACGTAGTACCGAGGAGAGCTACTAGTATAGGGAGGTACTAGCTATCCCACGGGCCCCGGGGTTCTGCTAGCCTCCTACACCGACTTGTTAGGTCCACTGGGGTAAACCAGGGTAGTCAGGCGAGGGTGCGCGGACTGTGGAGGGACAAGGCCCCTGTTTGGTTACTGTGGAGGGGTTGGACCCCCTGTTACTGAGAGGGCTCTACCCTGTACTTGTTTCGTGCTGTGCTTTGGGCGCATCCGTTAACGGAAATGACTGACCGCGTGCAAGTGCGGGTTAGCTACCTGTGCATTTATCGCGCGTGCCGTAGTCACCGTTATGTCTGTCCGTGACCTTGGGGTGGTTGACTGAGAGTAGGATCACCACGGGGGACTCTCCCGGCCAGGAGAGCACCACGTGCTACTTCTACTGTTCGGAAAAGCCTGCAATCAAGATCATTCCCACGAGGAACATTCGAGATCAAGAGAATGATCTGAGAAATAAATGAAATCGTGAGACAATTGAAAGACGTAAAGAAAGAAAGTAACAGAACATAACAGCTACTGTACACTCTACTGTTTCTTTTGTTTTAGTTGCCACTCTACTCAGCGTTTTGCTAACGTATTACACTCGTTACCTTTCAGGACTAGGTGTTGAGCAGCCAGGGTCAGCGGCTGCAGAGGACGCTGGGCCGAGTAGGGTCCAGTAGAGTTACCACTGTTCTCTTGTACCTCTTTTTGTTCTACTGTAGTGGTTTCTTTCCTTACTGCTGTATTTTCTTACTGTTAGTTATATTCATGTTGAATGTGGTTTATTTTACTGCTCTTTTGGTTACTTCCTCGTTGGATGACTAGGTCTTGGGACTAGTCGAGTCGGTCCGGTTCTCATGTCTCGTAGGGACTCGGGAATCAGGTCGTTACAGGTTTTGCGAAGGTACGTCATCTTTGCGAATACGACCATGCAGGCTGCTCCGCCGATACCCTGTTGCATGCCCTTTTGAGAAGATTGCGTGGTTTCGTGCAGGATTCGCTTTGAGAAGACGCGGGACACGCCCACCCATGTATTTCAGATGTCTAGGCGACGTACTAGACGACGAGAAGCACTTCCAGACGTCCGAAGAGGTGGTCGGACATCTGGAGCTAGGTCTAGACGATGCAGAAGAGTTCTTGGACGTCTGAGGATTGGCGCAAAGACTTAGGTATGCTACTAGGCACTTTTAAGACATCTGGAAGTTGTTCCAGACGTCTAATTTGAAACAGAAACCCTATTTTTTGACCCGTTTAGACTCCGTTTGAGTTTCGTTTTACGCAAATAAGATATTGATGTATTCCTTATGAGTTCCTCTACTTGTTAGAAGGTTTTCCATACTATTTTGATAGTTCCCTTGTGATTGGTCCTTGTGATAGGACTTCGTTCCGTTGCGGGTTCGGGACTTGCTGAGACACGTGAGCCTGCCTTCAAGTCCCCAATACTCTTGGGTTTACTGGTAGAGTGGCTTTCCCCTAATTTAATTATAACCTAAATGCATGTGTGGAATGAATGATTAGAACCTAGGATATGGCATGAATCCTACGATGAGAAACACTTGAAATGTCTGTAATGGATGATTGAATTGCAGTCTTGAATGAGTAGATAGAATGATAAAAATTGCTTGTAAATAAATAACAGCTGCCTGTGAAATATGAAGTACCTGTGCTAGCTAACTGTTGCGTGTAAATTTCCTGTTGTATACGTTAAATGACATAATACGAGCTGCATGTATATAAATTGAAAATAGAAATGTGAATGATGGAAATGCGAGCTGCCTGTATATAACCTGTATATGGAAATGTGAACGATAGCAATACAAGCTACATATGTATAACATGAGAATGGAAATAGAAATGATGAAACCTGGTATGGCTTGGCATGAGGAATATGAGCATGAACCCTACGAGGAATTAGGAGTAGAGCTCCCGGAAATAAATGGAATGGATCTGAAAATGTGAGTGGGGAAGTGAGCTGGCCCTTAAGTACGGAGTACCAAGGAGAGGGACTGTCCCCCTATTTAGTGCAGAGCAAAGCTAGCCGCCCTTGGGTTGGGACCCGGGGTTAGGATTGGCCACTCTGTACCGACTTCTTAGCCCTCGCGTACACAGTACCCGGGAGAACTACTAGTGTAGGGAGAGAGCTAGCCACCCCACGGGGCCCGGGGTTCAGCTAGCCGCCCTACACCGACTTGTTAGGCCCACTGGGCAAACCAGGGTAGTTAGGCGAGGGTGCGCGAACTATGAAGGGGCGAGACCCCTTTTTGGTTCTTAGGGGCTAAACCCCTGTTGCTGAGAGGGCTAGGCCCTATACTGGTTCCGTGCTGTGCTTTTGACACACCCGCTAACGGAAACGACTGACCGCGTGCCAATGTGAGGTAGCTACCCGTACGCTTATCGCGCATACCGTAGTCACCGTTACATCTGTCCATGACCTTGGGGTGGTTGACTGGGTGTAGGATCACCACGAGGACTTTCCCGGTCAAGAGAGCATCACGTGTGCCTTCTATTCCTCGGAAAAGACTGCAATCAAGATCGTTCCCATGAGGAACATTCGAGATCAAGAAGGAAACCTGATAAATAAACCAAGTGGTGAAAAAGAATAATTAGTTAAAGAAAGTGATTGAAAAACAATAGCTACCTGTTCACTTTTACTACTTTAGTTAGTTGGCTGCCACTCTACTCAGCGTTCGCTGACTTTGTGTACTCATAACCCATTTCAGGTCCAGGTGTTAAGCAGCCAGAGCCCACGGCTGCAGAGGGTGCTGGGCCCAGTAGAGTCCAATAGTTGTAGCTTCTTGTTGTACTTCTTACTATTGTAGTGAGTAGACACTTGTACCTTTATATTCTATTTTTTATGTTACTGTACTTATTACTTTCTATTATTGTGGTGGTGATATGTACTGTATCAGTTTTTACTTCTTTACTGCTGTACCTTTCTACTGTTAGTTGCTTAGCATGATGCATATGGTTTACTCTTCTGCTTTTTGGTTACTTTCTCGTTGGACGATTGGGTCTTAGGATCAGTCGAGTCGGTCCGGTCTCGTATCCTGTAGGGATTCTAGAACCAGATCGTAACATTGATGATCTAAACGACTATTTCGCAAACTCGTATCAGAAGACCTTAAGTCAGCATTGACGGAGTAATTCAAAGAAGTCATGGAATCATTGATAGGTTTACTTTAGTGGACTAGAATTAAGCCTAAGGACAAGATTATTTGGATGAGAAGTGATGAGAAGCTCATCATGGTCTCTAATTACCCCAAATTAACTAGTCTTCCTAGTTAATTTGTTAGGAATATGTAATTATATGGGTTAATTATTAAATAAGGGATAAAATAGTAAAGGACCTTAAAATAAGTTTAAAATGCGATATTATTATCCAATTAATATTATTAATAATTTAATTAATAAATGGACTCGAAATATCATCTTTAATTTATCTAATGAATGTGTTAACTAACTTAAGTATAATTTATAAATAAGTATGTAATAACTTAAGTAACCTGAATTAAATAAATTAAGCTAAAAATGTCAAAAATGTAAATCCAAGGTTTAAATATAATAATTTTCTTATTTATAATCATATATAAAAAGTTGAAAAAGATTTAAATTAAAATAAACCTTGAAACCTTAGCTTACATTTTAGTCCTTACGATTTATTTCAATCGAGTCCTTATTCTTCACCTAGGTCCTCAATTTTCATTACACGTAAGTCCCTGAAAACTTCTTTCCCTCTTCAGCGTCTTCGACGGCTGACAACAGGAGGTGCATACACCCACCGATCACTGCGAATTCGACATCCTCCCTTCCTTTCCAAGCTCCTGGAACTTGTGCTCTTCATCCTCTTTTCATCCATTGGTCTGGATGAAGCTGCAATCCTATTTTAGGGTTGAAGTTAACCACACCGACGTCGGAGAAGACGCCGGTGGTTACTTCACTCCTAGACCTTTCTCCGTCTAGATACATCCTCCTCCTCAGCTGTCGCAACCTATAAATACCCCTTCAGGAGTAGTGGGGGCTTGATCGGCAGGTCCACGTGCCTCAGCAAGCCCCAAACCCGCAACGGAACGAGATCCTATCACAAGGATCAGTCATAAGAGAATACTCAGAACGGTATAGAAAGTATTCCAACAAGTAGGGGAAAACATACGGAAAGCATCGGTATCTTAATTGCAGAAATCAGACCTCAAACAGACCCTAAACAGGTCAAAAACAGTGATCCTGACTCAAATCAGACGTCTGGAACACTTTCTAGACGTCTTAAAAGAGTCCAAAGCCATACCTCAAGTCCTGCGCTATTCCTCAGACGTCCAGGAACTCCGCTGTACCGTCTGGGCCCAGTTCCAGACGTCCGACAACCTCTTCGGATGTCTGGAAGCGCTTCCCATCATCTGGTGCCTCGCCCAGACGTTCGAACTGCGTAGGAGGGCGTGTCCCACGTCTTCTCGAAGCAACACCTGTGCGAATCAACCAAATCTCCATCAAAAAGGCAAGGAACAGAGTCTCGGCGGAGCGGCCTGCATGGCCATATCTGCAAAGAAGACGTACCTTTGCGAAACTTACTTCTCAGTCGTCTGGAACTTCCTCCAGACGTCGGCTACGTCGTCTGGACGTCACTCCAGACGTCTGATTCTAGGAAAAATCCAAAACCAAAACCTGCTTCCGCCCTCTCGTGCCGCGCGTGGCAGCACCGTGCCCTCTCGCCTGCTACTCCGACTGCAGCAGTGTCGAGAAGGACCTCCTCGATGCACTCCTCCGCCTTGCGCACGCGCCGACCGGCCGTGAGCTCACCGGCGAGCTCCCACACGAGCTCGCAAGCTTGCTTCTCTCCCTCTCACGCTGCTCCTCCTCTCCTTCTCACGCCACGCTCGTGCTCTCTCTTTGGTCTGCTACGCTCACTAGAGGGAAGGGGGGAGGTGGCAGGAAGTGGGGGTGGTGTGAGGGAGAGGAGGGGGGCCTATATAAGGGCGTGGGGTTAGGGATTTCGTCGAGCAGAAGGAGAGAGAAGGAGAAGAAAATGAGGGAAGTGTACTGTCTGCGCGTAGCACGCGCGCAGACGCGAGCTCGTACTCAAAATTTTCGATTCCCAGATGTCTGGGAAGGTGTCAAGACGTCTGACCAGATGTTTGACCCAAGTTCCAGACATCTTAAAAGGGTTAGACAGCACGGGTCTTAACACCCATTTTAGATCTCAGGCGACATACCTGAAACCCTAGGTTTCTTGGGTGAAATTCCTCTTTGATACCTTGAACATATTTCTAAGGTTAAACAGGAATGATTTGAACTGTTTAATTCATCTGATAATGTTCAGGTTTAAAGTCAAATCTCAAGGTTTAGTGGTCAACCATATGTCTGATCTGTGGATTTAGAATTCAGTTAGAGGAATTAATGAGTTTAATTTGTTCCTGGGATAATTTTAAATAGATCAAACTCAATTTGGATGAATTCTGATCAGTTTTGTAGAAGAATTAGATTGCTGTACAGTTTGAGTTATTTTTGAACCCAAACTGACGTCAGTGTATTTCTGATGAATTTCAAATGAAAAATCTTGATAGATAGATCCTTAACAACCTTTAAAAGTTGTTTGAGTTGATGAAATTGATCTTTAGCTATCTGTTGGGTTAAACAGAGTGAGAAATGGAGCTCTGAAGCTCCTTATCGAAGATCTCGGGCTTCTTTGCCTTCCTGAAGCTCTTAAGCGTCTTTTCTCTTCCTCGGTAGGTGCGGAAACACCTACTGAACTGTTCAGCACCTCATCTGAGGTCAAACAGCTGCCCCCGCAGATCCTTAGACCTGAAGAACTGCTCTGCAGGCCAAAATGGACATGGTGATCCTGACTTTTTGCCCTTCAAATCGAAGAGCAAGACCTTCCTTGAGTATCAAATTGATACTGTAATCATGTAGAGTATCCTTAGAGCTTTCCAGCGAGTCTTTATTTGCTTGATTTGGAGCTCTGAAGCGGTCGGAGTCTTCAGTTGAGTCTTAGCCTGGAAGGGAACAAGATAGTCCCACATCGGCAAAGGAGCGCGCGCCTGTGAATAAAACTAAAATGTGTATGGACTTTATCGATCATCAGTGCTGGGCGCACAATGAGCATATGTGTGTGTGTGGGTGCATGCGGTGCGCGTGCCCTGGTGTGTGTGCGCCTATGGGCGTGCGAGCGTGGGTCCGTAAGCGGGCGTGTGCATGTGGGCTTGGGAGGCCATGGGCTGGAGAGGCTGGAGACTATGTTGAACCGGAAATAAACCAAACTTAATAAAAACTAGGCTCGGACCCATTAGGGTCTGGTCTCACCCTGAGAGGGGTGCTGTGTATCCCCGATCGGTCCGAGTCGCCAACCATAAAACCAAATTTTTTGTTCAGATCTTGGGTTCAAATCAATTCGGTTCAGCTAAGTTGCAAAGGAAAAGGAGGAGAAGAAGAGGAGAGCTCATAGTGCTGAATAAAAAAAAAGAAAAAAAAGAGAAGCAAAGGAAAGGTAAACAAGCAAAAGAAATGAAAATGATAAGAAGAAAGAAAAGAAAGAGAAGAAGAGATGTTAAAGAAGTATGCTCGAGACAGAAAGGTAAAAAGAAAGAAAGAGAGAGAGAGAAGGTAGAATAAGATGAAGGCTGAAGACAAAGAAGAAGGAATATTGCTGAAGACGTCTGATATCTTTTTAACACGTCTAATTTTTTGTATTTTACTCTAATTCAATTTCTTTTAAGCATAAAAGATGTAATAAGGCACATATTCATTTGAATTTCTCTTTTCTTACCTTAATCTCTTGTAAATAAGAAGAAATCAAAGAAATAAACATGTTTACTTGCTTGTAATAACAAATCATATGTGTAAATATGTTTTCCTTATGGAATTTTGCATGTTTTTCAATTGAAAATCCTTAAACAAGATTCATATTCTTAAAGTAAATTTAATTATAATTCTCATTAATAAAATAAGTAGCTTAGGATTTAATGGTGAATTTAAGTTAAGTTATGCCTCCCAGTGAACGACCTGGACTCAACCAGTTAAAAAGAACTAAAATATAAAATGTTAGGTTAACTTGACCCTATACTACTCAATTAACATGAATTCAAGTTGACCTAAGTTACTTTCTTTTGCACATAATTAAGCATAATTAACTTAATTAACTGTGTTGAGAAAGTTAACGACCAAGAAGTCAGTTTAGAGCATGCACTACATTGATAAAGTAATTAAACTCATGGGTTGACAATCTACCATTTTTCTTTAATTGATACTACATGCATCCATTTCGTTAATTAATACTCATTTCTGTGACATGCATTCATAGTATCCCATATCAATTGATTTGCTATCGTAACATTTGATTTTTCTAGGAAAAAGGGAAAGAAAATCATCAAAGATTCTCTCTTAGGACTTGCTTATGATTTTTGGCAAGTTAGTTAAGAAGGCAATAATGTCTCTCAATCAAATCACCGATTGCATTCCCTTCCTTGTTTTTCCCCTCAAATCTCTCCCTCACTTTCCTATTCTTCTCACTTTATAAACAGGACAGGGGGACAGCCTCAACGATCATTGTCTTCCTCCCTACAGAGGGAGTGCCTTCTCTCCACGCGAGGACCAATAGAACACCACCATGGGCCTTTGCCTCGGCACATTGAAAGCAACCTCTGCCAATTGTGCTTCATCCTCGACCATGTACGACTACACCTCCATTCACCATCGCATCTCGCACACGTCCGCAACAACTTCCATCTCTGTGAACCGCCACCGTGGCCAGCGGTGACAGCGCCGACACCACCACCACATCTCGTTCCCGCTGTCAACTGCGTTCACCACCATGCTCTGCCATCTTCTTCAACCGTGACCATGCTTAACCACCACGCAACAACCACAGAACCACAAGCCTCCATGACTTCTTCCTCTTCCTCTGCTTGTTCTTCAACAACAACCCAACAGCAACCACCATTGGCCGATCACCCTCAATGCCTAGCCACCACCAGCCACTCACCGCACGTCCATCCTCTTCCCCAACAGATTACACTGTTGACTGTCATGACCCGGTCCTAGATCCCTACAGGATCTGAGACTGGTTCGCTTCGATTAATCCTAAGACCTTGTCATCCAACAAGATATAACCAAGTAACATTCAGCAAACCACAATCACACAAGTACAGTAGCTAAGCAGAAAGAAATTTACAATAGGGGGAAAAGGAACAGTAATATTATGTCATAATACAACCATCACAACAAAACGAGTACATGTAGCAGAAGACAAAGCTATAGAAACTCACTATCAAATAGTAGAACTAAAGCTAGGCTCAACTAGGCCTAGCGTCCTCAGCAGCCGGTGGCTCAGGCTACTCAAATCCTTGACCTATACAGAATTTATTTAACTGGAGTCAGCTAACGCTGAGTAGAGTGGTGGCTAAGAAGTAACATGCATTTAACAAGTAGTTAACATAAAATTTTCCATTTTCCAATTATATTATACATGTGGGTATGTAGAGATCTCTAATTATGATTTGTTAATTAATCTTCTTGTTCCCTATAGGAACGATTTTGCTTGCAGCTTCCCGTGATATAGGATGTGTTGGTGCTAGAGCACCACGATCATTTGTTTTGATGATAACAAAACACGTGTTATTTAACATTTGCAATTTGAGTCCTAGATTTCAGGTCAATTGCAAATGTGGACGTGTTTAGACGGAGTTCGAGCTCGCATCCAGGACGGATTGGAGGAGCTTGACGGAAAACAGAGGAGGTTCGCGTGGAGCGAAAGATTGAAGATGGAAGGAAATGAAGAATAGGATAGATTTCCTTCTTTTGTACTTGTATTTTTCGTTTCTTTTGTTGCTCTTTATTTCCTTAGATATTTTATGTTAAAGAGCCTCAAAGAACCCTAACAGTAGTCCTAGGAACACCGGCACAACCCTAGGATACTTAGGTTTTCTGTAGAATACCTAGAAAACCAATATAGGGTTCAAACAGCACTTCCAGACGTCTAATTCACAAATCAGACGTCTGATAAAGTATTTTAAGACGTCTGACTATTGTTTCAGACGTCTGATATCTGTTAGGCTGGACATAGCTAGTTCTGTCTGATGAAATCAGACGTCCAGACCTAATACCAGACGTCTTAGGAGACGTCTGATGGACTTTCCAGACATCCAGATAGTGGACCGTTGGCTAGCTTAGCAGACACTGCAGAGTATGACCGTTAGAGCCTTATCAGACGTCCTTAGGCCATTCCAGACGTCTGATAATTGACCGTTTTGCCTCGGCTGACCCAAAATCTCTTCTCAGAGATTTTCTAGCCGTTGCAACGTTTGGAAAATCCATTCCCACAGTAAAAGTTGGTTTCCAGACGTCCGGGCATAGTGCCAGACGTCCTGTATGTCGTCTGATCAACCTGAACAAAAACCCTGTTTAGATCTGATTCAAGTCAGGAGGAAACCCGCATAGAATCAGACGTCTGACCTTTAAATCAGACGTCTTAAAGTGGCCTTCCAGACGTCTGATGCAATAGTTAGACGTCTGATTACCCTGTCAAATGTAATCGTTGTCCTGATTTCGGCCTGATTCTCTTGGGCTTTGTTCCCAACGGCTATAGAACCTTTCCTAAGCCTTCCAAAGCCTTCCTAAGGCCTCTATAAATAGAGGGGAGCCTTTGACACACCAACACACACTTGGATACACTTAGCTACACACTTTCACACTCTTGTGTGTCCAGAAAAGATCTTGCTCTCCAAGCTTAAGCTCCATTCTCTTGAGAGCATCAAACCGTTGCGCACCCGCTCTCCCGCCGTTGTCTACGAGAGCGAAGTTGCGCCGTCGCGTGGCTCACGCATCCGCGTCATCGACGCACTCCTTGCAAAGGGGAGTTTCCTATTTCCTATAGAAGCTTAGGTTTAAATTCCTTTGTTGGCTCTATAAGACTACTTGTTTTATTTTATCTTTATCTTTTGGTTGGGTATTCGCTTTGCGAATTCCTGTCTCCTTCGTGGGACAAAATCCTTCTCGTGGAGAGAAGGGGTTGAGGAACGCTACCCTCGTACTTGTAGCGTGGTTGTACTGAGGTTGAATCACCATCGTTTTAAAGTGATTCGGTTAGTGGATTTGATCAACTAGGTTGATCGAAAAATCTTAACTCGAGAGGGTTAGGTGGTGGTTTTCACCCGGTTTGGGTTTCCACCTAAAAATACTTGTTTATTTTGTGATATTGTTTATTTCCGCATTTTATTACGTCACCCCTCCTAGTAGGGAAATTTCAGGATGCCCACGTGACACTCTCCTGGCCAGGGGAATCCCACCGTGGTAGTCCTATACTCGGTCTACCACCTCGAGGTCACGGTCGTGACGTAGCGGTGACTACGGCACATGTGATAAGCGCGTGGGTAGCTACCCCGCACTGGCACACGGTCAGTCGTTTCTGCTAGCGGGTACGCCTCAACGTACAGTGCGGAGCAGTATAGGGCCTTGCCCTCTCATAACAGAACAGGGGTTTTGCCTCTCAGGGGTCTCGCCCCTCCTCAGTCTGCGTACCCTCATCCGACTACCCCGGTTTGCCCAATGGGCTAATGAGAGTCAGTGTAAGGTGGCCATACCTAGCCCCGGGCCCCCTAGGGCGGATAACTCCCCCCTACACTAAGTAACTCACTTCGGTACCACGTACACGAGGTCCAGTAAGAGTCGTCGTAGAGTGGCCAAACCCACCCCGGGTCCCAACTCAAGGGTGGCAAGCTCCCCTCTACATTACAAGGGATAGTTGTTCTCTTCGGTACCACGTACATGAAGGTCAGCTTACCTCCCTTAACAGCTACCCATGGGCAGCAAATTTTTAGAACCATCCGGTTCTCCGTATTACGGTGTTCTTGTCTACATTCCCTGTGAGGTTCGTACAGGAGTTTCTTTTTTTCACATCCGGGTTGGAATGTACGAAACAAACAGTTCAATTTCCATTTTATCACAGTAGGGGTCCATTTTAGATAAAAACATGCAGCTTTTGATTACTCAATCATTCACATGCAATTTCCTCTAATCCTAGTGTTCATGCCAAGACCTAGGGTTCAAGAATTTACTCTCGAGTATGCGTTTATTCCTTCGTAGGGTTCATCTCAAGTCCTCGGATTACTTACTTGCATGTATTAAATTAGAGGTTTAAGGTTATAACCACTCTACCTGGGTAACCGGGTGGAATGGGGGCTCGTACAATGGCTCCCGACGTCTCCGCAGGTCCCGTACACCCGACGGACTGGAGACCTAAAACATGGATTGATGGGCCAAAAGGTTCAGAATGATACAAGCAAGGTATCATTATACAGAGAAACTCGTACGGAAAATAGAGACGGTTTGTTTGTGGAAAAGCGATAATAATAGGGCCTTGCACGGCCCAAAAACACACTGTCAGACAGAAATCAAACGTCTGGAAAAGGTCCTAGACGTCTTAAAACAGTTCTCAGGGATACCTCTCTTGGTGTTCCACTATCAGATGTCTGGAACTCAATGTCGACGTCCAAGGACACCGTCAGACGTCTGGGGGTGCTCCCGGACGTCTGAAACTGCCTCGGCTACGCTCCCACCCTCTGACACATACACGTACGCTGTCAGCACTTGTCAGAGAGAAAAGTACGGAAAGTAGATCTCTACCAGACGTCTTGCTCTACCTTCGAACATTCGGTAAGATGTCTGGGTGTCCCTCCGATCGTCTGATTCCGTAGAAAAATGACTTCCGCGGAACCGATCTGGCTCCCCACGCCTGTAAGCGCTGCAGCAGAACGATGCTGTACCCTCTGCTCTTGCGCTTCCTCTCGCTCGGGCTCTCCGCTCTTCACTCGCTCTCGCCTTCGCTCTGCTCTCGGCTACGGGGTGGGCAACGAAGAGGAGGGGGAGAGGTTTATAAAGGGAGAGGAGGTGAGGGGGGCGGGATGGCGAAGCGTGGCACGGAGTGGCAACGCAGGAGGGGGTGTGGTGAGGCACGGTGAGGGAGGTGTAGATTCCCTGGTAGGAGGGGGTGATGCAATAAAGTGTGGAAATATAATATAAAACAATCTCACAAAATATCAATCACACAAATGGCACAAAGGTTTTTAGGTGGAAACCTATACCGGGTGAAAACCACCACCTAACCCTCTCGAGTTAGGATTTTCCGATCAACCAAGTTGATCAAATCCACTAAACGAATCACTTAAACGAGGGTAATTCAACCTCAATTACAACCATGTTACTTTATACGAGGGTAGCGTACCTCAAATCCCTTCTCTTCACGAGAAGGATTTTGTCTCACGAAGGAAACGGGAATTCGCAAAGCGAATACCCAACCAAAGAACAAAGATAAATAACAATCCTACAGAGCCAACAAAGATGATTTTAACCTAAGCTTCTATAGGAATTAGGATGCTTCCCTTTGCAAAGGTACGTCGACTTGACACGGATGCGTGAACCACGCGGTAGCGCTTCGTCGCTCTCATAATCGTCGGCGGGAGAGCGGGTGCACAATCGGATCAGCTCTCTAGATGTAGCACGTAAGCTTGAAGAGCAAGAGCTTGCTTCTTACGATCAAGAGACACAAGATGATGTGAAAGTGTATTATTAGGTGTATCTTGGTGTGCAAGAGGTTCTCCTCTATTTATAGAGGCCTTAAGAAGGCTTTGGAAGGCCTTGGAAGGCTTCCATAGCCGTTAGGTGTAAGGCCCAAGAGAATCAGGTCGAAATCAGGGTTAATCATGACTCTGACAGGGTTATCAGACGTCTGATCCTGGCATCGGACGTCTAGAAAATCAGTTTAAGACGTCTGGGAACAAAGTCAGACGTTTGATTTTAGGCGGGTTTCCTTCCTGACTTGAATTAGATCTAAATATGGTTCTAGTGCAAGTCCATCAGACGACATACAAGACGTCTGGAACTAGGACTGGACGTCTAGAAACCTACTTTTTCTGCGGGAATGGATTTCCGAGAAATTGCAACGGCTATAAGATCTCTGAAAAGAGATTTTGGGTCAGCCGAGGCAAAACGATCATTTATCAAACGTCTGGGAACACTTACGGATGTCTGATAAGGCTCTAACGATCATATCCTTCAGTGTTTACTAAGACAGCCAACGGTCCACTAATTGGACGTCTGGCGAAGTCATCAGACGTCTTCTAAGATGTCTGGACTAAGGTCTGGATGTCTGATTTCATCAGACAGAACTAACTAAATCTAGCCTAGCTGTTATCAGATGTCTGAGTCAACAGTCAGACGTCTTAAAAGTATTTATCAGACGTCTGATTTTAAGATTAAACGTCTGGAAAGGTTGTTTGAACTCTATTTTGATTTTCTAAGTTGTCTACAGAAAACCTAAGTATCCTAGGGTTGTGCAAGTGTTCCTAGGACTACTGTTAGGGTTCTTTGAGGCTCTTTAACATGAATTTAAGAAACAAAAATAAAGAGTAATAAAAGAAACAAAAGTACAACGATTACAAGGAAAGGAAATCTATCATATTCTTCATCTCCTTCTTTCTTTAAGCCATCGCTCATCGCGAAGCTCCTCTATTCTCCGTCAAGCTCCTCCAATTCGTCCTGGATGCGAGCTCGAACTCCATCTAACCATGTCTCCATTTGCAATTAACCTGAAATCTACAACTTCAAGTGCAAATGTTAAATGACACGTGTTTTGTTATCATCAAAATAAACGATCGCGGTGCTCTAGCACCAACAGGAGGAAGCATGGCGTATGTATGGTCCGCGCCGAAGAGAAAAAGCATTTTCAGACATCTGGTGAACATCCTAGACGTCTTAAATGACCAAAGGGTGGTGGGTCGTTTCACTGACTTGCCCTCAACTTCCTTTCTGATCGCTGCTACAACAGCCCACAACACCACCTTCTCCCTTAACGCACCAAGCACTGTTCATCTTCTTCAATAGAGAAAAACCCAACGCCGGCCACCCGTCCGCTCCTCCACTCCATCCTCTTGATCTCAGACTCACGCACCGCGACCTTTGTCTCGGCCCCTACTACTCCTTGACCTCCTCTCTTTGGGCTGCACACGCGTGCACAAGCCTCATCTTCTTCAGACGCGCCGACGACCCCCAATAGAGGATAACCCATCGACCACCGACAACCACCTACACGCAGCCACCACCACAGCAAACTATTCTTCGTGCCGTCAACGCCATTAGATTCGCCTCGCCTGCACAAGACCAGCCACACCCTCAAATGCGTGAAACGCGCCCCACAAGCGTGTGTGGAACGCCCCACGAGTGCGCGTGGAACGCCCCACGAGTGCGCGTGGAACACCCCACCACCGGCGACCCACTTCGCTCTGGCCAGCCACCTCCGACCATTGTTGTCAAAGCCACCACCACCATTAGGAACCCCTCACTCTGGTTGACCTCCATCAAAGTTCTCGCCGCCCTCCATGACCTCAAGCAAGCGCGTGAGCAAAAGGCAAAGGCTCAGAAGATCGGTGGTCCACAACCATTGAGGCAAAGGAGGGCTTATGTGGTTGCACGGATCAAGGATCCGACTCTACAAGGAGAGAAGGCTTCAAGGAGGCCATCCACTACAACAAAATAGGGTTCTAGTGACGACCTACAGGGACAGATTTGCAAGCTTTGGAGACAGATTTTAAGGCAGGTGATGAACAATCCGTCTCGAAAACTACGTCTCCCAAATGAGTCACTAAAACTTTTAGGGACGGATTTTCTGTCGCTACAACTCAAGGATGGAAAATTTTTCGCAATAGATTGAACACAAAATCATGTTGACATGGCATTAAATATTTTTGGGACGAATTTTCCCATCTTTACAACTTTTGGGGACAAAAAAAATTATCTCTAATTATTTTTTGCATATGACTTGATTTATGGATATAACGTTATTATGATAAAATATTCATCCAAATATCATTTTTTCTATTTTTCAATAACCAAACACAACAATTTCAAAAAATTAACCTTTAACATAGGACATCACTTTTATTGAATTTTAAATATAAAGTACATGTTACATAAAATTTAGAGTTTGAGTTACCCCAATTTATTAAACTCAAAATTAAGTACAAGTGTTGCCCCCTTTGGATCACAATATCTTTTTTACATAAGAAAAATAAAAATATAAGGAAATACAATTGAAAATCGGCCAATTACAGTAGCCTCGTCAAAAGATGACTTAAAATCCTTGTTGCTGATGCTGCTGCTATGTTGCTGTTGCTACTATGTTGTTGCTACTGTTGTTGGTATGTTGATGCTACTACTGCTGCTATATGTTGCTGCTGCTACTCCTATGTTGCTGCTACTGGTGTTTTGAAGGCTTGCTCCCTCATGAGCCTCTAGTATACGAAGGACATCCCTCTGAACTGTCGGAGAACCATCCACGTCACCAACACCATTTTGATCTCATACCATATCAATATCCTAAAAATACTTCAATTCAACTAAATTCATACAATTCATACTGACATCGAGTTTCCTACAATTCATGCAGATAAAGAAAGTTGGAAATACTTCAATCCAACTAAATTGAAAAAAGAACCAACTAGATACAAATATTAAAGTAACCAAATGAGAACAAATAAGGTAAAAGAATCATTCCGACGTTTACTAGGTACAACATTTTTTCCTACTAACTTTTTTTTGCCTTGATCGTTTAGGAACTTCATCAATTCCTCTTGACTGATAGTTACCAGTAGCTACTCCAAGATGAATTGCATCGCTAAATTATCTTTCCCTTGTCCTACCAGGATTCTCCATTCTTCCTACCATATACTAAATCATGAACTGCAGCATTACCAAAGGAGAACAAGAAACAACTGAAGCATAGCAGTTTTGTCCACTCCATGGCATTTTTATGTTAGTATCTTTCATGTCAAGGAAAATTAAGATGAGGCTAGAGGGTTAAGGAGAACTTTTTTTTTTTTGAAAGGGGCTTCATAATATAGCTAATCAATGTGGGTGGCTAAAGTTATTGACGCTAGGAAGAGATTTACTTTCTAGAAAATAAAGTATTTCATTAGATGTATTTCACTTTTTGTTGTAATATGATATACTTGATTTTCAAAGAGAACACACAAGAGTTTTATATCTAAACTATCTAACATCTGTAAATATGCTTCTCTATTTGTGTATATAATGAGAATGTTTTGGTGAAAGAAAGTACTGGATCATCAAATGTTTCTACTATTAATTCGATTCGTGGTCATGAAAGATCCATCCACGGTCATGAACAAAAGCTGTATTAATACTGATAACAGAAGCTTAAGCTTTACATAAATAAAAAGCCAATCACCCTATATGTGCAGAATTAAATATGCTAACATTCTACAAACTTAATAAAAAGTTTCAAACATACTTATCAAACAATACTATTAGCCAACTAGGGAGGTGCCATTTGCAACCTTCATTAGAAACTATCTTGAGTGAAAGAAATATCAACTTTCTTTACCCTTTTAGAGAAGAAGAAATAAGGAAGGAAAGAGAAAGAAACAACTACTGTGGAATGGATTTACATCAATTTCTTAGATTACTCTTCATTTCAGTAAAAGCTCTCTAATTACTCTTCATTTCAGTCTGGACTCTTCAGTCTGAACAGTAATTAGAGAAAGATCTAAAGGCATTACTAGAGAAAGAAATCAATTTTACAAGATCGTTCCTAACTAAGTTGCACCTGAAACACCAAGATACACATAAATCACAAAACTAAAATTCACTAGTATTAGTGCTTCATTAGTGTACATATTTACGTGCTAGATATCAACCTAAACTTCTTCTTTGAAGTCACCGCCCAACCTCTCAAGATTTAATCTACAAGAAGAAAGGTTAGAATAAGGAATTCAGTTTGCCTCTGAACTTGTTGAATATCAACCTATGAACCTAGTATGTACAAATGTCTAGGCATAATCACATAAAGAAATATGGGATTGATAAATTAAATTGATGCCTTCTGGAATGGCTTTCCTTGACTATAGGGAAAAATAAATTTGCTTTGATGTTTGTTATGTTTAACATAATGCATAAGTTATGAGGAAAAATAAAGTTTATACCAAAATGTTATGCCAGAAAGCCAGAAAGTTATGCCAAAAATAATGCTTAAGTTATGCCAGAAAAACATGCATCATTAGCAATCAAATAGAAAGCCTAGTATGTATGCTCAGGTTGAAAAAAAGGATTTGTAATGATGATGCCACGAAACAATGCCACAAACATAGCACATTAAATATATTTACATACTTTCAACAACTTTTGCCAACACATTTCACATTTACATTACAAGTGCTAAATCCAATCCATGTTGGTACCTTCCAAACAAACATGCAACAATCCACGTTGTAGGAAGTAAACAAACAAACAAAATTGTTAGGAATAGAACCTATGAGTCCATGACCATCTGCATTTAATGTCTTGACCACTAAGTTTCAAAACAAAAAACTTTTCCATGAAATGGTTGAGTCTAACATATCACAAGCAAAGACACATGTAACAACAGCAACCAACTGACCTGACTATGCAGCTATCCCCATCTTTGATTTTACTTTTTCCAGCTACTCATCTTCACTGTTTCTCTGAGTAAAAAATGATATAGTGTAATTACTATCTTATTTTCAGTTGAAATAGGATCGATAGAAGCAAAATATACAATTCTACGGAGAACTACCTACTCATTACATTCTGACATAATTAAAAAATGGCTGAATAAGAATATGCCAAAAATCCAAAGATGGTGACCACAAAAAATAAAGAGATCTATGCTCTTAAATCTTAAACTGCATTTTGTTGTGGGATAAAATTTGTCCTAAGATAATGGGTGGTGGGATAAGTGATTGTAGATTGATGGGTATTTGGTCGTGTGGTGGGTAAGTGGTGGTTGTATGGTAGGACAATAATTCCTTGTTATATTGGAATCTGATAAAAGATGTGGTCAAGGCTTCATGGGAAAGCATACAGCCAGTAGGATACTCTTCCCCCTCCCACTTCAAAGGGAATCCCAGTGGCATATCCAACAAGCAAATGCATCCTTATAGAACTAAAAAGCAAGAAAGAAAGATATAAATAAAATGGGTCTTACATTTGCCAGGATATGATTTCCTTTGATCAAATCAGAGAAACTACTGATATGCTTGAGTTTTAATCTAATGGATAATTTCACATATAAAAAATAGTTCCTTCCACAATTAAAAGATTTTGAAAAGGACATGTATACGAAAGAAGAACACATTTTATTTTGGAAGATAAAGTTAATCCAACTGCAGGTACATCCAAATACACGATGAAGTCTTGCCTCAAGACACAATCTCTACAACTCACGATTAATGGAAATGATATAACATGCTAGATTTCCCCCACTTCAGGTAAAAAAAAAAAAAAAACTGATAATCCAAACAAAGCTCACCATTAAAAAGGGCTTGTTGTGTGCATATAGTGTGCTGCAGAGCTCAAACCCCCCACTGGTAACCTTAGACAACAAATAAGAAGAGAAGCTGCAAGTTTTCACTATCCTAGTATGATTAGAGACAAAAAAAAAGCACTTGAAAGATCCATCCCCTACCAGTTCTTACCTTAGCTAGAGCAGCAGCCAGATTTCTTAGCAGATGCATCATCCTTGATATTTATTCTCTCTCCTTGGATAGGCACGGTAGATGCTCAATCACCACCAGTCTCTACAGCCTTCTTGTTGGCGATTCGGTAGATCCAAGGCAATACTTCAGCAAATGCATTGTCCACATCTGTGGCTCCCAAGGCTAAAGTTTCCATGAAGTAAAGGGCCTCCTTCTCAGCAACGCCTTCCCTTCATCGGTAGAGGCAACAATGAGTACCGCAGATCAGATTTGTTGCCAACGAGCATGACAATTATGTTTGGGACGAAAGAAGAATACATTTGGAGATGCTGAAAGGCTTTGGAAACCAACGAAATGAACGAGTACCTAACGAGAAGATCTACCAGTGAATATAGATTTGGATACATTGATGGAAGAAGACCTACCAACCAACACAAGGCTTCGCTATGGACGAGAAGAAGCCCCAGATTCTCCTCCTCTTCCTCCTCGGCTCCCCTCGCTGCTCTCAGCAGTTCAACACCCTCCTCTCCCCCAAGGGCGTCAACTATGAAGTGGCAACTCTGATGATGGTAAAGAATGAGATGAGGGACAGTGTGGGGGTGATGGACTGGTGGGATATCAACTCCGTTGACCCCTGCACTTGATCCATTATCGGCTGCTCCCCCAACGGCTTCATCGTCCCCTTGAAGATGGCGAGCAATGTTTTGTGGGGAACGCGGTCGCTCAGCATCGGGAACCTCTTCCTCCTGAGATTGGAAGGCTATCACAACTCAAAACGCTTGACCTCTCAAGGAGGGTGCGGGCGGAAGAGGGTGCGAACGGTGGGTAGAGGAGTAGAGTGGTAGGAGGAGAAGTCGAACGTGAAGGGGAGGAGGCACGGGGAGATGAGGAGGAGACGGGCTAAGGCGTGGAAGAGGAAGAAGGAAACGATGAGATGAGAAGGGGAGGAGAGGGCAAGGGATCTTGTGCGTTGGAGTCGATTCCTCTCGTGTGGGAATCTTTTTCTGGGAAGGGAATCGAGTGAGCACGCGCATGACTTTTTAGGCCTGAGGTTAAATTTGGTTTACTTTATTATTTAATTTTTTATTTGTTAATCTTAAGTTTAGTAATTTTAATATAAATTTATTTACCATCGATTTTAATTGATGTTAATTAAATTGGTGTTAAAATTATATATCACTTATATATTTTATATTTTTTATATTTTATATACCTAACGTCATTATCAAGTAAATATCATAAGATTTAACACTACAACTTAACACCAATTTAAGTAAACACAACTGATGTTAATAACACACCGTAAGTAAATACAATTACACGTTAATATCAATTTCACATTTCTTAAAATTACTTTCCTAACTTTTCAAATAAACTAACCTGGACTTCAACCTAAAATTAATTTTATATAAAAAACATACAAGACAAATTTTAATAGACAATCTATCCATCCTATTAACATGTCATCCACTCCTTTTTAGTCCCCATAATAAATTCTATCGTCAAAATATGATTACTATAAGTATATTTTATTGTAATGATCCAACACACAAAACCACCACCTATGATTTTTATTGAGAAATATTTATACTTATATTTCAACTTTTAGCATTATATATTTTATAACTTATAAAATTATAAGTGAAGTAAGTTGGGTTACATGTAATAGTTAAATTTTATAGGTTATGTGTAGAGAATTAAGTTGATAATTATCATAAATTGAGTGTCTCAAGAGCCATTCATCAACCATTCATATGCTTTTCATCTAATTCATGCCACGTAGGTGGGAAATGTAAGGAACCATGCATGCATGTCCTCATGCAAAGAATTATTTGACTCACGACTTGGAAGCAAGCGGCGAGGTGTGGAGATGCCACTTGAATGGAGAGTGTTTGGGGGTCTACGTCGACAAACAATTAATGTAGGATGAATTAATGTAGAAGAAGTGATTCCTTTCCGATGCTTGAATTAGTGATGCACAGCACCGATATATTACACATCTACCATAGTAACATTTTCACTGCTCATCATGAAAGTGGATTGCATTCCTAAAGGGCATCAAAGTGTCTACGCTGACCACCATAATTTTTAATAATCCATGCAACGTAGGGTAGTGAATCCATCTTAATTTAAATTAATCACAAAAGTTAATAAAGCAAGGTAGCGATCAACCAAAGTCATGATGAGAAATACCAAAAATTAAAGAGTACACTCTTTACTCCCTCATGAATATCGATGACAGGAGAATAACTGACTGACATTGTCCACATGATATTAATATCTATGTCCGTAGCCGATCAAACCATTAATATATAAATGGCAGTTAACAAATACTGTTTCATTATATAAAAATGTAGCCAATCATTTGCAATAAACTTGAGAGTCTCGATGCTATAAGCATCTTATTGAAACGAAAACATATATAACCCGTGGATGGTAAAGATACGCTCAGCTTAATTTGGTAGAATGCCCATATATAGTACTGCACATTCTACTTAATTATATAGCAATTAAGTAGAGGCTAATTAGAACCCTCTGTGATATTAGGATGAAGCATTCCGACCTTCTTCCCATATGCCACCGCGTCATCATAGATGTCTTCGATGGTTGGGCGCTTGAATTGGAATCCCGCTTTGAGGAGCTTCTCCGAAGAAAGAGCCAGCTTTCGTTTCTCAGCAACATCCTCCACTCTGCCATCAATCGACGCAGCTAAATTAATCCAAAAAGTAAGTGGGGTTGACGATTTGATGGATGTATTTTAATTTTTCCTTCGTAAAAATATATAATTATTTTTTAAATAAATAATTATTTTTTACATATGATAAATTATGTCTTAAGTAAAAAATTATTTATCATCGATAACAATGTAAAATATATCGATGTGTTTTGATTTTTAATTGATTGAAAATTATTCCCAATTGATATATTTTGATATAATTGATTTTCACCATTGCAGTTATATTTTTATTTTTAATCGATTAATTATAATTTTTAAATTATTGATTTTGATCGTACATGGCAAAGCACACTTTAACAGGTGTTTTCGTATTTATGTCCTTAAATCAACATCATGAAGAATCAATTTAATCATGAGATAATTATACATTAATCCTTTCCATATATATAATTAATTAATTTATATCTAATGTGCTTATCTATCTATATAACTAAAGGAGGATGCATTTACCCTCCCACTACTCTCTTAACGTCATTCAATTATAAAAAAGTCAAAAAGAGGGAAATGTAGTTATTGACGTAAAAAATGACTTGGGGAAATTTATGAGTATTCTTTTCGTATTTTACACAGCAATGAGAATATGAACCCAATTAATAATTTATATTTAATGTAAATAAATAAAAGAAGACAAGGTTTGTTATATGATGGCTCCAACCACATTTAAAAAAATCATCACACCATTTTAATTTAAAATACACAGGTGATAAACTACATTACACAGATGATAACTACTTTTCACCTGTGATAAATTATTCTGTATAATTTTATACTGTTGCGATAAACTATTCTAAGGTGTCTTTACACCGATGCAATATCATTTTATATCGGTGTAAGATTATTCCAAGGGTAGTTTCAACTGTCCAAAGTGATCTACACTTGTGCAAAGTAATTTTGACCTATGAATTTAGGATTTATGGTTCATGATTTAAGTTTATGGAAAGTGATTTCACATATGAGAAGTGATATTTACTTGAAAGGTAATTTTTCACTTTAAAGTTTAGGGATTATTCCAAGGGTAGTTTCACCTGTCCAAAGTGATTCTACACCTGTGCAAAGTAATTTTGACCTGTGAATTTAGGATTTAGGGTTCATGATTTAAGTTTATGGAAAGTGATTTCACATATGAGAAGTGATCTTTACTTGAAAGGTAATTTTTCACTTTAAAGTTTAGGGTTTAGAATTTACGGTTTAGCTAAACTCTAATTCTTAAACCCTAAACCCTACGGTGGAAAAATCAAATTTTAAGTGTAAAATCACTTGTCACCGGTGAAAAAATACTTGGAATTTAGTTTTTCACCGGTGCAATCTTACTTTGCACCTGTGCAAAATTATTTTGAAGATGCAAAGTGGTTTTGCACACGTGCAAAATGAGATTGCACCCATGCAAAGTGGTTCCGAAGGTGATTTAAGTAGTTTGCATCTGTACCAAAGTAGTTTGTTATTGGTTTTCAACAGTAATAGATTCCACCAAGTGTCAACACTTTTTTACATAAAGAAGAGGAACACAGATCGGGGCCTACTTGATAATTGATATTTAATGTAAAAAAATAAAAGAACGTAAGATTTATTACATGGTGGTCCCACCACATTCAAAAAAACCACCACACCATTTTAATCTAAAATATACAAGTGATAAACTACTTTGCACCGATGATAACTATTTGCACCGGTGATAAATTATTCTAGATAATTTTATACCGTTGTGATAAATTATTCTATGGTGTCTTTGCATCGGTGAAATCTCATTTTGCATTGGTGAAAGATTATTCCAAGGGTAGTTTCACATGTCCAAAGTGATTTTACACCCGTGTAAAATGATTTTGACCTATGAATTTAGGATTTAGGGTTTATGATTTAAGTTTATGGAAAGTGATTTCATATATAAGAAGTAATTCTTCACTTAAAAGGTGATTTTTCACCTTATGATTTAGGATTTAGGATTTACGATTTAGCTAAACCCTAAATCTTAAATCCTAAGATGGAAAAATCACCTTTTAAGTATAAATCACTTATCCGAGGTGAAGAAACACTTGGAATTTAATTTGTCATCGGTGCAATCTTACTTTGCACACATGCAAAATTATTTTGAAAATGCAAAGTGGTTTTGCACATGTGCAAAATAAGATTACACATGTACAAAGTGATTCTGAAGATGATTTGAGTGGTTTGCATCCGTACTAAAGTAATTTATTGTTAATTTTCAACAGTAATGGATCCCACTAAGTGTCATCACTTTTTTACATAAAAAAAAATACAGATTAGGATCATATTTATACTACAGTGTATCAATTTTTACGTCAACTTTTACATTTTTAATCGACGTCCTATAAAAAAAATAAAAAACCTTTATTTGATTATCCAATTAGTGTCATCCCATCATTAAAAAAAAAAAAAAACTCTTCTCCCTTAATCCAAGTAATTAATTTAGCTCCTTGAAAGTATAATATTTTTATCATTATAAATTTTACCATTAACATCCAAAAAAAATTCTCTCCGTTCCTCCAAAGTAAATCTAAAGTTTACTCTAAATTAAATTAGATAACTGTCAATGAAGAAAAATCATTTATAACTCTTGGAACAAATTTTTGTAAAACTTTTTGATAATACCCACATAATTTATATTATTATTATTAATCAAATTTAATAAAAATAAAAGTTAAATTATAAATTAAATTTTATTAATATAAACTTTTTATATATTTAATCAAATTATGTATTATAATAATATATACATAAGTTCTGCGAACTCCCCTCGACGAAACACTGGTATATCACTAATATATATATATATATATATATATATATATATATATATATATATATATATATATATAACGATTCATTGGGAATGATCGGAAATTAAACGACAATTATAATAATAAGATGTGATGGCTTCATAGACGCTAACAAAAAAAAATAATTCGCTGCATGATCTTACCCATTAAGACGTTCTTCTTAAGATAAAGTAAGTCAGAGCTACAAAATATAGAAAATCATCGCCATGTATATTTCACATATGCTACTCTTGAAGGAATACTTCCATAAATAAATTTAGTTTCGATTAAATGCATAAGTACACTCATCTTTTACAGGGAAAGAAAAATCTTTCTAGACACTCATTTTCTAGATGTATAATTAATTAATATTATCTAAATAATTAATCAAAATTAATATTAAGTAAGAACTATTATTGAAATATACACTTTCAAGACATTCATAAAAAATATGTTGCAATAGATTGACACTAACCGTTAATTTTAATTAAACACATGGATAATATTATAGTTATTAGGACGTTTCCAGAGGTCATTTCTTCTTAATTGACTACAACAAAGTGAATACTTTTCGTCAGTTGATCAATCGTTGAAAAAAAGACAATACAGTAACTACTTTTTATTGTCAGAATTTATAAATTTCCTTGATCGTTACGATATTTTCCTCCTTGTGGACATAATGATACTTCAAAAGAGACAGTTCATTATTAGAAGCATCTAATTCTTCAAATCGTACGTACTTTCAAGATATGCATTTAGTGTTCATAAATATCATCAATTTTAACGTAGAAAACGTTATAGTCAAGTGTCATTCCATACGAGAAATGTTAAAGATCGTACGTGACGTGTTTTTTAACAAACAGACGTGTGGGTAGTCCTCCTTCGCTTCCCTCGAAAAAGTTACTATTATTTTGAATCCAAAATTTAAAATAAATTTAAACAAGTGTAACCTTACCTTGTATCTAACGTAGAATGATTATAAAAATCATCATCAATATTTTAAATTTAAATATACAGATATAAGATAATTTTATATCAGTATAATATATAATTTTAAAATAATTTTACATTAAAATAATTTTAGAGATGATTTAGTAATTTTATATTAATATAAAATGATATTATTGTTGATTCAAAAGTGGTGGGAGTTTATTTTGAATAGTGGTCAGTATGTTACGTTAATTTTTCAGGCAAAAAGAAGATATTTAACACGATCCTCGCTTTTAAATTTTTTTTTTGATTGCCCTTATCTCCTTGTACCGTAAAACACGTCAAATTTCACGTTTGCATACATACGTCCATGGTAATTCATCGATTTAATTATCTCGATCTAAAAGTAAAAAGAAGAAAATCAAAACAAACTGTATTAACAGATGCATACGGGACGTCGCGTTTGTAATACTCGGCGTATCTGTTTCGGAGGAAGCAGGCGAGCTCCCTCATACCGGTATTAACCGTTGCCACAATGTATCGCCCAGAGGCCGCCTCAGTCTCAGCCACGAATAAATGCGCGCGGCACACGTCATCAAGATGGACGATCGAGATCGATCCAGACACCTTCTCCATGGTCTTTAGGGCATTAGCGTGGAACTCCTCACCTACACGATCAAAGACACGAATAATGTGTAACACACCGTAAAACCTGTCCCTCCTTCCTTCGCCCAAAAAAAATAAAGAAAGGACACATAATCCATCCCATGAATTAACACCCCTCCTTTCCTTCCATTTTTATTTCATTCTCTGTCATGAATGGCCAAAATCTCATGGATGAGATCTTCGAAGGAATTTAGGATTCCATGACATGATTTTTGACCTTTTCAGTGATGTTTATAAACATCGAGATGGGTCTTTTTTTGTTGTAATATTTATAACAGCGGCTTTCACCTGTGAGAAGGGCCAATGGCAGACGGGTGCCGAACGGTGGCTCTGCGTTGGAGCTTGGCCCCATAACCATGACCGGATTTATGGTGACGAGGTCGAGATTGTTCTCCTTGGCAAATTTCCATGCTTCTTTCTCTGAGAGGGTCTTAGCCATCAAGTAACCCTGCAACTCACAAAAAATAAAAAACTAAAAAAAATAAAAGGAAAACAAATCCTAACTTCTCCGAGTTTGGCTCGAGTTAACTATAAATTTATGATATTAGAAGGATATTGAAATTTGCTTGTATTCCCTTGCAGTGTTGATTTCTTTTACTTGAATACCACTAGGATTAGGATCCAATGGTAAATTCGCCAGTCTCGATTAATCAACTTAAAAAATAGGTGCTTTCCTCCTTACTTATGTTCTAATCGAATTACTGTCATTCATATTTTCAATCACCTTAATTTGAGATATATTGTAGATTCGAGCTCTCCTGATTTTAAGATCTCAATTCCACAATTAACTCCTATTCGTTTTCTTAAAATTTTAGCATCTCAGTTGAATCTTGACCGTTAGATGGGAACTAAGATTTCAGTCAGCCCAGTCTATGTATAATTACTTTGTAAGTTTACACAATTGTGAGGATGTGTACAGGTATGTATATATACACACGTACGTCAATAAATGTGTCCGTGAAAATGTGATAAAACTAGAGTTATACGTGTGCAACTTGGCAGCCTTCGGTATAGAAAATTATTTCTATTTTTTTTGGTTCTCTTTTATTGATAAGAGAAATGTTAAGTATGTCGATTAATCTCCATCTAAGGCTCTAGTCTTATGGGTGAGATGTGAGGTGGGAAGATTTGGTGCAGAAAGACGGGTCCCATGATCTACCTCATGTGTGAAGGTAAGGTAGCTCTGCAACCGAACCAATCCCTTGGTGAATTTGAATAGAAAACGTTTGTCATGGAAACTCAAGGAGGATTAATTGGAGCTCAATTTAATTACCCAACTAGGCGGCCTTCTGGTGGCGAGGAAATCCACATCCGACCATGAATCCTCGTTGACGACAAGGCCCGTCCCATCGAGCTGGTTAGCCGAGATCGCTCCTGCCGATGACGTGTAGACAACTCTCTTCACTGTCGCCTTCACTTTCACACAAGCCCTCAGCACATTCGTAGTCCCCTCAACAGCTGACTTGATCAACACCTGAGTAATTTTTACATGCCATGCATGCATGATTTTGTGTGGGAAATGACACGCATGTACACACACACATATATAGGAAAAAGGAAGCCTGCACGTAATTTGTGTGTAGGTGTGACAATATCTTCTACTATAAGTAATGTTTTGGATTAAAAATTTAGAGATTGAGATCAATTCATATGAATATATCATGTTATGCAACAAATTTGAAGTCAATCCAACATTCCTAGTACATACATCTAATATAATCGAATTTCGTGATACGTAAGCCGTAAAAAATGAATTCCCTTTGATGTATGTATTAAGAATGTTGGATTGACTTCAAATTTGATACATAATATATTTAATATAAAGTGATCTTAATCTTCAAATTTTAAATCAAAAATATTACTTATAATAAAATATATTATCATACCTACACACAAATTACATACAAATTACCTATACACTCTCCACATTCGTGTGTGTGTGTGTTATACCTTTTAAACGAATCGGAAGATGAAAAATAAGCACTTAATTTATTTATTAAATTATTTTGAGTCAATTATTTCATCATTTCAACGAAATATCATTTCACATAAATATTAAACGAATTCTAATTCCACTCATGAATTATATTTGAAATATAATCAATTATTATGTTATCATTGATAAGTAATATATGTAGTAATATTTAGTTGTATTACAATTTTTTTTTTTAATCAAAATAAGGTTATATTACAATTAATGGAGTTGTATTATCAATATCATAGTTAAAAATTAATCTAATTGATGTATTAAAATTTCTATACAGTTGTAATATAATTGTATAAATTTCTATGTGATTATATTACAACTTTTTATGTGGTTGTACTATGATTATATTATAATTATAAGAATTTTATTGTAAGTATTGTGATTAAAAGTTTATCCAATCGATGTATTACTACTCTGATACCTCCGCATCCTCGTTAGTTAGCGCACCGTCAGGGATGGCTACATGGAAGATGTAATCGCATCCCTTGACCGCCTCGTCGAAGCTTCCTTCGTCCTTGAGATCTGCTCGGAAGATCTTCAGCTCCCCGATGCTCCGCAAAGCGACCAAAGGCGCAAGCTTGGCGGTGTCGTCTACGTCAGAAGAAGAGATGGGGCTAAGATCGCCCTTTTACATTTGAGCATTTGAAAGGAATGAATGGAAAGCATACCGGGGTTGCGGGAGGTGGTGTGGACGGTGTAGCCGTTCTCCAGGAGGAGCTTGACGAGAGCGGAGGCGATGAAGCCCGTTCCTCCTGTTACGCAAGCCGTCTTGCTCATGATCCTCCCTCCCATTGTCGTCTTGTTCGATCACACACACACACACGCCCTTGCACGTAAACAAACAACAAGACCAAAAAAAAAAAAAAAAACACAAATAAACGAACAAAAAACACTGTGGAGAGGAGCCGTCTGGAGGGACGTACGTTGTGGTGCGAAGTTGGTGGCGGGGGGGGGGGGGGGGCATGTCGGGGAGGGGTCGATGATTTATTTATTGGGACGTAAATAATTTGCAGGTAAGCACGTGAGTTAGGTCAGGTCTTGCCTTCTTCGCATCAGCCGATCAAACGCATTGACCGTTAGACCCTCTTGGATGCCGGTACGGAAAAACCGTACAATGCGACACATTACGCAATGTGATTAAATTGTGTGAGGATATTTAAAAAATTAATGAATAAATTTGTAAGTATAAATCACGTCACTTGTCTTTCACGCAAAAAAAAAAAATAATAATAATAATAATAATAATGTAAGTTCTGAAATGCGTTGGGATTCATCATCATTCAAGAAAGTCGCTATGACTTTAAATAAAAATATATTGCCGTAAAATTAAAATACACATATATATCAATAATATCATGTATAAAATTATTTTACAATGATATAAAATTAATAAACTCACCTTCAGATTTATTATATCAATGTAAAATTATAAAAATTATTTTTAAACTTATTTTATAAATTTTACATCAAAATATTTTAATTTAAAATAAAAAAATCCCAGTACTCTTAAATTACAAAGCGTTGGTTTTCTTTAAGGTGAAGTGGAACATATTACGTAATATAGTTATAATTTTTTAACTTGTTTACATTAAATATCAATTATATAATAAATATTATATAAAAATTACATTATATATAGAAAAATACATCATCTTTTATATATATATATATATATATATATATATATATATATATATATATATATATATATATATATATATATATATATATTTACGTGTCAACAAAAGCAAGGTCTTTTTTCTTTTCCTGTTCATCTCCTTAATCCGCCTCTTTTCTTGTGATAGGAAACCCCAAAAGCCATGGGGCTTTGATTGGTTGGTGTGAGTTGATTTAAGCCCCTTCCACCTCTTCTAGACCTCTCCCTTTCCTTCCAAGACCTTCCTTTGCCTCGATCGAAGACACCACTCGACATATAGATCTCATGGTGCTCGTGTTCCTTGGTCGCATCGGCTGTAGTCGCCTTCTTCCTCGCCAGCAATCGATGGCGTAGGGGTGTCGCCTGCAATGCTCGCGCTACACGTGAGTGCATGCGCGAACTCATCGACCTGGTCATGAGACGCAGCTACTCCTTTGTTCATCTTTGAAGTCGATGGTGCCACTGCGATGCTCATCGAAAGCCATTGTCGATCAATCTGGCTACGCAGTGCCCGTCGAAGCCATGCGACTGCGTGGAATTCCCCAGCTAGTGCTTTGATCGGCTGCAGCTGTGGGGGGGCAACACGAGGCGGCGGGTGTCAGTGATGATTTGTTGTTGTGGTTGTTTTTGTATTGTGGGTGGAGTTAGGTTTTCTTCTTTCGTTTTTTTAGTGTAGCTCGATTTTAAATAAGGACAACGTGTAACCTTGGCCTATCACAGTTAACTCTCTTGTCGTATGTTAGGAGTTGATTTATTTAATTATTCGTTATCGTGACTTCGAGATTAATTCTTGTTAACACTTTGTTATTCTAAGAGTATGAGATTGCTTTTTTTCAAAAGATCATTCCATTTGTGATTCTTAAGACATTTTTATTTTCTTTTTTCTTTCTTCCTTGATCTCATTTTTTATTTTTGAGTTTCTCTATTTTATGAGATATATTTTTCGTTTCGTAGGTGAGAGTTTTTCATCTCTCTCTTCCCTTCTTATGTGGATCTCTCGTTTCACGTAAATATTTATTTAAAAAAAATACAAAAGCAAAGCCAAATAAAGTAGTGAGGAAAGGGAGTTGACGTGGTCTGACCATTTGGGAGCATGCATATATAAATAAATGAATATATAAGTGGGGATATTATTTGTAGGTCTCCCACGTACGCATGCATATATATACATGGAAGGGCTCAAGATACGACGGTTTCGCGTGAGGATGACTGCATGCTCTGGATTATGACCCATTTTGGCCGTTGTTGCTCAATGTGTGTGTGCGTGTCGATATATATATATATGTAAAAGAAGTATTCATTTATATACTTTTTTAAAAGCCTGTATCTATTGGATGAAAATACTTCCCACGTCAAAAGGTGATTTAAAAGTTTATTTTTATATATAAAATCTACTAATCAATCATTATATTATTTTTTGAATATATGAAAGCACATAAATGTTAAATTGTATCGTACCTCTGGTTATAAATTCTATTTAGGATATAATTAATGAAAAATTATAATATTATTGAAACATAATCATTTCATATTGATATTAATATTTAATCATATTACAACTTTATTTTTAATGGAAACAAATTTGTATTATAAAATTTCATATGCAATTTTATTTTTCATTTGAAATATAAATTTTTACATTTTTATTATAATAAATAATTGTAATACAAATTTATCATATTTTTATAAATATATTTTCACTTGTAATATAATTTTTTATTTTTTTAATAATAAATATTTTGCAATATAACTTCATCATGGGGTTTCAAAGCTAATTTTTTGCTTTTATTTTTTTCTATAATATACGATGGCAACTGTCTCAATTTCTCTGCAAACTTCCGTGTGGCACTTCCTCCATTTATTCTCTCTCTTCTCCCGCTAAAGACTCTCCACCAAGAACGAATCCCACCGGAAGCTCTTGGTCTTATCCACCGCTAAATTGGCAAAAAGAAAAAAAAATTTGCTGCTCCCTCACCCGCTAAGCTTCGTTTGATTTAGCCATAAGATTAAAGAAATCATGTTCCTTAAATTTTAAACTTACCGATAAAGATGTCCAACAAATACGCTATATTAAGGATTATTTTATCTTTTGACTTTTTAAAATTGAAAGATATTTTTCATTGGAAATGTGTTTGATATCACTTTAAAAATGAGTAAAAGAAATACTTAAATAAAGATCAACTACACAAGCAAAAGAAATAAATATCATTATAAAATAACTTATATCCCCTAAAGTTTATACCTACTAAATGAAATATTTTTTTTTCTACAGATGATATGAGAAAAATTACTTACATTTTAAATGGGACGATGCCTTCATTTATATAGTTGGTTGTTAAAGTTTGTATCACAATAAGTAAATTTTCCTCCAATGTGCTATTACTCTCAACCTTAAAATAAATGTAAATTTGATTTATAAATAATCAACATAAAAGTCATTAAAAAATAAAAAAAGAAATAATTGTGAAATACCCCTTCCTTGGATTAAACGGAAAATTATGAATGTCCCTTGCATAAACCTTTTGCACTCTGAGCTTTTTCTATAGTGATTTCCATGTCACCTTTGATTCGTTTTCCACTCCCTTTTGTCCTGCATATGTTTGGAGGATAGTCGTCCACCTCAACAAAACTACTTGAAGGAATTCCTTATTTTCTAAGATCAAGAGATTTTATATAATCACTCGAGTCTAGACTCGAATCTAATTGAGAGAAGTTGGCAATGACAATTTGTTGGGCATGGGTCTCATAAACCCAAACAATCACCCAAAATACTTAAGTCCAAGTTGAAAAGTAGTAATTCTTAATCCTTATATATCACACCATTCACTTTCATTAGTTTATGATGTACAGACTATCTTTGGAGGTGTTACAACCTCCCCTACCCCCACTTGAAATCCTAATATCCTCGTCAAGGTTCAAGACATCCAGTAGTAGTGGCCACTCCGCCTCATGGTGCACTCTTTGGTTATTCCAAGGGCAACCCTTTCCTCTACTAAAAGGAGTTTGGCTCTGATGTCATTTGCAACAACCCGAGTCTAATTGAGAAAACCTGGCCTTGACAACTTATTGGGCATAGGTCACATAAACTCAAACAATCACCCAAAATGCTTAATCCCAAGTTATCAAATAGTAATTCTCAATCCTTATATCTTACAAGTCACTTTCATAAGTTTACGATGTAAGACTATTTTTGAGGGTGCTACAACCTCTTCCACTTAAGATCTTGACATCCTTGTAAGGGCTTGATACTCCCAATAATAATGTCGACTCCACCTCATGGCGTACTCTTTGGTCGTCCCAAGGGCATCCCTTTCTTCTTACTAGAGAGAGTTTGGCTCCGATATCATTTGTAACAGCTCGAGTTAATTAAGAAAAATTGGCCTTGAAAACTTGTTGAGCATGGGTCCTTGATTAGCCCATAGTTGTGGGCTAGTTAAGTATTTAAGTTCCTACACATTAGGTTAATTCTAACATTTATTTAGCATAAATTAGGATGTAAATAGATTAATTCATAGTTTTAATTTAATTACATAATCCATACATTGCATTCATATCTTAAGTGCATTTAGAATTAGCTTAGAATAGCATTCATCTAATTAGACAACCAATTAGGTATATTGTTTTCATTAACATAGAAGTTGAGGGTCTGTATATAAATGACCCTAATATTTGAACATTATTTTCTTTACTCTTCTCCTTGCAGGAACGGCTGGCTGCCGCTCCAACGTCGAACAGCCGCAGTGAAGACCTATTCAAGGGGGAGCGGATGTGGTGGATCTGGTCGGGCGGCTGATTTCAAACTTGTGCAGGCCACTACAAAAGGAGGAGGGAGGCAGCCGAGCTCGGGAGGCCTCCACCATCGACCCACCACTGTGTAGAGAGAACTTCTCTCTTCCACTCCATACTGCCGGCCTCTACCGTGGCGGCGAGTCTCCACCACCGTAGGCGTGTGGTGTGACAGGCCACACCGCCATCCAGAGCTCGCCCGCATTACCGTGAGCACCTTAGCGTGCATCTCCCTCGCCGTCGTCACCAACCACCACCACCGCAACCACCGTCACTGCAATCACCTTCTCATTCACTTAAGACGTCCGGCAAATTTCCCGGACGTCTGAAGCTGCCCGCTCACCTGCGATCACCCGCCTGCGTACCCGTCTGAAGTCCACCCGCACCCACACAACCACATCCGCCCACCTCACCGTTCACGCCCGCACCACCACCTTCGCGCCTGCACCTTCATCCGTGCGTGCCCATGCCTGCAGCGCCACCCACCAGCCTCCAGCGCAACCGTGCCCACCATCAGCCTTCACCATCTCCACGCCCTCCAGACCGCGCACACCCTCCTCAGCCTGCAGCGCCCACGTCCCGCACCTGTAGCAGCAACCGCGCCTACAGAACTCCAACCGCAACCGCACTCGCGCCTGCCGAACCTCCAACCGCGCCCACCAGCCTGCAGCGCCCTTCTCCCGTGCCTGCAGAAACGCCAGCAGCAGCGCGTGGTAGATCTCACGCCAACAGCCGCGCAAGCTCACCGGCTGCAGCACCTCCGCCGGAGCTCGTTTGGCCACCTCCGGCCGCCGTGCGACTCGCCGCCACCACCGATTCGAAGCCCTCGGTCCAAGGGACCTCCTCCGAGCTTCCCGCGCCCGGCCATCCGCTCCTCGTCGCGTAAGACAAAGAGGAAAAATTTCCCTATTTTGCTACAGTAAACCATCAATTAGAAATTACATTTTATGCCATTGTCACTTTTTAATGATATTTTATTGATTCTGCATTGCGGAAAATATCCTCTAGTTTCTCATAATTGCCATTTCAGCATTGTTTCTTGCTTAAACCTTAATCTAAAGGCAATCTTGACTTGATTCTTGTCCAAACTAACTACGAATGAACGTTTTTAATTGGTGCGAATTTTAATACGCCATTGCCTCCCTGTGGATACGACCCGCTCCTCTGCGAGTGGTTATTTCTTGTTAAATATTGATTAGTCGATTTTTCCACCACATTAAACTACAAACGACTTTAAAGCGAAAGATCGACCAGTCAAATGGCGCCGTTGCCGGGGAGGCAACAGACGCAATAATTTCGCCTAATTTTATTTTGATTATTTTTCAATTGCACAGAGATTTGACCATCTATTATTTTCTTTTCTGTGCAAGAAATTTTGTGCAAGAATCAGCCTGTGTGAGAGGCGACCCTTGACGTTGCCAGACAAGAAGTGGATGAGCAATTTTGAAAGGAGGAGAAGGACGAGGACGCGATAGACACCATTGTATTTAGTCGCTAGTTTAATTAGACTAGAATTAAGACTGTAGACATAATTTTTCATTGCAGATAGTTTGAAACCCTTGTTCTGGGGTGTATTATTAGGGGTTTGTTCCCCGATTTTGTTTTGGGCCAGTGTTGGGTAATTTTTGGGAGTCTGTTCCCTTTTCTTTAGATTTAGGTTTATTTATTTATTTATTTATTATTATTACTTTTATTTGCTTGTGCATAAGTAGTTCTAAAAAAAAAAATAGAAAAAAAAAATGAGCTGCCTGCCCTAGGACGAACAATTTAGGTCTGTATGAGCAGCCTCTAGATTTACTTTTCTGCATTGCGTGCATTCTTGCATCGTAGATCGCTGGAGGCAAGGTACGCATTCTTTTACTTTGCATCCTATTTTTGATCACGCATTGCATTTGGGATTTAATGCGAAGACCACCTAATCTGTACTGAATAAATCTAACAAGTGGTCACATTTTCTTAGAAAAAGGACTAACCAAAGGAAGGACATTTTAAAAACCAAGGATTTCATTTTCAAACTTGGCGTGCGATTCAAAGTTCAAAATCTTTGACGGTGTATGCACACTTATTTCACTTGCACCATAGCACGCTTCTAGACACTCCTTAGGTTTGGAAATACTAGGACAAGAGCCCTCCTTTCATTGGATTCTGAAGTGTTCGGAACTTGAGATCAAAGGTTTTGTAAATCCAAAGGGTGGGATACCCTGTCACGGATTTTTGGGGGTAGTTGAGGAGCACCGCGAAAGCACAACTTCAAAGGAAGGCTTAGGCCTACTTGCATCCCTCGATCTTCCGTCTTTGGATTTACTTGACCATTTGAGATTTAGGGAAGAACACCTAAGCTCCAACTAGGTCTTCTTAGGCGAACCGTAGGTTGACAATAGGCACGTAATTAATTGGGCAAATTGTATTGTCACCTGCAATCTGACTTAAAATCAAAAGCCTAAATTGGGAAAGACCTAAAAGGTCCTTTTTAAATTGTGTTTTTCTTGGGGAATTCTGATTGAAGTGTGAGTTAGAATGGACCACATTGCTTTTCATCCTTTCACATCTTGCCCACACCCTCACCCCCACTCGGCATCCTTCGATCCCAGATGCCGAGATGGTCCATTCCTTGATGGACGTAATGACAATCATTGGGATCCATTTTACTCCTATTATAGGAGTATTGGCCTGGTTAAGCCCCAAATCAGTGAGCAGAGCCTAGGAGCGGGATTTGCTTTGCCCAATATCCCACATACCAAAGAAATACCCAACCCACCGTCCCTGAAAAAGTATTATGGTTGGACAAACACTCCTGGGTACTATGAGCCTGAGCCTGACTTCTCTCATGATAGAAATGACCTCTCCTCTTTGAAGATGGAAATACAGAAAATACAAAACGAAATGAGTGAATTGTTAGGAGAATCTTTGAGAGCAGGCCAACAAGAAAGAGATGAAATTAGCCACCCAATCTACCCCATTGAGGATGACGTACACCCCTCTACAATAGATGCATCTCCCGTGGGAGAGCTACACTTTAAGTTGGAGGGAAATTCTAGGGAGAATAGCTACTTTTCGAGGATCGATTTTGAAACCTCCCCATTAGATAACAATCCCTTGAGAGATCTACACTTTAGGTGGGAGGAAAATACACATGACATTAGTTATGCATTGGATGAAGAAAGGTGGCAACCCGAGGAAGATGATGATAAGGTTGAGTATCCACCTGAATTATATTGGAGTCAAAAGAAGCGAATGATGGTACCATTGGAAGACCTCGACCCAGATGATAGTATTTTCATGACATTTGATGAAGTGGGTCAAAGTCAAGTTGTTAATCCTACCCTCCCTTCTGATCACGATATGGAACTCAAACCCACCCTTAGGGAACCTAACCCTAAAGAAATTGACCTATCTGAGGAGTCTGATGTTACTAGTGTAAACCATTTACCTCAGATAGAGCACCCTAGGGGATCTGCTGAGATATTAAATGATTCTAGACGTCGGGTACATGATGAATTGTGTGATGAGGAGGAGGACGAATTATATGAGGAACCTACATTCAAGATTTGGAGTGACACTAAGGGTGATTATGTCTTATTTGAAGAGTTAGCCCCTGAGGATGTCACAAATTTGATCAAATTAGGTTTCCTTAGCACACCCATTGATGATATTTCTCCTCATGATAAAATGATGGAAAATTTGGAAGCAATTTCTAAGATTTATGTGGATTCACATATAGACTCCGGGGAAGATTTGAGTAAAGAACAAAAACCCGGGGATGACATTGATAGGATAATCCCTAGATCTGTTGCTTCCAACCTGCCTTCATTCACTTCGAAGTCACCTTCTGATTCGCTTATATCTGAAAGCGAAATTGTGACTCCTGATGAAGAGCAGGAAGATCCATGTGATGGTGCAAGGAATGGAGTATCTGGACACCATAGACGATCCTTGCCTTAGAGAATTGCTCACTTTTGTTCTGACCAGGGGGCATAACAGACCAATATTTCCTGTAATGGAGTATCGGGTATGGATTGATGATTTATTTAGTCAGTCCATTACCCTGGAGGTTTATCTCTGTACCATTCCTTCCCCATTCTTTTTGGAGGATCCTTGTCATCCTCCCCCTACCCCTTTGGAGGTTGTTTTACCTGTTTATCCTTTAGAACCTCTTCTGGTGACCTGGGAAGATTTCATTCCCATTTTAGTTGGGCGAGCATTTGCTATCGAGATTCATCATCAGCTCGCCAACATCCTAGGTTACCTATTTTCTAGGCCAACATTGCTTTGCTCATTTTTAGGGCCTATTTCTACAATTCTTGAACCTGATTTGCAGGTTCTTTGGCTATTCAGCCTAGCTCTAACCCAGGTAATATCCTTCTATGCAATGAGGACAGTGCAGATTTTAGGCATGGGGGGTTGTACTTGGGGATATACATAGCATAATTGCATACATTTGTACATATATAAAAAAAAAAGGTTTTGAGCTTAACTGGCTAGATCTTGCAGTCTTAAGCAAATCAGAACTCTAGGGTAGACTAACTTAATTTTAGGGTCAAACTTTAGAAGCTAAATGAGCTACTAGCTTTAGACCTTTAGGGTCCTTTGTGGACTTAAAAACTTAAGTAGGAGTTAAGTTGAGGACCATTCCTCAAGAGGTTGAGGAAGGGAAACTAGGGTTTGAGTTAAAAGGTGGGGTAATACCTGGAATCTTATTCTACTTTTTGGTTTATGGGTCCTTGTAACCCAAGCATCCAAATTTCACACACTTGGTCTGGTAATCAACTTAATTTCTGTCTTTCTGAAAAGAGATTTGGTTCTCTTAGTTTTGACTTAGGAGAGGCTTGAAAACACATTTTGATTGGAAGAGTTCCCGTTGCAGGAGAGGTCGAGTATATACTCACCTTGAGGATGCGATGATAACATATTACCTCCTCGGTGCTTGTCTCTTAGGATATCCATCCTACTGGGGGCATGTAAGTGCATTGCGCGGTTCAGGTACCATGGGCGGCCCTATCTCGAAGTGCCGATTGCCATAGGCCTGAATTCGCTTAAGAAATCCATGGGCGATACTATCTCGAAGTGTCGATTGCCAGGAGTTCTTGGGGTCGTTATGGGCGGTGCTATCTTGAAGCATCGAAAGCCAGGCACCCTTCGAGGTATGGTAATGGGGACAATGAATCCAACACAGACCGTGTTGATAGCTGATCTGAGGTTAGACTTAGAAGAATAAAAAAAAAAGTAAATAAAAAAAAAGAAAATCCTTTAGCTCAAATAACTCTGACCAATACACAGGCACAGATGCTTTAATCTCAGGGATCAATAAACTTTAGGGTAGAGTCAGAAATCAGGGAAACTTGTGCCTTCAACTAGTCTTTAGCCGAGCTAGTCTGTAACTTAGCAACAACTTAGGAACCTTGGGTCTAGAGCCTGAACTTAATATGCTTCTGAAGGAAGACTAAGTGAGTTGACTAGTCTACTTAGAGTGCTAGGTTTCGCTTAATTTTACTAGGGACTAGCAAAAACTAGGCATGGGGGTATTTGATTAGCCAATAGTTGTGGGCTAGTTAAGTATTTAAGTGCCTACACATTAGGTTAATTCTAACATTTATTTAGCATAAATTAGGATGTAAATAGATTAATTCATAGTTTTAATTTAATTACATAATCCATACATTGCATTCATATCTTAAGTGCATTTAGAATTAGCTTAGAATAGCATTTATCTAATTAGACAACCAATTAGGTATATTGTTTTCATTAACATAGAAGTTGAGGGTCTGTATATAAATGACCCTAATATTTGAACATTATTTTCTTTACTCTTGTCCTTGCAGGAACGGCTGGCTACCGCTCCAACGTCGAACGGCCGCAGTGAAGACCCATTCAAGGGGGAGCAGATGTGGTGGATCTGGTCGGGCGGCTGATTTCAAACTTGTGCAGGCCACTACAAAAGGAGGAGGGAGGCAGCCGAGCTCGGGATGCCTCCACCACCGACCCACCACTGTGCAGAGAGAACTTCTCTCTTCCACTCCATACTGCCGGCCTCTACCATGGCGGCGAGTCTCCACCACCGTGGGCGTGTGGTGTGACAGGCCACACCGCCATCCGGAGCTCGCTCGCATTACCGTGAGCACCTTAGCGTGCATCTCCCTCGCCGTCGTCACCAACCACCACAGCCGTAACCACCGTCACTGCAATCACCTTCTCATTCACTTAAGACGTTCGGGAAATTTCCTGGACGTCTGAAGCTACCCGCTCACCTACGATCACCCGCCTGCGTACCCGTCTGAAGTCCACCCGCACCCGCGCAACCACATCCGCCCACCTCACCGTTCACGCCCGCACCACCACCTCTGCGCCTGCGCCTTCATCCGTGCGCGCCCACGCCTGCAGCGCCACCCACCAGCCTCCAGCGCAACCGCGCCCACCATCAGCCTTCACCATCTCCACGCCCTCCAGACCGCGCACGCCCTCCTCAGCCTGCAGCGCCCACCTCCCGCTCCTGTAGCAGCAACCGCGCCTGCAGAACTCCAACCGCAACAGCACCCGCGCCTACCGAACCTCCAACCACGCCCACCAGCCTGTAGCGCCCTTCTCCCGTGCCTGCAGAAACGCCAGTAGCAGCACGCGGCAGATCTCACGCCAACAGCCACGCAAGCTCACCAGCTGCAGCACCTCCGCCGGAGCTCGTCCGGCCACCTCCGGCCGCCGTGCGACTCGCCGCCACCACCGATTCGAAGCCCTTGGTCCAAGGGACCTCCTCCGAGCTTCCCGCGCCTGGCCATCCGCTCCTCGTCGCGCAAGACAAAGGGGAAAAATTCCCCTGTTTTGCTACAGTAAACCATCAATTAGAAATTATATTTTATGCCATTGTCACTTTTTAATGATATTTTATTGATTCTACATTGCGGAAAATATCCTCTAGTTTCTCATAATTGCCATTTCAGCATTGTTTCTTGCTTAAACCTTAATCTAAAGGCAATCTTGACTTGATTCTTGTCCAAACTAACTACGAACGAACGTTTTTAATTGGTGTGAATTTTAATACGTCATTGCCTCCCTGTGGATACGACCTGCTCCTCTGCGAGTGGTTATTTCTTGTTAAATATTGATTAGTCGATTTTTCCACCACATTAAACTACAAACGACTTTAAAGCGAAAGATCGACCAGTCAGTCCTAAACCCAAACAACCACCCCAAATGCTTAAACCCAAGTTGACAAGTAGTAATTCACAATCCTCATATATTCCACAACTCACTTTCATGAGTTAACAGTGTGAAACTATCTTTGGAGGTATTACATTTTAACTTCAAAGTTTTAATTGCTTCAATAAGTTCATTTATCTTCTCTTCAGCATATTTTGCTATCTCACTAAATGAATAAGCATCATCCAAAACTTTCTTAAATATTGCAGCAAAAGTAGGCCTTTTAACACCTATTGGACTTACTTTCGATGCTTTAAGAACTTTACCATTATTACAATTATGGGTAAAGGTCTATTTTTTTATGATTTTAAAATCATAGCCAAATGTATCCTTTCCAACTATTAGAGGCAAGTCTATGGAGATATCACCGACTATATTCAATTTTAATCAAATATCACCGTAATGGTAATATCCACTTTTTTATTTTTTGAGATATTCCTTAAACTTTTATTTACATTTAAATGTGTATAATTTTTTAATGAATAATTTCATATGTATTAATGAAATGTTAAAATGAATTGAAGCTCTATGCACATATAGTGTTAGACAAGTCGAGTCAGGTCTGACCTTAACCTACCGATTATAAGCGAGTTGAGTCTAGGTGAGCCCATTTACTAAATGGGCCCACAACATTGAATATGTGATCCAACCCACTAAAATGTTATGGGACTCGATAATAACAGTGGTAGTAAGGATGATGAAAATGTCATAGTTGTCGTTGTAGTGAATTATAAGAAATATAGACCATCATTACGACCATTTTTATTTAATTAACTAATTTTTACTGGTTTATTCCAAGTCGTTCACTGGAAGGCAGTTATTGATTGATATCACTTTCTAGGTCCAAAATTATTCTTTAATTCCAAAAACGATCAATTTTATATACAATCATGATGAGAACCTCATCATGAACCCTAACTAGCACAATCTAACCTAGATATGTAAGAAAAATCTCCTACATAACCCTAAAGAAAGGCTTAACTCAGAGAATTCTGAGTTTAAGAAGAAAATAAATTATAAGGGGTAAAACTGTAATTTTACCAACGTAGTTTGCAAGCATGGTAATTAACGGTCCAAACACGGGTCAAACAAGCCTAATAAGAAGGAAAGTGGGATGATCTGATCTAAAAAGGGTTATAGCAACTTCAAGAAATTAAATGACATTCTGTAATCCTAAAATAAACCCACTTCAATTCACGAGGTTCGAGGTAGGATAAAAATCAACTAAACCCTCTAAAATTCATATAAAAATAATCTCTAGGGGTTAGAACCTTCAATTTGGCCTTAGAAATGCATTTTGACCTACAAAGAGAACCATGTCCAATTAATGACTTAATCTGGGTTTTTACGTAAATTGGCCTATCAAACGTGGTCCAACCTAGAAATAAAATTCACCATTAAAATCCTTAGGTTCAAATTAGTCATGTATAAAAACTTGAGCCTAAGAAGAGACCTCCTTGACCGACTTTGCAATTTGGTCCTCTTCATTTACTTTTTAACCCTTATCTTTCAAAACCCTTGCATTTTGGCCCCCAACTTTCTCGTCGTTCTTTGCAGAACGGTCCCTCCTGCAAAACTCTGCGCAGCACCATGCTCTGACGACTTTGCGCGGACCATGGTGCCGCGCAGAGAGAGGTGATCGCCCTGCAAAATCGACGCGGGGTTCCCTGCGACGTCCTCTGTTGCAGGGACATGGCCATGCTGCCTGCCGACCACCATACCTTCCGTGCGAATGCGCGGAAAGTATGGGTCTGATCTTCGACCACGCTCCGGCGAGGCTGGCAAGTCGCCAGCCTGCGCCTCCCTCTCCGCCATCCCCTTTATAAGAACCAGCACCCCCTGCCGGTTCTGGCAAGCTCTCTCTGACGGAGAATAACCCCCCATTTCATCCCCTCCTCCTCCGTCAGACGGCCCGTAGCTTCCGGCGACTCCTCTTTTTCCTCGTCGCTCTACCGCCTTACCTGCAGCAGGGTTCTCTTAGCCCTCTCATCTGTGTCGTGCTGCACCCGCCGGCACCCTCCGCCTGCCTCCTCATCGTCGATCTCCCCCTCCAGGGCCTTTTTCTTCCCCAGCTCCGGCAGGTACCAGCCAGTGGCTCCACCCCCCCCCCCCCCCCCCCTCGTCCATAACCTAGGTAAATAGCTTCTCCTCCTCCTCCCTTACAATTTCCCTCACTCAATTTATCTTTTCGCCCCACCACACACGACTTCCACCTCCGCCTGCTCCGTCTCTGACCTCCCTCTCCGGCGAGCTCATCCCACCTCCACAGACCTTCTCACCCCTCACCGACTACCTCAGAAGCTTTCCCTCACTCCACTCAACAGACCCCCCCTTTTCATTCCCTGCCACAGGCCACCCAACGACCCCCCAAACAAACCCATCTCTCCGACCACAGTCCGACCTAGGGCTACCACCATATGCCGCTTCACGCCTCGCCACCACCCACACTGCCTTCACCGCACTCCGGCGAAGCTCCCTGCATCCTCTGATTGGGCCGAAAGGCCGTATTCTTGATTTCAGGTCACGCCCCCTTCACTGCCATTACTGAGCAGGTGAAGCTCCTTCACCTGCAGCTACACTCTCGCCCAGGCGCTAGTCCCAGGTTGTGCGGGCCAACGTCGTGAAGGCATCCAAGCCTGCCGCTAGGTCGAAAGCCTCATAGGCTGCCCCAATTGGTCGTGGACTCCTCGCTTGCGGACGTAAGATTTGGAGGTGGGACTTTAGTCCCACCTCGTAAGTGTGAAGCTGCATGCCCACACTTATATTGAAAAAGTGTTTAGGGCTTACTGCCTTCGAACACAGGGGTCAGGTCCCTCTCACCCTCACGCAGCGCGCCACGTGCTCGCTCGCCCTTGCCCGCGCTCACGCCCGGCGGGTCTGGGCCAGATCCGATTACCCTAACCCGCGCACTCCTCGCCCACCACCGCATGCCGGTGGGCCTGGTCCCGAGCGCGATACCCGCACCCGATTACCCAGCTCTGGGAGAGCGATCCTATGAGAGAAATCTGAGAGGGAGAGATGCGGGGAAGGGTAGGGTTAGGTTTTGCTCTGACCCATTGTGTGAGCGTGCAGGAGAAGAAGAAGAAGAAGAAAGGAAGGCAGCCGAAGCCTTAGCCGCTCAGAAGAAAGAAAGAAGAAGGAGAAGCAAGAGAGAGGAAACAGAAGAAGAAGAAGAAAGGAAGGAGAGGAGCTGAAGAAGAAAGAGAAGAAGCCGCACTATAGCAACCCATAGTTAAGTCGTCTGAGCATCAAGTCAGACGACGGAAGGGCAGCGGCCAGAGCAGAAAGAAAAAAAAAAAGAAAAGGAGCCGAGAAGAAGAAGAAGAAAAAGAAGCAGGAAGACACAGCCACAAGCAAGGAAAGAAAGAAAAAGAAGAACAGATGAAGGAAGCAGCAAAGAAGAAGAAAAGAAGACTCTGCAGCTGAAAGAAAGGAAGAAAAGAGAAAGAAGGTAGGAAGAAAAGAAGAAGAAGAGGAACGACCAAGAAGAAGAAAAGAGAGAAGAAAGAAGAGAAAAGAAGAAGCCAACAAAACTCTCTCTCTCTCTTCTTATTTTTGTAACATAATTGAGAACTTTTATACTTCTAGAATTCTAGTTGCTCCCTGAGTTCGACCTCGGGAATACAACTTCCGAGTAAAAAATCTTTTGTAATGATAACCATAGCTGTTTTGTCTTATACTATAACGACTGTACTATAATAAACATAAAGACGCAAAAATGGCCAAAGCGGCTGGTTACCAAATCACGAATGAATGAATGAATCTATAAAGAATGAATTACAATTTCCATGATGTACCAAAAAGTCAATAAAAGTGCATGCATAAATCTACTTATAAACAAGCATCAAATGATATATAAGTATGTTCTATACTATCTATTTATAAGTTATATTATTAATACTTACATAAACATACATTACTAACTTATATTACATAGCATACTAACTTAACTTACTATACTGACACATATAGTAACACATATAATAGCTATAGCAACAGATATAAACGTCGCTGTACCCCAAAAAACTATGTACAAACTAAAAGAGGGAAACTAGGGTCTATAGCGACAGATATTTTGTTAGCAAAGGTATGAAGTTATATATATAAATGTAAATAACTATACTACGTATATATATATATTAGTTATCTTGTACAGCTTTATTTATACAGATTTCTGTTCTGTATATACATTATACTTATAGGTATCTGTACTCTCTCTCTCTCTCTTCACTCCTTACTTCTCCTCTGCATTTCTTCTTCTTCTTAATTTTATTCATCTTAACTTTTCAGCGGCACTTAAGCGTTAAATACTTAGTGTCATTACAGCTCCTAGTTAACCAAAAATTTGTTTAATTTGCGGGCACATTTTTCGAGGGATACACATCACCTAGAGGGTGGGACCAGACCTCTACTAAGCACGTCCTAATTTCTCATTAGGCCGCTTAATTACGTGTTTATGCTCATATCAGTGGGCTTAACAGCCTGCACACACCTGGGCCCCCGGCCCCCACACGTCTCATGCTCAATGCTCAGTATGCTCAAAGGTAAGATAGGCATTCGGTTGTTCGGGCGCTCGGTGCCCGTGACAACTGAATGGCCTATCTAACAAATTCCATTTAAAGAGCTGCGCGCACTCGCCTGCCCATGATGTGGGACTATCTGGGCGCAAGTGCAGCGCTGAGATTTCAGGCGGCACTGCGGTAATTGCGATTTTGGCCCTCGATTCGAGGGCCATAATTTATTAGTTATTAAAAATAAATTATGTGAAAATAAAGTATTTACATAGTACTATACAATTATACAATTGCTCTGGAGTTTTAATTATATTTACTATATAAATAAATTAGCTAAAGTATACAGTTTATACATACTTATTTTTAGGTTTTGTTTCTTAATTACGTATAAATTAGTTATTATGTGGTCAATTGACCTTATACAGAGTTAGTATATATGTATAAGTATTTTATAAACATTTTTTTTATATTTTCCATATTTAATTTATGTTTTATTTACATTTAAATAGCCAATTTTGAGACTATTTTATTTGCAAATTAAATTTAAATAGTGTATATATTATAAATATACTTAAATTAGGTTAAATTACTTAAAATGCAGTAGTATACATATATTGTATAAATTACTTAATTTTAACTTAATTTACTAATTTATTTTAATTTAATCTAATAACTTAACTATTAACTTAATAAATTAATTATTTATTCTATATAGGTGATTAAATTAAGATACTAGGTTTAGTATGTTTATTATATACGTATAGATATATGTATATAGTCTTATAACTTAATAAGGTTCTTTATAATACTTATTACTTATATGGCTTTATTATACATATACATTAGTTTAACTAATAATTAGCTGTACACTTAAGATATATATACAGTATAATCTAACTTAAATATCTACTTTGCATAATACAATACATACATAAGTTATTTAATTTATAGATCTGTATGCTTTACATTATAGATAATTAAGCTTACTATATAGCTTAAATAAATACTTATATACATATTATACGAGGGATTTTTACTATTTTTATAGTTTTTTCAGTTTTTCTGATTTTTATTTATATTATGAAGGTAGGAGATGTGAATAGAAGAAATGGATGAGGACATATTTTTGGTGTTTTGAGAGGTACATTCTTTTATTAAAGCGCATGGTATATGGAACTGTCGACTGACAAATTATGCCAAGTCGGAGGTTCTGCATACCATGAAACTTGGTATGCAGTTAGAAAACTATTTGATTTTCAATCAAACAGTTTTGTTTTAATTTTTTAGAATCTTTTAATGATTTTTATTTAAATCCCCAAGTTCACTCATCCTAAACCTTTAAAGAGGTGTTCTAACAGGTCCTAATGGCTTAGGATGAGACCAAACTATCTAAAAGGCAGGAAACTGCCTTGAACATGCTCAGTCTAAGTTATGAAACATATAAAGGCAATTAAGCATGCAATTCAAGACCAATGTTCAATAAATTCAAATGGTGGATAGTAAAAATTCTTTGTTTAGCTGACAAAAGATTAAAAAGAGTTAATTACAAGCCTTCAACAGATATTACAAGCCAATTACAGTAAAGGAAAGCTTATATACAATTTATACGACAATTTACAACAGTCAGCTTCTAATATAATTATATCTAAACTACTGTCCACATGGGAAAAGGAACTTGGGATCCTGCTAAAACAGCAGGAAGGGGCTGGTTACTGCAGCAGATCAGAAGTCATGGAAGTTGCCAAATAGGACCTGGTCATCCTAACAAATCTCTGTTCAGATGTCTCAACTGCTGCTGCAGTTAACTCATCTAAAGAGGAATTTATTTGCAGCAGGATAAAGGGGTTAGTTCCAACATATACTTCCTGATCTAACCCTTAATACCCCAGATCAGATTATAGACAATCTGGTGAGGGATCAAAAAGGGTTAATCCAAGGAGTACATGTGGGAACTGAAGAGAGGAATGTAGCTGCATTCTGCAGCAGTTGCTATAGGACTGGGATTGAAACACACAAGACATACATCAGGAATTCATTCAACAAAATCTGACAAGAGTCTCAATTTAGAGAAAAATCATTCGGAATTACAAATCAAAACTAAATTCCCTTGTCATTGACTTCTGATCAAACTAAAGTGAAGTGAATAACTGATTTGATTCTTTCTAATGCTATAGACAGCATGTAGGAAGAATCATCTCAATCCAATGAAACAAACACTTCAATCCCAGAGTTTTGGAACCTTAAGGAATATGGAAAATTCCTTAGGTTAGGAAAATCGATTTGATCCTCAAATCAACTAAAGGATGCAAGGTAGAGTCTCAAATCAACTAAGTGATTTTTCATTGACTCATCCATGCATTCAAAATAGTGCAAAACTCATAAAACATTCAGTTCAGATCATGGCTCTTCTGAGGTGAATTTTGACTTCAAAATCACCTCAGAATCCTTGCCAAGCAATGAATCAACATAAAAAAAAAACTCAGTCTGCTAGATCAAACATTAAAAACTCAAGTGATTCAAATTCATTGCAATCCAATTCTCGATATCAATCCAGCAAACCAACTTTCTTTAAAGCTCATATCAGGGGCTTTTGTGAGCAAAATGGAGTGAGTGGGAAGCCCCTAACAAGATCTTTAACGCCAATTTTAGATCTGATATCAGAAGATAATCAGATCTAAATTTGGGTCAGATGAGTGGGTGAAAAAATGAGAAATCAATCGAGGAAATTAGAAGTGGAATGAAAATGTGAAAAGGGAGAAAACTCATGATAAATGGCTGTGTGAACCATCCCCTCTGACCTAAAATGATCAGAGGAGGTGAGGGGAGTGAATCTACTCTAATTCTACTGCTACAGCTAGACTGACAGAACAATTGAGTTAAACACTACAAATTACTCTAATTCTACTGCTAATCTACTTAACTACGGCTACAACTAAATTGCAGAATATTAAAACTACTCTAACAGGAAGAATGGGACCTATGGGTCCTTAGCCGGTGGCTAAGGAGAAAGAAAGGAGGGAGATGACTCTAGCGGAGGGAAAAGCCTTCTAGTGAGGCTTCAGAGTCGTCCTCAGGTGCTATGAGGTCCTTAGCGACAAGGAGGTCGAATAGAAGTCAGGGATTTCACAGCCGGTGGCTGTGAAATCAGGGATTTGGTGGGGAGGGCAGCTGGAGTGGACGAATGACCGCTAAGAAATGTAGGGGAGAGTGATCCCCTGCTCGCATGACCATTGAGGTACTTAAGTAGCAATCTCAGTGGCTCGGATCACCGCGCGGGTGAAAATATTCGTCGAAGCAACCGATGGCAAGGATGAGAGGAGAGGGGCACGCGGTTTGCCAACTCAAAAACTGACCGTCGGATGGGATCTGGGGAGAAGGGTTAGCGCACGCGCCACTTCGCGCGAAGCTTCGATTCAGATCGAGCCGCAGATCAAGATCACGAGAGAACGAACGACCAAGATATGCCATGTTCTTCGTGCGCTATAGTGCGTGCAAAGAACATCAGGTGGCTGCGAATGTTGGGAAATTTGTAGGGAGAAGCCCTTCACGAAGGGGTAGAAAAATTGTACGTAGGTCCATAAGTGGAGGAAATTGTAACAGGACGGACCCTAAGGGCTTTTAAAGGGGTCCCTGCGGGTTACAAATAGGTCCAAAAAGGTTTTCTAAAGAAGAGAATGGGATGCATGAAGGACCTAAGTGTAAACTCTAAGTTTCAAGGCCTTAATGATATCCAAATGCCTTCAAATTTTTATATGTGCTCAATTGAATATTTAAGAAATTAATTGTACTTTTGATTTGAACTTTTAAACTTGTTTATGTGTTCAATTAACACTTGGATCACCATTTGACCTTTATCTTAAGAATATCTCATTTTATGACCTAATTATGCAATTTTAACACAGAATCAAGTTTGTAGGCCTTTTCCTTTGATTCCCACACTTAACCCTTTTTATCTGTTAATTTGATATTGTTTAACCCAGTGTCTAGCTTAACTTCAGCTTTTTAGCTATGATGAGTAGCCACTCATCACTCGACTCGACTAATATATTTGAACAATTTGACATGGGTTCGGGATATTAGATTCTTAAGTGGGTGCAAAGGAATCAATGGGTCTAATTTGGTAAATGGCTATATTAAGCGTTAATTTAGAACTTTTTTGCTATTTTTTACTTTTTTTTTGTGAAAGAAAGCGGTAAAATTATCTTCAAATATGAGTGAACATGGTGTACAAGCTTCCATTCAAAAATATTACAAAAAAATGTATACTTCTCATTGAACTTATTCCAAAACTCCTAACCAAAGTCCATAGTTGTATTTTTTAACTTAGAAAGATGAATATTTATTCAAATTTTAATTCACACTAAAACTTGCATGTGAATTCAGTTCACATGTGAAGAAACATGGATTTAGTTTGTTTTAGAAGTTCTAAATTTATGAAAGGTTCTAGAAAAACTCAATCATGAAAATGACTAGACCTATTGTTCCCTATTGATGAGGTATGACTCGTCATAGCTAAAATACCAAAGTTAGGCTAGAAACTAGGTTAAACACTACATAATTAACATGATAAGAAGGTTAAGTGTGGAAATGACCTAAAACAACAAATTGAGGTTAAAAATGCATAGTTAGGTCAAAAAATGGGATATTCTATTCACAGATACAAAATGATATCCACTTGTAAATTGAACGCATGTTTGAGTTCAAAAGTATAAATCAAAGGTTGAATTAATTTCCTAAATGTTCAATTAAGCTTTAATAAAAACTTGGTTACATTTGATCATTAAGACCTTGCATTAGACTTGAAATCATCCGCACAGAGACTTTTATGTCCTCGTTTTGACTTTCTTTTCATGTGATACACAGCACCTCAAAGAGGTGAGACCAGACCACTATTAGGGGCCAGTTCGCGCACTAAAAACCTAATTTTTGGGTTGAGGAAAAGTGAACCATGTTGGTGCTAGAGCACCACGATCATTTGTTTTGATGATAACAAAACACGTGTCATTTAATATTTGCGCTTTGAGTCCTAGATTTCAGGTCAATCGCAAATGGATACGTGATTAGACGGAGTTCGAGATCGCATCCAGGACGGATTGGAGGAGCTCGATGGAGAGCAGAAGAGATTCGCGAGGAGCGATAGATTGAAGATGGAAGGAAATGAAGAATAGGATAGATTTCCTTCTTTTGTACTTGTATTTTTCGTTTCTTTTGTTGCTCTTTATTTCCTTAGAAAATTATGTTAAAGAGCCTCAAAGTACCCTAACAGTAGTCCTAGGAACACCTGCACAACCCTAGGATACTTAGATTTTCTGTAGAGAACTTAGAAAACCAATATAGGGTTCAAACAGAGTTTCCAGTCGTCTAATTCCCAAATAAGACGTCTGATAAAGTATTTTAAGACGTCTGACTGTTGTTTCAGACGTCTGATAACTGTTAGGCTGGACATAGCTAGTTCTGTCTGATGAAATCAGACATCCAGACATTAGACCAGACGTCTTAGGAGACGTCTGATGGATTTGCCAGACGTCCAATTAGTGGACCGTTGGCTGCTTAGCAAACACTCAAGATTATGACCGTTAGAGCCTTATCAGACGTCCTAAGGCCTTTCCAGATGTCTGATAAATGACCGTTTTGCCTCGGCTGACCCAAAATCTCTTCTCAGAGATTTTCTAGCCGTTGCAACGTTTGGAAAATCCATTCCCACAGTAAAAGTAGGCTTCCAGACGTCTAGACATAGTGCCAGACGTCTTGTATGTCGTCTGATGGACTTGCACAAAAACCCTGTTTAGATCTGATCCAAGTCAGGAAGAGACCCGCCCAAAATCAAACGTCTGACCTTGGAATCAGACGTCTTAAAGTGAACTTCCAGACGTCTGATGCCAGAATTAGATGTCTGATAAGCCTGTCAGTGCAATGATTGTTCCTGATTTCGGGCTAATTCACTTGGGCTTTGTACCCAATGGCTATGGAAGTTTTTCTAAGCCTTCCAAAGCCTTCCTAAGGCCTCTATAAATAGAGGGGAGCCTTTACACACCAAGACACACTAAGAAACACCTAGAGAGACCAAGATACACAAGAAACACTTTGTAATACACGTTCCACTCTCTTGTGTCCTAGATAGCTCTTGCTCTCCAAGCTCAAGTTCTACATCTTAAGAGCATCAAGCTGTTGCGCACCCGCTCTCCCGCCGTTGTTCACGAGAGCGAAGTTGCGCCGTCGCATGGCTCACGCACCGCGTCATCAACTCGACGCACTCCTTGCAAAGGGGAGTTTCCTAATTCCTATAGAAGCTAGGTTTATAATTACTTTGTTGGCTCTATAGGACTTGTTGTTTCTTTTATCTTTGTTATTTGGTTGGGTATTTGCTTTGCGAATTCCCGTCTCCTTCGTGAGACAAAATCCTTCTCGTGGAGAGAAGGGGTTGAGGTACGCTACCCTCGTTTAAGTAGCGTGGTTGTACTGAGGTTGAATCACCCTCGTTTAAAGTGATTCGGTTTAGTGGATTTTGATCAACTTGGTTGATCGGAAAATCCTAGCTCGAGAGGGTTAGGTGGTGGTTTTCACCCGGTTTGGGTTTCCACCTAAAAATAATTGTGTACTCGTGTGTTTGCTTATTTGTGAGATTGTTTATTATTTATTTCCGCAATTATTACGTCACCCTCTCCGAGTAGGGAACCTTCAAACCAGTTGTGTGAGAAAGAAAGAGTAAAAAGGATGAGAAAAAAAAAAAATAACTGGGTCATTGTTAAGCCTCATCTCAGTGGATCTAAGATTCATTGGCTAAAACTTCCCACAACGAAGCTCAGATTGGGCGTTTTCTCATCTGAGAGAGAAAATTAAATCCAAGCAACTCAGAATCATAGTAATGAACCCAATTAAACAAAAACAACTTCAATTTGCCGGATTAAATCCATTTAAGATCAAATTAACCCAAAATGTTGCGATTGGGCGTGAAATCCAAATACAAGTCGATCAAGCAAATTGGTTCAATCAAAACTGGATCAGGGGTCCTTGTGAACATTTGAAGTGGATGAGAGGACCCCTAGATGGGTTTGAGAATGGATTGGATCTAGAAGTTGGTAGACTTCAGATCCAATTTAGCTCTGATGAGTGGGGTGAAAAATGGACTAAACTTCGAGGGTAAGACATGAATGTGATAATGAGATGATGAGGAAGCTGTATGATCAGGTGAATGCCAGCAAATTCATTTCCTTTGATCGGAATTGATCAGAGGAGGTGTGGGTTCACTACACTAATCTACCACTAATTAACCACTGAATCCATGAACTATCTCACTAATTCTACTCTACTGAATCTAAATTACACTAACAACTACTCTAGAAAGCATGTAAAACCTAATCTAAGTGGATGAATGGGACTTGTGGATCTCCACCCGGCAGATGGAGAAGAAGAACTGGAGGAGGAGGCTCTGACGGAGTGAAAATCAGAGAAGGCGAAATTCACATTGCTACAGCAGTGGAACAAGGACTATGAGGAGAGGAGATCGGAGGGATGAAGAGATTGTCTCGAGAAATGTAGTAGGGAGGTTGATAGCTCATGTGCAAGGGCAGTGAACGTTCTTATATTGGCGTGCGAGAGATCTGGGCACCGCAGTGGTGGATTTAGACAATTAGGGCTTTCTTGGTGGAGATGAGCTTTGAGGAGGGTGGGAAGTTTCAAATCAAATACGCACTGCTAGATGGAATATGGGAGAAGAGGTGAAACTATGCGCAAAGGCGTGCACAAAATGGTGGAGGATCTGCCTTTGGATCGAGGCACAAACAATCAACGGCCATGATTGGTCGTGTTCTTGCCAGCTATAGTGGTCCATGGGTGCAGGTGTGTTGGGTAAATTACACTCAAAGTCTAAAATGAGCGAAGGGGCAGAACAATTGCACAAAGGCCCATTAGTGGCGAAGAATGATGGAAGAGTAGACCCTTAGTTTACGAAGAGGCCCCTAGCTACTAACAATCAAGTCCCTGGAAAAGTTTTGTACTAAAGAAATTGTATTTGAATGAGGACTTATACGTAATGTCAATAATGTAGGGTCCTAATGATGTCCAAATGCAACCAAGTTTTTATTGAAGCTTAATTGAACATTTAGAAAGTTAATTCAACCTTTGATTTATGCTTTTGAACTCAAACATGAGTTCAATTTGCAAGTAGATCATCATTTTGTATCTGTGATATCTCATTTTGTGACCTAACTATGTGTTTTTAACCTCAATTTGTTGTTTTAGGTCATTTTCCTTAACTTCCATACTTTACCCTTTCATCATGTTAATTATGTAGTGTTTAATCTAGTTTCTAGCCTAACTTGGGCATTTTAGCTATGATGAGCCACACCTCATCATACCCATATTCTTAGGTTTTGCTAGTCTCGTAGCAAACACCTCATTCAGTGCAAAGCATTTAAGCATTAGCTAGGTAAGTGTGATGAGATATCTATTTTTCCCTTTTTCAAATGTTAAGTGTTTAGAGATGATATTTATGCTGAAATTTTTCTTGATACCTGTTGTGTTTATTCCTGGACATTGTGAGAATCAGTCACTTAGGAAGACCAACTAGAACTTAAGACTAATATGGCATAGACCATCTCTCGACCAACAAGGACTCTTTATATTTAAACCTTAAATGCGATTTCCAGGACTCAGAGGATTTTATAAGGCTCAAAAAGCTAAGTGGTTATGGTTGTGCTTAGTGAAAGGTCAGGACTAACCAGGTAAACTTTGAAACTCAATCCCGGGGTTTCTCTTCTTTTTAAGTCCAAGTTGGTCCTAGCTTCAGCTCATGTCTTCGGATCGACTCTCAAAAAGTGAGAAAGACTCAAACCCAACTCTTATTGCATTGTGTCTCAAAGAATATTTGGTGGAAATAGGGTATTTGTAATGCACCCTAAAAATATTTTTGGTGGAAAATATTTACAGGACTTGAAGAATATACTTGACTTATTCAAAAGATTGTTTTTTTCTAAAAATTCTTTTTGACTTTTTCTTTTTTTTTTGAGCATACAAATGTCAGTATGTCTCTGACAACTTTATTTAGTATAGCACACTTATTTGGTGGGTGAATACTTTGGTGGAAAGAACTTCTCCTAAACACAAGACTAAAAACTAGGAGAAAGAGTCTACCTACACGCACAGGTAAGGACTCCACCTTCCCTAATGAACACTAGGGTTGAATTTCAAGTTCATAAGATCTTTCCCAGCATTGTGTGGTGTAAACCAAGGTTACTTAGACTCTTAAGACAAAGCAAACCAGCAAATCCTATACTAGTGACTCAGGTACAAGAATATGTCCTCAGTTAGGAGAGATTTTGGTCTATCTTGTCAAAGCTTGAAGTGTATTAAGCCAAAGCCTGAGAGAATCAAGCTACAGTGGTCCGAAAAGTCTATCCAGCAAAGGTTAAATGTCCATAAACACTTGTTCTTTTTTCATTTCAGTTAGAAGATCATAATTAAACACTTAAGGTTCTTTTCAAAACTTTTCTCCTCAGAATTTTGTTTTGTGTTCTCCCTCAATAATAAGTTCAATCAGTAGGTCCCTTATTGTATTTTTGAAATTTTTGTTTTTGACATTTTTTTGTATTTTTGACTTTGTAATTTTTTTTTCAAAATTTTTAATTTTTTAGTATTTTTGATAAAACTATACTATATATATACTACTAATGTGTTTATAATTGCATTTCAGTAAATGATTTCACCATTTACACCTATCAGCCAAAGCTTTACCAAATTTATTCATAAATTTCCATGAGATATACTAAACACTCCAGGAGCATTACAAACTTGTAATGTTTGGCTGATGGGATGAGTGGTTGGAATTATTGTGGGACCCCTTTGTTTACTTAAAAATAATTAAATGGGATGAATGGGTCCATTGAATCCACACGAGCTCACCCAGATCTAACCTATTTCTAAATCAGGTTGAGCCTAACCCAACTTACATATTTTAAAATAGGTTTAGATCCGGATTTAATTCCACTAATTCAGTCCAGTCCAGGTAGGTTAAATGGGTAAGGGTTTGTTTGAGAGCCCTAGGCATATGCGAGAGGCTCCTCACCTCCTCCTCCAATGTTTAATAAGTGGCAATTAGATGACCCTGATTGTTTCAAATGCTTCATTTACCAAAAGGTGCTTACAAGCAAAACTATCCATGGATCTATACATGCTTACAAAGACAATAGATAGTGTTTGGTAAGTGAGATACGAAAAGTGGGATAACTTTTGTTGGATGCTGGGAAAACCCAAACTAGTAGGATTAGGGCACTTTCTTTGTTTGAATGCAAGGAATGTCTTTCCAAGAGAAAAATGGAGTATCCTATACAGTGTTTGTTAGGAATGTGAGAGAAGGCATGTGTTTGTGAGAGGAGAACTGGGAGAAGTTATCCCACAATTCCAATTCCAAGGAGGATGTAGGATTGCCAAAATATTGGAGAAGTTCTACAATCCTAAGATTACCTAATCTTGGATTTAGGCTCATCCAAATACAGGATTACTAAGTTCACCCCAATAAAAAAATGGTGTGTTAGATAAAACATTAAAGATAAGGGTCCAAACTAGTGCATAAATGTCATAGATAGGAATGACGGATTGGATTTGCATCGAGTTTGGGTGAATCTAAACCCATATCTACTAACAAATCCCAAATCCATATCTACCCATATACCCATCAGGTCAAAAAACTCAAACCCATACTTGTATCAATCTACCTCTCAGGTACCCATATATAAATGGACTCTAAAATCAAATTATATTTATAAGACAATCAAATAAGAAAAAAGTTTTGATAATATGGTTCATTATTAATTTGTGATAACGGCGTTGTGATTAGCTTTTGTTATAGAAATAGCGTTGTAGTACAGCTAGTTATTGCCATTATTACAGATATATTTTTTACTCGGAAAATAAAAGAGTTCCCGAGGTCGAACTCAGGGAGCAAGTTGTATTCTAAGAGGTACAAAGTTTCTATTACAAAAATAAAGAGAGAGAGAGAGAGAGGGGAAAATTTTGCTTCTTCTTCTTCTCTTCTTTCTTCTTCTTGTCTTTTTGGTTGTTCTTCACCTGTGCTTTCTTCTCTTCTCTTTATTTTTCTTCTTGGTCTTCTTTCTTGTTCTTCAGATCTTCTTTTTCTTCTTTGTCCTCGTGTTCTTCTTTTCTTCTTGCTTCTCTGCTTCTTGTCCTCTTCCTGTTCTGCAGTTGCTAGGTGCTCGCTGCTTTCCTCTTCTTTTTTTCTTCTTGGTTGCGATTCTGTCCTTCTTTTCTTCTTCTTCTCTTTGTCTTCAGGACGTCGTCTGATTTTTCAATCAGACGACTTAAACTGCTGCTGCTACAGTGTGTCTCCTTCTCCTTCTTCACCTGTGCCTGCACACTCATGGTTTAAGTCAGGGCAAAACCTACTCTACCCTCCCCCCGCGTCTCTCTCTCACAGAATTCACTCTTAGGAAAGCTCTCCCAGAGCAACCGGTTAATCGGGTACGCGGGTCGCGCTCGGGTCCAGGCCCACCGGCGTGCGGTGGTGGGCGAGGAGTGCAGGTCGGGCTAATCGGGTCGGGCCAGGTCCGCGGGGCGTGAGCGCGGACGAGGCCGGGTAGTCGGGCGGGTGAGAGGGACCTCACCCCGTGATCAGGAGGCGAACAGCTTAAGGCACTTTTTGCCTTTAAGCGCCCGCGTGCCTCTCAACGTTTCCGAGGTGGGACATTTAAGCGCCTGCAGCGAAGGAGGCAGCTGGCAATCGCGGCTTCACGTGAGGCCTTCGCCCCAGCTGTGAGCCTGGGACTCTTCGCGGAGATGCCCCGCACAGCCTGGGAGTCGGACCTGGGCGAAGCGCACCTGGAGCTGTAGGTTGAAGGTGCTTCTTCAGCGTAGCAATGGCAACGGCGGTCGAGATACCTGTCCACAGAGGAATGGCCTCTCGGCCTAATCAGATACATGGAGAACCTTCGCCGTGGCACGGCGAAGGTGGTGGGGGGTCTAGCAGGCAGCGGGGCGGAGCATGAGGGCTGCCCTAGGTCAAACTGCAGTGCGGGAAATGGGTTTGTTCGTTGGGTCTGCAGCGGGCGAGTGGCGGGAAGTGGAAGGGCGGAGGTTGATCAGGGTGAGGAGGCGGAGGTTCTATGAAGGTCGGCGAGCCGTGTGGGGTGGTGGAGTGATGGGGGCGTCTCACCGGAGGGTAGCTGGAGACGAAGGGGGTGACGGTGGTCAGGATCGGACTCGAGGGTGACAGTAAAGGTTTAAAGTGAGGAAAAGGAAGAGGGGAGGAAAAGGAGAAGTTCTACCTGCTAAGCGGGACGAGGAGGTGTTGGCGCAGGAGACAGTCGTATCGACTGTCGCCGGAGAAGAAATTGCCCAGAGGAAGGGGCGACGGCGAGGAGAGGGCCGGAGAGGCGCCAGCTGGGTGCGGCGTGGCGCGGAAAGATCGAGGGAAGGTAACCCTGTCGCTGGTAGTGCGGCAGGGCGACGAGGAGGAGGAGAAGCCGCCGGAGCAAGGGGCGTCTGTCGGAGTGGAAAGAGAGGAAGTGAGGGGGTATCTCCGTCAGATCCGAGCTGGGAAGAACGACGGAGCGACGGGGGTATCTCCGTCAGATCCGAGCTGGGAAGAACGGCGGAGCGACGAGGGTATTTATAGGGGCAGAATCAGAGAGGAGGGCGGAGGGAGACGACGTGTCTCCCTCGCCGGAGGACGCCGGAGGAAGGAGACCCATACCGTTCGTGCATTCGCACGGGCGGTATGGGCAGTCGCAGCACTCAGGGGGTGCTCCTGCGGTGGCTGACGACGCAGGGCACCCCCATTTGACTTGGTAGGCTCCCTCCCTTACCTTGCACGGTGCCACGCTCCGCACAAGGTCGCCGGAGCATGGTGCTGCTCAGGTTTTGCAGGAGGGACCTAAACGCAAAGAACGAAGGAGAGTTAGGGGCCAAAATGTGAGGGTTCAAAAGTTGAGGGCCAGAAAGTAAATGTATGAGGACCAAAGTGTAAAGTTGGTCAAGAAGGTTTCTTCTTAGGCTCAAGTTTTTATACATGACTAATTAGGACCTAAGGATTCTGATGGTCAATTTTATTTCTAGATTAAACCTTGTTTGACTGGTAAATTTACGTAAAAACCCAAATTAAGTTGTTAATTGGGCATGGTTCTTAATGTAGGTCAAAATGGGTTCCTAAGGCCAAATTGAAGGTTCTAAATCCTAGAGATTATTTTTCTATGAATTTTAGAGGGTTTATTCTATTTTTACTTTTCCTCGAACCTCGTGTATTTAAGTGGGTTTGTTTTTAGGGTTACAGGATGTCATTTAATTCTTCGGAGTTGCTGTAGCCCTTGTTGAGTCATTTCATCCCACTTTTCTTCTTATTAGGTTGTTTTGACATATGTTTGGACCCTGAGTTACCCTGTTTTCAGATTGGAATGGTGAAATTACATTTTTACCCCTCAGTTTATGTTTTCTTTGCAAACTCAGAATCTCTCTGAGCCAAGCCTTTCTAAGGTTATGTAGGAGCTTTTAGTCTCTGTATTAGGTCAAAATGAGCTAGTTATGGCTTATGATGAGGTTCTCATCATACCCCCATGCCTAGCTTTTGCTAGTCCCTTAGCAAAAACTTAAGGTTTCAACCCTTGTTCTAGACCATGAAGTTCTTAATAGCTTCAGATAAGTGCTTTTTCATTTAAACTTAGATTAGGTTAGAATGCTGACCATAGGCTTAAAAGGTACTCTAGTACCAATCAAGATCCAAATCTGTCTAGCCTCAGCCTCAGTCCTTAGCAAAGGTTTTTAAGGCCCAGAAGAACTATCCTAAGGTCTATTGGACTTTGTGGTTAAAGCACCTGTGCTTGAAATGATTTTAGCCTTGGTTCAGTTCGCAGTGCGTTTTATAAGAGAAAGATAGAAAGTTTTTCTGTTTGGAGAGTTTTCTCTCTCTTTTTCTTTTTAGTTCTAGCCTAGGATTGGCTTTTCAACACGGTCTGTATCAGATTTATTACTCCCATCATCAATCCTCAAGGGTTCTTGGCGATCGATGCTTCAAGATAGCACCGCCCATGGCAACCCCCGGAACCCTGGCTATTGAGATTTCGAGATAATCCCATCCATGGTGTTCCGTGGCTGAATTCTGACCCTGGCAATTGACACTTCGAGATAATGCCATCCATGGAATCTGAACCAGCAGAGTGCTTACATGCCCCCAGTAGGATATGTAAATATCCTAAGAGACAAGCACCGAGGAGATGATATTTTGTTATGCATCTTTGAGGGGATTTCCCGCCTCTCTACGCTGGGAACTCGTCCAAATCAACTTGTGTTGATCGGCCGCTCCTATTCTAGGTGTACTTTTCAGAATTTTGCGACGCTTCTGCGTGATTTTGATTTTTACGCTTACTGAACCAGGCTGTGTGTGAGGTAGGGTGCTTAGGTTACTGAGTCCCGTAAACCAAAAATTAGTTAATGAGGCCAAATACTCCCTAAGCCTTAGACCTAATACTTCAGCTTTTCATTTTCCTCAACCTCTTGAGGAGTGTCCAGATCTTAATGGGTACTAAGAGTCTATTCAAGAATGCCTAAGGTTTGCGTTCTTACTAATCTTATTGTACACTTTTCAATTTTTTTTTTATTTATTATTATTATTTTTTATGAATGAGGTCTAGAACTTAGGTCAATTCCTTAGTTCCTTACTAATGACTATCACTTTTTCTTTCATATTTGTGCTCCTTTTATCCTTTTGTTTCTTTTCTCCTCCCACATCCCAAAATTTCCTTTCTCCTCTTATTCTCTTATTCTTTTTCGAAAAATTTTTAATTTTATGGTGTTTTTGGCATATGTGAATTTTTTGTTTGAAACCTTTTCTTACACGTTTTGCACTTTCATACCCCCCCATGCCTAAGGTTTGCAATGTCCTCATTGTGATTTTAGGGGTTTTTATTTACCTAGTTCATTCCTTAAGACAGTTGTTTTTGTGAGTGAATGGGTCGGGATGAATTTTGCGGACGATTTCTAATCTCAGATGCAAGCATCTGAGGTGGAGTCGGCTGTCTTGAAGGGTGAACCTTAAGTGCACCAGGGTGTCAGAAAAAATGTTTTAGATTTTCAGAGGGAATAACGGGCTGCCTCCCGTTAAGCGCTGAGTTTTACGCCATCGGCTGGGCGCAGTAAGCTCACGGAGAATGGAGGATGAGAGATGACTCAGCCAAATCAGTAGAAGTCACATCAATGAACGGTTTGAGTCTCTGACCGTTCACGATGAAAGGTTCGGAATCGTGGTTGAGTGGACTGATTTCAATTGCTCCATTTCCAAAAACCTGTCGAACTAGATACAGTCCGACCCACTTGGATCGCAGTTTTTCCGGGAAAAGTTTAAGTCGGGCATCAAAGAGTAGGACCTTTTGACCAGGATGAAAGATCTTTCTCGAGATATGCTTGTCATGGAAGGCTTTAACCCGCTCCTTGTAGATTCGCGAGTTCTCGTACGCGTCTAGGCATAATTCATCGATCTCGCTGATTTGGAGTTTTCTGTGGGCTCCAGCCTTGGAAAGATCTAGATTACAATTCCGTACTGCCCAATAGGCTTTATGCTCCAGTTCTACGGGAAGGTGACACGTCTTTCCGTACACTAGTCTAAAGGGAGACATGCCTAATTGGGTCTTGTGGGTGGTCCTATAGGCCCACAATGCTTCCGGAAGTCGGGACGACCAGTCCTTCCTGTCAGGCCGAACAGTGACTTGCAGGATTTTCTTGATCTCCCGATTTGACAACTCAGCTAGACCATTTGTTTGGGGGTGGTAAAGAGTAGAGATTCGGTGAGACACCCCAAATTTGGCCATCAGTGACCTAAACTGAGCATTTGTAAAATGGGTCCCCCCATCAGAGATTATAGCACGGGGAATCCCGAACCTCGAGAAAATGCTTTGATATATGAACTTAAGAACAATCTTGTGATCACAGGTTCGGGTCGGTATGGCTTCGATCCATTTGGACACGTAGTCCACCGCAAGCAGAATGTACTCGAAACCATCCGAAACAGGAAAGGGGCCCATAAAATCAATCCCCCAAACATCGAAGATTTCGCATACGAGAATCGGCTGCAAAGGCATCATGTCGCGATGGTTCATGTTGGCCAAAGTCTGGCAACGACTGCATGCCTTGCAGTGACTGTATGCGTCCCTGAAAAGTGTAGGCCAGTAGAAGCCACACTGGAGGACTTTGGATGCGATTTTATGGACTGAGAAATGGCCACCGCATGCCTGGTCGTGGCAGAAAGAGAGGATATTGCTGATTTCCTCTTCCGGGACACATCTTCAAATAATCTGATCAGCACCTATGCGGAAAAGGTACGGATCTTCCCAAATGTAATACTTGGTATCAGAACGCAATTTGTCTTTCTTGGCCTTCGGCCAATCAGACGGGGTCTGATGAGATGCCAAGTAGTTCACTATATCAGCAAACCATGGAAGTCTAGTACCAACAGTAAGCAGGTGCTCATCAAGAAAGTGTTCCGTGATGGGTCCGGAAGGGTCGATGATCTCAGAAGGAAGACGGGACAGATGGTCGGCTACCACATTCTGCCTTCCCGTCTTGTTGCGAATCTCAAGATCGAATTCTTGCAACAGCAAGATCCAACGGATTAGTCGGGGCTTCGCATCCTTCTTGGCAAGGAGATGCCTTACAGCCGTGTGATCCGAGTAAATGATGACATGGGAACCCAGAAGATACGATCGGAATTTTTCACGGGCAAATACTACGGCTAGCAGCTCTTTCTCCGTAACCGTGTAGTTACGCTGAGCCTCGTCAAGTGTCTTGCTAGCGTAGTATATAACCACGGGTTTCCCGTCAGCTTTCTGCCCCAGGACCGCTCCTACAGTGAAATCAGATGCATCGCACATGATCTCAAAGGGTTGAGACCAATCAGGGGATTGTAGGATAGGTGCCTGGGTGACTCGGTCACGCAGGTTTTCAAAGGCTTGTGTGCATTCCTTGGAGATTTCAAAGGGTACATCCTTAGAGAGAAGAGAAGTCAAGGGACGCGCGATTTTCGAGAAATCTGGAATGAAACGGCGGTAAAAATCGACATGCCCTAAAAAAGAACGGATGTCCCTGATCGAGCCAGGCATAGGAAGGCGAGATATCAGATCCACCTTAGCTCGATCCACCTGGATGCCTTTTTCTGAAATTAGATGTCCCAGGACAATTCCCTCAGGCGCCATGAAATGGCTCTTTTCCTAGGAAAGAACCAAGTTCACCTCAATGCATCGCCTGAGTATCTGGACCAAGCGTTGGAGGCAATCATCAAAAGAGTCTCCAAAGACTGAAAAGTCATCCATGAAGACTTCCAGGAAATCACCTACCATATCTGAGAATATGACAAGCATGCACCGTTGAAAGGTAGCAGGTGCATTGCAAAGACCGAAAGGCATCCTTCGGAAAGCGTATGTTCCGAAGGGGCAGGTGAACGTGGTCTTTTCTTGGTCCTCAGGATGGATTGCCACCTGGTTATAACCGGAGTACCCGTCAAGAAAGCAGAAGAACCTATTTCCCGCTAGTTTCTCGAGAATTTAATCAATGAAGGGTAGTGGGAAATGATCCTTCTTCGTGGAGGAATTGAGTCGGCGGTAATCTATACAGACTCTCCACGCATTGGCTAATCGGGTAGGAATGACTTCTCCGGTTTCAGTTGTTATGGTGGTGAGTCCTGCCTTTTTTGGCACAACCTGAATTGGGCTCACCCAACGACTATCGGAGATCGGGTAGATGATCCCGGCATCTAACCACTTGATGATCTCCTTTTTCACGACCTCTTACAGATTAGGGTTTAAACATCTCTGCATTTCACGAGAAGGTCGTGCGCCCTCTTCTGAATAGATATGATGAGTACAATAAGAGGGGCTTATTCCAGTCAAATCATCGAGAGTCCACCCGATGGCTCTGCGATGTTGCTGGAGGACAGCAATCAGATGGGATTCCTGTTCGGGATTGAGGTTGGAATTGATAATCACAAGGAGGGTCTGATTGGAACCCAAAAAGATGTATTTCAAGTGAGCAGGAAGAGGCTTTAACTCGAGGATAGGATTATCAGCAGCAGCGGGTGGTTCAGTATAGATGGGAGGTTCAAGGGTAGGAGTTACTGGGTTGTTTCTATCTGGATTCAACTCCTCCGTTTGCGGGTCAAGATCCTTCTGTGGTTGATGAGGCATAATCGAGTCATTCTGGAGGTGTGATTCATCAACCAAAATCCTAACGTCACAAATCTGTTCGATGACACCACAATTAATTCCTTGTTGGGCCTTAAATATATCAATTTTTAAGGTTTGATCCCCAAATTTAAGCTCTATTTGGCCCTCCTCACAGCTGATGTTGGCTCTAGCAGTAGCCAAGAAAGGTCTCCCTAGAATGATTGGTGTATCCCTAGGGTTTTTAGGCGCATCCATATCTAAGACTATAAAGTCCACTGGGAAATAGAAATCCCGCACTCTTACGATAACATCCTCGAGAATCCCTTTTGGTGACTTTATAGATCGATCTGCTAATTGTAATGTCACCTCGGTTGGTTTTAGCTCAGATTCTTCTAGATGGTCAAGTAAGGATGTGGGTATCAGGTTTATGGATGCACCCAAGTCTAACAGAGCTCTATCAAATTGGGTATCACCTATCTTGCAGGAAATCAGGGGAGTACCAGGATCTCTTGCCTTGGGTGGGAGTCTACTGAGGATTACAGAGCTGGCTTGCTCTGACAGAACAATTGGGCTCCCGCCCTTGGTTCGCGGCTTACGCTGGGGTGTACATATATTCTTTAGAAATCGTGCGTAAGCCGGTACGTGGCGGATTGCATCCATCAAAGGGATGTTTATGTGGACCTGCTCAAAGAGCTTGACCAGGTCCTCCTCAGGAGCCACGGGTTTGGTAGTCTTCTTTCCCTTGGTCAAGGCCTCGGGAAACGGGATCCTGGGTGGTTCTTCTAGGATAGGTCCAGGTTGTAGATCTGGGATAGGGGTGGGGATGTCCTGGATTACTGTCCTAGGCTTGGGATCACTACCAGGCTTGGAGTGGTTTGGATGAGGAGGGTCTTGGGTTTCCTTGCCACTACGAGTTGTTACAGAATTAAGTCCTGCCTGGTTTTGATTGGGATTGGGTAAGATAGCTTGCTGCTGGTAACCTGCAAAGGAAGTGGAGGCCTCTATCCCGTCGGGTGAAGGTATAGAGGGGGCCTGATAAATCATATGGGCATGGCCCGGGTTTGGGTTCATAACGCGCCGCTGGGTTGGCACGTTATTAGGATTAGGCAGAGGTTGGGAAGGAAGAGTACCTGGCTGGCGAGAGTTTGCCAACTGGGTCAATTGGTTTCGGACCTCTATAAGTTCGTCCTTATGTTGTTTTTGGTTAGCCGCATTCGTTCTTTGAATGTTAGCCAGGGTCTGAAGGATAAGGGACATTTGATCTTGATTTGGCCCAGATGGGTAAGTAGGGTTGGGCCGAGGCTGAGGCGGCTGGTAAGGACGAGGAGGTTGTGGGCAGGGTTGGAAGGATGGTCTTTGGGTTTGGGAATTTCCCGCCCACTGAAAGTTAGGATGGTTTCGCCATCCAGGATTATAGGTGTTGGAGAACGGGTCGTTCTAGATGGCGTTGAGGTCCTCGCAGGTCTGAGGAACCTCCAGAGGGTTAGAGAAAGAAGGAATGGAATTCCCCTGGCAGGTGTAGAAGGAATCGGAAGGACCTCCGGGCAAAGATTCGGATGATGGGTCCATCCTAGGAGAAGATCGATGGAGAATGTTTTGCACAGTTTCCCTTGTGGAAGGAGGCTGTGCGAAAGGGTTATGCGTAGAGGTGGCTCGCTGCAGATGCTGAGTCAGCTCATCCACCTTCTTTTCGATAATCGAGACCTTGTCCAATCGACTGGCCATTAACTCCAAGTCGACTGGTGCATATAGGCCCTGCGTTTCGTGTGCTCCCCTGAGATTCGTCGCTGCGCGGGTATTCGTCCTGTCGAATAATCCCATGGAGTCATTGTTGATAGAGTTCTCCCACATGTTTTCGAGAATCTCCCACACGGTGTCTTCATGTTGACCCGTGATATTTCCTCCGCAGGTTGCATTGACGAAAAGACGGATGTCCTCACGGAGTCCCTGGTAAAAAGATTGGACCTGTTCCCATTTAGGAACTCCGTGATGGGGGCACTTTCTCATGAGATCCTGAAAACGATCCCATGCCTCATGGAGAGGTTCCCCTGTTTGTTGGGTGAAATGTGTAATCTGATGGCGCAAGGCGTTGGTCCGTCCAACAGGGAAGAACTTTTTCAGGAACTCGGACTGAAGTTCTTCCCAATTATTGATCGGCCGGGTCTGAGTTTGATACCAATGGGCGGCCTTGTCCATAAGAGAAAAGGAGAACATCTTCGTGAGAAGAATATCCCGATTTTGCGCGTTTGACCCAAAAGTTTGGGCCAGATGCTTCAGCTGTTTGATGTACTGGAAGGGATCTTCAGAATTAAGCCCATGGAATTTAGGTATAGCATGAATCATATTGGGCTTTAATTCAGAGTCAGGTCCCCCAGTCGGGATTCTGACTCGAGGCTCGATGGCCACCGCAGCAGGATTATAATGGTCCCGCATCATGGGAAGCTGCGGTGGGTGCACAAAGTTTTGGAAGAGGTCGTTGAGTCGCTGGAGCTGGTGCTCCAGATTGTTTTCTTCCTCAACTGGCTGAGCCATGATAGAAGAAGAGTTTGATTCGGAATCGGAAGAGAGAATGATGGGGTTAGGTTGCTGCTCAAACATGGGAGTCAAGGCTGGGCCTTGACGAGAGTGAAATTTTAAAGGAGATCTTAAGGGTGGTCTTAAGGGTCTCCTACCGTTCATGCACTGTTGGAGTGGAAGAGGTTAGAAGGTGCTGGACCCAATCGAGACACCCAAAAATGTGTTGGGTGACTATAGAGGTGCGGGGCAGATGGACCCCTTGATCAGAAAGATCGTCCACCTGAGAATTACCTGGGCAGCCAGAGAGGGTGAGTCCCGCGAAGACCCCTACACGGTAGAGCGTCCCCACGGGTTACAGGGTTTCCCCCACCCGACCTCTCTTGTCACTGCGGTTCCAGGTAGACCAGAATGGGGATCTTGACCTCTTAAGTCTACCACTTTTAATTCAAGAGGGTGCTTAGGTTTCACTTGAACTTTAGGCTTTTTTGAGTGCAAAGAGTGACCTAAGTCGAAGGTTAGTTGACCCAAGTGGTTGACTTTACCTGTTAGTTTTGCTTATTAGGTCTTGTCTTTTCGGGTTCAAGTGTTTAGAGAGCCAATCTTATTTTAGGTTTCTTTGGCTAGGTATTTTCAGACAATGGCTTGGGCACACTTCTTTTAGGGTTTTTCAGTTCTTGCTTAAAAGTGTGTCGCTAAATCCCTAATGTTGAATCTTATGTTGGCTCTATTTGGTCAAGTTAGTTCTTTGTTGGGTACTTAGGGCTCAAGTAAGAATGTGTTAGCCCTTAAATACCCTTAATAGTGTGCAGGAATAATGGGTTGAAAACATGCAACTTTTTATGATTTACTACGTATAGAAGATAGGTTAGCCTTATATTGCTTGTTCTTTTCTTTTCTTCCTCTTTAAAATTTAGGGGTTGAGAGGATAGAAAATTACCTGTCCTCGAAGTGGTTGTTTGTCTTCTTGATTTCCTGTACCTGCACAAAAGAGGAGAGATTATTAGAAATTTAACAACAGGAATTTAATTACCTCTAGAATAGCCGTTGCTCCTCGGCAACGGCGCCAAAGTGATAACGGCGTTGTGACTAGCTTTTGCTATAGAAATAGCGTTGTAGTACAGCTAGTTATTGCCATTATTACAGATATATTTTTTACTCGAAAAATAAAAGAGTTCCCGAGGTCGAACTCAGGGAGCAAGTTGTATTCTAAGAGGTACAAAGTTTCTATTACAAAAATAAAGAGAGAGAGAGAGGGGAAAATTTTGCTTCTTCTTCTTCTCTTCTTTCTTCTTCTTGTCTTTTTGGTTGTTCTTCACCTGTGCTTTCTTCTCTTCTCTTTCTTTTTCTTCTTAGTCTTCCTTCTTGTTCTTCAGATCTTTTTCTTCTTTGTCCTCGTGTTCTTCTTTACTTCTTGCTTCTCTGCTTCTTGTCTTCTCTTCCTGTTCTGCAGCTGCTAAGTGCTCGCTGCTTTCCTCTTCTTTTTTTCTTCTTGGTTGCGGTTCTGTCCTTCTTTTCTTCTTCTTTTTGTCTTCAGGACGTCGTCTGATTTTTCAATCAGACGACTTAAACTGCTGCTGCTACAGTGTGTCTCGTTCTCCTTCTTCACCTGTGCCTGCACACTCATGGTTTAAGTCAGGGCAAAACCTACTCTACCCTCCCCCCGCGTCTCTCTCTCTCTTAGAATTCACTCTTAGGAAAGCTCTCCCAGAGCAACCAGTTAATCGGGTACGCGGGTCGCGCCCTGGTCCAGGCCCACCGGCGTGCGATGGTGGGAGAGGAGTGCAAGTCGGGCTAATCAGGTCGGGCCAGGTCCGCGGGGCGTGAGCGCGGACGAGGCTGGGTAGTCGGGCGGGTGAGAGGGACCTCACCCCGTGTTCAGGAGGCGAACAGCTTAAGGCACTTTTTGCCTTTAAGCGACCGCGTGCCTCTCAACGTTTCCGAGGTGGGACTAAATGTCCCACCCCAATTGAGCGCCTGCAATGGAGGAGGCAGCTAGCAATCGCGGCTTCACGTGAGGCCTTCGCCCCAGGTGCGAGCCTGGGACTCTTCGCGGAGATGCCCCGCGCAGCTTGGGAGTCGGACCTGGGCGAAGCGCACCTGGAGCTGCAGGTTGAAGGTGCTTCTTCAGCGCAGCAATGGCGACGGCGGTCGAGATACCTGTCCACAGAGGAATGGCCTCTCGGCCTAATCAGATACACGGAGAACCTTCGCCGTGGCACGGCGAAGGTGGTGGGGGGTCTAGCAGGCGGCGGGGCGGAGCATGAGGGCCGCCCTAGGTCAAACTGCAGCGTGGGAAATGGGTTTGTTCGGGGGGTCTGCAGCGGGCGAGTGGCGGGAAGTGGAAGGGCGGAGGTTGATCAGGGTGAGGAGGCGGAGGTTCTATGAAGGTCGGCGAGCCGTGTGGGGTGGTGGAGTGATGGGGGCGTCTTGCCGGAGGGTAGCTGGAGACGAAGGGGGTGACGATGGTCAGGATCGGACTCGAGGGCGACAGTAAAGGTTTAAAGTGAGGAAAAGGAAGAGGGGAGGAAAAGGAGAAGTTCTACCTGCTAAGCGGGACGAGGAGGGGTTGGCGCAGGCGACAGTCGTATCGACTGTCGCCGGAGAAGAAATTGCCCAGAGGAAGGGGCGGTGGCGAGTAGAGGGCAGGAGAGGCGCCAGCTGGGTGCGGCGTGGCGCGGAAAGATCGAGGGAAGGTAACCCTGCCGCTGGTAGTGCGGCAGGGCGACGAGGAGGAGGAGGAGAAGCCGCCGGAGCAAGGGGGCGTCTGTCGGAGTGGGAAGAGAGGAAGTGAGGGGGTATCTCCGTCAGATCCGAGCTGGGAAGAACGGCGGAGCGACATGGGTATTTATAGGGGTAGAATCAGAGAGGAGGGCAGAGGGAGACGACGTGCCTCCCTCGCCGGAGGACGCCGGAGGAAGGAGACCCATACCGTCCGTGCGTTCGCACGGGCGGTATGGGCGGTCGCAGCACTGAGGGGGGTGCTCTTGCGGTGGCTGACGACGCAGGGCACCCCCATTTGACTTGGCAGGCTCCCTCCCTTACCCTGCGCGGCGCCATGCTCCGCGCAAGGTCGCCGGAGCATGGTGCTGCTCAGGTTTTGCAGTTGGGACCTAAACGCAAAGAACGAAGGAGAGTTAAAGGCCAAAATGTGAGGGTTCAAAAGTTGAGGGCCAGAAAGTAAATGTATGAGGACCAAAGTGTAAAGTTGGTCAAGAAGGTTTCTTCTTAGGCTCAAGTTTTTATACATGACTAATTAGGACCTAAGGATTCTGATGGTGAATTTTACTTCTAGATTAAACCTTGTTTGACCAGTCAATTTACGTACAAACCCAAATTAAGTTGTTAATTGGGCATGATTCTTAATGTAGGTCAAAATGGGTTCCTAAGGCCAAATTGAAAGTTCTAAATCCTATAGATTATTTTTCTATGAATTTTAGAGGGTTTATTCTATTTTTACTTTGCCTCGAACCTCATGTATTTAAGTGGGTTTGTTTTTAGGGTTACAGGATGTCATTTAATTCTTCGGAGTTGCTGTAGCCCTTGTTGAGTCATTTCATCCCACTTTTCTTCTTATTAGGTTGTTTTGACCTATGTTTGGACCCTGAGTTACCCTGTTTTCAGATTGGATTGGTGAAATTGCATTTTTAACCCTCAGTTTATGTTTTCTTTGCAAACTCAGAATCTCTCTGAGCCAAGCCTTTCTAAGGTTATGTAGGAGCTTTTAGTCTCTGTATTAGGTCAAAATGAGCTAGTTATGGATTATGATGAGGTTCTCATCAATTTGCCAATGAAATTCCATAATATAATGATTGTGTACTGATGAGAACCTCATCATAAATGCTAACTAGCACAATCTAACCTTGATATGTGAGAAAAAGCTCTTACATGACCCAGAGAAAGGCTTAACTCAGATAATTCTTTGTTTAAGAATAAAACAAATCATAAGGGGTAAAACTGCAATTTCACCAACGCAGTTTGCAAACAGGGTAATTAAGGGTCCAAACACAGTTCAAACAATCTTAACAAGAAATAAAGTGGATGATCTGATCTAAATAAGGGTTATTGCAACTTCCAAGAATTAAATGACATTCTGTAACCGTAAAACAAACCCACTCCATTTCACGAGGTTCGAGGTAGGATTAAAATAAACTAAAACCTTTAAAATTCATATAAAAATGTTCTCTAGGGTTTAGAACCTTCAATTTTACCTTAGAAACCTATTTTGACCTAAAAAGAGAACCATGCCAAATTAATAACCTAATTTGGGTTTTTATACAAATTTGCCAGTCGAACATGGTCCAACCTAGAATTAAAATTCACCATTAAAATCCTTAGGTTCAAATTGGTCCTGTATAAAAACTTGAGCCTAAGTAGAGACCTCCTTGACCGACTTTACAATTTGGTCCTCTTCATTTACTTTTTGACCCTTATCTTTTGAGACCCTTGCATTTAGGCTCCCAACTTTCCATCGTTCTCTGCAGAACGGTCCCCCATGCAAACCCTGCGCAGCACCATGCTTCGGCGACCTTGCGCGAAGCATGGCGCCGCGCAGAGAAGGGGTACCGTCCTGCAAAGTTGAAGCGGGGTTTCCTGCAACGTCCTCTGTCGCAGGGACCCGGCCATGCTCTCTGCCGTCCACCATACCTTCCGTGAGAATGCACGGAAGGTATGGGTGTCCCTTCCGGCCTTGCTCCGGCGAGGCTGGCACTTCGCCAGCCCGCCCCTCCTTCTGCGTCAACCCCTTTATAAGAACCGACAGACCCTGCCGGTTCCGGCAAGCTCTTCTTTGACGAAGAAAAGCACTCACTTCATCCCTTCCTCCTTCGTCAGACGGCCCAGAGCTTCCGACGACTTCCTCCTCTTCCTCCTCCGTCGCTCTGCTGCCTTACCTGTAGCAGGGTTCTCCGTGCCTCATCGTCCGTGCCGTGCTGTACCCGCCGACGCCCTCAGCCTGCTTCCTCGTCGCCGCATTCCTCTTCCAGGGCTCCGTCTTCCCTAGCTCCGGCAGATACGAGCCGGCTGCTCCGCTCTCCCCCTTCATCCAAAACCTAGGTAAATAGCTTCCTCTCCTCCTCCCTTACATTTACCCTCTCTCAATTTACCTTTTTGCTCCACCGCACGCGACTTCCACCTCCGACCACCTTCTCCGGCGAGCCCATCCCACCTCCACAGACCTCCTCACCTCTCGCCGATTACCCCAGAAGCTTCCCCTCACTCACTCAACCGATTCCCCCTTCCCATTCACTGCCAAACGCCACCCGACCACCCCCCGAACAAACCCACCTCTCCGGCCACAGTCCAACCTAGGGCTACCTCAACACGCGGCCTTGCGCCTCGCCACTGCCTGCACTGCCTTCGCCGCACTCCGGCGAAGCTCCCTGCATCTTCTGATTGGGCCGAGAGGTCGTATTCCTGTTTTCAATTCGGACCCCCTTCGCCGCCATTACCGAGCTGCTGCAGCTCCTTCACCTGCAGCTGCAGGTGCTCTCTAGCCCAGGCGCATACCCCAGGACGTGCGGGTTGCCTCTACGAAGCATCCCAGGTCTGTAGCTGGGGTGAAGACTTCGCGAGCTGCTGCAATTGCTTGCAGCTTCCTCAGCTACACGCGCCAATTTGGGAGGTGGGACTTTAGTCCCACCTCAGAAGTGCGTGGCTAAGCGCCCGCACTTAAATTAGAAAAGTGTCTAAGGCTATTTGCCTTCGAACACAGGGGTCAGGTCCCTCCCGCACGCTGCACGCCACGCGCTCGCTCGCCCTCGCCCGCGCTCACGCCCTGCGGGTCTGGGCCGGATCCGATTACCCAAACCGCGCACTCCTCGCCCACCACCGCACGCCGGTGGGCCTGGTCCCAGGCGCGATACCCGCACCCGATTACCCAGCTCTGGGAAAGCGATCCTAAGAGAGAAATCTGAGAAAGAGAGAGACGCGGGGAAGGGTAGGGGTAGGTTTTGCTCTCTAATCCTTGTGTGAGCGTACAGGAAGGAAGGAAAAGAAGAAGGGAAGCGGCCAAAGCCTCAGCCGCTCAGGGCAGCAGAAGAAGAAGAAACGAAGGAGAGAAACAGAAGAAAAGAGGAGAAGGAAGGCACTGTAGCAAACCTACAATTAAGTCGTCTGACCACTGCACCAGACGACGGATGAGCAGTGGCCAGAACAGATAGAAGAGAAAATAAGAGGAGCTGTAAAGCAAGAAAAGAAAGAAGGAAGCAGAGAAGAAAAAGAACAAGAAGAAGAAGGTTGAACAAGAAGAAGTCAGGAAGAGAAGAAGAAGAAGATTACCACAGCTGCAGAAGAAGAAAAGAAGAGAAAGAAAAAGAGAAGGAGATCAGCTGAAAGAAGAAGAAGGATAGAAAGAAAAGGAGGAGAGAAGAAGAAGCCAAGACAAACTCTCTCTCTCTCTCATTTTTGTAATCTAATAGAGAACTTCTATACTTTTAGAATTCCAGTAGCTCCCTGAGTTCGACCTCGGAAAAACTGTTTTCCAGTTCTGGCTCTTATTCCTAGGGTTACAGGCTCGCCGCCTGAACTTGAAAACATGTGTGTTCGTCAAAATCATTCAGAAGTTGTTACAGTGTTCTAAAGGGTTAAACAGCTTCAGTGCATTGCACTGAAGCTTCTGAGTTCCTTAAATGCTTCTTAAATCTTTTTAAACAGACTTCTCCAACTCCGGCGGAGTTGGGGAAGATGAAGTCAAATCTATAGCTCCAGTGGTTAAATCCTCAAATAAACATTCTTAAAACAATCATTGATCCACATTTTATCATTCTGGAGCTTCTCAACAAGTTCTAGAGGCTGAAACTCAAGAATGGCTCGCCGGAGCTCGTTGGAGCTCCGGTGAGTCCAGAAAATAGGAAAAATGTATACAGATTGTTAAAACTAACCATTTTTTATTTACAAAAGATCCTGAGGTTGCAAGGAACCTCAATATCACATTTAATACCTTATTATTTCATTAGAGTTAAGATTTGACGGTGAAATCGTTTTCTTAAAGGATCTGATTTGAATTAAGCTCAGGACTTGTTTAACCACTCGATTAAGAAGTTAAAACAAGTCAACAGATGTTAGCAATTATAATTATATAGTTAATTAATAGTTTGAACTGTTCCAGAGCTGCCATGGACAGCGAGCTCAGGAGCTTAATTAAAATTTGGGCGTTTAATTTATAGATGATATTTATAGGTATTATAGTGTCGATTAGGGTCCATAAGTGGTGGATAGATGATGAAGAACGCAATGAAGGTGGAATTAGGTCGATTACTGTCACCATGGATAGTGACAGCAATCGGTGAAGGTGAAATGTGAATTAGGCGACTAGGTGATTCAATTAAACGATTAAGTGATTTAGAAGTGATCATGGAAGTTACAGGAAGGTGGACAGTGATTTCAAAAGATGAAATTAAAGCTCTAGCGAGCTCAAGGAACTCGCTGGAGTCAGAGAAGATGAAACTAAAATCAGCTGGAGACAGCGATCTCCAGCTGGCGGATTTGAGGTGGACTGGAGGATTCCTTGGGTCGGCACCTGTGTCAGAGACACGGAAGACCACGGCGGATCTCCTCGGCTACTTAAGATGGACGGAGGAAGTCAGAAAATGGAATGGGAAGTCGCCGGAGTTTTGAACGAATAGCCTATCGAAGTCGGCTACAGTTTTAGAAGAGGGAAGGGAGCCAACTTAAATAAAATCACAGGTGTGAGGGGGTATTTATAGCAGTTTGCGGCGAAGAGAGTGGCGGGGTCTGGCCAAAGAAGGAACTTGAGGAGCTTAACCTCCATCATCGTCTCCGACGACGGTGAGGTTATCTCCCACTGAAAAATAGGATTCCCGATTAATCCAGACCGGTGGATGAAGTGGAGGTGGTGAGTGCAAGCTGCAAGAGCTTGGACAAAGAAGGTTGATCAGGGCAGTAATCGCGTGGTGGGGTGACTCTCTGCCGCCAGTCGTTCATTCGGCTGAAGAAGAAGAAGAAGAAGAAGACAAAGAGGGACTTAAATGAAATAAAACTTAAGGACCTGTGTGAGAAATAAGGACCCGATTGCAATGTATATTAAGGAACCTCCGAAGAGTCAGAGAGGGTGAGTCCCGCAAAGACCCCTACACGGTAGAGTGCCCCAACGGGTTACAGGGTTTCCCCAACCCGACCTCTCTTGTCACTGAGATTCCAGGTAGACCAGAATGGGAACCTTGACCTCTTAAGTCTACCACTTTTAGTTAGGATCAAGGTGCTTAGGTTTTCACTTGAACTTTAGCCTTTTGAGTGCAAAGTGTGACCTAAGTTTAAGGTTGGTTGACCCAAGGGGTCAACTTCACCTACTAGTTCCTTTGAGAGCTTATTAGGTCTTTGTCTTTTAGTGTTCAAGTATTTTTAAGAGCCAAATTTCTTAGGGTTTCTCTTAAAAGATGTTTTCAAACAGTGACTTGGGCACACTTCTTCTAGGAATTCTCAATTCTTGCTTAGAAGGTGTGTCTCTAAAACCCTAATTTTGAATCTTATATTGGCTCTACTTGGTCCAGTTAGCTTCCTTTAGATTGGGTAATTAGGGCTCAAGCAAGAAGGTGTTAGCCCTAAATACCCTTAATGGATGTACAGAAATACTGTGTTGAAATTGAAAACAGGCAGCTTTGATGATTTTACTAAGTATGAAAGACAGGTTATGCCTAAATTGCTTTTTCTCTTTTTCTTCCTCTTTAGACTTTAGGGGTTAACATGAGAGGATAGAAAATTACCTGTCCTAGGTGTGGTTGTTGTGCGGTTACTTGTTGTCCTCTTGATTTCCTGTGCCTGCACAACAAAAGAGAAGAGATTAATAGAAACTCAAAAATCGTGAATTAATGGCTTCTAGAATAGCCGTTGCTCCCCGACAATGGCGCCAAAAACTGGCACTACTGTGTTTGTCTGTATAGTTATTATAGTTGTTGTGGTATATAGTTACCAGTTTAATACAATTTATTACTCGGAATGACAAGTTTCCTGAGGTCAAACTCAGGGAGCAAGCTATAATTCTAGAAGCATATAAGATCACAATATATAAGGTTTTACAAAAATTAAGAGAGAGAGAAAAAGAAGGGGTGATTGGCTTCGACTCTCTTCTTTCTTCTTTTCTTCTTCTCTGCTTCTGTGGTTCCTCTTTCTCTTTCTCCTTTCTTCCTCTCTGATTTTCTTCTCTTTTTCTTCCTTGCGGCTACAGAGGCTTCTGCCTTCTCTTTTCTTCTTCAGCTGCTAAGTCTTTCTCCTTTCTTCCTCTCTGATTTTCTTCTCTTCTTCTTCCTTGCGGCTGCAGAGGCTTCTGCCTTCTCTTTTCTTCTTCAGCTGCTAAGTCTTTCTCCTTTTTTCCTCTTTGATTTTCTTCTCTCCTTCTTCTTCTTTTTCCTTCTTTTCTTCTACTCTGGCCCTTCCTCTTCTTTGTTTCTTCTTCAGCCTGCCTTCTTCTTTCTTGCTCTGGCTGCTGACCCTCCGACGTCTGATTCAGCATTCAGACAGCTCAACTACGCGGTTGCTACAGTGCGGCTCCTCTTCTTTTCCTTCAGCTCCTTTCCTTCCTTTCTTCTTCCTTCGCCTGCTTCTTCCTTCTTTTTCCTTCTTCCCTGCACGCACACACAACTATCAGTGCAAAACCTACCCCTACCCCTTTTTCGCGTCTCTCTCTCTCTCTAGATCTCTCTTTGGAAAGCTCTCCCAGAGCCGGGTAATCGGGTCAGGTTGCGCGCCCGGGTCCAGGCACACCGGCGTGGGTGGTGCGTGAGGAGTGCACAGGCAGGATAGTCGGGTCGGGTCACCAAGTCCACGTGGGCAGTGCCGCGGATGAGGCGCGTGAGCAAGTGAGGGACCTCACCCCTGTGTGACTTGAGGCAAACAGCTAATGTCACTTTTTTAATTTATGTGTGGGCATGCGCCTACACACTTCCGAGGTGGGACTAAAGTCCCACCTCTGCTCCACGCGCCCCCAGGCGAGAAGCAGCTGTCGATTTTGGCAGCAACGAAGGTTTCGCGCTCCCAATCGAGAACCTGGGCACCTTCGCTAGCTTGCCCCGCGTCACTTGGAGCTCACGCCTGGAGAAGAGGAGACCTAGAGCTGCCTGCGAAGAAGCTCCAACAGCTCGTCAATGGCTGCGAGGAGGTCAAACCCTGAAATCACGAAGATGACCTCTTGGCCATGTTAGACAACACAGGGGTTTTCACCGAAGTGTGGCGAAGGCAGTGCGAGGGTCGGTGAGGCGAAAGAGCGCCTGTGTCCGTGTGCCCAGGGCAGATTGCATGTGCGGAAGTGGGTGTGTTCGGGGGGTGGTCTGGAGGTGAAGGGCGGTGAATGGAGTAGGGGAAACGCTTGAGTAGAGTGAGGGGGAGCTTCTGGGCTTGCCGGCGAGGGGTGAAATGGCCTGTGGAGGTGGGGCGACCTCGCCGGAGACGGCGGCCGGAGGTGAGGCAGATGGAGGTGGTAGTGGCAGTCGGGGGGTCTAAAATGCCAATTTAAGAGGGGAAAAGTAAGAGGGGAGTAAGGGGAAGGTTCCTACCTATTTAGTCGATGAAGAGGGAGAGGAAGACGTCCGGCTCGTGCCTACTGGAGCTGGGGACGAAGGTGCCCAAAGGAGGAGTAACGGTGACGAGGAGGGGATCCGGAGACGCCAGCTGGTGTGGCCTGGCGTGGGAAGATGGGGCAGAGTGGGCTCTGCTACAGGTATGGCAGCAAAGCGACGAGGAGGAGGAAGAAAGATCACCGGAAGCTTGGGCTGTCTGACTAGAGAGGGGAGAGATGAAATCGAGGGTTTTTCTCGGCCAAAACTAGCTTGCCTTGGACGGACGCCCCTGTCGTTCCTTATAAAGGCGTTGGCGAGGAAAGCGGCCCGAGGGAAAGACGTGCAGCGCACGCCGGAGATGGCCGGAGAAGGAGACCCATGCCTTTCGTGTGTTCGCATGAGAGGCATGGCTGGTTGCAGGGGTCAGGGGACGGTCCCTGCGATAGAGGACGACGTAGGGAACCTTCCGTTCGTTCCTGAGAACGGGCGCCATGCCCTACGTGGCGCCATCCTCCGCGTAAGGTCGCCGGAGGTATGGCACTGCTCAGAATGGCAGGGAGGACCGTTCTGCAAAGAACGACGAGAAACATAGGGGACCAATTGCAAGGGTTTCCAAAGATAAGGGCAAAAAGTAATTCAAGAGGACCAATTTGCAAAGTCGGTCAAGATGGTCTTTTCTTAAGCTCAAATTTTTATACCCGCCTAATTTGAACCTAAGGATTTTGATGGTGGAATTTGATTTTAGGTTGGACCATGTTTGACTGGTCAATTTGCGTAAAAATCCAAATTAAGTCATAAATTGGGCATGGTTCTCATTTTAGATCAAAATAGGTTGCAAAGGCAAAATTAAAGGTTCTAAACCATAGGACATATTTTTCCATGAATTTTAGAAGGTTTAGTTGATTTTTATCCTACCTCGAACCTCGTGAATTAAAGTGAGTTTGTTTTAGGGTTACAGAATGTCATTTAATTCCTAGAAGTTGCTATAACCCTTTTCAGATCGGATCATCCCACTTCACTCCTTATTAAGCTCATTTTACCTTCTTTTAGACCCTTAATTACCCTGTTTGCGCACTGCATTGGTGAAATTACAGTTTTACCCCTTATAATTTGTCTTATTCTTTAACTCAGAATTCTCTGAGTTAAGCCTCTCTTTAGGTTTTGTAGGAGCTTCTTCATACTTATTTAGATTAAATTGTGCCAGTTAGGGTTTATGATGAGGCTCTCATTAGGAAGACTAGTTAATTAGGGGTAATTAGATATCATGATGAGTGTCTCATCATACCCCTAAGCCAAAGTTTTGCTAGTCCCTAGCAAAATTAACTAAGACTATGATGATTTAAACCACTTGGGTTTAAATTATTATAAATAGTAACTATGTAGAGGAAAGCTTAGGTCAGAAATTTTTAAGTTTAATACAAATGATTAATATATAGAGCATGTGTGAAAATTTTCCTACTTAGACTTATACTTATAACATTTTCAGAACACACTTAAAACAATTTGTAAACAAGAATTTTATTTTGAATTAGAATTCCTCAAAAATCTCTTAATCTTTGTAACTATTCTTAACTCAAATTAGAATACAAAGTGTTTTAAGAAAAATAAAACTTAAGGATTGAGAATTAAATTTTAACTCAAAAACTCAAATAGATTTAAGTTAATCCTTTGTTTATGATATTTGACTTTTATCGATATAAGTTTAAGCAAATTAACCAGATACTCATTATTAATCAAACTTAGAGTAGTAAAACTCTAATTTACTAACCTACAACACTAAAGATTAACTTCTAGACCTAGGATTCTGTCAATTCTTCTCCTTTAGGTCTCAACTTAAAATCTTCAAAACCCAATTTCTTAGGCTTCACTACCCAATACCAAGGTTCAGTAGCTATGATTTTAAAACATCTGTGCTTAGCGAAGAGAATTGTTCTAAAAACATCCAAAGTTGCAAAAATCCAGATCTTAAGACATCACTTTCCAATCCCAATTATTCTAATTCAAGCCTTTGGCTTGGCCTTACTCAGGTTTGGTTGCTTTCTCCTCACTAGTTTTCGATCCCGAGGTCAACACTTTTTATGTATACCTCCCCGGTGGACCACTGGGTCTCTTATTCCTAATATTTTTTTTCTCCATATTTTTTTCTCTTTTTCTATAGGTTAGAACACCCATTTGTAGCGAGGTGTTCTTTTTATTTGATGGAAGGAAGGGTAGCATCCATTTGTATTGAGATGGTTTTATTTATTTATGGTAAAACTGCGTAAGTACCCATTTTTAATGAGGCACTTAACTGCAGGGTATTTTATTTACTTTTCTTTTCTTTTCTTTTCTTTTCTTTTCTTTGTCTTTTCCCCCTTCTCATTTTTCTTACCACCATTATTCTCCAAATCCTTTTTCTAGGTGAGTGGCACATCCTTCACCCAAGAACCGCCTCGCGGAAATCCTTGGACTAAAGAGGATTCAGAATTGATCTCTTAACCTTTGTGTTTTCACAGTCTCAGATGTCAACAAGATAATTCCATGTGAGTAAATTTTAGATGTTTAGGTTACTTAGCTCTCAAACCAGAGCTTGGACAATAAAGCACTTTACTCTCAGGTTCTTCAAATTTTTAGTTTCCTCCAATAGGATCCGTCAAGACAAAATTTACCAAGTCTGGTTATTTATCTCTAGCCTGTAAGTTTTGTAAACTAAAATTCTACCAACTCTCTATTTAATTAACTCTGAATATCTGACCTTTTACTTAACTTTATGATAAAATCAAATTTTCAAAAAGCAAAAGGATTACTTAATCTAATTGATTAAAAAGTTATAATTCAATTCCAAACTTAAGTTTAAATCTTAACACACTTAGTTTCTTAATTAAAGTAAGAATAGAAAAACAAATCCTTAAAAGATTTAAAAGATTCCTAATTCAAATAAAATCTTGTTAAGAAATTTTAAACACAAAAGTGTGTTTTTACAAAATGTTTAAGTAAAAATCTAATTAAACATTGAATGCTCTTAAATACTTTAAATATACTCTATATACATTTTAAACTTCTAACCTAAAAGAAAATTAAGCTCTTAATTATAATATATATATTCTTTTCTTCTTTATTAATAATGAATAAACCCCTCTTATTATTTTTATGAATTTTCTTTTCAAATTTTTGTATTTATATATTTTTATTTTTATGTATATAAGATTTTCCAATTTTTTATGATTTTTTAAAAAAAAATTTTCAAATTTTTATGAAATATTTTATTTTTTAAAATTCTTATCATTTTTGTCATTTTTATTTTTTTTAATTTCGTGGATATTTAATTTTTATGTGTTTTTTTTATTTTTTAAACCACACTTAAAGTGAAAATTTCACTTCAACACCCCCCAAGTCAAAATTTTACAATGTCCTCATTGTAAGAAGGTGAAAAATATTACACTTCATTTAGTATAGGGTGATGAAAGGAGTCGAATAGAGGAGATTAAAAATCTCAGTGCGGACCATTTCATTTCTGACCAAAAGTCAGAGTGGTCAGTTAGACTAAATGAAGGTAATCGATATGATATATGAAGTGAAATTTTAAAAGTAAGTGTATAAGAATATCAAAAAGGTAAAAACAGGAAACAGCTATGTACAAGTGCTAAGTTTTATGCCTTCAGCTCGGCGTAAACCCTAGTAAAGAACTCCTAAAAAGAATAGGTATATGGTAAAAACAAATGAGTTATGAAAGAATTAGATCAAAGACAATAGAAAACAGATTAAACCACCCAATCAAAACTCGTCCTGAAATTACCTAGAATAAATCTCACAGATCCAAAATCAGATTCTCGTGAAAAATCTCAGAAAGATCAAAGTGAATCTCGTGAAAATCAGATCTGATTTAGGTTGATATGTAGAACGTTCAAGATTGAGGCAATTTATAAAAAATGATTCCACCAAGTTTAGAAGATCAGCAAAATCAGTTTTTGTTCTCAATAATAGGTGGGTCATTTTGACACAAAATAGGTTGGTGATGCGGGTTTGATGGGTTATTTTTAGGTAATATGGAGGACGGATTATGATTAGAATCAAAGGCCTGATTAATAAAATGGACTTGGCCTTGATTTAGCCTAGGATTTGGCATATTCCTAGGATTCAAAATTGGCTGGGAAGGAAGAGTACCTGGCTGACGAGACTCAGCCAAAAGCGTGATCTGATTTCGTAAATCAGCCAATTCTACCTTACATTGCCTATGGATCTCAGCGAGAGCTTCAGCATTTTGTTGCTGACTCTCTGACACAGCTCTTATAATCTGGTCTAGCTGTTACGACCCGGTTCCTGAATCCCTACAAAACACGAGAATCGAACCAACTCGACTGATCCCAAGACTCAGTCGTCCAACGAGAAAGTAACCAAAAAGCAATAAAATAAACTACATTCACCATGCAAGGAACTAACAGTAACAAAAGTATAGCAATAAAGAAATAACTACTGCAATACACACCACCACAACAATAGATAATTTTAAAACAGATACATGAATATGAAGTTACAAAACAAGAGTACAAAAGTGTAACAAAAACTCACCACTATAGAAAACGAGGTACAACAAAAGTACAACTACTGGGCTCTACTGGGCCCAGCACCCTCTGCAGCCGTAGCTCTGGCTGCTTAACACTTGGACCTGAAAAAGGTGGTAAGTACGACACGTCAATGAAACACTGAGTAGAGTGGCAACCAGCTAACTAAAACAATAAAGGTGGACAAGTAGTTGTTGTTTCAATTTCTTTCTTATTTAACTAATTATTCTTTCTTTCTTCACTTGGTTTATTTAACAGGTCCATTTTCTTGATCTCGAATGTTCCTCGTGGGAACGATCTTGATTGCAGTCTTTTCCGAAGAGTAGAAGTAGCACGTGGTGCTCTCTTGGCCGGGAGAGTCCCCCGTGGTGGTCCTACCCTTAGTCAACCACCCCAAGGTCGCTGACAGACGTAACGATGACTACAGCACACGCGATAAACGCATGGCTAGCACAGATTCCGTTAATGGGTCCCCTGTGGTAAGTGCGGCAAGTTACCCTGCACTAGCACGCGGTCAGTAGTTTCTGTTAACTGGTGCACCCAAACCACAGCACGGAACCGGTATAGGGCATAGCCCTCTCAGTAACAGGGGCTTAGCCCCTCCACAGTAACCAAACAGGAGTCTCGCCTCTCCACAGTCCGCGCACCCTTGCCTGACTACCCAGGTTTGCCCAATGGGCCTAACAAGTTGGTGTAGGACGACTAGCTGAACCCCGGGCCCCATGGGGTGGCTAGCTCTCTCCCTACACTAGCAGCTCTCCCTTGTACTGTGTACGCGAGGGCCAGAAAGTCGATGCAAAGTGGCCAAACTCACCCCGGTCTCGACCTAAGGGCGGCAAGCTCCCCTCTATACTAAGAGGTAATATGTGCTCCCTTTGGTACCACGTACCCAAGAGACAACACACTTTCCCATTCACTTTTTCAGTTCCACTCCATTTATTTCCAGGAGCTCTACTCCTAATTCCCCGTAGGGTTCATGCTCATGTTTCTCAGGCCAAGCCATACTAGGTTTCATCATTTCAGGTTTATTCGCATATAGTACGTGTTTCCAACATTCAATCCTTCTTTTCCAATTTATATACAAGCAGCTTGTATTTAATTTCAAACAACAGGAATTACATGTAGAAGTTACTAACAACAGTGCTTTACATTTCACAGGCAGCTGTTATCCAATTACAGGCAATTATTATTATTCTATCTACTCATCCAAGACTGCAATTCAGGCATTCAATAAAATCGTTCCAGTGTTTCTAGTCCTAGGATTCATGCCATACCCTAGGATCTATCATTTAATCTAGTGTTTCTAGTCCTACGATTCATGCCATACCGTAGGATCTATCATTCAATCTAGTGTTTCTAGTCCTAGGATTCATGCCATACCGTAGGATCTATCATTTATTCCAGACATGCAGTTAAGTTTGTAATTAACTAAGGGAAGCCACTCTACCCGCAAAATCGGGAGTAATGGGGGCTCAATTGACGGGTCCGCGTGCCTCCGTAACCCTCAAATCCGCAACAGAACGAGGTCCTAACACAAGGATCAACCACAAGGAACCACTCAGAACATGATAATAAGCATTCCAACAAGTAGAGGAACTTATACGAAGAAGAATGGAATCTTAAATGCGGAAATCGAACCTCGAACGGACCCTAAACAGGTCAAAAATGACAACTCTGACTTAAATTAGATGTCTGGAACATCTTCCAAACGTCTTAAAAGGGGTCCAGATCCATACTTCACTCTATGCTGCTCCTTAGACGTCCAGGGATCCTAGTGAACTGTCTGGACCTAGTTCCAGACATCCGACTATCCCTCCGGACGTTTGGAGACCCTCTCCACCGTCTGGTGCCTCACCTAGATGTCTAAACCGCATGGGAGGGCGTGTCCCTCGCCTTCCCGAAGTGAATCCTGCACGCGCACGCAAAATCTCTTAAACATGGCATGCAACAGAGCATCGGCGGAATGGCTCGCATGGCCGTATCCGCAAATGGAAGTGTAGGACGCAGTACGTACCTCTCAGTTGTCTGGAGCTTCTTCCAGACGTCATCCACGTCGTCTGGATGTGGGTCCAGAAGTCTGATTCTGGGAAAAATCCCAGAATTAGGACCTCCTTCGTCTTCTTCCTGTTGCGCGCTACCACGCCGCGCAGTCGCGCGTCTGCTGCTCTAGTTGCAGCAGCGCAAGGGGAAACCTCCCCAGCGCAACGCTCCGCCTCCTCACGCCGACTGGCCTTGAACTGCTCCGGCGAGCTCTCTCTCACAGCTCGCACGCTCTCCTCTCTTCCCTCTCGCTGCTCCTCTCCTCTCCGCCACTACACTCGGCTGCAGCTGCTACTCTCGCTCTCGCTCTCGCGCTGGAGGAAGGAGACGACGGATGGATGTGGGGTGGCATGAGGGAGAGGAGGATATATGTAGGCACGGGGGGCAGGCTTGGCAAGTCGGCGAGGGAAGAAGAAAGAGAAGAAGGCAGCTGTGCAGTCTGCGTCGGCATGCATGCAGACTTGAAAACGTACGCACGCAAAAATTTATTTCCAAACGTCTGTTAAGGTGTCCAGATGTCTGACCAGACGTCTGGCCCAAGTCCCAGACGTCTTAAAGAGCTTAGATGGCACAGGTCTTAACACTAGCTGTGTATCTCTAATAGGCCTCGAGTATTCTGCATACTCATCGGGCTAGGCCTTAAATTTGATTGCTGAGGGGGAAATGGAGGTGGGTTAAAATGGGACTGATTTGAATAATTTGGTCTTTGATTTTGATTTGGATCTACCCAAGAAAAATTTGGGTGGCTTCGCCATCCAGGATTATAGGTATTTGAATAAAGGTTTGATCTTGGAATATTCTCCTGGATAGCGTGTAAACCTAAAAGATATGGCGTGTCTTCTGCAATAGTTAAGGGTGGGGAAAAGGGTGGGTAAGATTGTGGGACAAAGGTCCCTCCTTGGGTTAGTGAAGGAGTAGATAGAAAACCCAAGGAAGATGGATATTTAGAATCCAGATTATTCATAAATTCCCTCCCCGCAGGAATTTGCGAAACAAGTAAATACGCGGGATTCGTAGCAAGTAGAGGCATAAGAGTTTTCATTGTGTTTCTAACCTCGTCGAGATGCTTTGCTACGATATCGACTTTGTCCAATTTTTCTACAATAATCTCTAAATCCTTTGAACTGGACGGATTACCGATCTCGTGAATGCCCTTATGCGGATTTTGGTGATTCGTATTTGCTCCCCGCAAAAATTGCGACATTGATGCGTTATTGATTGAGTTTTCCGCCATCCCTTCAAATCATTCTGAAGCGGATTCTGTGTCGCGATTTAGAAAATTCCCTCCACAAGAGGCATCGACTAGATTACGAATGCCCTCTTGTAAATCATAATAAAAGATGTGCATGAGTTGCCAGCGAGGGATGTCATGATGTGGGCATTTCCTTTGCAATTCATGAAAACGTTCCCATACTTAATGAATTGGTTCTCCTTGATTTTGATTGAAAGTAGTAATAGCTCGCCTTAAAGCATTAGTTCGACCAATAGGAAAGAATTTCTTCAAAAATGCAGATTCAAGTTCAGCCGAAGTTGAGATTGGTCTTGCTATAGTTTTATACCAATAAGCTGCTTTATCTTTAAGGCTAAAAGAGAACATTTTCATTAGTAGGATTTTCCTATTTTGATTTCAAGGACCAAGAGTTTGGAATATATTTTTAAGATCTTCAATATGTTGAAATGGATCCTCGGATGCAAATCCGTGAAAGTGGGGGATTAAACCTATAATGTTTGGCTTTAATTCTGGATCATTTTCCTCAATAGGTATCCTAATATTAGGCTCTACTTGTGCATTAGATGGGTTATAATAATCTCTAAGTAGAGGCCTTAGATGATTGATCGGTAAATCATGGTTTTCAAAACCCGCCTCAGGTCGAGGTGAAGAACGGGTTTGCAAAGTCTGTAGATTATTTAAGGCTGCTGTTAATAAATTGATTTGTCTTGTTTGCTCTAGCATCCTAAGATTTTGGTTCAGGAGCGCCTCATGAACATCAAAAGGCGGCATCTCCCCCTGACCAGAAGAAGAAGGGATCTCGGGATAAAGATTTTGCATTGGATCCATGGAAGTAGATGGATCAAACGGGAAAACCATTGGTTGCTTATCTGCAACCGGCCTAGGATCACCTGTCAACGGTGGTGCAAGTGGCAGATGCAAGGATCGCCTCCCATCCATAAACGAAAAATAATGTGCAAATGCACACACACACCACCGATAAGAAAATAGCGGCACAAAAAAAACCCACAAAACAGCGCAAAAGACGTGGGTTTTGCTCTTCTTTCAAAGGAAAGAAGAAATTCCTAAGATATGCAAAGTAATTTGACGCAAACAAATAGAGTAACAATATCAAAATACGTGTCCTAATTCGTGTCTATGCAGGTGCGTACCTTAAAGCTCAAAGGTCTAAGGTTTAGGATCGAGACCGCTCACTACTGGCTCCCTGGGGCTCTAGTAGTGAGACAGACTTGGAGCTTCTCAACAAGTTCTAGAGGTTGAAACTCAAGAATGGCTCACCGGAGCTCGTCGGAGCTCCGGTGAGTCCAGAAAATAGGAAAAATGTGTACAGATTGTTAAAACTAACCATTTTTTATTTAGAAAAGATCCTGAGGTTGCAAGGAACCTCAGTATCACATTTAATTCCTCATTATTTCATTAGAGTTAAGATTTGACAGTGAAATCATTTTCTTAAAGGATCAGATTGGAATTAAGCTCAGGACTTGTTTAACCACTCGATTGAGAAGTTACAACAAGTCAACAGATGTTAACAGTAATAATTATATAGTTAATTGATAGTTTAAACTGTTCCAGAGCCTCCATGGATAGCGAGCTCAAGAGCTTAATTAAAACTTGGGCGTTTAATTTATAGATGATATTTATAGGTATTATAGTGTCGATTAGGGTCCATAAGTGGTGGATAGATGATGAAGAACGCAATGAAGGTGGAATTAGGTCGATTACTGTCACCATGGACAGTGACAGCGGTGAAGGTGAAATGTGAATTAGGCGATTAGGTGATTCAATTAAACGATTAAGTGATTTAGAAGTAATCATGGAAGTTACAGAAAGGTGGACAGTGATTTCAAAAGATGAAATTAAAGCTCTGGCGAGCTCAAGGAACTCGCCGGAGTCGGAGAAGATGAAACTAAAATCTGAAATTACTCTAATCTAACTAGCTAAACTAACTAACTAAGCTAGCCTACTCCTACTCCTAATCTACTGTTACCTGGACGAAGGGGTCAATAGGGTTCTTCCGAAGGTTCATAGCGGACAACGAAATCAGAGGGTGGAAGAAAGATCTCCGGCGGGCTGATTTAAGGTGGAGCGGAGGATTCCTTGGGTCGGCGCATGTGTCAGAGACGCGGAAGACCACGGCGGATCTCCTCGGCTACTTAAGATGGACGGAGGAAGTCGGAAAATGGAATGGGAAGTCGCCGGAGTTTTGAACGAATAGCCTATCGAAGTCGGCTACAGTTTTAGAAGAGGGAAGGGAGCCAACTTAAATAAAATCACAGGTGTGAGGGGGTATTTATAGCAGTTTGCGGCGAAGAGAGTGGCGGGGTCTGGCCAAAGAAGGAACTTGAGGAGCTTAACCTCCATCATCGTCTCCGGCGACGGTGAAGTTATCTCCCACTGAAAAATAGGATTCCCGGTTAATCCAGACCGGTAGATGAAGTGGAGGTGGTGAATGCAAGCTGCAAGAGCTTGGACAAAGAAGGTTGATCAGGGCAGTAATCGCGTGGTGGGGTGACTCTCTGCCGCCAGCCGTTCATTCGGCTGAAGAAGAAGAAGATGAAGAGGGACTTAAATGAAATAAAAATTTAGGACCTGTGTGAGAAATAGGACCCAATTGCAATGAATATTAAGGACCAAAATGTAAACCTAGGTTTTGAAGGTTTATTTTAACTTTTTATATATGTTAGTAAATAAGGTAAATATTATATTTTCACCTTGAATTTACATTTTTGACCTTTTTAGGTTAATTTATTAGATTAAGTAAAATTACTTAAGTTATTATATACTTAGGTATACATTATATTTAAGTTACTTAACTTATTAATTAAGAGAATGATTAATAGGATTTCAAGTCCAATAATTATTTAAATTATTAATAATGTTAATTGAATGATAAAATGTCATTTTAAACTTATTTTAAGGTCCTTTACTAAATATCCCTTATTCTATAATTAACCCTTATATGTTCATAACCTTAGCTAATTAACTAAGAAGATTAGTTAATTAGGGGTAATTAGAGATCATGATGAGTGTCTCATCAGGGAGTTACAAAGTTAACACCTATTTTGCTAACTCCCCTTAGAACTAGTGTTAGCAAAATAGGTGTTAACCCCTCAAAATAGATGTTAAAATTATAAGGGTTAACCCCTCTTTTTGGGGGTTAACCCAACCCTCCTTTGCTTACTTAACTAGTGTTATCCTAACACCGAATGGCACGCGGGTTCCTTCAACCCCCGTATTAACCCTCCTTGTCTCTCTCCTCGCAATCGCTCCCTTTCCCATTCTGACGAAGATGCCCTTCTTCATTTTCGCTAGTCTGTGCTTTCCCTCACTCTCCGCTGCTTCGTGGTTTCCCTCACTCCTCTCCCCGCAGCGCCTTGTTGCAATCAATTCTTGTCGCGAAAGCGGGGGCAGGGCATTCATGCGGTGGTTAGCCTTTGGCGCCATTCGATGATTAGTTGCAGGTGCTCTCCTTCTTCAATGGCTAGGGCTACTGTGTCACCTGTGTGGTTCCTTACCAAAGGTCAGTAAGTTGCCATTACTCCCTTGTCCTTACCGAAGTTCTTCCTCCTTATTTGAGACTACCAATTTCAAGGCAATGTTTCCCTGTGCATCTGAGAATCTGGGTGGATCTTGTGAATGCACATCGCCTTTATTGATTCCAACTTACTATGTTCGTCGTTGTATGCATTGATGAGCAATATAAGGTGACGAACTCTATAAAGGGGGCATCGTTGGCGATCTTTTTCTCCATGCGCACTAATGAGGGCAACGCTCTGTCGACCGAACCGTGGCTAGTCTTTGTTTGTTTTAGTGCTTATTACAGTAATGTCGTTGTGGTATAGATAAAATAGCTATGGTTTGTCGTCATCGCCACCATTACAATTTTACTCAGAAATATTTTTCCCGAGGTCGAACTCAAGGAGCTACTGGAATTCTAGAAGTACAATGTTTCTTTATTACAAAAATAAAAGAGAGAGAGAGAGAGAGGGAGAAGTAGATTTCTGTTTCTTGGCTTTTTCTTCTTCTCTTCTTTCTCTCTTTGCTTATCTTCTTTTTCTCTTCTTTCTCTTCTCTTCTTCACAGTTCTTGATCTTCTTCAGTTCTTCTTCTTCTCTTCTTTCAGCTGCGGAACCTTTTCTTTTCTTTTTCTTCTTCTTTGCTTTGTCTGTAGAGCTTCATCCATCGTCTGATTCCTCAGTCAGACGGCTTAAATGGTATCTGTTACAGTGCTTCCCCTTTCTTCCTTTGTTGCTTCTCCTTCTTCTTCTTCGTCTTCTTCTTTGGTCTTCTTCCTGCGGTCTTCTTCTTCTTCCTTGGCCTTCTTCCTGCGCACACTGTCCCTGCACAAACCACCGAAGCATGGCGCTGCTCAGAGACTTGCAGGAGGGACCTGTAAGCAAAGAACGACGAAGAACCTAGGGGCCAAAATACAAGGGTTTCGAAAGTTGAGGGTCAAAAAGTAATAGATGAGGACCAAATTGCAAAGTTGGTCAAGAAGGTCTCTTCTTAGGCTCAAGTTTTTATGCATGACTAAATGAGACCTAAAGATTCTAATGGTGAATTTTATTTCTAGGTCAGACCTTGTTTGACCAGCCAATTTACGTAAAAACCTAAATTAAATCATTAATTGGGCATGGTTCTCAATGTAGGTCAAAATAGGTTTCCAAGGCCAAATTGAAGGTTCTAAACCCTAGAGGTTATTTTTCTATGAATTTTAGAGGGTTTAGTTGATTTTTACCCTCCCTCGAACCTCGTGAATTGAAGTGGGTTTGTTTTAGGGTTACAGAATGTCATTTAATTCCTTGGAGTTGCTGTAGCTCTTGTTGGATCAGATCATCCCACTTTCCTTCTTATTAGGTTAGTTTGACCTATGTTTGGATCCTGAGTTACCCTGTTTACTGATTGTGTTGGTGACATTGCATTTTTACCCCTTATGACTTGTTTTCTTGTTAAACTCAGAATTCTCTGAGTCAAGCCTTTCTTTGAGTTATGTAGGAGCTTTTTCTCGCATATTTAGGTTAGATTGTGTTAGTTAGAGTTCATGATGAGGTTCTCATCATGCACCTGTACCCTAATCTGTGGGTTTCTCCTTCATTTTCTTCTTTTTCGTTTCCAAGGTTGTTAGGTATTTTCTTTGACAGAGTTGTTACCATTTGTGTCATCTCTTTCGAAGGTTCTTTGGCTTAAGTGCTCATGGGTTGGGTTTGCTGGAGAACGTCGTCGGTGATTGACAAGTCAATGTCCACTTTCAATGAAAATTTTAACATAGCATGTCTTGTCATTATAATGCTTTTGTGGTAGAAAATCAACTGTCAAAACATTTAATAATTCAAAATCTAACCACGAAAATAGTTAGGATGTTTCCACATGGAGGAATTAGCCTATTGAAATGATTAATGATTAATGATGACTTATTTATTCGGAATAATCAATGGATATTCATTCGAACTCTTGCAAAATTATTTCCAACATAACTCAACACTTTATGCAATTAATTAAGACCATAGGGAGTTCTCATGCAAAATCACTTTAATAAAATATTATTTAAATAATTGAATAGTATCTCTACAATGGCATACTCCGTAAATATTAATACCACCCAAAAATAGGGGAATTCTTGCGAATGCTTGCACGCACTGGAGGGAGGAGGACTAGCGACGCAGATCTGAGGAAGAGGTACGTCGGAGGAGGGGGTCGCACTGGTGTTGACGCTGGGGTGTGGGACAACAGGAGGTGGCCGGTCGAAGCGGCATGGTGGCTGGTGTTGGTGCTAGAGCACTACGATCATTTGTTTTGATGATAACAAAACACGTGTTATTTAACATTTGCACTTGGAGTCTTAGATTTCAGGTCAATTGCAAATGTAGACGTGTTTAGACGGAATTCGAGCTCGCATCCACGACGGATTGGAGGAACTTGATGGAGAACAGAGGAGATTCGCGAGGAGCACTAGATTGAAGATGGAAGGACAAGAAGAATAGGATAGAATTTTGTTTAATCCTTTCATGTACTTTTATCTTTATTTTGCTTGCTCTTTTTATTTCCTTAGAAAATTATGTTAAAGAGTCTCAAAGTACCCTAATAGTAGTCCTAAGAACACCGGCACAACCCTAGGATACTTAGGTTTTCTGTAGAGAACTTAGAAAACCAATGTAGGGTTCAAACAGAGTTTCCAGACGTCTGATTCCAAAATTAGACGTCTGATAAAGTGTTTTAAGACGTCTGACTGTTGATTCAGACGTCTGATAACTATTAGGCTGGACATAGTTAGTTCTGTCTGATGAAATCAGATGTCCAGACCTTAGACCAGACGTCTTAGGAGACGTCTGATGACTTTGCCAGACGTCCAATTAGTGGACCGTTGGCTAGCTTAGCAAACACTCAAGAATGTAACCGTTAGAGCCTTATCAGACGTCCATAGGACTTTCCAGACGTCTGATAATTGACCGTTTTGCCTCGGCTGACCCAAAATCTCTTCTCAGAGATTTTCTAGCCATTGCAGCGTTTGGAAATCCATTCCCACAGAAAAAGTAGGTTTCCAGACATCCAGACATAGTGCCAGACGTCCTATATGTCGTCTGATGGACTTGCACAAGAACCCTGTTTAGATCTGATTCAAGTCAGGAAGGAACCCACCCAAAATCAGACGTCTGACCTTGAAATCAGACGTCTTAAAGTGAACTTCCAGAAGTCTGATGCCAGAATTAGACGTCTGATAAGCCTGTCAGAACAATGATTGTTCCTAATTTCGGGCTGATTCACTTGGGCTTTGCACCCAACGGCTATGGAACCTTTCCTAAGCCTTCCAAAGCCTTCCTAAGGCCTCTATAAATAGAGGGGAACCTTTGCAATAAAAAGACACACCTAGACACACCAAGATACACAAGAAACACTTTGTAATACACTTTCCACTCTCTTGTGTCCTAGCTAGCTCTTGCTCTCCAAGCTCAAGCTCCATTCTCTTGAGAGCATCAAGCTGTTGCGCACCCGCTCTTCTGCCGTTGTTCACGAGAGCGACGTTGCGCCGTCGCGTGGTACACGCATCCGCGTCATCAACGCACTCCTTTCAAAGGGAAGCATCCTATTTCCTATAGAAGCTTAGGTTAAATATTACTTTGTTGGCTCTATAGGATTACTTGTTTTATCTTTGTTATTTGGTTGGACATTCACTTTGCGAATTCCCGTCTCCTTAGCGAGACAAAATCCTTCTCGTGAAGAGAAGGGGTTGAGGTACGCTACCCTCGTCTAAGTAGCGTGGTTGTAATTGAGATTGAATCACCCTCGTTTAAAGTGATTCGTTTAGTGGATTTTGATCAACTTGGTTGATCGGAAAATCCTAACTCGAGAGAGTTAGGTGGTGGTTTTCACCCGGTTTGGGTTTCCACCTAAAAATACTTTGTGTACTTTGTGTGATTGCATCTTGTGAGATTGTTTATATTTTATTTCCGCATTTTTTACGTCACGCTGATATCACCCCCTCCAAGTAGGAAACTTCTGCTGGTAGTGATGGGTGTACATGTCGCGAGAGACCAGCTGTCAAGAGGTGCGGCATGCAACACATGGATGGTTGAGCACAGAGGTGGGTCAACGGTGAGTTTGGTGTTTGGAGAGGGTGTCTACAAGGGGCTGCGATGGTGAAGGTGATGGGTTGGTTTTGATGAAAACGATGGACAGTGATGGTGGGCGAAGAAGAAGAAGAAGAAGAAGAGGAAGAGGCTTGGGGTTTGGTGGTTGAGCGAGGGTGGCTGGCCATGGGTTTTGAGGGAGGGAGGGGGGTTGTTGTGGTGGTGTCTATGGGGTTGGCACATGGTTGGCAATGGTGATGGTGGCCGTGGTGGGCTACTACAGTGGTGTTGGTGGTCTACGTCAAGGGAAGGGTCGTCGGTGTTGGTGTTGGTGGTGGTAGGCTGATGTAAGTATGGTGGTGGTGTTGTTGGGTTCTCGATGGGGAAGATGGTGAGCAAGGAAAGGGATTGGGTGAAGAAGAAGAAGGAAATGAAGGGGAAGAGATGAGGAAGTGGAGGCAATGGTGATTACACAGTGAGGGGTGGTGACATGCACGCACTGTCACTAAGTGCAGGAGCAGAGATGGAGGCAAGGTTGGAGCACGCGATAATCCACAATGTTTTCCAGATCCAGAGTGTAAGCAAGAGACGCATGGTGGCCCCACGAAGGGGAAGAGATGGGTTCCTCCAGTCGCCCGTTTCTTCTTCTTTTTAAAAATCCTCCGTTGCTTTCTTCTGCCGAGATTTTCTTCAACCACTCAGCGAAGATCGCAAGCAGTTGGGACAATGGCAGTGTCATCAAACGTCCAGACTAAGTTTTGGACGTCTTAAAAGTGAAACTTGGCCACCCTTAAATTCTGCAATCAAATAAATGCATATAATTATTTATAATACAAGATAAATTTTGCAAATCTAAATTATAATGCATGAATTTATTTAATAATCAAATGCAAATATCAGTGCACTCTAAAATATAAGAACTAACCAACTTAGGCTAAAAATTAGTCCACTAATGTGAACTCATCAATGAGCAAATTTGTGAGGTAAGAATTCGTTTATCTACATGTCTTTCATTAATTTCCCATCTCTGTTTGATCTGGTTGTCGACACCCTATCTAGAACATTATGTCAGTTGCTATATTGGCTGTTACATGCGACGCGAGTGTCGTCTTTTAAGTAATGTGTTGCGTCGTAGTATAGTCGACGAAAATCACTTTACAACATTTAAAATTTATAAAGTGCTCGAAAACAGAAATTGAGTCTGAGGTCGTTCGCAGGGAGCAAATATCAAATCCACGCACTAATCATAATATAGAAATAATGAGCACAAAGATAAAAAAATTGAAATAAATAATAATCTACTCAAAATGATATTCAATGATAAACCAATGTATCTCAAGAAATTGCTATGATAAAAAGAAGAGAGAAACATTAACATGGTGATTTAGATCACCAAGGATATCTCTCCAGTTAAGCACATATCAAAACATTCAATTTAGCTCAAATCAATATCTCAACAGTGGTCTTGAACTACTTAATTCTCAAATAGCCACGTCAAATAAGTCCACAGTACCAAATAATCCCACAGAACCTTCAATCAAACGTCGGACGAGATAGCCAGACGACTTAACCGTGCAAAGCACAGCCAAGCCTCAGAGATGCTAAGTGTAGAGCATGTAGGCACACATCCCAAGGAACATAGTGCAAAACCTTCCCCTTACTCTCGTCAGATTTTCTTTCTTTCCTCCTCAAATCCGGGTATATGGTATTTGGGTAAACAGTAACCAAGTAATTGGGTCGGGTATGGTGTCCAGACCCGCCGGTAAGGTGTAGCGGGTAAGTGCGCACGTGAGTAAGAGGGACCTTACCCCGTATGCTGAGGCAGAGAGGATATGGCATGAAATCGTTTTATATGTTATCCCAGGTTTGACGCTCAAGATGTGGGACTATAATCGTTCCTCTTCTTTGTGTGAAATCGCAGCAAAGGTCTTCGTCGAATTGGTGTAGCTGTTGCCTTGGTTGCTACTGCCTTCTGGATGTAAACTGCATCGAGTGATAGTGGTAGAAGGTTGAGTGGTGGTTGGAGAGAGGCGAATAGAGTTGATGAAGACGACGATGACAGCAGTCCTCCGATGAAGACTTGAAACACGCAATACGACCTCATGGCCCAATCAAAGCAACTAGGAATGGTCGTCGGAGGATGGCGAGTGAGATGGTGAAAAGAATTTGGTGTGTGCGTGAGTGTGGTGGCTGGAGGGTGAAGGGGTGATCAATGAGTTGGTGGGTTCTCCGGCCAATGATTTGGGTGAGCAAAGCCCTCAATTTCTTGAGGGCTTTTGTTCCTACGGTCGTGGGCGAGCTTGTGGTGGTGGTGGCTGGGCGATTGGTGGCCGGTGGTGGTTGAGCGACTTCACTGGAGGCGTCATCGACCGTGGAGAAGACAAAGGGGGAGACGGTGAATAAGCGGTCGAATTAGGTTTCTAAAGATCTAAACCTAAACTAGGAGGTGAAGGGAAGATAGAAGAACTAAGTAAAGAACGAAAGAGGGAAGGGTCGTGCCAGCTTTGATTGGCTGATGTCGGGGAAGGTAAAGTCTCCGGTATGAGAGACGGTGACAAGAAAGGGGATAGGCGGTGCTAGCTAATGTGCACTAGATGCGAATGAAGTTGGGGAAGATGTTTCCTCTACCTATTGTACATGACAGAGGGCGAAGAAGTGGAATTGAGGTGCTCGCCGGAGTCATGGCGGAGGTGGCTGGAGGGAGAGAAGGAAGAAGATTTTTAGGCCACAACTGGACTAAGGAGGACAGTCTGCAGTTGGGGGTTCTTTTATAGAGCTCAAACCAAGCTCTAATTGAGGAAGAAGGCTTGATTGAGCCTTAGTTTGGAAGCAAAGTATCACACAATTTTCGTCGGTTCGCATGGCCTCTCTACCGTGAATCAAAGTCCAAGATGCTCATCAGATGATTCTCTGCAATGTGAACACCAATCCCACCAAATTTGATACAATTTGGAGTTGATTTGATGATGTTTTGCTCAAGTCAAAGCTCGTCTATAGGTCGATTGACCTAACAATTGCGGAAAGGACTAAAATGTGAAGAAGACGAGAAACTTAGGGACCTAATCGCAATAAAATTGAAAGTTAGTGGTTTAAGTGAGAGAAATAGAGTTTTAAAGGCTAGATTACAAACTAGGTCAAGATGAACTCTGATTGGACCTAAATTTTGGCCTTAGCCTAATTTAGACCCAAGGAATTTGATGGTGAACTTGGATTTGAGTTTTGACCATGTTTGACTGGGCAATTTGTACAGAAGCCCAAATTAAGGTAGAATCCCGTCTGAAGCTCTGTTCTAGGTCAAAATGGGTTCAGATAGTCAAGCCAATGGTACCAAACATCTTAAAATATTTTTTTATGAATTTTAGGAGATTTAGATAAATTTTATCCTGACCAAAACCTCTTCAATTTAAGCAGGTTTGAAATTAGGGTTTTGTATATTATTTACTTCTTGAAACACGTGAAACCCTGTTTCTGTCTGTGTGAACTCACTCTTTAGACTTTAATGCTCATTTGACCTTCAATTAACCTTTGGGTGACCCCATAGTTACTCTGCATTTATGATATGATGTTAAAGTTATAGAATTAACCATGTTTTAATATTTTCTTCTCAGAATGGATTTGAGTGAAATTACTGTCCTCAGGTGATTATTCAGGAGTATTTGTCACTTGATTTCAACTAATTAAAGCTAGTTATGGGAAATGATGATGTTCCCATCATCGGCTAGAGCTTTACATTACCTTCTCTTTGAAATGCGACGTACATCTGTAATAAAATACATTTATAATTCTACATATCTCGTAAATATTATTCCACATTTGGATATCTTTCTTTTCCACATATGGTTACATTATTCCACATCTAGTTACATATGTTTTTTCCGTGATGATTTCTGGATTATCGTCATTAGCTTCATCAAAATATCTAGGTAGCATGGATGGCTTACTGAATTGTTGGCACATTTTTTTCCTTGGTTAATCATTCGTTAGATTTTATGTATGGATATATATTGGCTTTCCAATCAACTGAATGATGTGTTAAAGGATGAATTGGGTGTTCTGTGGTCTTCTTCAAAGTGAAGAATGCACTCTGTAATTCTTCTCTGACAAAAAATGCGTGTAGTTTTCAGTTTCACATGAACATGTTCAACCTCTTTCAATCTTTGAAATGCATCCCATCTCTGTTTGATCTGATTATGTCCTTGTTTCTTGTGATTATGTATTTGATTTCCTATGGTTTGATCTTCATGTCTTGTTTTTTCCCTTCTCTTTTCGTTGAAATGCTGTTGTTGCTTTTGGAAAGATTGTTATTTATTGTGGTAGTCATGTTAGGACATGATAAGTTCATTTCGTTGTTTGTGGTGAAATCTTAGGCTGTTTCCTTCTAATTTGCCTGCTACGGCATTAGTTCATTGTTTAAAGCGATTTGTAACTCAATTGGTTTTTGTTTGGTTGACTTTAATACTTATCTTATTAGTTTTCTACGCATGTACATCTTGTTTAGGTTAGATTTTTGCTACATATTTTTTGATTCTACTGTTATCGATTCTACTGCTAGAATTTAGCATTTTTGCTTCTGGTTAGTACTGAGCCATTCTCCCTTCTATAAACAATACCTTCATCATCAATGTTTTAAAAAGTCTTCATGCTATTCTAATTCCAATTGAAACCAAGTCTTCATGCTATAATGTTTATAGACCTGAAAAGAGAGCTACATCTACCAAAGGGAATCTCTCATCAACATGTTCAACCTTCTTCAATCCTTGAAATGCATCCCATCTCTATTTGATCTTATGTCGTTGTTTCTTATGATTTTGTATTTGATTTCCCATGTTTGATTTTCATGTCTTGTTTTTTCCTTCTCTTTTGTTTTGATTATATCCTTGATCTTCATGTCGTATTTTTTCCCTTGTCTTTTGGCTAAAATGGTATTGTTTCTTTTTCGAAAGATTATTGTTTATTGTGGTAGTCATGTGAGGACATGATAAGTTCATTTCGTTCTTTGTGGTGAAATCTTAGGTTGTTTCCTTCTAATTTGCCTACTATGTCATCATTTCGTTGTTTAAAGCGATTTGTAACTCAATTGGCTTTTGTTTGCTTGACTTTAATACTTATCTTATTAGTTTTCTACGCATGTACATCATGTTTAGGTAAGATATTTGTTACATATTATTTTATTCTTATGTTGTTGGTACATATTCTTCTACTGCTAGATTTTAGCATTTTTGCTTTTGGTTAGTACTAAGCCATTCTCCCTTCTATAAACAATACCTTCATCATCAATGTTTTAAAAAGTTTTCATGCTATTCTAATTCCAATTGAAACCAAGTCTTCATGCTATAATGTTTATAGATATGAAAAGAGAGCTACTATCTACCAAAAGGAATCTATTATCAACATGCTCAACCTTTTCAATCCTTGAAATGCATCCCATCGTCTATTTGATCTGATTAGCAATTTTGTATAAATGCCATGATAAACCTTTGATATCACATAGATACTATCATAAATTCTTATACTTATATCTCACTGTAAATAGGTCTCCATTAACAATAATGCAATTGAGTTAATGTGAGGTTAGATATTAGCCATATCAATGTGACCAAGAAGTGAAAAAGCAAATAGAGGGTGGAAAGGAAGTATATCTTCTTTGAAGGCATCTGATAAGTCTTTTTGAGGTGTTTTGATTCCATGAGGTCAATTTGAAGGGAACAAAGACTGGGATAAATAGTATAATAAAGGGGTAGAAGAAAGAAGTGAGGGTGGAGAGAGGAAGGCAATGGCATTTTATTGGGCCTAAGATGCAATATAGGGTCAAAGATAAGTATCTTTTAATCTTTTCAAATTAAAATAGCAAATTCTCTTGATGAAGCTTAATCGGAGTGGCATTGTTGTAAGGTATTCAACTTTACAGGGGCATCTTTCAAATGATGGAGCAATCAACTCCCAAGTAATGATCTGATTTCAAATATGAACTGCAAGAGCAGATTCTGATCTGATTTCAAACAGTGGAAATCTTGTTCAAATTGCAAATCTGATTTTGCATAATTCTACATAGATCTTATTTATCTTTGAACAACATCTACCCATATAATTTGGTGCAGCAACCCTTTGAAGTAGGACAAGTTGGAGAGTCATGTGATTAAAGCAAAAATAGACTTACCACTCTTTTCATTATCTTCCTTTTGTCGAAACCCAAGCAGCACAGATCTAAAACTATCCAAGAAGATTTGTAACAACTTACTAAGGAATGAATTGACAAGAATTTTCAATGAAGACTACACAATATGACACCCCCTATATTGCATCAACTGCATGTCGATCATATATTGAGGATCATGTTGATCGTGTTGATAATGTTGTTGCCATGATAGGATTTTGCAATATCATGAGCCCAGCAAGACGTTAGTTGAAAGGCATGTTCTTAACATAAGAAAACAAATATTGCACATTCTGTTAGAACACCCATATCACTTGAATGATCACATTCTACTAAAAGGCACGAGCAGCATTTTCCTGCTACTAGCATTCCACCATGATGTTTTTTTGCTAATCTCCACACTTGACTTCTTTTATTCATTTCCAAGTTTTCAACCATCTCTTGCATTCTCTTGCATTCTTGCTAAGAGAATTTCATTATCTTTACATAGGTTATAAATGTTTTGAAAAGGAGTGCTTCTACACTTAGGTGCTATATAGATTGAATGATAAATAGGGATCTTTACCTTTTATATCATTTCTGATCTTTTAGAAGTAAAGGTAATTATGGCCATGGTGATGAGTAAAAAATGCTATATAGAGAAGTAATAATGTTGGGGATTTGGATGCATTGTAATATACGCACTATATTTGTAATGTTTTACCTTGGGATTATAAAATCATTAGGATTACAATACCATTCGGATTACAATACCTTAGAATGTGGTAAATACCATTTGGATTACAATAGCTGCACTTCTCAAGTATGTGGTCTACCACTTACATATTAATGTGTTTCCTTTAACGACCGTAAACTATGTATAGGTAGAGTACTTGTGGATTTTCGAGTTGATTATTTGTCAACGGGAAATGGTTCATGCAAGTAATCATGTCAGCCATTGTATTTATCCTGAAAGGGAGAGGACTTTTGAATATTACAATAATCTCATTGCAAAATTGATTGTTGCAATTGCGCTAACGATCATTTCATCAGAGATGCAAGATGGTGATAACCATGATGTGAGGAAAAACTTACCAAGAGTACGGTACAGACTTAACATTTGTTGGGGTCTTATGACCTCTTTCACTCTGGGAATTCGCCATCTTTCATTAGTCCATTCGGTTACCTACTTTTTCCACGTGTAGGATGAATGGAGATGGTTCCAGTCGTGGCAAGGGTGTCCAGCATTCTTTCAAAGGTGGAGGCCCACGAATTGCCAATTGGACATTTGATTAGGATAGGTTTCTCATAAGGCTTTTGAATAACCACTACAATAACGATTTCGTAAACAGTTTATTCAGTAGAACCGGGTGGGTTGAGATCGTTAACGAGTTCAACTCAGAGAGCGGGTTATCCTATGTAAAGGATCAATTGTAGAACCGGTTAAAGAATCTAAAGGAGTTGAATGCTTTTGTTGCCTTGTCTAACAAAAGCAGTTGGGGTTGGAATAATCGTAGGAAATGTGCCATCCCATATGATGATAGTGCATGGGATGAGGTTCGTAAACTTTCCATCACAATCATACTTTATAGGGAAGACTTTGTGTTGTGTGTAATACATCGGAAATTCATGCAGCTTCCAGAGCATCTGAAAAAATTACGAGGGAAGACGTTTCCATACTATAAGGAGTTAGAAGTCATTGCTGGTAAAGAATCTGCAAGGGGAGTCCATTCAACATCTAGTCTTAGGCATAGTGACGTTGGCAAATTCAATGAATACAAAGGTCAAGGTGATGTGAACCTCTCGCAGATGGATTTCTCCATTAATGAGAACACAACAATGTCCTCGCAAGCACCCATCTCAAGGAACTATATTACTCCACAACAAGGACGTACATAATTTTCAATTCCTCAGGATGAGAGTGTTGGTGTAGATGTTAGGGGTAATACACCACCATCTTAGGGTCACACCGAAACCATCAAAGCACAAATCAAGAAATAGCAAGAAGGGTCGTCATAGCGGGGCCTCCTCTTCGGAAGGTGTTGATAAGGTTGCAACAATGCTGGAGGAGTTCCTCGCATTTAGCAAGAGCAAGCACCTTCGGGACTTTGAGAGGGAAGAGATAGATAACTATGTCTTAGGATTGACAACGATGCTACCTGACTTGCTTGCCGCTCTGAGATCAAGAATGGTTGCTCGCCTTTTGGATCCAGCATTTAGAGATATAATAAGGGTGCTCCTCCATGGTAATGCGGAGGATGTGGCTGAGTTGGTGAAGATGGTGATGAACGGTGATATATGACGTTTATTGCTATTGGTTGTTATATTTAAGTCATGGTTCTGTTTAGGTCAAACTTATGAGGGACTTTAAAATTTATGGTGTCTACTTAGCATGTTTTTTTCTCATTCTCAATGTAATCTCTTTTGTTTGTAATCTTTAAGGATGAACTACCTTCCCTTCATAGTTATATTGTCTTAGAATCATTGAAATGATTGTATTAAATGTTTCTCTAATGAAGGACTTCCTCTATCATTTCTTATTTCTGCAACTTTCCAATACATGGAACCTACTAGATGTTCTGTTGATAGTGACGAGTTGGGAGATTCAATCGTAGAAGTCATGTTCGAGGAAATTATGCAGTACGTCGCAGATGAAATTCAATGTTCCACACATGTCCCACACGCACCAAAGCACACCAATGATTTAAAGTGATTGGTATGGGTTAATAGAGTTTTGGAAAGACATTATGACCGTTCACTAGATATGTTTCAAATGGGTAGCTCCCATTTCATCAAGCTACGGGATATGCTGCTTGAGAGGAAATACTTGAAACCCACGAAGGAGATGCATCCAAACAAGGCCCTTGCAATCTTCTTATATGGTATTGGACAAGGTGCTACAAATCGAAACATGCAAATCCGATTTGAGAGATCATTGCGCACTATAAGTAACTACTACAAGGAAGTTGCCAAAGCAATAAAGAAGCTTCAGTTTGAGTATATTGGCATGCCCGACAAATCTGCACCAATTCCAAACAAGATAAGGAGAAATAAGGACCTTTATCCAAATTTCAAGGTTAGGTTCTTCACATCAATAACCGTAACTTTCTTGCTTATAAAGAAAATTAAATTCTAAAGCCCAATCTTTGCAGGATGTGATTGGGGCTATAGATGGCACTCATATTGAACTTAGCGTGAACCCAACGGATGCCGGGAGATATCAAAATAGACACAGTTGGTGTTTACTAAACGTAATGTGCGTTGCATCAATGGATCTCTCAATTCAGTACGTTGCTAATAGATGGGAAGGATCCGTCGCTAATATAATGGTATTTAGTTGGGCAATGCAAGATGACAATATTTCATTGCCATGAGGTCGAGTTTATCTTGTGGATTGTGGGTATGCTAATACCCATCAATTCCTCGCCCCATATAGAAATGTTAGTTATCATATCACTTAGTACAACGCTAAGGCAACACGCAACACGTATCGCAATAACGAGCTATTCAACCACTGTCACGCCAAGATTCAAAATAGCAATGAAAGATGTTTTGGTGTCTTAAAAAAGAGGTTCCTTTGCTTGAACTACCCTCTTACTCCGTTGAAGTCCATCGAGATGTAGTTGCTGCTTGTTGCATGGTTCACAACTTCTTACTAAGAGATGGGGGGCGGGATGAATTTTACAGCAAGAACTTCCAAGAGTCACAAGCTGAAGATCCGACTGCAGAGATACGACCACCTCCTAATACGGATAACCCTAGTGACACTATCTCTGAGCCACCAGTTTCTTTAAGTCAAGCAAATATTCGAAGGAGCAATCAGATTAGAGAGTCAATTGTAGATTCGATGTGGAAGGAATGGCCAAGGAAAAATGCACGATCATGAAGTTCGTGCATCGGTCATTGTTTCTCACTTTAAGTACTCATTTTGATGTTTTTGCTTCATACTTCATGATATATGATATTGTCAATGTATTTAATAATGAATGACCTAGACTCTATTTACACTTCATTTTTGAACTTACATGCAATTTGTCAACTTCTAATATTGGATGTGTCATGACACAATTTCAGGTATGGAGACTGCTCCTTACTACGCTGGAGGAGACTGGTATCACAGACATCAGTGCCTATGTTATGAACCATGCAAGCTAGTTTTCAAATTGGAAAACGTTCAAAGTCAAGATTCTCTAGACTGTTTGTTTTATATGTGTCCTCGGAGGGATGGAGTAAGTGAATCAAATAATCCCTTCATCCTTATAATACGAATTGAATTAAGCTTATGGATTGTTATTTATTTCAATCCAGGGTTGCAACTACAAACAACCTATTTGAGAGAACTTTCCCAACTTCCATACACTGAAGGCCGAGCGTAACTTCTTAGCTCGCTTGTATGCGAAGCTAGAGGCAAGAACTAGCTTAAGGTAGCGTGCAGAACTGCAGAGGGCATACGCGGAGGTGGAACGTCTGAAGTTTAAGTTGCAGGAATTGAGAGCGAAGATAGACACCATGGTCGATGATCTCATGTCTTCCATAGAGAGCATTAACTGCGATTAGTTAATGCATCCTCCTATTGCATAATGTTGTTCTCTATCAAACTTTTTAAGCATTTCAGAAGTTTTACTTTTCTTCATGATCATCTTCTTGAGAACTTGTTGTCATGATCTATTAAGGATAATACCTCTCTACTATTGTGTTTCATTCCATATTTTCAAATTAGTTATCTTAATTTCTTAGCTCACAGGAATGTCTACGTCACAAGGATTAATAACAATTGAAAGGAGATGCAATTGTGGACACGTGGTGGAACTTTTCTTTGAGGAAGAAACAACTATAGATAATATCTTAGATGGGTAGAATTATAAGTGTCTTTACAGAAATAGCATAAGATGCAATTTCGAAATTACTATCATTTGATTGAAATTCCTAGTCAAATCCCACATTAACTTCTTCGTTTTAGGGATGCGGATTTCGAAAATCCCCTCTCAAGTTTCAACCAACGTTGAAATTCCAAAAGATGGAGTTAACGTTCATGGCCTACATGTATTACGATAAATGTTGCAAGCACCGAGAGGAGAAAAGGAAGATGATTGAATTGAAGCAGCAATTACATTTCTTAAGAAAAAAATTACCAAGCAATAACTATGAAGGTTAATTGCACCATCAAATAATTATGAGTAAATAGTTCCTTATAAATTAGCAGATGCAAATCTCAATGTACCCGTTAATATCACGTATTGTATGATGAAGAGGTTTCTGTAAAAGACCTAATCACTGTTTAGAAGGACAGTTCTTTTTAAGATATTTTTTCTTCATGAATAATTCTCGACTATTATCTAAGTTGAATGCCATTTTCGAAACTTTTTACCGTAGGAATTGAAGGTTCCTACTTGTACTAGGAGGGGTGAGATCAGCGTGACGAAAAAATGCGGAATTGAAAATATATAAAGCAATCTCACAAAATAAGCAATCACAAAATGTACACAGGAATTTTTAGGTGGAAACCCAAACCGGGTGAAAACCACCACCTAACCCTCTCGAGTTAGGATTTTCCGATCAACCTAGTTGATCAAATCCACTAACCGAATCACTTTGAAACGAGGGTGATTCAACCTCAGTACAACCACGCTACAAGTACGAGGGTAGCGTTCCTCAACCCCTTCTCTCCACGAGAAGGATTTTGTCCCACGAAGGAGACGGGAATTCGCAAAGCGAATACCCAACCAAAAGACAAAGATAAAAGAAACAATAGTCCTATAGAGCCAACAAAATAATTAAACCTAGCTTCTATAGGAAATAGGAAACTCCCCTTTGCAAGGAGTGCGTCGACGATGACGCGGGTGCGTGAGCCACGCGACGGCGCAACTTCGCTCTCGTAGACAACGGCGGGAGAGCGGGTGCGCAACGGTTGGATGCTCTCAAGATGTAGAACTTGAGCTTAGAGAGCAAGAGCTTCTTGGACACAAGAGTGTGAGAGTGTATAGCTAAGTGTGTCTTGTGTCTTTCTTAGTGTGTATCTTGTGTTTTTGTGTTGCAAAGGCTCCCCTCTATTTATAGAGGCCTTAGGAAGGCTTTGGAAGGCTTAAGAAAGGTTCTATAGCCGTTGGGTGCAAAGCCCAAGAGAATCAGGCCGAAATCAGGACAATGATTACATTTGACAGGGTTATCAGACGTCTAACTCTGGCATCAGACGTATGGAAGGCCACTTTAAGACGTCTGATTTCAAGGTCAGACGTCTGATTCTATGCGGGTTTCTCCCTGACTTGAATCAGATCTAAACAGGGTTTTTGTGCAAGTCCATCAGACGACATACAGGACGTCTGGCACTATGTCTGGACGTCTGGAAACCTACTTTTACTGTGGGAATTGATTTCCAAACGTTGCAACGGCTAGAAAATCTCTGAGAAGAGATTTTGGGTCAGCCGAGGCAAAACGGTCATTTATCAGACGTCTGTAAAGTCCTATGGACGTCTGATAAGGCTCTAACGGTCATAATCTTGAGTGTTTTCTAAGCCAGCCAACGGTCCACTAATTGGACGTCTGGCAAAGTCATCAGACGTCTCCTAAGACGTCTGGTCTAATGTCTGGACGTCTGATTTCATCAGACAGAACTAACTATGTCCAGCCTAACAGTTATCAGACGTCTGAAACAACAGTCAGACGTCTTACAATGCTTTATCAGACGTCTGATATGGGAATTAGACGTCTGGAAGTGCTGTTTGAACCCTATATTGGTTTTCTAAGTATTCTACAGAAAACCTAAGTATCCTAGGGTTGTGCCGGTGTTCCTAGGACTACTGTTAGGGTTCTTTGAGGCTCTTTAACATAATTTCTAAGGAAAATAAAGAGCAAGAAAAATAAAGATAAAAGTACATGAAAGGATTAAAAAGAATCTATCCTATTCTTCTTGTCTTCTATCTTCAATCTGTCGCTCCACGCGAACCTCCTCTGTTTTCCGTCAAGCTCCTCCAATCCGTCCTGGATGCGAGCTCGAACTCCGTCTAAACACGTCTTCGTTTGCAATTGACCTGAAATCTAGGACTCAAATTGCAAATGTTAAATAACACGTGTTTTGTTATCATCAAAACAAATGATCGTGGTGCTCTAGCACCAACAGGAATGGCATCTTTTAGGGGTTAAATCATTCAAAAGGATACGTGCCTCATTACAGCATTAAGAAATTTGAAACAAGATGGAAACTTTGTTAATGGTACTTTCACAAGAAGTACTTAGCACCTTCTGAGGGATCACATGGAATACCATTTCAATGAGGAGATCCCACTTACTAAAATTATAAATCGCTGGAAGTTTCTGAAGAAAAACTATCAGTTAGTGATGGAATTATTAGCTGAGAAGACATAGACATGGGATATCAAACAACATGTCATCGTCCCAGATGATCCAACCCAGTGGGTAAATGTAACATTCCTTCCGTCTAGCATTCTTCTCTTTATTTACCTTCTTGCAAAAATAGGTTAATGTCAAGTACAGAAGGTTACGAAGTCTTCAATTTCCATTCTTGAAAAATATAGATGAGCTCATCGATTAATTTTCATGTTCGTTTGATCCTTGCTGGGATCTACTCATTTGTATATAGTTTTACGATAGAAATCTATCTTAATTTACTGGTTATTATGTAATAAGCATAGTGACTGATAATTTCTTTTCAGCAACTTTGGATATTATTTTTTATTTTTTCTTTTTTTTGCTTATTGAATATTTATGAATGCTATGTGCTTACTTTAAATATTGCTTTCTTTTACAATCTCGCAAGTTATGTGGTTTTCTTTGTATATATATTTCTTATTTTTGTTCTCATATAGATTACTAATGTATTATCTTCCCAAGATTTCTAATACGGCTGTGGTCGGCTCCCTCTTGGTGGTGTTATAAAGATTACGTTCGTTGTAGTATATTGCAAAAAACGATCACCAGTTTAATTTATTTATTATTCGAGATTTAGATTATTCCGAGGTCGAACTCAGGGAGCACACGTCATTCTAGAAATATATAAGTTCACAATATTGTTATAAAAATTTAAGAGAGAGAGAGAGCAAAAATTTCTCTTTTTCTTCTTCTCTCCTTTCTCTTGGCTTCTTCTTCTTCTCTCTTCTCGCACTGTGCTTCTTTCTTTCAGCAGCTGCAGTTCTTTTCTTTCTCTTCCTTTTCTACCTTTCCCTTTTTCGGACGTCTGATTCTCTAAATCAGACGCCTTATTGGCCCTTTTGCTACAGTGCCTCCTTCTTCTTTCTTCTGTTGTCTTCTCTTCTTCTTCTTTCTTCTTCAGCAGTTCCTTCCTTCTTCGCCTTCCTTTTCTCTGCTCCTCCTTTCTTCTTCTTTTTCTCTACTGCTGCTTCAGCGGCTAAGTCCTCGCCGCCCGCTCTTCCTCTTCTTCTTCTTCTTCACCTATTCCCTGCACACATGCGAACGCAAAACCTACCCCTACCCTTTCCCGCATCTCTCTCTCTCTAAATCTCTCTTTGGTACGCTCTCCTAGAGCAGGGTAATCAGGTCGGTCGTGTGCCCGGGTCCAGGCGCACCAGCGTGTGTGTGGTGCGCGAGGAGTGCATAGGTAGGATAATCGAATCGCGGGTCAGGTCCGCATGGGCAGCGCCGCGGACGAGACCCGGTGAGTGAGGGCGAGGGACCTCATCCCAGTGTTTCGAGGCGATAAGTCAGGAACACTTTTTCAATTTATGTGTAGGCGCGCACTCACACACTTCCGAGGTGGGACTAAAGTCCCACCTGCTGCTTCGTGCTTCTGCAGGCAGGAGGCTCGAGCGATTTGGGGCAGCAGCTGAGGCTTACAACCCCAATTGAAGACTTGGACACGCTCGCGCCTCAATTCCGCATTGCCTGGGGCTTACGCCTGGAGCGGATGGACCTGAAGAAGCTCGCAAAGCAGCTTTGACTTGCTCAACAATGGCGACGAGCACTTGGGTCCTGAAAACACTAAAACGGCCTTGCGGCCACGTCAAAAGGCTCAGGGAGGTTCGCCAAGGTGTGGCGAGTGTGCAGAGGTGGTCAGTGAGACGTGAGAGTGCCTGTGGCCGTGCGCCTAGGGCACACTACGTGCGTGAGAGTGTGTTCGGGGGGTGTTCTGGAGGTGTGGCGTGGTGAATGGAGTGCGGATTTAGGGTCAGTGAGGTGTCGCGGTGCTTAAGAGGTAGTTGGCGAGGCGGATGGAGGCATGGAGCGGTGGGAACGCCTCGTCGGAGGGCGGCCGGAGATGGAGAAGGTGGCGATAGACAATGGTGGTCGGTGGGTGGAAACAGCAAATTAATAAGGGGGAAATAAAGGATAGAGTAAGGGGAAGAGTGTTTACCTACTTAACTAACGAAAGGGGAGGAGGAGGCGCTCAGCGCGTGCCTGCTGACACCGGAGACGAAGATGCCTAGAGGGGGGTAACGGTGACGAGGAGGAGGTCAGGAAGGTGCTAGCTGGTGCGGCTTGGCACGGGAGGACGAGGCGAAGTGAACTCTGCTGCAGGTATGGCAGCAGAGCGACAAAGGGGAGGAGGAAGGGTCACTGGAGCCTGCGGGCGCTTGACCGGAGGAGGAGAAGACGAAGTTTGGGGGTTTTCCTCGGCCAAAACAGGCTTGAGACGATCGAAGAGCCCTGTCGTCCCTTAAATAGCAGCTGGCGAGAAGAGAATTTCGAGGAGAGATCGTGGAGAGCTTGCCAGAGTTGGCCGGAAATGGAGACCCATTCCTCTCACATATTCGCACGAGAGGAGTGGGCAATGGCAGGACATGGGAGGGGGTCCCTGCGAAAGAGGACGACGCAGGGAACCCCCCTTTCGTTTCTGAGAGCGACTCCCATACCTTGCGCGGCGCCATCCTCCGTGCAAGATCGCCGGAGGTATGGGTAGCTGCGTGGGGTGGCAGAGGGACCATTCTGTAAAGAACGAAAGGGAAGATGGGGGGCAAAATGCAAGGGTTCAAAAAAGATAAGGGTCGAAAAGTAATTCAAGAGGACCAATTTGTAAAATAGGTCAAGATGGCCTTCCCTTAGGTCCAAATTTTGGTATAAACCTAATTTGAACCTAAGGAATCTAATTGTGAAGTTTGATTTTAGGTTTGACAACGTTTAACGGTAAATTTGCACAAAAACTCAAATTAGGTCAAAAATTAGGTATAGTTCTCAATTTAGGTCAAGACGGGTTCCACTGGCCAAATTGAAGGTTCTAAACCCTAGGGGATGTTTTTTCCATGAATTTTCGAGGGTTTATTTGACTTTTATCTTGTTAGGAACTTCGTAAATTAAAGCGGATTTATTTTTAGGGTTACAGAATATCATTTAATTCCTACAAGTTGCTATAACCCTTTTCGGATTAGGTCATCCCACTTTCTTTCTTATTAAGCCCATTTGACCTGTGTTTAGACCCTTAGACACCCCGTTTGTGTACTGCATTAGTAAAATTACAGTTTTACCCCTTGTGTGTTGCTTTATATTCAGATTTATATTTCTTTTATTTAGGCTTCCCCTTGGATTTTGTAGGAGCTTTTGTATACTTATTTAGGTCAAAATGTGCTAGTTAGGACTCATGATGAGGCTCTCATCAGGCTACAGGAAGCATTACAAAAAATTTTACAAGGGTTATATATGCAATGATGAAAGCTTCTAACGCTTCAGGGCAAACCTATTAACCAATTGGATGGTGTTGGTTTGGCTAGCTGGTGAAAATTAAGCCAGGCAACCCCAGTTAATAGGTTTGCATACGTAAGACGGCTGCAGTGCAGCAATCCTATGCAACACAAAAGGTGACGGTTAATTGTGTTTACATGGCATGAATGGCTGCAACGTAGCAACCCATGCAACACAAAATTTGAGGGCTAAATTTTTTAGACCATCCATAGTTGATAGAATTTGCCTGATACTAGCATTAAAAATTTCTCCAATGAAGCAATCTGAGTCTACTGTAAATTTAACAATCCTTTTTTATTGCCTACCCAAATGTATCATTACAGGTTAGTAATTTTACACCTACAATTTCCTACTTATATATCCATGAATTAAGGTATCCGTTAATTTACACACAATGCATTTAACTTGTTTCTATAGGTTTGATTTTCTTATTAATTACAAGTAATCATCACTTCTTCAAGAAGATATGAAAACTTCTCATGGTTTCCCAGATAAGTAAACAAAAATATATACTATAATTACTTAGCTTTCCATTTATTAAGGATTTTGAGACGAAATCTCATAATATATTTCTTTTTGTTTAAGGTCATGGATTGCAACACTTGCCTCTTTGAAAGAATTTTTCATATTTACTATGCCAAAGATGAAAACCTCAAATGTAGATCAAACCTACTCATAACTTAGATTGTTGAAGGGAAATCCAAATCAATTTTTGTAAAAGAATAATATCTTTGTTTTATTTAAGTTATTTTTATTTCTCAATATAATATGTCATACAGCAATGTCACTTGTAACATGCTTTATGATTCACATGAATTGAGTAAGTTGTGAGTAATTACAAAGATTTCACTCAAATGGTTCATTATCTTTTTCTTATTTCTATTATTTATATTTGGTAATGTAATATGTAATGCTGCAATGTTTCTTGTAACAAATTTGATTAATCACATGACAATAGAACAAAAAATTTCCCCAATACAAGTTAATTTTCTTTTGTATCTGTCATTCAACCTTTCCAATTAAAATATTATTATTAAAATAAAAAACAACTCCAACTAACTTACCTACCATCCCAAGAGCAAACATGTCTTTTGCCACTTTAACCCCCATTCCTAAGGCATGTTTGGTAAGGGGGATAACCCATCAAAATAGGGATTAACCTTGTTTGGTGGAATGATATTTTGACCCGAGTTAAAAAGACTTAACCCGAGATAAGTTATTCTGGAACTGATGTGGGATAAGTTTTTTTTATGAGTTATCTCATGTGTTTTCACAAGTTAACCTAGAAACTTTCCAAACAGTCACAAGTTAACCCATTATGATAACCTTTATGACTTCCAAACAAAAATAGAGGATAATCCAGCTGCAAAAAAGTTATCCTATAAAATTTATCCCTCCATCTAAATTAGTCCTAAGTAAACACCTTCCTATCAAATTACAGGATAACCTTCATTTCTAACCTCCATTCAGTAAATACAAATAGAGATTAACCCCTATTTGTAAGTAAATACAAACAAAGGTTAACCCCTATCACAAATTTACCAATCCGAGTTAGTTAATCCATGGCGTAAACTAATCCTAAGGTATCAATCGGGTGACCGATTCATGGATCTGCACCCAAACACGGTTGAGTTTCTACGTTAAAACCTGAAGCCAAATCCAAACTCAAACAAGTCAAGGGTTATGCACCCATTCTCACCCATTCTCGTCAGGCTGAGTAGACTCGGATTTGGTTTGGACCCAAGCCTGCATCCCTAATCTTAGAGCAAGCAAAAAAAAAATTGAAATATGCAACCTTCGTAATCTCGCGACCTCCGTATCATTTATAATATTTTAATCTAAATTTAATATTTATAAATATTAAAATATTTATAATATTTTAACATTCGAGTGACTTGAGGAATAGTCGGGACAACTTTTCCATGTAACGCAGCATATATAGATTGATTTTCATACTTTTCAAAGATAGGATTTTCAAGAAGAAGCATTTCTTTTGTTCGGTTAATTAATTAATCTCCAACAAAGGCCAAGTTGCCTATGCTTAAATCAAGAGTGTCCCTTTGATCTATTTAGTTTACCATTATGCCTTCAAACCGAAGCTCTTTCCAAGTCCGTCACTTTGTTATAGCCCAGGCTCCTTGTTGGGGTAGGAGATAGATTTTTGTGTAGATGCGTTAGGTTAAAAGAGTTTATTTCAAGTAAATGTTAAAAGAGTTAACTCTCTATATTCTGATTAGCATTTGGCAATGTGTGAAAGGACATGAGTACATAAAGATATGTTAGAATCCATTTTACAACGTGCGATTCCTATTCAAGTTTCTGTTTAAAAAAAAAGAATAAAAATAAAATACAATAAAATATATTAATTAAAAATCAGAATCAACAGATTAAAAATTAGAATCAATCGATTAAAAATAAAAATAAATCAATTGAAAATCAAGTATATCGAATCAAAGTCAAGACATATCGATTGAAAATAATTATCAATCGATTGAAAATTAAAATACATCAGTTAAGAATAAAAAAATATCAATTAAAAATGAAAATATACCAATATATTTTAACTTTTTATTGATTGTAAATTAATTTTTATTTAAAACGTGATTTTTCATCTATGTAAAGCGATTTTTTTACTAGAAAAATAATTTTCATCTATGAAAAATGATTTTCACCTATGTAAAATTAAAATATATCGATTAAAATCATCACCTTTACTTTATGCATTATAAGACACATTGCAACATATTTCTTTTTTAATTTTTCACATAAAAAAAAAAACCTTCACTGCTAATTAAAAGCACCAACTGAAAGTAAAATTATCTGGGTGTTCCAAAGTCCACGTCTAGATGTCCTGCCAACTGATATTGACCCTTCCACAGAGGGGAAATGAGAAGAAAGTTGTGGATGATATCGTACATATATGCATGTCATGGAGAATATTCGAGAAAGCCCAACAGCAAATCAATGAACTTAATCGTTTGCCGAACCATTCAGGCAAATTAAATATATTCGTCCTTGCCTTTGAAGAATTCACGGAATATATATACATTCCAAATTAATGCCATTGTCAAGAAGATCCATGCCAAACTCTTATTTAACACCTATCCATTATATATATATATATATATATATATATATATATATATATATAGAGGCCAATTGCACGGCGATTATATATATGTATTTACGTATTCCCTTTTAGTCTCTTCCTGTAAGCAGAATGAATACCCTCAACCTCACCTTCCTCCTCCTACTGATTGCCATTACCTCATCTCTCATTTCGGCCAAACCACTGCGCACACTGTGCTTCAATTCTGGTGGAAGCTACTCCCCCGACGACCCTTACGCGCAGAACCTGGACAATTTGCCAACCACTCTCCTTGATAGCGTGCAACTCACTACTGGCTCCGCCTCTGCCACCAATGGCTCGGAACCCTGGGAGTCAACTGGGCTCGCCGACTGCCGGGGCGATGTCTCGCCTCACACATGCAAGGCCTGCGTAAAAGAGGCCATCTACGAACTCCGCCAGCGCTGCCGAAGCCAGAAGGAGGCCATTTCGTGGTATTGTTGTAACAATCCAAGTCTAATTAAACTTAGAGTTTAACCGAGAAAATTTTCTAGATTCGGCAACTTGTTGAATATGAACCTAATTGATCCAAGGCAATCACTCAAAACATATACTCAATTAATTAATCTCGATCATCTTATGTGTATCCGTCCCACTACTCATTTTTGTGAGCTTCCTATGCTGGATTACTTTTGAGATGTGTTTCAGGTACGATCACTGCATGGTCCGCTACGTCACGAGGAACTTCTTAGAATCGTTGGAAGACGGGCATAGGATCGATCTTTCAAACCACACAATGGTGCCAGACTCCGCATACTTCAACCAGCAGGTAGGGAACCTGTTAAAGCTGGTAATGTACGAGGCCTCCGACTCCAACGACGAAGAGAAGATGTTTGCTACTGAATCCGTGGACGTGATCGTCAGCAGACTCTCTATGCCTTGGCACAGTGCTCAGAGGACATATATGATTGCAAGAGGTGCTTGCAGGATACACTTGCCAACTTCCCTAAATGTTGTGATGGGAAGATAGGTGGAAGGGTGCTTGCACCCAGCTGCAACTTTAGATATGAGCTCTATCGTTTCTACTCATGATGTGAGTCGTTTGTGTGCACCTTCCTCGAACGATCTGATGTTTAATCAAGGGAGCTGCCTACGCTTAAATAAATATAAATAATAAAGTGTGTGGACGCTACAAGTAAGGGCCCCACTCAGCGTAATACTTAAGATGCAGTAGTGGTACCGTGTTGAAGAAGATCTGCATGAAAATTATAATGTTTCGTGAACGTTAATTATATACCTTTAATCCCGTATTAGAAGTGAATTCAGAGTAGTACACTTCAGATCAAGGGGAAAAAAAAAAGGTTATTTCTTTTCGGGGAAAATTAATGAATTAATTGTATCGGAAAAGGTTATACACACGTGCGTGCGCCCTCACCCGATCCAAGTCCAGGTGAAAATCAATTTGTAACTGAAAATTAGGCTTCTAATTGATTTTGTAGGTTAATTAGTTTTGTGGACCAAACACACAACACTTTCTACTCCACTCTCACATCTCTCTCAAGATGCATACAACACAGATTGGTTGATAAATCCATAATTTGATCCATCAAATTGCCTTGGTTGAATTCTTCTAAAGTGATTTTCGAAGACGTTCAAGTTTAGGGTGCTTCAATTCTTAGAGGGGAATCGTCGTATCCTGAAAGAAGCTCGTTAGCCCCTAATGCATTGGTATTGTATATGACGATGCTTTTTCTAAGAGAGTCATGCTCGAAACACTCGCACAACTAAAATACCCATGCAAAACTTAGGAGGAAAGTCAGGAGACAACAAGTGAACAGATATGTTGGGGCAGGGTGGCCCACTTGCATGCTCGCATGTGGTTCTCAATCTCACCTCTTACTCTTTACTACACAAGTTATGGTAACCAAAGTCCTTTTATACCTCATTCGAATTTTGCCCAATTTTCATATGACACTAAAGTTTCCACCCAATTCTCTTTAATTTCAACATCAACTTTCAATGTCATCACTCTATTAATGCATCCTAATCGATATATTTAGCCTCCTAAAATCAACACATTCCATACTCTCATTCGCTTTAAGTATGGGAACCCTCAACCTTAAGTTCCTTCCATTACTTATTGCCTTTAGCCTCATTGGTGTTACTTAATTTAGTCGATCCTCTCTACATAGTACTATATGCTCCAATTTTGGTGGAATTTAAGTACTCCACTACCAACCCTTACGTGCAGAACCAAAATATATATATAACTAGTGGGCAGGCCTGCGCTTCGTAGCGAGAGAAAAGAAGTAGGTGGATGGTGGTGTTCGGCTATAGGGGATTGGGGGTGGAGATAGGGCGACAAGAACTCCACCTCCACTTCCTTCTTCCCTCTCCTTCCTACAACTCCTCCACATGGCTCCTTCCACCTTCCCCTCATTCCAACGACGATAAGAACTTTTAGGATCGCCTTCAAGATCCTCTCACACCCACCTTTACCCCCTACTCTCTGAGAAGATCATGCTCCTCCCGTAATTGTCCCTACGCCATCTTCCTCGAGGCTGCCCTCTCACCTCGTTGAGCACCAACCTTCCCCCACCATAGGTGTGCTCGACAAAGAGAGAGATGGAGTGTATGTGTCATGTGTGTGTCTGTGAGAGAGAGAGAGAGAGAGAGAGAGAGAGAGAGAGAGAGAGAGAGGTTAGACCAGGTATTCTTGTGTGTAAGATTGAGAGAGTGTGTGTGAGTACATGGGTAAGTGATCGAGAAAGAGTGATCGTGGTGAGTGAGTGAGTGAGTGGGCGACCGACTGGCAGAGCGTGTGTATGATATCAAGAGTGAGTGGGTGAGTGAATGAGTGGGTGAATGGCAATGTGTGTGTATGCATGTGCGAGATCAAGAGAGAGAGAGAGAGAGAGATTGAGCAAGTGGGAGAGTGAGTGACCTATCAAGTAGAGTGACTTGTGTGGGTGAGAGAGAGAGGTTGAGTGGGTGTCTTAGTGACCGTATGTGTCTGATCAAGAGAGGGTGGGAGAGAGAGGGTAACAAGAGAGAGATGTTGGAAAGTTTCGGGTTCCCGATTCGATCCCCGGTTTCCCATAGCATCATGGAAGTGTGAAACACAAGCATTTAAAACTTTTCTTCGAATCAAATACTCGGGTCGATGCCCGTAAAAACGTAAATAACGAAAATAAGAAACAATAAACTTATGTAACCAAAATCACATGAAGAGATCTAGTATCTCTCCATTTCGAAATCCTCACGAGTAAGAAATATACATGTGTGTGGCATAGCACAACACCCCACATGTTGTACCTCCTCAAATAAGTCCAACCTCGCGGGCTTCCTTCATCACAACAGGCGAATGAGGTCCTTCACGTTGAGGATGACTGATTCTGATGTGTACAACGTGAACACTTCGTGTCTCGTGAACTTCTTCACGATCGGGGAAGCAACCATCACCTCGAAAGCCACCAAGAAAGGGCCTAGAGGATCAATCCTCACTACCTAGTTGTAGCAAGTTGACCTTCATGAAGCCTTGATCAACTTGCTTCAATATAGAGAAGAGATCAGAAGGCCTTCAGTCAAATCAAGATCAAAAGGCCTTCCACGTAGTAGTAGCAGGTCAACTTGCTTGCTTGCCTACAAGAAGACTTGCCATACTATGTAGCAAGTTGGCTCCTTCTCTTGCAAGCAAACTTACTACTACATCAAGAGCACCCCACGACCATCAGGATCAAGACCCTTATGTCATGTTGTAGCAAGTTGACACGTATCTTCACAAGAAGGCTTTATACCATGTAGCAAGTCTTCTCCCTTTGCCTCCAAGAAGTCACAACAGAAGAAGATGAATCAAGCGAAGAAAAGCCAACTTTTTTGTAATTCTCTTTGCTAGGTGATTAAGCCACTCAATCAACTAATTTGATTTATTCTAATTGGCATCAAATTTAAGGTTTCCCTTTTAACTTGGGAGATATTTGTAGGGTCATTAATTAAATCTTAATTTGGTGTGAACACTTGAATCTCCATTCAATGGTTAAGATTAAATCCCACTTGATTTTGCAAGATTGGCCCATAACACTTTACGAGATATTTAGTATCTCAACATTAATTAATTGCAATTCAACCTTGAAATTTTATACCTAATCAAATTAGGTATAATTAATTGCTAAATTGAACATAATTTAACTCTTTAAATCGATTCAATCAATCTAATCAAATAGAAACACACAAAAATGATTATTACTTTCATCACGGTAATAATCAAGCACTTAAAATCAGAGGAATTATAACATTATACCTCTCTCAAGTATTCCAAATACCCATGAATTTTTTTAATTGGAAGACATATGTAACCCTTGAAATTGAATCCCAGATTTATTGTTCATCCAATAACGGGTTATATACTTTGCACAGTCTTTTCATACTATTGAGATGAGAACAAGAACCAGATCTTCCCTTAAAGAACTGTCTTATTCTCTTCATATATGGATCTGATCAAGACCTTTATAATTAGGTATGAAATTTCCTACTTCCAGTATACATAGAGCGAGCTCAAGTCTCCCATACACTTACGACAGCGAACCTGTGTGATCCCTTCAAGAGATCACATGTCTCCTATGCCCTCATACGCACACTAGATTTCTAGTTTCAACACTAAGGTGGGTGTATTTTCTATCAATCCATCAAATGTGCATATTTAGACATAGAGACACATCTATCTCAGGTAAAAAGATACACCTTCTTCATGACAGTGATAAGAGAACTTTCGCATCTCCATCTTGTTAAGTCAACTCCTTGACTCAACTCGCATGATAGCCCCAAATCTCTATTCCAATGTAGAGGATGTGCATCAACAGCATCAGTCAAGTAATAATCTCTAGAGATGAATGTCACTCTTCTCATACTAAAGCAATAATTGGATATCATGATAGTTCTTGATAACTTATCAAAATTCTCAATCTAGACTGAATTCTTCGATACTTGTTATCAATACAGCCAACATGGCACAGTATATTATCCAAATTGTACTGAAAAATCCATCTAACTATATTAATGTGTCAACATGATCTAACACTCAAATTTGAATCATCGATTGTGTAATTCGATTCAGGTTGATTCACTTAGGATACATAACTCTAACAAGACAAACAAAGATCCAGAGAGAGGGAGAGAGAGGGAGAGGTCCACTCCCCCTTTGATGAGGTCCAATGAGGTCTTAGTTTGACCTCAAGCCTTCGCTTTGGCCTCTGCTTTAATGAAGACTGACGAAGTGTAACAAGTTGAAAGGAGACTCGAAATTCGTTGAGGTTCAACAAGGCCCATCCCTGTTCGATGAGATGTGGAAAGGGGAGGGGCAGGAAGGTAAAAAGAGGAGGACAGAGGAGGTGGAAGAGGGTGGGTGAGAGAAAAAAAAAAAGAACCAATGGTAAAAAGAATGAATTTTCCTTACTTTTGGATCTATCACAATTAACTTTGACGAAGCTAATAAATGGAGTGACAATTTTGAAAAATAACATCATGCTTCTAATGAGACATAAATCAATATTGAGAATACAATGACTGACACATAATTTTCAATAGTCATTGTGACATCTCTATCAAGAATCCTTAAAAAAACAAAAGTGCCAGGAGTGCCAAAAAAATTTAGGGCAAGTGATGGGCGTAAATGCAGGTATTTCTTTATGGTTACCTCTTAGATATTAAGGCTTGTCGATTAATTGTTGGCCTAATTAGAATTCTCTTACATTTTTTTTTTTTTCATATCTCAAAATCCCGTACTTTCGAATTGGAAGATGTTGCTCACATTTTAGTCGTGGTGTATGATTGCATGGCCTCTCCAACTCTTCCTACTTGCTGGCAGATGGTCCCCGTCCCTACCCACTAGATTATTTTGTCCCCTAAATGCCAAGTTGGTTGCGAGTATTCCCCACAATTTCACCATTTTGCACTTTCTTTAAAAGAGTTAACAAAGTCAAAAAAAAAAAAAAAAATTGCATCTCCCAGTGCAAATGGGTCATATTTAATTAAATTCATATTCATTTACAAAATTCAAATCTATATCCTACCCATTTATCAATTAGATAGGAAAATTGAAACCCATATCCATACACATACCCATCTATTCTTCAAATACCTAATAACCCATCAAGTATCCATTTATAAGGACCTTACAATCAAACCACACTCACAATAAAGCCAAACAAGAAAAAAAATTGATAACATAATTAGTTGCTGATATGCAATGAGATTCAAATCATATAATAATCATATCATTCATAACATACATAGAACATATAAAAACTTTTAACCAATAAAAGAATAACTACATACTATACATAGCATAAAAAGTCAAGAACATAGACATAATATAAATTGGATATATGAGTCAAGTTAACCGGTATGGACCTAAATCCATACCTAAACCTGACTTGTTTTTTTTTGATAAAACCCAAACATGAACCCGAATTCAAACAGGCCAAAATTGACCCTTTCTTTATTTTGGATTGAGTTGGATCAGATCCAAGTTAAGTTGACTAAAACTTGCATCCCTACTCTTGAAGGCATTGAGTCATTGGTCAGAGCAATCAATGAAATGTCTAATTGGTTTGGGCAAGTTGGCCAGATGGACAAGATCAACTTTGTCTTTAATAACTAATAAATCAACTTTACTTGCTTCCATGAGAGATGAGATAAGATAATGAATCCTCCTGATGTCGACATGAACTACATATGGTTCAAGATTTAAGGTGATCCCTATAATAAAGAAAGAGAGGAACGAGAATGGAAGTGGAAAACTAAACAGCTCACCCTTTAGAGAGGTGAACAAGAAGGTGAATTTGAACCAGCCCCGAAGTTAATTTCACCTTGTAAAAAACATGATTGGTGCTTGGCATGATCGTCTGCCATAAGGCCAAACATGCAAGCAAGATCCAAAGTCCTCTTGTTTTCTCTTTGATAAGTTTCCAAAATCAGAATAAATACCAACTAAAATGGAAGAACTGTAACACGAACACACGACTTGGAGAACAGTGGGACTCATTAGAAGTGAAATGACCCTGAGCTTAGCTGGAGGAAACATTTTTTTAAAAGTTTCTACAGAGCCCAAAGGTGGAGGAGGCACTAATTATTGAAGACGATAGACAAGTATAAACTTGAACTACAAAGAAATGGTATTGGATCATAAGGGTCAAAAAGGGCAAACACTCGTTCTGAAAATCAAAACCAGCATTCTTAAAACAAAAGCAAGGAGTTGAGCAGATGCCATTGGTTTACTTGTTTGAGCAGGGACCTCAGAATCCTGCATAGACCATGGTTTAAATTTACCCTTTTTAAGAAAATAGGCAAACATAAAAGTATGAATCCAGCAGTTAGTTCATGTAGATGGAATAATTACAGAAACACGAGCAATTATCCATCCTTAGGGATGGAAACATATTGAATTCAATTAGTAATGAAGTAGAGCTCAAACTATATACAATTGGGTGATTGAGATATCTCAAAAACCTGATATTGCGACATATATACCACTATTAGTTCCATTAATCCTTTTTTGCAGCTAACAAGTTACAATAAGAGTTGACAAAAGCTGCACAAATACAAAATGGAAGTAGCATTAGAGCATTAAAATTTCAACTACGGCATCCTATCATATAAGCTGGAAAGGAACAAGCACTTCATTCAGATTCTGGCCAGTCAGTAAGCATATTGTTGCAAGATATTTCATCCATGGCCACCAAAGGATGACAACCTTTTCAGATGTTCAGCAATGATTTTCGTGGTTTAAATATTTCAACGTAAGAGAAAAAAAGACTGAGACAAAAATAGGTACAGCAGCAGTTGCTGAGCTACTGATAAAAGAAACATATTACGCTTAATACAGACAAAACCTGTGAGGATAGAAGATATACCAATCACAAGCTATACGATATCCCAAGCTCCGATGATCTGTAAGAAGCTGTCTCCTTGAATGGTTCTATGGAAAATGCTGCCACAAATGGAAATGATTTAAATTCCATGGACACAGGTTAAGGTTGATAGAAGCTATGGTCTCACCTCCTTTAGGGTTTGCACACCACCACAAAGCATGGAAGAAGTGCTCGCGGATTAAGCAAATATAGTTCTTCGATGTTTGCATAAGGTCCGACCTTTCCTGCTAGGGAATCAAATCCCAACTGACCTGCAAATTCTTGTAAGTTACCCAGTGGTCTGTGCACCCTTCCAGCTATGACTCTGCAAACCAATAAAGCTTTTCTAATTGTCGGGTTATCTTCATATATCTCAAGAGAGTCGAAGGCCCTTCCACTGGTGGAAGTAGTGAAGACTCCAATACCATTTTTAATTTCCTTCTTTGTGGAGAATCCATTTCTTATTATGCGGCACACGCTGCACTTATCAGATGAACAGAGGTTCGAAGACCCATTCGTGCCTAGTGAGCATGTTAAGGTTGTCCCATAGAATCTTAACAATTCATTGCCATCGGCCAGGCAGCGAGGGTGTTTTTTCGGAAGCTTGCTGGCCTTGAGCTTTACCATCTCCCTGTATTCTTCGAATCGAGCAAGAGTCTTCTGTGTGTTGTGGACCTTTAAGACCCGCTCTATCCTCCCACAGTTTGTCTCGGATTTCAACCAGTTTGTTCTGCATATTATCTCCACAATCTTCCTAGAGGAGTCACCCTCAGCAAGCTCAGTTACTGCAAAAACATACAAAAAGAAGACATTGATGAATTAACTGGTGAAAGCACAACCTAGCAAGCGAACTATTAAACTAAAAACACCCGTCGAGTGTTTTTTCACTTTTTTCTGGCCTATTCAGGATAATAGGTTCATTTACACGATCCAAAAAAATGTTTAATGAACTTTTCAGCACCAAGAAGGATTGGCCTTTCCACTGAGTAGTTAAAACCATGTTCAAGCCTTATAAGCTGATTAAGCATTAAAAGTTAGTGTGGCGACCCATTGGATAAGGATGATTAAATGATGTTGGCAGTCCTTAAAAAATAACAAGTCTCTAACAACTAAATAATATAAGCTCCTTTCTGTTTGTGAGAAAGTGAAGTGCGTGGCTAAGACAAGTAGGATGAACTTCCTATGTTCCCATCTCATGAAAAAGTGTATGCAACATCTTCCAACATTAAGGAGGCCAAGGATGCAAATTTCTTTCTAAACGAAGTTTGTATTATTGTAAACGCTTGCCATAGGTAGGTCAAACATAGAACCTTCGAACAGAAAGATGATGGCATTCAATAACCCCACCCTCTTCACGTATTAGTCACGAGAAGCACGAAGGATCGAACAAAGCAACCACTTTCCATTGATCATATTTCCGAAATCCGACGTGAATAGTAGCTCGTATGCACAATCAAACTAATCTCCCAAAGCAACAAAATTTGGCCGACTACTTATTTTATATTTGAAAATACTAAACAGACAACTTGGTGCTTCCTAAAAGCAAAACATGGTGGGATACACTGCAGAAAGCTGTTTGGAAAAATGAATCCACTTTTTCAGGTTTTCGTCACCTGATGATGCCATACTAAAACCACCCACGTCACACAACTCTCAAATTCAAAAAGCTTTAAAAAGGTTACCAAAAGCAACAACTGCAACAATCCAAAGAATACAACACTAAACCACTTTTCCTCACCAGCATGCTTGGAGAGGTGGTGCACCTCCAGGGCCTCTATCTTCCCAAACTGCTCCCCACACTTATGGCAGCTCACCGCAGGACCACCAGAGCCATTGGAAGAATCCACGTCCACGGGCGCCCTCCTCCTCGACAAGGTGCGGTGAACCGCACCAACTCCGTGCCCAAGCCCCCCATTTCCGAACACCGCATTCGCAAGCGTAGAGGCCCCCGAACCACCATTGCTCTTCTCCCTACCTCCAAAATGGCCAGCAGGGGGCCTTCTCGGAGCGGTGTAAAGAAAGGGACGCTGCTGCTGCTGCTGCTGCCCACCAGGGCCTGGAGTGCCAGGCCTAAGTGTGCCCACATAGGTGGTGGAAGAACCCAAATTTCCACCACCATCATGGTTTCCATTAAAGCCTGTGATCTTAAGCTCGCAGGTGGAGTTGCTGAGGACCACCTCGTGGGTGATGGGGTTGAGGAACTCGCTGCTGCCTATGGACCTCGGGCTGCAGGTGGTGGTTGGTGGCTTCTCCAGCTGCCTCCTGCTCCCGTGGATGACGTCCTTGAGGTTGGCTATGGATCTGGAGCACCCCGACCTACATGACGATGCCTTCCTGGTGGTGAGGATGGAGCCCAAGTTGCCGCCTTTTGCCTTTGGGTCGTATACTTCTGATGGGTCGGACTTGCAGTGGAGGGTCTTCTTCAATGCGAACCACATGGTAGTGGGTGCCTCCTTCTTCTCCTTCTCCTTCTTCCTCTTCTCTTCTTCTCTTTTCCTCATCTTCCCGTGGCTTTTTGAGAGTTACCCACTTCTCCTTGTGGCCTAATCTCTCGGAAAGATCCGAGCTTTTCGATGTTGCAGCGATTTCTTCCCCATTTTTCTTCCAGAAGAGCACAGCAGCAGCAACAGAGATCGAAAAGGTGGGGAAGGTAGGGACCTCTATGGGAAGTTTAGATGGAAGCAGGAAAGGTGATTGACATAACCCTTCCAATCCCGGAGGGAAAAGGGGAGAAGAAAGATCTTTGTTGTTCGGAGGAATCTAACGAGATTTGGAAAAAGATCGGGGCTTTTTTCCTCAACGGGCTCCCATTGCCGAAGCAGACAGAGAAGAGCGGAGATAAATGGAGAGGAGAGGGGAGCCACAGTCGGCACAGTACGACAAACATTAAATCTTGATTTATATAAGGGAAAAATAAATGAGGTAGAAGATGGTTCCTCTCGAAAGAAGGCATCTTTGGGTCCGGAGAGGCATGGAATCCAACCAGGGGAGTTTGCTCCGTGACGAGCATGCGTATTTCGACGCTGGTGGATTGGGACGGATCAGTGGACGATGCAAAGGGGTAGCGGCTTTTACTTCATGTTGAGCATGCAATTAATCAACATTGAAGCATTCAAGGGTAGGAGTGGAGACACCTCCTTGAAGCTGCAATCTGGAAATAAAGATCTTATAGGATTTATTTAATGTAATATTATGGTATTTAAAAGGTAATTCTTTACTTAAATGATAAATAGATATTTGACCTTAAAAGTTGCGTGTCACACGTAGATTTAAAGAGTGGCGGTTGAATTTTACTCTCATTTTTTTTTTACAAAGAAAGATTTCATTGAAGGAAAGAGATAAATTATAGGAACACCCAACATCCTCAGAAGGGGAACTCAACTCCCACTAATGGGTGTAATACACATCCAAAAATCAAAGAACAAAATCATCCAGTGTTCTTCCAACACACTTCAGAATCCATGCATAGATCATGATACACGTCATCGAATGAAGTTGATGATTCACGTGAAATAGGTAAAACTAGTAGGCAAGGCACTAGTCAAACCCTGATCGTGATAAACACGAATTCGTGCGTAATCCATCACTACTAAAGCAAATATAAAAAGAAAAGATAAACCTATAACCACAAAAACGATCGAGACACCAACGGAGGTGGAGGTGGAGGTGGCAACGGCGAATGCCTCGACTTGGAAAACCCACCAACATTAACCTAAAAGCACTAGCATCGACATGACCTGCTTACAAGAACCAAGAAGCCACCACACCTCACGATAGATGGCGGCCACCAAAGCTCCATACAAGTAGCTATCGACGAGAAGCAACCATCGGAGGCCCTGACTACCACCTCGGAGTAGAAGCCCCCAAGTAGCAACCCACCCCACGCCCAGAAGAGAGCACTCTGGGCAACCACCTCACACCCACGTCAGTCGATGGCACCCCAAATAACCGCCAAAGGGAAGGAGGAAGGATGAAGCGGAAGGGGTTGTGCAAGAAGAGAGCATATGGGAGGTTTGGGGGGGGGTGGGGGTTGGTAACCTTAGCCAATGCCCGAAAGGCCGGTCGAGGCCCCACCCAAGATCTAGGGTTTGGGTCAAGTCGGAATGGGTTGAGAATTATAATAGGTTAGGTTATGTTTGAAGTTTAGCCAATCCAACTCGATTTATACATATGTCTATATGATATACAAGGGGCATCAAGCTATAGATCGAAATTCGAAGCCTTATCTCGAGTCTTAACATTCTCATCTCGTTGATCTCAACATCTCCTCACTCTTGTCCTGATGAGGGAAGAAAATTCCTTTCAGTTATGAAATAAGATCCGTGACTCGGATCCACTTACCCAGCAATGTGATCGAATCTAGGTACCGGTATTTAGGCAGGTCCGACTATTCCTAGTTGGACCAAGTGGATTCGACCCGTCTACCCGGCATCCTATAGGATCTAGCAGGGCCACTCCCGTTTGCCTGGCGACTTATCAGATTCGCCTACCTGGAAAAAGTTTTGATCGTCTAAAGACGAAATGTTGGATCATTCCCACTTCATTAGGCCAACTGGCATAGCGGTTACGGGTCACCTCCCCCCTATTGATTAGATCGTGGGATTATGTGCTGATGACCTATAACACCTACGATCGAGCACCATATAGCCTATATATACCTAGGTCTCATGAAGGAGAGATGTTACACAATCTGAGAGAAGTGAGGAACATAAAGTTTCATTTGTATTTCATATTTGACTAGTGAAGCTTGGGAGTTATCATCTCCCCCAGACGTACACCTTTCTAAGTGAAACTAGGTCAACAATTCCTTGTATCCTTCTGCGTGTGATTGCATTTGAGTCGAATCCATAATTCTCAGCCCTCACCAACCCCTTATCTCTTATATTTACCTCCACTGATAATGCCTTCTACACTCATTGCACCTCCGAGTAATGCCTCTTCTCAGCTCCAAACTCTAAGCGATGCCTGATAAGGTCGATTCGCATTAGATTTGATATTTGAAAAAATCGTCATTATGTTTGTAGTATAGTTGCGCAAAACCCGAATCAAAGATATGTTTTTACGAAACTCGTATTGAATTTTTATCCTTTTGAGTATGTGAGTCCCAGTCACCTCTGAGAGGCGTGATTTGAAATCACGAAGGTTAATAGATTTTGATTCGATTCGCTCACCTAGACCTAACCTAACCTAATCTCTTTTTGGTTTTTTCTTCTTTTGTAATTTTTTTTGGTGTTTTATATTTTGAACACGAAATAAGGGCAACTAAGGATCTATGTGCATCTAAGTGAGGGCCATGATGGCAATGCGCATGGTGTGCTAACGTAAGGCTGGGGCAGGGGGTTGGGGGTGGAATGGCATGGATTTACAATGATTAAAATGGCTTAAATGTGGAGATATATTCACAAGAAAATTCATATTAAGGATCTACCATTCAAGCATCAACCTTATACATAGAATGATCAAAATACATTAAAAAAATGTCAAATCAAGTCTATGCTAAAAAGCACGTAAATAGAGAAATTTTCTCACACCAAAAGTGCCACGAGGGTCGTCTGCTTTTGTGCGAGGGTGGTGGCTAGGCCCTGAGTATGTAAACTCACCTACATGCCTACCAAAATAGAGAGGGTGGCCAAGTAAGGTATGGGGGATCTTGTGGCCGACCAAGAAGAAGAAACAGAAGGGTGTGGACCTTCTCCCAAGGAGGAAGAGGAGCCGCAAAACAAAGAAGAAGAGAAGAAGAGGGCATGCACCCTTTCTTCTCTCTAGCTATCCCTGAAGATCCTTGGAGGAGCTTATCTTGGTGCTTAGAGGAGGAGGCGGAGCACCTTCTATCCATCCATGGAGGAGGGGAAGGACGGTCTTAGGGTTTTGAGGAGGTGGAGGAGGGTGTCACAAGTTTGAGATGGTGGGAGGAATGCTTATGTGTAACGACCCGATTCCCGAGTCCCTACGAGACACGAGAACCGGACCGACTCGACTAATCCCAAGACCTAGTCGTCCAACGAGGAAGTAACCAAAAGACAGTAAAATAAACCACATTCAGCATGAATATAACTAACAGTAAGAAAGTACAACAGTAAGGAAAGAAACTACTACAGTAGGTACCACCACAACAGTAAAACAACATTTATCATATAACAAGAACTGCAGGTAAAGAAGGTACAGCGGAAAAAAAAACTACTCACTAGAACATAAACAAAAGAGGTACAAAAGGCTGTGGTAACTCTACTGGACCCTACTCGGCCCAGCGTCCTCTGCAGCCGCCGACCCTGGCTGCTCAACACCTGGTCCTGAAAAAGGTAACGAGTGTAACACGTCAGCAAAACGCTGAGTAGAGTGGCAAACTAACTAAAGGCAACAGTAGAGTGTACAGTAGCTGCTATGTTCTATTACTTCCTTTATTCACATCTTTCAATTTTTCTCACTATTTCATTTATTTCTCAGGTCCTTTACTTGATCTCGAATGTCCTCGTGGTAACGATCTTGATTGCAGTCTTTTCCAAAAGTAGAAGTAGCACGTGGTGCTCTCCTGGCCGGGAGAGTCCCCCGTGGTGATCCTACCCTCAGTCAACCACCCCAAGGTCACTGACAGACGTAACGGTAACTACGGCACGCGCGATAAACGCACAGGTAGCTAGCCCGCACTGGCACGCGGTCAGTCGTTTCCGTTAACGGGTGCGCCCAAAGCACAGCACGGAACCAGGGCAGAGCCCTCTCAGTAACAGGGGTCCAACCCCTCCACAGTAACCAAATCGGGGCCTTGCCCCTCCACAGTCCGCGCACCCTCGCTTGACTACCCTGGTTTGCCCTAGTGGGCCTAACAAGTCGGTGAAGGAGGCTAGCAGAACCCCGGGGCCCGTGGGGTAGCTAGTACTCTCCTAACACTACTAGCTCTCCTCGGTACTACGTACACGAGGGCCAACAAGTCGGTACAGAGCGGCCAATCCTAACCCCGGGTCCCTGGGGCGGCTGGCCCCACTCTGCACTAAACAGGTACAGGTACTTCCCTTGGTACTGCGTACCCAAGAGACAGTACAAACTACATCTCAGTTCCATTCCTTTTTCTTTCCAGGAGTTCCACTCCTAATTCCCCGTAGGGTTCCAGCTCTTTATCTCAGAACATCATATGTTTCACTTTCCAGATTCACGTTCTCAAAATCCATGATCTCAAACATGTTTCTTTATTCATAACAGGCAGCTGTTAATTCAAATTACAGGCAGCTTTATATTCCTTTCCATTTTTCCAAGACTGCAGTATTATACATTCCACTAGTTTTTCCATCCTAAGATTCATGCCACATCCTAGGATCTAGCATACAACTAGTTTTCCAGCCCTAGGATTCATGCATCACCTAGGAGCTATCATTCCATACATTTCTCATTCCTAGGATTCATGCAATGTCCTAGATTCTAGTTATGGTTCCATACTTTAACAGATTTTAAAAATAACTTAAGCCACTCTACCAGGTACAACGGGAGTAATGGGGGCGTGATCAGGAATCCCGCGTGCCTCCGCGACTCTCAAGACTGCAACCGAACGAGGTCCTATCACAAGGATTAAACACAAGGAGTGTCTCAAAACAGTGTATAGCTACTGTAGACGGGTAGAGGAATTAATTCTGAAACGAACGCAACTCGAATCGCGGAAAACGGAGCCCGAACGGGCCCTTAACGGGTCGAGAAAGACGATACTGTGCAAAATCAGACGTCTGGAACTCCTTCCAGACGTCTTAAAAAGTGGATCAGAGAATTACCTTTTCAGCGTGGTTTCCCAGACGTCCAGAAGTCTGCGGGGACGTCTGTCCTATACCCCAGACGTCCGATGGTCCACACGGACGTCTGTAGGTCACTCCCGCCGTCTGGTACAACTTCCAGACGTCTGATTCGCAAAGGATGGCGAATCAGCGAACCTGCGCACAGCGAACCCCCTCCCTCAGTACGGTCAGTCGACAAGAAGGAAGGAGAAAGCGGAAACTCACCTTTCAGACGTCTGTATGATCTTACAGACGTCGACCTTGCCGTCTGGCTATCAACCCAGACGTCTGATTCTGGAAATTTTTCCAGAATCAGAACCCTGCTCGGCCTCCGCTCGCGACGCCGCCCGCGTCGCACCTCGCGCGTCTGCTGCTTAGCCCGCAGCAGGTCCCTCTCCGCGTCGCTCCGCGCCCCCTGCGCCCTCCGTCGGCCGGCCAAGCCGCTCCGGCGAGCTCGCCCTCACGGCAGAGCTCCGCCCTCGCACGCCGCACCTCCGCGCTCACTGCGGCCGCCGCTGCCGCCCTCGCGTCCGCTCGCTCTCGCGCACAGGAAGGAGAAGAATGAGGAGACGGTGGAGACGGGAGGGGAGGCGCGCCCCTTTTAACGCCGCGCGGAGAGGAGAGAGAAAAGGCGGCAGGCCGCCTGCAGCCGCAGAGAAAAGAGGGAATATGCGGTCTGCGCGCTCAGGCGCGCAGGCGACTCGCGTGTGTCAAAAATAACAGATTTCCAGACGTCTGGAAACGATCCCAGACGTCTTATCAGACGTCTGGTTGTGATCCCAGACGTCTTGTCCGACGTCTGAGCCACCTCCCAGACGTCTTAAAAGACGTCTGGGGCACACATTCGTTACAATATAACAAACTCAAAGGAAGTTTCGTCCCCGAAACTTGCGCCAACTAGGGTGCGGGAAAAAGATGTCCAAATAACCATAACAAACTCAAAGAGGACCGAAGCCGGTCCGAAAAGACGTACCCGCGAAAAGCTCTGGGTACCGCTCCCGCATTGTCGCCTCAGGCTCCCAGGTAGCCTCATCGTACCGCTGGCTCCTCCACAAAACCTTTACCAGGGGTACTTGCTTTCGTCTCAACCTGCGGACGGCTCGGTCTAGGATCTGCACTGGCCGCTCGGGGTAGGTCAGGTCGTCGCTCACCTCGACGCTCTCGTGACTCAGTACGTGGCTGGGATCGGCTACGTACTTCCTGAGGTTGGACACGTGGAACACGTCGTGCACACCAGAAAGCTGCGGGGGAAGGGCAAGTCTGTAAGCAACGGGTCCAACCCGCTCCAGGACCTCAAAGGGCCCCACGAACCTCGGCGCGAGCTTCCCTCTCACCCCAAACCGCTGTAAACCCTTCATGGGCGAAACACGAAGAAAGACGTGGTCCCCAACCTCGAACTGCACCTCTCTGCGTCTGCGATCTGCGTAGCTCTTCTGTCTGCTCCGGACAGTGCGGAGTCGTCTGTGGATCTGCTCAACTACCTCCTGACTCTGCCGGATCATCCTGGGGCCAACCTCCCACTTGGTCCCCACCTCAACCCAACTCAAGGGTGCCGTGCATTTCCGTCCGTACAGAGCCTCGTAGGGAGCCATGCCGATGCTCGAGTGATAACTGTTGTTGTATGCAAACTCCGCCAGGGGCAAGTGCTCCTCCCAAGAGCCCCTCCAGTCTAGTACACAGGCACGCAAAAGGTCCTCAAGTGTCTGTATCGTGCGTTCCGACTGTCCGTCCGTCTGGGGGTGGTAAGCCGTGCTAAACCTCAACCTCGTCCCCAAAGCCTGCTGAAACTCAGCCCAAAACTGGGACGTAAAGCGGGTATCCCGGTCGGATACGATCTCCCGCGGAACTCCGTGTAGTCGCACCACATCACGGATATACCTCTCTGCCAACTGTGCTGGTCCCAAAGTGACTCAGATCGGCAAGAATCGTGCCGTCTTCGTCAGTCTATCCACTATTACCCAGACTGCGTCGTGTCCTCACTGGGTAACAGGTAAGCCCACCACCAAGTCCATGGTGATGCTTTCCCACTTCCACTCTGGCACTGGAAGCGGCTGAAGCGGCCCTGCAGGCCTCTGATTCTCGGCTTTCACCTGCTAGCACACTAAGCACTGCTGCACGAACTCACCCACATCCCGCTTCATCCCTCTCCACCAAAACTCGCGTCTCAAGTCATGGTACAATTTCGTGTTTCCGGGATGTATGGTGAATCTGGAACCGTGTGCCTCAGTCAGGAGCTCTCTCAACAGTTCCTCGTCTCTGGGGACGCACAACCGTCCCCTCAAGCGTAACACCTGGTCTGTGAAAGAGAAGTCCCCTGGGTCCTCTGATAGTACTCTGTCGCGCAAAGACTGCAAGTACGGATCGGCCATCTGTCCCGTGATGATGCGGTCTATCAACTCTGGCCTGGTCTGCCGTGTCACCATCACTGCCCCACAGTACCCTCGTAACTCTAGAGGTCGCCAACTGCCCACCTCCTCCAAAAGGCTCCAACTCTGTAACTGTAGACTGGCCAAGCGTGCGGGCGCCTTACGGCTCAAGGCGTCAGCCACCACATTGGCCTTTCCCGGGTGGTAGGAGATGCTGCAGTCGTAGTCCTTCAGGAGCTCCAACCAACGTCTCTGTCTCATGTTGAGCTCCTTCTGGTCAAAAAGATATCTGAGGCTCTTGTGATCTGTAAAAATCTCGAAGGTCTCACCGTACAAGTAGTGCCTCCATGTCTTCAGCGCGAAGACAACAGCTGCCAACTCTAGATCGTGGGTAGGGTAGGTATGCTCATGGGGCTTCAGTTGCCGCAAAGCGTAAGCGACTACGTGACCCCTCTGCATGAGCACACCACCTAACCCCTGCAAGGAAGCGTCCGTGTATACAACGAACCCGCCACTACTGTCAGGGATGGTGAGCACGGGAGCCGAGGTCAACCTCTCCTTCAGCTCCAGAAAACACGCCTCACAGGCGTCTGTCCAAGCGAAAGGCACGTCCTTCCGGGTCAACTGTGTCATAGGACGCGCAATCTGTGAAAATCCTCTGATGAACCGTCTGTAGTAACCTGCCAGTCCCAGGAAACTGCGAATCTCAGTGACTGAACGCGGTCTCTCCCACCTGAGCACTGCCTCGACCTTGGCGGGGTCCACCGCCAGGCCGTCTCCAGAGATCACATGACCCAAAAAGGTCACCTCCCTCAACCAGAACTCGCACTTGCTGTATTTGGCGTACAGCCTGCGTCGTCTCAGAGTGTCCAGAACCATCCGCAAGTGCTGTCCGTGCTGCGTCCAATCTCTAGAATAGATGAGTACATCATCTATGAAAACCACCACAAACTGGTCCAAGTACGGTCTAAACACCCGGTTCATCAGGTCCATGAAAACAGCGGGGGCATTAGTCAGCCCAAACGGCATGACCAAAAACTCGTAGTGTCCGTACCGGGTGCGGAAAGCTGTCTTGGAGACGTCGGTCTCCCTGATCCTCAACTGGTGGTATCCAGACCTCAAGTCGATCTTGGAAAACACCGTGGCACCCCGCAACTGGTCAAACAAATCGTCAATCCTCGGCAGCGGATATCTGTTCTTGATGGTGACCCTATTCAGCTGTCGGTAGTCCACACAAAGGCGTAGGGTCCCATCCTTCTTCTTCACAAACAGTACCGGGGCTCCCCAGGGAGACGCACTGGGCCTCACGAAACCTTTCTCCAAAAGGTCCTGCAACTGGGACTTGAGCTCTCGCAGCTCAAGCGGTGCCATTCTGTATGGCGCGGTGGAGATGGGGCTGGTCCCTGGTACTAGTGAGATCTCAAACTCGATCTCACGCTCGGGCGGTAGTCCTGGTAACTCGTTTGGAAACACGTCGGGGTACTCTCTGACCACCGGGATGCTCTGGTAGTCTGCCACGGGGCTGTGCTCTGCCACCACACAAGCTAGGAAGCCCTCACACCCCTGGCTCAAAAGTCTCGCCGCCCGAAGTGCCGAAATGCACCTGAAACCTCCGTCCACTGGCTGCCCGTGAAACTCGAAAGAAGGCAACTCCGGAATGGAGAAGACAATCTTCCTCTCAAAACAGTCTACCAAGGCGTGGTAAGCGGACAGCCAATCCATCCCCAGAATCACTCCAAAGTCCTCCATCTGTATCATAATCAGGTCAGCTGGCAGGCTATGTCCCCCGATGCTGACCCCGCAACCCGTGTACACCTCCTCAGCTACAAACAGCTGACCACTCGGACCTCTGATTACGAACGGATTCTCTAACAGTGTATAATCCTGGTCCAAACTAACTGCGAAACTGGCTGCGACAAACGAGTGCGTAGCGCCGGAATCGAAAAGCGTGTAAACGAGTCTGCCAGAAACTGAAACCATACCTGCTACCACGGATCCTGATGCTCTGGCGTCCCTGTGTGTTAGGGCGTTGATACGCCCCTCAGCCGCAAGTGCGGACGAAGCAGCCACACTCTGCGTCGGACGGGTAGGTGCTGGCCGGTACCCTCCTCGCGACTGCTGTCCTCCTCCTCGCGCCTGGGAACCGCGGCCTCCTGCGCGCCCTCCAGTGCTCTGCGCGGGAAGTATCTGCTGACCTCCTGCCCTAGACGGGCAGTCCCTCCTGACGTGGCCCGGCTGGCCACACTGGTAGCAGAGGGGAACCCGACTCCCGCCCTCAGTGAGTCCCTGCTGTCGGCTAGGCGGGGGTCCGGTGCTGGCGACTGGCCCCTGTCGAGGGCCCCCAAAGGCCACTGATGGCCCTGCACAATGTGATGGCTCTCCTGCGGACGCCACGTGTCTCCGTTGAGTTCTCCTAACACGCCTGGTGTGGCGGCGGAAATCTCGTTCCACCACTAACTCCCCTGTCGTACGCTCGGAAGGGGGAGGGGGTGGCGACGTGGGTGGAAGCTGAAATTCTTCTCGAACCACCTCTCGAATCAGTTGGACGAGGTCCCGAGACGGTATACTCAAGAGAAGAGGAGGGGTAGTATGTATTCCAAGCCCGACACATCTGTCCCCCGGGCCCTGACCTCGGCCGCGCCTGCGGCCCACCCTCCTAGCTCCACGACGCGGCATCTCCTACAATGGAGACGCGAAACAAAATGAAAAGCGTCAAAACAGACGGTACCTAATGAAACTTCTAAGAGCTCATGTCAAGAGGTATGTTGTGGTGGCTACTCTAGTTATAACATGTGAATTGGTTATTTTCCAGTCAGTTGATTCACTTCTCGGGACGACCTTGCTCTGATACCATCTTGTAACGACCCGATTCCCGAGTCCCTACGAGACACGAGAACCGGACCGACTCGACTAATCCCAAGACCTAGTCGTCCAACGAGGAAGTAACCAAAAGACAGTAAAATAAACCACATTCAGCATGAATATAACTAACAGTAAGAAAGTACAGCAGTAAGGAAAGAAACTACTACAGTAGGTACCACCACAACAGTAAAACAACATTTATCATATAACAAGAACTGCAGGTAAAGAAGGTACAGCGGAAACAAAAACTACTCACTAGAACAGAAACAAAAGAGGTACAAAAGGCTGTGGTAACTCTACTGGACCCTACTCGGCCCAGCGTCCTCTGCAGCCGCCGACCCTGGCTGCTCAACACCTGGTCCTGAAAAAGGTAACGAGTGTAACACGTCAGCAAAACGCTGAGTAGAGTGGCAAACTAACTAAAGGCAACAGTAGAGTGTACAGTAGCTGCTATGTTCTATTACTTCCTTTATTCACATCTTTCAATTTTTCTCACTATTTCATTTATTTCTCAGGTCCTTTACTTGATCTCGAATGTCCTCGTGGGAACGATCTTGATTGCAGTCTTTTCCAAAAGTAGAAGTAGCACGTGGTGCTCTCCTGGCCGGGAGAGTCCCCCGTGGTGATCCTACCCTCAGTCAACCACCCCAAGGTCACTGACAGACGTAACGGTAACTACGGCACGCGCGATAAACGCACAGGTAGCTAGCCCGCACTGGCACGCGGTCAGTCGTTTCCGTTAACGGGTGCGCCCAAAGCACAGCACGGAACCAGGGCAGAGCCCTCTCAGTAACAGGGGTCCAACCCCTCCACAATAACCAAACCGGGGCCTTGCCCCTCCACAGTTCGCGCACCCTCGCCTGACTACCCTGGTTTGCCATAGTGGGCCTAACAAGTCGGTGAAGGAGGCTAGCAGAACCCCGGGGCCCGTGGGGTAGCTAGTACTCTCCTAACACTACTAGCTCTCCTCGTGTACGTAGTGGGCCAACAAGTCGGTACAGAGCGGCCAATCCTAACCCCGGGTCCCTGGGGCGGCTGGCCCCACTCTGCACTAAACAGGTACAGGTACTTCCCTTGGTACTGCGTACCCAAGAGACAGTACAAACTACATCTCAGTTCCATTCCTTTTTCTTTCCAGGAGTTCCACTCCTAATTCCCCGTAGGGTTCCAGCTCTTTATCTCAGAACATCATATGTTTCACTTTCCAGATTCACGTTCTCAAAATCCATGATCTCAAACATGTTTCTTTATTCATAACAGGCAGCTGTTAATTCAAATTACAGGCAGCTTTATATTCCTTTCCATTTTTCCAAGACTGCAGTATTATACATTCCACTAATTTTTCCATCCTAAGATTCATGCCACATCCTAGGATCTAGCATACAACTAGTTTTCCAGCCCTAGGATTCATGCATCACCTAGGAGCTATCATTCCATACATTTCTCATTCCTAGGATTCATGCAATGTCCTAGATTCTAGTTATGGTTCCATACTTTAACAGATTTTAAAAATAACTTAAGCCACTCTACCAGGTACAACGGGAGTAATGGGGGCGTGATCGGGAATCCCGCGTGCCTCCGCGACTCTCAAGACTGCAACCAAACGAGGTCCTATCACAAGGATCAAACACAAGGAGTGTCTCAAAACAGTGTATAGCTACTGTAGACGGGTAGAGGAATTAATTCTGAAACGAACGCAACTCGAATCGCGGAAAACGGAGCCCGAACGGGCCCTTAACGGGTCGAGAAAGACGATACTGTGCAAAATCAGACGTCTGGAACTCCTTCCAGACGTCTTAAAAAGTGGATCAGAGAATTACCTTTTCAGCGTGGTTTCCCAGACGTCCAGAAGTCTGCGGGGACGTCTGTCCTATACCCCAGACGTCCGATGGTCCACACGGATGTCTGTAGGTCACTCCCGCCGTCTGGTACAACTTCCAGACGTCTGATTCGCAAAGGATGGCGAATCAGCGAACCTGCGCACAGCCAACCCCCCTCCCTCAGTACGGTCAGTCGATAAGAAGGAAGAAGAAAGCGGAAACTCACCTTTCAGACGTCTGTATGATCTTACAGACGTCGACCTTGCCGTCTGGCTATCAACCCAGACGTCTGATTCTGGAAATTTTTCCAGAATCAGAACCCTGCTCGGCCTCCGCTCGCGACGCCGCCCGCGTCGCACCTCGCGCGTCTGCTGCTCAGCCCGCAGCAGGTCCCTCTCCGCGTCGCTCCGCGCCCCCTGCGCCCTCCGTCGGCCGGCCAAGCCGCTCCGGCGAGCTCGCCCTCACGGCAGAGCTCCGCCCTCGCACGCCGCACCTCCGCGCTCACTGCGGCCGCCGCTGCCACCCTCGCGTCTGCTCGCTCTCGCGCACAGGAAGGAGAAGAAGGAGGAGACGGTGGAGACGGGAGGGGAGGCGCGCCCCTTTTAACGCCGCGCGGAGAGGAGAGAGAAAAGGCGGCAGGCCGCCTGCAGCCGCAGAGAAAAGAGGGAATATGCGGTCTGCGCGCTCAGGCGCGCAGGCGACTCGCGTGTGTCGAAAATAACGGATTTCCAGACGTCTGGAAATGATCCCAGACGTCTTATCAGACGTCTGGTTGTGATCCCAGACGTCTTGTCCGACGTCTGAGCCACCTCCCAGACGTCTTAAAAGACGTCTGGGGCACACATTCGTTACATTATGCATCAACTAGCCTTAGTTTTATATGGGAGGTGTTGTGTTTTTGGCAACCTAAGTGTTGCCACTTTTGGTGGCTCCCATGTTAGGTAGGTACCATTTATTGTGGATCTAAAATGTTAACCGAATAATGAGGGCTAAACTAGGAAAGGGTTATGTGTGTGTGGTGTAATTTTCATAGAAGAAAATGTGTAGGATTTGGTGGGATTTAGGTTGGCTTAACCTAGCCTAGGTGGGTGTGAACCCGAATGTGAACCTAATTAGACTAGGTAGGTTAAGTGGGTCCTATTAGGTTCTAGGTGAGTCTAAGTGTGAACCTAATTAGGTCTAAGGGAGTCTAATAGACTCTAGGTTAACCTAATCAGGTAGTTGTGAAACCAATTAAGTGTGGATTAGTCCAATTAGGTCTATGTGAACCCAATTGGATCTAGGTGAACCCAATTGACTCCAAATTGAGTCAATTAAGGGATGGTGAGCCTACTTGGGATTCTAAAGGGAAATTAGGATAAGGATAGGCAGGTTAGGATTGTGGATAGTGGATAATAGGAATCTAAACAGTACTATCCAGGTTTTGGCCAAGGTGGAGGTAGTTCAGGGTTAGAGATAGGGATATCCTAGGTAGAGGATGAGGATGAGGATAGTGTAGATAGAAACATGGATAGTACTATCCATGTTTTAGGTTCTAAGGTTAGGATATCCTAGTGGGGGTGGTTTTGGGTATGGGGAGGCGGCCCTAAGGTTTCTAGGTGTAGGGATAATGGGATTCCTCCTCTCTCCTCTTGTCTGAATCAACATCTCTTTCTTCTACTTCTTTTCCTTGCTTTATTTTGCTTTACTTCGCATCCTAACTTTATCTGGATCACTTTATTACCTGAAAATAATAATAAAAATATTAAATAGCAAGATAATCTCACATTATTCTATGTACAGTAATATAAAATAATGCAATGCATAATATGAATGCAATATTTACTGATTAGCTAGGATTTTAACATTATTTAGGTTCATTAAGACCTTTGATTGCTGCACAATCAATGCCCTCTCCTCTCTTCGGTGGCGACGACACCCTATGCTCTTCAGGTAATCCTCAACCTTTGCTCCTCCCTTAACCTCCCTACCTCCACCCAATGACCCACCTCTTCTCTCTACCTCCTCATAGGGACCCCACCACTACCATTGGACAACCCACCTCCCCTCTCTTCTTCTTGCAAGGACCCCACCACCACCATCTAATGACCAACCTCTCCTTTCTTCTTCCCTGCAATTCAAAGATCCCACCACCACAACTAGAGCACCCCTTCTCCTCTCCTATTATTCCTCGCAAGACCCTCCCTCTAGGGCCACACCATCGGACAACCTCTCTCCAACCCAAGATATAGAAAGCATGTAGAAGATAAACTTGGTCTTTGGGTTCATTTTCCTCCCTAATTCTCCTTTCTTGTTGGGTTTCAAAGGGAAAATTAGAGAATAAAGGAATGATGGAGGTGCTAGTTGTTATGACCCAACTCGGATCCAAATGGAGGCTGGGCCAGACCGCTTACGAATACCCATGACCCAGTCATCCATCAAGGAATAAACATAAGACAATATCATTATCACACATGTATCATAGCAGAAAATAAATAACAGAAATAGAAATAAATCACAATTCAACATCAGTGCATAGCAAGGAAAACAAAGTCCACATCGTAGTCATCACACAGTTCACATCAAAGCAGTGAAGAAAGGAAACTAAAATAGTATTAAGGATAAGAACATACTACAGTAACCAGGAAAACACTACACACTACGATTGAGCACGGCTAGGCCCAGCTCCCTCTATAGCCAATGGGACTAGCTACTCACTCCCCTTACCTGGTTACAAGTATAGAGGGCATCAGCAAAGCTGAGTAGAGCAGCGGTACAATCAACAAGCATGTAAAAGATAAGCAGTAAAGACTATGTGAACAGGCATTTAGTATTATTACCAAAATACTACATGCATCGTTTCCATTTTCTTATTAGATTTGCTAATTGCTCATTTTCTCATTTGATGTTTTTCCCACGATTCGCACTAAGACTAAATCATCAATCCTTTCATTTTATCTATCCCCTATAGGGACGATCTTGTTGTGGCATTCTCGGGGTGTAGGGTGTACGCATGGCGCTCTCTTGGCCAAGAGATCACCCCATGCCTATTCTACACCTGGTCTACCACCCCAGGGTCATTGTCGTGCCGTAATGGTGATTATGGCGTGTGTGATAAACACACGGGGGCCTAATCTTGGTTGTGACCCTTAGTACAACCACGCTACTTTATACCTAAGGGTAGCGTACCTCAAAATCACTCCTCTTCGTAAGGAGTATTTTGTCCCTCGATAGAGACAAGAATTCGCAAAGCGAATACTCAAACCAAAGAACAATAAAAGTACAACAATCCTATAGAGCCACAAATATTAAAACCTAACTTCTATAAGAGTTAGGAAACTTCCCTTTGGTGGAAGTGTGACGATTCAGGTGCGTGAACCACGCGGCAACGCTTCGTCGCTCTCGTAATCGCAGAGGGAGAGCGATTGCGCAACTAGATTGAAGCTCTCTAGATTTGGAATGACAAAATGGAGAGCAAGATCTTCTATTTGACTTGGACACAAAAGATGTGGAAATGCTATTCAAGGTGTGTCTCTACAAGGCAAGGGTCCTCCTCTATTTATAGAGGGCCTAGGAAGGCTTTGGAAGCCCTTATAAAGCTTCCATAGCCGTTGGGATTGAATCCAAGGTAAAGCAGGCCATAATCAGAATCAATCATGATTCTAACAGGGTCATTAAACGTCTAGAAAACCTATTTAAGACGTTTAAGAACTAAATCAGATGTCTGATTCTAGGCAGGTTTTGATTAGCCCATATTTTTGAGCTATTTAAATATTTAAGTGTCTAGACATTAAGTTAATTTTAACATTTAGATAGCATACATTAGGATGTAAATAAATTAATTCATATTTTTAGTTTAAGTGCATAATTCATGCATTTAGAATTAACCTAGGATTGCATACATTTGATTAGTTAATTAATTAGGTGCATTACATACACTCTTAATTAACATAGAAGTTAAGGAGTTATGTATAAATAATCCTAATTATTTTATTATTCTTTTTTTTGTTTTCTTTTCTTCTCCTTTGCAGGTAACCGCTCCGTCTCCGCCTCCTCCTCCTGCGCATCTATATTGACTCGACGGTGGCCTTTTGAATTTCAAATCTTTGTAGCTGTGGCTACAAAGGAGGAAGGGTTGCCGTTCAAGAGGAGGCCACCACCCCTTTTCCTCACTGCGTGGAGAACTTTGTTTCTCATCCACTCCTCACCACCAGCCTCAACCGCAGCAGTGCGACTCCACCACCGTGGGCGTGTGGTGTGACAGCCCACACCGCCAAGAGTCCCTGCATCACCGTGCTACATTTTCCCTTCACGCACAGATCCCAGCTTCTGCATGCCCCACGAACCCTCGCCACACCCACTGCAGCACACAGAGTTGCAACCTCTCCTTCCCGCGCCTCAGCCCCTGCCGAGCGCGCCACCGCATGTGCCTTCCCTCGGCGCGCTTCATCTTCTGCAGCAGACCTCCCTACGCACGCGCTGCACCTCCACCGCAGCAGGTGCGCGCACCCACCTCAACCACCGCCCGCACCTCCAGCCAGCGCACCACCGCCTGCACCTCCAGCCAGCGCACCACCAGCGCGTACGCTGCATCCAACCCCCCGCGCCTCCTTCTACTCTAGCACCCCACTGCGCGCACAGCAGCAGATGCGCCCTCGCCTTCAGAGCATGCACGCCCCCACACCAGCGCCTCCAGCGCCCCACCAACACTTGCAGCCATGCGACCTCCAGAGCCTGCACGTGCGCATGCGGCCTGCAGCGCACGTCACCTCCTCGCGCCTGCAGTGCCCACGCGTCGCCTCCGCACTCCCTCCAACAAGAGCAACCAACAGCAGCAACCTCCACCACCACCACTGCTTCTCTCCTCCATCCGACCGACTCCGGCTATCTTGCAACTTGTCGCTGCCACTGCTGCGAAGCCCTCGCTCCGGCCAACCTATTCCTAGAAGAGTTCCTCGAACGAACCTCTCTCCCATGCGCAAGGAGGAGAGAGGTAGAATCCTCTATTTTTTGTGGTATTAGTATTTACATTTCATGCCATTGCCACAAAAATGATTTTTGATTTATCATTATTTTATTATGGTGAATTTATGCCTTCATGCTTATGCTTCTAGAGAATTGTTAAGCCTTATTATTCATCTCTATGTGCATTGTATTTAATTTTGAATTACATTTTAGTATGCATGCAAGTGAAAAGTACATGGCATACCCTTGCACATGGATAATTTTCTTACGTAAAAATTACATTAACACCCCTTGACTTATCCATAAATTTAAGATTTACATTCAGAGCTACATAGACGTTGTTTGAGTTGACGAATATTTCAGCTAACCTGATTTCTACCTAATTGCGAGTTTACATAAGTCATTGCCTCCCTGTGGACACGACCTGCTCTCCTGTGAGTGGTTTAATTTTAATTTTAATTATTTTGTTAAGCGATTTTCTACCACTTTGTTACTAAAACGACAAATCATCTTATTCACATTATTCAAAAGCGAAAACCGTCTTATCAAATGGCACCGTTGCCGAAGAGACAACAGGCTTAATTAAATCGCATTCATTCATTCATTCACATTGATTTAAAATTTGAATCATATTTAACTCTGATTTTTTTTTCTGATGCGAGTGCAACAATCTGCGACACACCTTCTACGACTCACAATCACACTAGCCATCGTGAGAGGTGACCCTTGACATCTCCAAAGGAGAAATTGTTCGAGCCACCTTGCAAGGAACCAGATTGCCAGGAGGGGAAGGACGAGGATGTGACGATTGTCTCTGCACATTTAGTCGCTGATTTGATTAGAGTAGGATTAAGACTTTAGAACTTAATTTTCATTGCACATTTGGTTTGAAACCCTTGTTCTGGGATACATTTTTAGGGGTTCGTTCCCCGATTTTGTTTTAGGCCCGTGTTGGGTGGATAATTTTTGGGAGCTTGTTCCCTTTTCTTTAGATCTAGGTTTTATTTTATTTTGTGGTTGTTTATCCTTAATTTGTTTGTGCATAAGTAGCTAAATAAAAAAATAAAAAAAACACGAGTTACTTGCTAGAAGCTGCCTAGCCTTAGGTCGAATCATTTAAGACTGAATGAGCAGCATCTAGATCTAAACTTCTTGTCGTGCATATTGCATGAAGAATGCTGGAATCAAGTATGCACTTCTAACTTTGCATTTCTACCTGTCATGCAAATGCATTTGGATTAATTTTTAGACCACATAATCTGTCTTGAAGCGATTTAATAAAGTGGTCACATTTAATTTTTGAAAAAGAACTAATTAAAGGAGAGACATTTAAAAATCAAGGACTTGATTTTCAAATGTGACATGCGATTCAAAATTCAAAATCTTTTGCAGTGTATGCACACTTATATCTCTTGCACCACAGCACGCATTTAGACACTCCTAAGTCTTGGAACTACTAGGACAAGAGCCCTCCTACCATTAGACGCTCTAAAGTGTTCGGAACTTGAGATCAAAGTTTTTGTAAATCCAAAGAGGGGAATATCCTGTCACGGATTTTTGGGGGTAGTTGAGAAGCACTGCGAAAGCACAGCTTCAAAGGAAGGCTTAGGCCTACTTGCATCCCTCGATCTTTCATTTTTGGAGTTGCTCTACCATTTGAGATTTAGGGAAGAACACCAAAGCTTCAACTAGGTCTTTTTAGGCATTTCGAAGGTTGACAATAGGCGCGTAATTGACTGGGCAACTTGCTTGGTCACCTACAATTTGAACTAAAGTCAAAAGCCTAAATTTGTAATGACCGAACAAGTCCTTTTGAATTGTGTTTGTAGTGCATGCTTGGTAGGTGTTCTCTTAGGAGAACACTTGTGTTTGATCCTGAACCTGAAAGAATCTTAAGAAGAAACCTCCCAAGGGAATAAATGGTCGGTCAAAGGAGCCTTAAAGAATATTTCATTTCAACCAATCAAGCTGGCCCTGCACTATGTTGACCTAGAGGGGACAATCCTTATGAGATCAAAAGCAGTACCATATTGATGAGAACATCATCATGAACCCTAACTAGCACATTTTGACCTAATAAATTGAACAAAAGCATCTACATAACCTAAGGGAAGGCCTAAATAAGGGAATTGTTAATCAGAGAATAAAACTTTATACAAGGGTTAAAACTGCAATTTTACCATTGCAGTGCATGAACGGGATTTCTAATGGTCTAGACATAGGTCAAGTGAACCTAATAAAGGAAGAAGTGGGATGGTTTGGTCAGAAAAGGGTTATGATAAAATCTGGGAATTAAATGACATTTTACAACCCTAAAACAAACCCACTTTAATTCACGAATTTCCTGGTAAGACAAAAATCTACTAAATCCTCTAAAATTCATGAAAAAGTATCCCCTAGGATTTATAACCTTCAATTTGGCCTTTGGAACCTGTTTTGACCTAGATCGAGGTCTATACCCAATTTCTAACCTAATTTGGGTTTTTATGCAAATATTTGGTCAAACATGGTCAAACCTAAAATCCAACTTTAGCATTGGATTCCTTATGTCAAAATTAGGTTTATACCAAAATTTGGACCTAAGGGAAGGTCGTCTTGACCCACTTTACAAAATGGTCCTCAATAATTACTTTCTGACCCTTAACTTTTTGAAACCTTACAATTACCCCCTCAACTTTCCCGTTGTTTTCTTCAATCCGATCCTTCTTCCACCCGTCGCAGCAGGCCATACCTCCGGCGACTTTGCACGGAGGATGGTGCCACGCATGCATGGGGAGCCGACCCTAGATTTGAAAGGGAGACTCTCTGCGATGTCCCCTACCGCATGGGCCAGCTTCCATGCCCTGTCGACCGCCATACCTCTCATGCGAATGCGCGAGAGGTATGGGTCTTCGTCTGCCACAACTCCGGCGAGGTTTTTCCCACCTCCTTTGCGCACTTCCCGGCCAGCTCTCACCTATTTAAGGAGCGGCACACCTCACCACATCCTTCAAACTTCATTTGGCCTGAGATCCCCCCTCCTATTCATCTCCCACCAACTCCGGTCAACTGCCACCGTCTCCCTGCCACCGTACCAGTGGCAGGGTTAACTCCTCCATCCTTTGTCGCGCCACACCGTACCAGCGAGCGCCCTCCAGCCCCTTTTCCTCGTCGTCGTTCTCTCCCCCTGGCACCTTCGTCTCCGGCGACGGCAGCACCGGACGCTCGCCACCTCCGCATCCCCTCCTTCACTCTAGACTCACAGCTAAGTCCCTCTCACTCTCCTCTTTATTTCCCCTCTGCCAATTTGTTATTTCAACCCCTCAATAATAGCAAGCCACCACCATCTCCTCCACCTCCAGCAGATCACCAGTGAGGTGTCTCCGTCACCTCCCCACACCCATCCACCTCTCCAGACCCCTCAAAAGCATCACCTCCACCCACTAATCATCCTGCGACCGTCCACTGACCGTGACACCCACTGAAATCCTTCCCCGAACACACCCACCTGCATGCACACAATGTGCCTTAGGCACACGCGCACAGGCGACATCACGCCACGCTGACCCCTGAGTTATCTTCGCCGTGCTCTGGTGAAGCTCACCGAGTGTTCTGATAGAGCCGTAAGGCCGTATTCGTGGTTTTAGGTCCCGAGCTTCCGCCGCCATTGACGCCGAGCTTGGAGCAAGCTCGCAAGCAGCTCCAGGCCCTTCCAGCTCCAGGAGACGAGCCCAGGTTGCGCGGAAGACTTCCATGCACAGCTCCAGGTCTTCAATTGGCATCTGAAGCCTTTGCTGGAGTGGCGATTGCTCGTGCTTGCTGCTGCCAGGCACGCTACAAGGAGGAGGGAACTTTAGTTCCTCCTCGAGCGTTTGTGAGCGCCCCATGGTGCATAAATTGAAAATTTGACTAAGGCTTATCGCCTCAGTCACACGGGGTGAGGTCCCTCTCACCCGCTTACCCAGCCTCGTCCGCGACCACCCCCCGCGGACCTGACCTGACCCGTTTACTTAATCCTAGCACACCTCGCCCACCACCACATGTCGATGGGCCTGGTCCCAGGCACGTTAACCTGACCCGTATACCTGAGCAGGCTCTGGGAGAGCAAACCCAAGAGCGAAATAAAGAGAGAGAGACACGAGGAGGGTAGGGGTTAGGTTTTGCCTAACCATGCCTGTGTAGGGAGACTGAAGAAGAAGGAGGACGAAGAGGAAGCAAGAGAAGAAGCAACTGAGGACTTAGTCGCAAAAGCAGCTGCAGCCGAAGAGAAGAGAAGAAGAAGGCTCAGGAGCAGAAGCAAAGGAAAAGAAAGAGAAAGAAGAAGACAGAAGCTGAAGCAAAAGAAGAGAAAGGGGAGAAGCCAACTGAAGAAGAAGAAGAAGCCAACCGAGGAAGGAAGGAAGAGGAAGCTGTCGCAAAGAAGAAAGCCAAGCAAGGAAAAGAAAAAGAGAAGAAGAAAAAGCCAAGGAGAGCAGAAGCAGCAGCAGCAGCAGAGAAAGGAAGAAGAAGGAGACATGCACTGTAGCAAGTGGCTACTTAAGACGTCTAATTCCCAGAATCAGACGTCTGAAGACTGAAAGAAGAAGAGAAAGAAGGATAAAGAAGAAAGAGAGAAGAAAAGAAAAGAGAAAAAATATTTTTTATTTCCTTTCTCTCTAGTTGTTCTTTTGTAAAATAGTGTATTATTGTAAATTGTGATTTTCTACGCTTCTAAAATCAAGCTTGCTCCCTGAGTTCGACTTCGAAGAATTTTTGAACTATTCGAGTAATAAAATCTAATCAAACTCAATGACGATCCCAAAAAGATGCATTTTAGAAGCTTCAAAATCACAATTTTTGATTTTATACTGATTTAACCTCTCTTCTGTTGTGCAGGAAAGGAAGGCAAGAAAGAACAAGCAGCAGCACAACAACCACACCAGGGGATAGGTAACCTTCAATCCTCTCTCTTAAGCCCCTTACATTGTAAAGAGAAAAGAAAACAAAAAGAAAAATCAATTTAGGGCTACCTATCTTCCATACATAGTAATTCACAGAGTTGCTTGTTTTTTAGTTTCAACACATCTTATCTGCATATCAACTTAAGGTAACTAGGGCTAAAACCTTCTTGCTTGAGCCTTAGTTACCCATTTCTGAGGCAACTAATTGGACCAACTAGAGCCAACCTAGGATTCCAAGCTAGGGTTTTAGAAACACATCCTCTAAACAAAGAATTGAAAATTCCAAAAGAGGTGTGCCTAAACCATTGTTTGAAAAGACCTATTTAAGAGAAACCCTAAGTAATCAGGCTCTTAATTTACTTAAACACTAAAAGAAAGGACCTAAGAAGCTCTCAAAGGAACAAAGAGGTGAAGTTGATCCCTTAGATAAACCAACCTTCAAATTATGTCACTTTTGCACAAAAAAGGCTTAAAGTTTAAGTGAAACCTTAAGCACCTTGATCTTAATTAAAAGTGGTAGACTTAAGAGGTCAAGGTCCCCATTCTGGTCTACCTGGAATCTCAGTGACAAAAGAGGTTGGGTGGGAGAAACCCTGTAACCCGTGGGGGCGCTCTACCATGTAGGAGCCTTCGCGGGACTCACCCTCTTTGGCTACCTAGGTAATTCTCAAGTGGACAACCTTCTGATCAAGGGGTATCATCCGCCTCAAACCTCTATAGTCACTGATGAGAACCTCATCATGAACCTTAACTAGCACAATCTAACCTAGATATGCGAGAAAAAGCTCCTACATAACTTATAGAAAGGCTTGACTCAGAGAATTCCGAGTTTGTGAAGAAAACCTGTCATAAGGGGTAAAAATGCAATTTCACCAACATAATCAGTAAACAGGGTAACTCAGGATCCAAACATAGGTCAAACTAACCTAATAAGAAGGAAAGTGGGATGATTTGATCCAACAAGGGCTACAGCAACTCCCAGGAAATTAAATGACATCCTGTAACCCTAAAACAAATCTACTTCAATTCACGAGGTTCGAGGCAAAGTAAAAATCTACTAAACCCTCTAAAATTCATATAAAAATAATCTCTAGGGTTTAGAACCTTCAATTTGGCCTTGGGAACCCATTTTGACCTACATTGAGAACCATGCCCAATTAATGATTTAATTTAGGTTTTTACGTAAATTGACCCATCAAACAAGGTCTGATCTAGAAATAAAATTCACCATTATAATCCTTAGGTCCTATTTAGTCATTCATAAAAACTTGAACCTAAGAAGAGACCTTCTTGACCGACTTTACATTTTGGTCCTCATCTATTACTTTTTGACCCTCAACTTTCAAAACCCTCGCATTTTGGCCCCTAGATTATTCGTCGTTCTTTGCACTTAGGTCCTCCCTCCAAAACTCTGAGCAGCGCCATGCTCCGGCGACTTTGCGCGGAGCATGGCGCCGCGCAGGGTGAGGGAGGTCCTCTGCCCATTGAACCGAGTGTTCCCTGCGACGTCTGTTGTCGCAGGGACACCTCCATGACCTCTGCCATCGCCCACACCTTCCGTGCGAACTCGCGGAAGGTATGGGTTGCTGCTCCGGCCATCCTCCGACGAGGGAGGCACGTCGCCTCCCTGTGCCCACCCCTCCACCTTCGCCTTTATAAACACCGCCGTCGCCAGCAGAAGAGGAGAAGCTGTCTCTGACGGAGAATACCCCCCTACTTCCTCCTCTCCAGCTCCGACAGACGGCCTACAGCTTCCGACGACCAACTCCTCCTCATCCTCGTCGCTCTGTTGCCTTACCTGCAGCAGGGTTCCCTTAACCCTTTCGTCTGTGTCGCGCTGCACCCGCCGACACCCTCCGCCTGCTTCCTCGTCGCCGTTCTCCCCTTCCAAGGCCTCTTCTTCCTCAACTCCGGCAAGAACGAGCCGGTGGCTCCGCCCTTCCCCCTTCGTCCAGAACTTAGGTAAAAGCTTCCTCTCCTCCTCCTCTAAATTTTCCCTCTATCAATTTGTATTTTTGCGCCCCCACACACAACTTCCACCTCCGCCTGCTCCGTCTCCGACCACCCTCTCCGGCGAGCCCATTCCACCTCCACAGACCTCTTCACTCCTCGCCGACCACCTCAGAAGCTTCCCCTCACTCCACTCCACAGCTTCCCCATTTTCATTCCCTGCCACACACCACCTAAAGATCCCCCGAATAGACCCATTTTCCCGACCACAGTCCGACCTAAGGCTGCCACCGTACACCGCTTCACGCCTCGCCACCACCCGCACGAGCTTCGCCGCACTCCAACGAAGCTCCCTGCATCTTCTAACTAGGCCGAGAGGCCGTATTGCTGTGTTCAGGTCACGCCCCCTTCGGCGCCATTGCTGCGCAGGTGAAGCTCCTTCACCTGCAGCTGCAGCTTCGGCCTTGCCCAGGCGCTGGTCCCAGGTCGCGCAGAGTGCCTCCACGAAGACTCCAGGGTCTGCAGTTGAGGCAAACCCCTCGCGAGCTGTTGCAATTAGCCGCGAAATCCTCGCCTGCGGGCACTTGTCTGGGAGGTGGGACTTTAGTCCCACCTCGATAGTGCACGGCTTAGCGCCCGCGCATAAATTGAAAAGTGTTCGAGGTTATTCGCCTTCAAACACAAGGGTCAGGTCCCTTACACACGAGCACCCCACGCGCTTGCCCTCGCCCGCGCTTACGCCCCGCGGGTCTGGGCCAGATCTGGATACCCGACACTACGCACACCTCGCCCACCACCGCACACCGGTGGGCCTGGTCCCGGGCGAGACACCCGTACCCGAATACCCGGCTCTGGGAGAGCGATCCTATGAGAGAAATCTGAGAAAGAGAGAGACGCGGGGGAGGGTAGGGGTAGGTTTTGCTCTGACCAGCTATGTGAGTGTGCAGGCAGAGAAGAAGATGAAGGAAGAAGGTGGCCGAAGCCTTGGCCGCTCAGGGCAAGGAAGAAGGACTGCAAGAAGAAGGAAAAAGATAGAGAAAGAAGAAGAAGACCGCAGGAGAAAGAAGGAAAAAGAAAGAGGAAGAAGAAGAAGAAGCACAAGGGAAGCACTGTAGCAAATGCCACTTAAGCCATCTGAGTGAGAAATCAGACGACGGAAGAAGTTCTGCAGACAAAGAAGAAGAAGAGAAGAGAAGGTGCCGCAGCTGAAAGCAAAGAAAAGAAGGAAGAAAAGAAAAAAAAAGATAAAGAAGAAGAAGAACTAAAGAAGATCAAGCAAAGAGAAGAAAGACGAGAAGAGAAAGAAGAAGAAAAAAAACAAGAGAGAAAGAAGAGAAGAAGAAAAAGCCAAGAAACCAATCTACCTCTTGTAGATTCCCTACTAGGAGGGGGTGACGTAATAATTGCGGAAATAAATATAAACAATCTCACAAAATAGACAATCACACAAGTACACAAGTATTTTTTAGGTGGAAACCCAAACCGGGTGAAAACCACCACCTAACCCTCTCGAGTTAGGATTTTCCGATCAACCAAGTTGATCAAAATCCACTAAACGAATCACTTTAAACGAGGGTGATTCAACCTCAAATACAACCACGCTACAAGTGCGAGGGTAGCGTTCCTCAACCCCTTCTCTTCACGAGAAGGATTTTGTCCCTCGAAGGAGACAGGAATTCGCAAAGCGAATACCCAACCAAATAACAAAGATAAAAGAATAATAATCCTATAGAGCCAACAAAGTAATTTTAAACCTAGCTTCTATAGGAATTAGGAAACTCCCCTTTGAAAGGAGTGCGTCGGTGACGCGGATGCGTGAACAACACGACGGCGCTACGTTGCTCTCGTGAACTATGGCGGGAGAGCGGGTGCGCAAAGCTTGATGCTCTCAAGATGTAGAACTAGAGCTTAAAGAGCAAGAGAGACACAAAATGGTTTGAAAGTGTATTGCAAGGTGTGTGTTTTGGTGTGTCTTAGGTGTCTCTTGGTGTGTGTTAGTGTGCAAGAGGTTCCCCTCTATTTATAGAGGCCTTAGGAAGGCTTTGGATGGCTTAGGAAAGGCTCCATAGCCGTTGGGTACAAAGCCCAAGTGAATCAACCCGAAATCAGGAACATTCATTGCACTAACAGGGTTATCAGACGTCTAATTCTAGCATAAGACATCTGGAAGATCACTTTAAGACATCTGAAGATAAGGTCAGACATCTGATTTCGTGCGGGTTCCTTCCTGACTTGAATTAGATCTAAACAGGGTTCTTGTGCAAGTCCATCAGACGACATACAGGACGTCTGGCACTATGTCTGGACGTCTGGAAACCTATTTTTTTGTGGGAATGGATTTCCAAGAAAGTGCAACGGGTAGGAAATCTCTGAGAAGAGATTTTGGGTCAGCCGAGGCAAAACGGTCATTTATCAGACGTCTGGAAAGGACTAAGGACGTCTGATAAGGCTCTAACGGTCATATCCTTGAGTGTTTATTAAGCCAGCCAACGGTCCACTAATTGGACGTCTGGCAAAGTCATCAGACGTCTCCTAAGACGTCTGGTCTAAGGTCTGGACATCTGATTTCATCAGACAGAACTATGTCCAGCCTAAATGTTATCAGACGTCTGAATCAACAGTCAGACGTCTTAAAACACTTTATCAGACGTCTGATTTGGGAATTAGACGTCTGGAAATGCTGTTTAAACCCTATATTGGTTTTCTAAGTTCTCTACAGAAAACCTAAGTATCCTAGGGTTGTGCCGGTGTTCCTAGGACTACTGTTAGGGTACTTTGAGGCTCTTTAACATAATTTTCTAAGGAAATAAAGAGCAAGAAAATAAAGACAAAAGTACATGAAAGGAATAAAATGGAATTCTATCCTATTCTTTTTGTCCTTCCATCTTCAATCTATCACTCCTCGCGAATCCCCTCTGTTCTCCATCAACTCCTCCAATCCGTCTTGGATGCGAGCTCGAATTCCGTCTAAACACGTCTACATTTGCAATTGACCTGAAATCTAAGACTCCAAGTGTAAATGTTAAATAACATATGTTTTGTTATCATCAAAACAAATGATCGTGGTGCTCTAGCACCAACACCTCTCTCTCTCTTTTATTTTTGTAATAAACGCATTGTAATTCTAGAATTCTAGTAGCTCCCTGAGTTCGACCTCGAGAAAAATATTTCCGAGTAAAATTGTAATAGTGGCAATGACTATCTATACTACAACGACATTTCTATAACAAACAAAAAAAAAGACCTAGCCACGGTCGGTCACATAAGTCGGCCACTATTTCATTGGCGCCGTTGCCGGGGAGCAACGGCTATTCTAGAAGTTATAAAATTTCTATTTGTGAGTTTCTAATAATCTCTTCTCTCTTTTGTGCAGGTACAGGAAAAAATTAGGATGTAGCCGCACCACAGCCACTCTAAGGACAGGTAACTTCCTATTAAACCCAAAAATTTTAAAGAGGAAGAAAAAGAAAGAAAAAATAGGTATAACCTGTCTTTCATACGTAGTAATAGCTACATGTTCTCAAAACTACTATTCCTGCACATAATATTAAAGGTAATTAAGGGCTAACACCTTCTTGCCTGAGCCCTAATTACCCAACAAGGAGTTAACTGGACCAAGTAGAGCCAACATAAGATCAAACATTAGGGTTTCAAAGACACACCCCTTAATCAAGAATTGAGAAAATCCAAAAGGAGTGTGCCCAAGCCATTGATTGAAAATACCTATTCAGAGAAACCCTAAACAATTAGCTCTCTAAACACTTGAACCCTAAAAAGCAACAAGGCCTAAATTCTCAAAGGAATCACTAGGTGAAGTTGACCCCTAGGGTCAACCAACCTTCAAATTAGGCCACCTTGTTCACAAAAGTACCTAAGAGTTCAAGTGAAACCTTAAGCACCTTGATCTTAAAGTAAAAGAGGTAGACTTAAGATGTCAAGATCCCCATTCTGGTCTACCTAGAACCGTAGTGACAAGAGAGGTCGAGTGAGGGAAACCCTGTAACCCGTGGGGACGCTCTACCGTGTAGGGGTCTTCGCGGGACTCACCCTCTCTGGCTGCCCAGGTAATTCTCAGGTGGACGATCTTTTTGATTAAGGGGTCCATCTGCCCCGCACCTCTGTAGTCACCCAACACATTTTTGGGTGTCTTGATTGGGTCCAGCACCTTCTAAACTCATTTATTCCAACAGTGCATGAACGGTAGGAGATCCTTAAGACCACCCTTAAGATCTCCTTTAGGAATTCACTCTCGTCAAGGCCAAGCCTCGACGCCCATGTTTGCACAGCAACCCTACCCCATCATTCTCTCATCTGATTCTGAACCAAGCTCTTCTTCTTCCCCCATCATGGCTCAGCCAGTTGTGGAAGAAAACAATCTGGAGCATCAGCTCCAGCGACTCAATAACCTCTTCCAAAGCTTTGTGCACCCACCGCAGCGTCCTATGATGCGGGACCATTATAATCCTGCTGCGGCGGCCATTGAGCCTGGAGTCAGAATCCCGACTGGAGGACCTGATTCCGAATTGAAGCCCAATATGATTCATGCTATACCTAAATTCCATGGGCTTAATTCCGAAGATCCCTTCCAGCACATCAAACAGCTTAAACATCTGGCCCAAACTTTTGGGTCAGATGCGCAAAATCGGAATATTCTTCTCATGAAGATGTTCTCCTTCTCTCTTATGGACAAGGCCGCTCATTGGTATCAAACTCAGACCCGGCCGATCAACACTTGGGAAGAACTTTAATCCGAATTTTCGAAAAAGTTCTTTCCCGTTGGTCGGACCAATGCCTTGCGCCATCAGATTACTCACTTCACTCAGCAAACAGGGGAACCTCTCCATGAGGCATGGGATCGCTTTTTGGATCTCATGAGAAAATGCCCCCATCACAGAGTTCCTAAATGGGAACAAGTCCAATCTTTTTACCAGGGACTCCGTGAGGACATCCGTCTTTTCGTCAATGCAACCTGCGGAGGAAATATCATGGGTCAACATGAGGACACCGTGTGGGAGATTCTCGAAAACATGTGCGAGAACTCCATCAACAAGACTCCATGGGATTATTCGACAGGACGAATACCCGCGCATCGACGAATCTTAAGGGAGCACATGAGACGCAGGGCCTGTCCGCATCAATCGACCTGGAATTAATGGCCAGTCGATTGGACAAGGTCTCAATCATCGAAAAGAAGGTGGATGAGCTGACTCAGCACCTGCAGCGAGCCACCTCTACTCATAGCTCCTTTGCACAGCCTCCTTCCACAAGGGAGACTGTGCAAAACATTCTCCATCGATCTTCTCCTGGGATGGATCCATATCCATCATCTGATTCTCGGATCGGAGGTCCATCCGATCCTTTCTACACCAGCCCGGGGAATTCCATTCCCCCTTTTCTGGGGCACGTCGATTTTTACCGTCGCTTCATTCCGGATTTCTCGAAAATCGCGCGTCCCTTGACTTCTCTTCTTTCTAAGGATGTACCCTTTGAAATCTCCAAGGAATGCACACTAGCCTTTGAAAACCTTCGTGACCGAGTCACCCAAGCACCTATCCTACAATCCCCTGACTGGCCTCAACCCTTTGAGATCATGTGCGATGCGTCTGATTTCGCTGTAGGAGCGGTCCTGGGGCAGAAAGCTGACGGGAAACCCGTGGTCATCTACTACGCTAGCAAGACACTTGACGAGGCTCAGCGTAACTATACGGTTACAGAGAAAGAGCTGCTAGCCGTAATATTTTTCCTTGAAAAGTTCCAATCATATCTCCTGGGTTCCCATGTCATCATCTACTCGGATCACACGGCTGTAAGGCATCTCCTTGCCAAGAAGGACATGAAGCCCCGACTAATTCGTTGGATCTTGCTGTTGCAAGAATTCAATCTTGAAATTCGCGACAAGGTGGGAAGGAAGAATGTGGTAGCCGACCATCTGTCCCGTCTTCCTTCTAAGATCATCAACCCTTCCGGACCCATCACAGAACATTTTCCTGATAAGCACCTGCTGACTATCGGTACTAGACTTCCATGGCTTGTTGATATAGTAAACTACTTAGCATCTCATCAGATCCCGTCTGATTGTCCGAAGGCCAAGAAAGACAAATTACGTTCTGATGCCAAGTATTACATCTGGGAAGACCCGTACCTTTTCCGCATAGGTGCTGATCAAGTCATCCGGAGATGTGTCCCGGAAGAGGAAATCAACAATATCCTCTCTTTCTGCCATGACAAGGCATGCAGTGGCCATTTCTCTGGGCATAAAACCGCATCAAAAGTCCTCTAGTGTGGCTTTTACTGGCCCATGCTGTTCAAAGACGCATACAGTCACTACAAGGCATGCAGTCGTTGCCAGACTTTAGGCAACATGAGCCGTCGCGACATGATGCCTTTGCAGCCAATTCTCATATGCGAGATCTTTGATGTTTGGGGGATTGATTTTATGGACCCCTTCCTGCTTCGGATGATTTCGAATACATTATGCTTGCTGTAGACTACGTGTCCAAATGGATCAAAGCCATACCGACCTGAACCTGTGATCACAAAATCGTTCTCAAATTCATTCATGAAAACATTTTCTCAAGGTTCGGGATTCCTCGTGCTATAATCTCTGATGGGGGAACCCATTTCACAAACGCTCAGTTTAGGTCACTGATGACCAAATACGGGGTGTCTCACCGAATCTCTACTCCTTATCACCCCCAAACTAATGGTCTAGCTGAGCTGTCAAATCAGGAGATCAAGAAAATCCTGCAGGTCACTGTTCGGCCTAATAGGACGGACTGGTCGTCTCGACTTCCGGAAGCATTGTGGGCCTATAGGACCGCTCACAAAACCCAATTAGGCATATCTCCCTTTAGACTGATGTACGGGAAGGCGTGTCACCTTCCCGTAGAACTGGAGCATAAAGCCTATTGGGCAGTACAGAACTATAATCTAGATCTTTCGAAGGCTGGAACCCACAAAAAAATTCAAATCAGCGAGATCGATGAATTACGCCTAGACGCGTATGAGAACTCGCGAATCTACAAGGAGCGGGTTAAAGCCTTCCATGACAACCATATCTCGAGAAAGATCTTTCATCCTGGTCAGAAGGTCCTACTCTTTGATGCTCGACTCAAACTTTTCCCGGGAAAGTTGCGATCCAAGTGGGTCGGACCATATTTAGTCCGACAGGTTTTTGGAAATGGAGCCATCGAAATCAGTCCGCTTAACCACGATTCTGAACCTTTCATCGTGAACGGTCAAAGACTCAAGCCGTTCATTGATGTGACTTCTACTAATTTGGCTGAATCAACTTATATCCTCCATTCCCCTTGAGCTTATTGCGCCCAGCTGATGGCGTAAAACTCAGCGCTTAACGGGAGGCAGCCCGTCACTTTCTTGAAAATCTAAAACCTTTTTCACGCCTTTATGCACTTAAGGTTCGCCCTTATAGACAGCCGACTCCACCTCAGATGTTTCCATCTGAGATTAGAAATCGTCCGCAAAATTCACCCCGACCCATTCACTCACCAAACCATCTGTCTTAAGGAATGAACTAAATAAATAAAAATCCCCTAAGTCACAATGAGGACATTGCAAACCTTAGGCATGGGGGGGCATAAAAGTGCAAAACTTATAAGAAAAGGTTTTAAAAAAAAATTCACATATGCAAAATCACCATAAAAATTAAAAAAAAAAAAGGAGAAAGGAAATGTTATGGGAGAAGGAAAAGAAACAAAATGAAAAAGGAGCACAAAAATATAAGAAAAAGTGATAGTCATTGATAAGAAATTAAGGAAATGACCTAAGTTCTAGACCTCAATCAGGAAAAGAAATGAAAAGTGCAGGGTGAGATTAGTAAAAATGCAAACTTTAGGCATTCTTGGATAGACTCTTAGTACCCATTAAGATCTAGACATTCCTCAAGAGTTTGAGGAAAATGAAAAGCTGAAGTATTAGGTCTAAGGCTTAGGGAGTATTTGACCTCATTAACTAACTTTTGGTCTACGGGACTCAGTAACCTAAGCACCCTAACCTCACACACAGCCTGGTTCAGTAAGCGTAAAAATCAAAAATCACGCAGAAGCGTCAAAAAATTCTGAAAAATACACCTAGAGTAGGAGTGGTCGATCAACACAAGTTGATTTGGACAAGTTCCCAGCGCGGAGAGGCGGGAAATCCCCTCGAAGATGCGTAACAAAACATCATCTCCTCGGTGCTTGTCTCTTAGGATATTTACATATCCTACTGGGGGCATGTAAGCACTCTGCTGGTTTAAATTCCATGTATGGCATTATCACGAAGTGTCAATTACCAGGGTTTGGATTTGGCCACGGAACACCATGGATGGGATTATCTCGAAATCTCAATAGCCAGGGTTTCGGGGGTTGCCTTGGGCGGTGCTATCTCGAAGCATCGATTGCCAGGAACCCTTGAGGATTGATGATGGGAGCAAGGAATCTGATACAGACCGTGTTGAAAAGCCAATCCTAAGCTAGAACTAAAAAGAAAAAGAGAGAGAAAACTCTCCAAACAGAATAACTTTCTATCTCTCTCTCTTACAAAACGCACTGCGAACTGAACCAAGGCTAAAATCATTTCAAGCACGGGTGCTTTAACCACAAAGTCCAATAGACCTTAGGTTAGTTCTTGTTGGCCTTAAAAACCTTTGCCAAAGACTGAGGCTAAGGCTAGACAGATCTGGATCTTGATTGGTACTAGAGTACCTTTTAGGCCTATGGTCATCATTCTAACCTAATCTAAGTTCAACTGAAAAGGCACTTATCTGAAATTATTAAAAACATCATGGTCTAGAACAAAGGTCAAAACCTTAAGTTTTTGCTAAGGGACTAGCAAAAGCTAGGCATGGGGGCATGATGAGAACCTCATCATGAACCCTAACTAGCACAATCTAACCTAGATATGCGAGAAAAAGCTCCTACATAACTTATAGAAAGGCTTGAATCAGAGAATTCTGAGTTTGTGAAGAAAATAGGTCATAAGGGGTAAAAATGCAATTTCTTCAAAACAATCAGTAAACAGGGTAACTCAGGATCCAAACATAGGTCAAATTAACCTAATAAGAAGGAAAGTGCGATGATTTGATCCAACAAGGGCTACAGCAACTCCCTGGGAATTAAATGACATCCTGTAACCCTAAAATAAATCTACTTCAATTCACGAGGTTTGAGGCAAAGTAAAAATCTACTAAACCCTCTAAAATTCATAGAAAAATAATCTCTAGGGTTTAGAACCTTCAATTTGGCCTTGGAAACCCATTTTGACCTACATTGAGAACCATGCCCAATTAATGATTTAATTTGGGTTTTTACGTAAATTGACCCATCAAACAAGGTATGATCTAGAAATAAAATTCACCATTACAATCCTTAGGTCCTATTTAGTCATGCATGAAAACTTGAACCTAAGAAGAGACCTTCTTGACCGACTTTACATTTTAGTCCTCATCTATTACTTTTTGACCCTCAACTTTCGAAACCCTCGCATTTTGGCCCCTAGGTTCTTCATCGTTCTTTGCACTTAGGTCCTCCCTGCAAAACTCTGAGCAGTGCCATGCTCCGGCGACTTTGCGCGGAGCATGGCGCCGCACAGGGTGAGGGAGGCCCTCTGCCCATTGAACCGGGTGTTCCCTGCGACGTCTGCTGTCGCAGGGACACCTCCATGACCTCTGCCATCGCCCACACCTTTCGTGCGAACTCGCGGAAGGTATGGGTTGTTGCTCCAGCCATCCTCCGGCGAGGGAGGAACGTCGCCTCCCTGCGCCCACCCCTCAGCCTTCGCCTTTATAAACACCGCCGTCACCAGCAGAAGAGGAGAAGCTGTCTCTGACGGAGAGAATACCCCCCCACTTCCTCCTCTCCAGCTTCGACAGACGGCCTGCAGCTTCCGGCGACCAACTCCTCCTCGTCGCTCTATTGCCTTACCTGTAGCAGGGTTCCCCTAACCCTTTCGTCTGTGTCGCGCTGCACCCGCCGACAACCTCCTCTTGCCTCCTCGTCGCCGTTCTCCCCTTCCAAGGCCTCTTCTTCCTCAGCTCCAGCAGGAACGAGCCAGTGGCTCCGCCCTTCCCCCTTCGTCCAGAGCTTAGGTAAAAGCTTCCTCTCCTCCTCCTCTAAATTTTCCCTCTGTCAATTTGTATTTTTGCGCCCCCACACACAACTTCCACCTCCGCCTGCTCCGTCTTCGACCACCTTCTCCAGCGAGCCCATTCCACCTCCACAGACCTCTTCACTCCTCGCCGACCACCTCAGAAGCTTCCCCTCACTCCACTCCACAGCTTCCCCCTTTTCATTCCCTGCCACACACCACCTAAAGACCCCCCGAACAGACCCATTTTCCCGACCACAGTCCGACCTAGGGCTGCCATCGTACACCGTTTCATGCCTCGCCACCACCCGCACGAGCTTCGCCGCACTCCGACGAAGCTCCCTGCATCTTCTGACTAGGCCGAGAGGCCGTATTGCTGTGTTCAGGTCACGCCCCCTTCAGCGCCATTGCTGCGCAGGTGAAGCTCCTTCACCTGCAGCTGCAGCTTCGACCTCGCCTAGGCGCTGGTCCCAGGTCGCATGGAGTGCCTCCGCGAAGACCCAGGGTCTGCAGTTGAGGCAAACCCCTCGCGATCTGCTGTAATTAGCTGCGAAATCCTCGCCTACGGGCGCCTGTCTGGGAGGTGGGACTTTAGTCCCACCTCGGAAGTGCGCGGCTCAGCGCCCGTGCATAAATTGAAAAAGTGTTCGAGGCTATTCGCCTTCGAACACAGGGGTCAGGTCCCTTACGCACGAGTGTCCCACGCGCTTGCCCTCGCCCGTGCTCATGCCCCGCAGGTCTGGGCCGGATCCGGATACCCAACACTACGCACACCTCGCCCACCACCGCGCGCCGGTGGGCCTGGTCCCGGGCGCAACACCCGTACCCAAATACCCGGCTCTAGGAGAGCGATCCTATGAGAGAAATCTGAGAAAGAGAGAGACGCGGGGGAGGGTAGGGGTAGGTTTTTCTCTGACCAGCTGTGTGAGTGTGCAGGCAGAGAAGAAGACAAAGGAAGAAGGTGGCCGAAGCCTTGGCCGCTCAGGGCAAGGAAGAAGAAGAAGGACTACGAGAAGAAGGAAAAAGATAGAGAAATAAGAAGAAGACCGTAGGAGAAAAAAGAAGGAAAAAGAAAGAGGAAGAAGAAGAAGCACAAGGGAAGCACTGTAGCAGATGCCACTTAAGCCATCTGATTGAGAAATCAGACGACGGAAGAAGTTCTGCAGACAAAGAAGAAGAGAGAGAAGGTGCCGTAGCTGAAAGCAAAGAAAAGAAGGAAGAAAAGAAAAAAAAAAGATAAAGAAGAAGAAGAACTGAAGAAGATCAAGCAAAGAGAAGAAAGACAAGAAGAGAAAGAAGAAGAAAAAAAAAAACAAGAGAGAAAGAAGAGAAGAAGAAAAAGACAAGAAACCAATCTACCTCTCTCTCTCTCTCTCTTATTTTTGTAATAAACGCATTGTACTTCTAGAATTCTAGTAGCTCCCTGAGTTCGACCTCGGGAAAAATATTTCCGAGTAAAATTGTAATAGTGGCAATGACTATCTATACTACAACGACATTTCTATAACAAACAAAAAAAAAGACCTAGCCACGGTCGGTCACATAAGTCGGCAACTATTTCAGTCACCCAACATATTTTGGGTATCTTGATTGAGTCCAAGACATTCTAACCTCATCCAGTCCATCAGTGCATGTTCGGTAGGAGGTCCTTGAAACCTCCTCTAGCAATCTATTCTCCCCGTGGCCAAGCCTCGATTCCCTTGTTTGTGCAACAACCTCTCCACATAGACCTTTCTTTCGATTCTGAACCTAGTTCCCCTTCTTCTTCCATTATGGCTTAGCCTGTTGAAGAAGAGAATAATCTTGAGCACTAGCACCAGCGTCTTAATGACCTCTTCCAAAATTTCATGAACCCACTGCAGCGCCCCATGATGCGAATCACTATAATCCTACTGCGGTGGCAATTAAGCCTCGAGTCAGAATCCCGACTGGAGGACATGATTCTAAATTGAAGCCCAATATGATTCATGCCATACCTAAATTCTATGGGCTTAACTCTGAAGATCCCTTCCAGTATATCAAATAGCTTAAGCATCTGGCCCAGACCTTTGGGTCAGATGCACAGAATCGGGATATCTTACTCATGAAGATGTTCTCTTTCTCCCTTATGGACAAGGTAGCTCATTGGTATCAGACACAGACCCGCCCGATCAACACCTGGGATGAACTTCAGTCCGAGTTTTTAAAGTTCTTTCCCGTTGGTCGGACAGAACGCCATTAAATTACTCACAAACGGGAGAACCTCTTCATGAGGCATGGGATCGATTTTTGGATCTCATGAGAAAGTGCCCCCATCACGGAGTTCCTAAGTGGGAAAAAGTCCAGTCTTTTTACCAAGGACTCTGTGAGGACATTAGATTGTTCATCAATGTAACTTGCGGAGGGAATATCTTGGGTTAACATGAGGACACCGTGTGGGAGCTTCTCGAGAATATGTGCTAGAACTCCATCAACAATGACTCCATGGGATTATTCGACCGGACAAATACCCACGCATCGATGAACCTCAGGGGAGCACATGAGATGTAGGGCCTGTCCGCATCCGTCGACTTGGAACTAATGGCCAGTCGGTTGGACAAGGTCTCTATCATTGAGAAGAAGGTGGACGAGCTGACTCAGCACTTGCAACGAGCCACCTCTGCGCAGAACTCCTCCGCACAACCACCTCCTGTAAGGGAAACTATGTAGAACATTTTCCACCAACCTTCTTCTGGGATAGATGCATATTCACCCCCATCTGACTCCAAGACCGGAGGGACCTCCGATCCTTTCTATTCTTGTCGGGGGAGCTCTACCCCCCCATTCTCCGCCTTTTCTGAGGCTCCTTAGACCTGCGAGGACCTCAATGCCATCCAGAATAACCCATTTTCCAGCACCTACAACCCTAGATGGCAAAACCATCCTAATTTCCAGTGGGCAGGAAATTCTCAAAACCTATGACCACCCCATCAGCCCCATCCACAAGCCCCTCGTCCTTATCAACCGCCTCAGCCTCGGCCCAACCCCACTTATCCATCCGGGCCCAACCAAGACCAAATGTCCCTCATCCTCCAAACTCTGGCCAACATTCAAAGAACGAATGCGGCTATCCAAAAACACACAAGGACGAAATCACAGAGGTCTGCAACCAACTCGCCTAGTTGGCGAATTCTCGCCAACCGAGCACTCTTCCTTCACAACCTCTGCCAAACCCGAATAACGTGCCAACCCAGCGACGCATTATGAACCTGAACTCAGGCCAAGCACACTTGATCTATCAGGCCCCTTCTGTTCCATCACTTGACGAGATGGAAGCATCAACCTCCTATGTGAATTATCAACAATAGCAACCCATCTTACCAACCCCCAACTAGAACCAAGCAGGACTAAATTTTGTGACAACCAATAGTGGTAAAGAAACCCATGACCCACCTTATCCAGACCACTCCAAGCCTGGTAGTGACCCAAACCTTAGGATAGTTATCCATGATGTCCTTATCCTTATCCCAGATCAAAAACCTGGACCTATCCTAGAGGAACCAACCAAGGTTCCATTTCCCGAGGCCTTGACCAAGGGAAAGAGGACAGCTAAACCCGTGGCTCCTGAGGAGGACCTGATCAAGCTCTTTGAGCAGGTCCAAATAAACATCCCCTTGATGGATGCAATCTGCCACGTACCGGCTTACACACAATTCTTGAAAAACATGTGTACACCCCAGCGTAAGCCGCGAACCAAGAGTGGAAGTCCGATTGTACTATCAGAGCAAGCCAGCTCTATGAACCTAAGTAAACTCCTACCCAAGGCAAAAGACCCAGGCACTCCCCTGATTTCATGTAAGATTGGTGAAACCCAGTTTGATAGAGCATTATTAGACCTAGGTCCCTCCATAAACCTGATACCCACATCCCTGCTTAACCACCTAAAAGAATCTGAGCTTAAACCAACTGAGGTGACATTGCAGTTAGCTGACCAATCCATTAAGTCACCTAAAGGAGTTCTTGAGGATGTTATTGTTAGGGTGCGGGATTTCTACTTCCCTGTAGATTTTATAGTTCTAGACATGGACGCACCTTAGAATCCAAGGGATACACCAATTATACTAGGGAGACCTTTTTCTGACCACTACAAGGGCCAACATAAGTTGTGAAAAGGGCCAAATAGAGCTGAAATTTAGGAATCAGGCTCTCAAGATTGATATCTTTAAGGCCCAACAAAGGATTAATTACGGTGTGGAAGAGAAAATTTGTGATATCAGAGCCGTGGTTGATGAATCGCAAATTAAGGACAACATGACTATCCCTAATCAACCACAAGAAGATCTAAAACCGCAATTAGAGGAGTCAGAACTTGATCTAGACAAACCCATAACTCTACCCTTATTCCCCACACCCACTCTGACCCACCCACTGCTGCTGATAACCTCATTCTGAAACTCAAGCCCCTTCCCGATCATTTGAAATATGTCTTTTTGGGTTCCAATCAGACACTTCCAGTGATTATGAACTCCAAACTCACCCCTGACCAAGAATCTCGTCTGATTGTTGTTCTCTAGCAACATCGTAGAGCCATTGGTTGGACTCTCGATGATTTGACTAGAATAAGCCCCTCTTATTGCACACACCACATCTATTCTGAAGAGGGCGCACGACCTTCGCATGAGATGCAGAGACGTCTGAACCCCAATCTGCAGGCGATCGTGAAAAAGGAGATCATTAAGTGGTTAGATGCAAGGGTCATCTACCCGATCTTCGATAGTTGCTGGATGAGCCCAATCCAGGTTGTGCCTAGAAGGCAGGGTTCACCACCATCACGACTGAGACCGGAGATGTCATACCTACCCGTATAGCCAATTCGTAGAGAGTCTGCATAGATTACCGAAGACTCAATTCCTCCACGAAGAATCGGACCGACTCGACTGATTCCAAGACCCAGTCATCCAACGAGAAAGCAACCAAAAGAGAAGTAAAATAAACCACATTTACCATGTATATAACTACCAGTAACAAAGTACATCAGTAAAGAAAAGAAATACTACAGTATACATCACCACAACAGTAAAGAAATAAACATGTACATAAACATGAAGCTTACAATGAAAAGAGTACAGGGGTAACAGAAACTACTCACAACAACAAAAAGAAAAGTACAGTAGGTACTACACAAGTAACACTACTGGGCTCTACTAGGCCCAACGTCCTCTGTAACCGCTGACTCTGGCTGCTCAACACCTGGTCCTGAAAAGGTAACAAAGGTGACACGTCAACGAAACGCTGAGTAGAGTGGCAACTAAAAGCTCAGAAACAGTAAGGTGGACAGTAGCTGTTATATATTTAATTTCTTTCTTTATATTTTTCCATTTATTCACTATTGAATTATTTCTCAGATCCTTTTCTTGATCTTGAATGTTCCTCGTGGGAACGATCTTGATTGCAGTCTTTTTCGAAAAGTAGAAGTAACACGTGGTGCTCTCCTGGCCGGGAAAGTCCCCCGTGGTGGTCCTACCCTCAGTCAACCACCCTAAGGTCGCTGAAAGACGTAACGGTGACTACGGTACGTGCGATAAACGCACGGGTAGCTACCCTGCACTGGCACGCGATCAGTCGTTTCCATTAACAGGTGTGCCCAAAGCACAGCACGGAACCAGTATAGGGCAAAGCCCTCTCAATAACAGGGGTCCAGCCCCTCCACAGTAACCAAACAGGGGTCTTGGCCCTCCACAGTCCGCGCACCCTCGCCTGACTACCCTGGTTTGCCCAGTGGGCCTGACAAGTCGGTGTAGGAGAGCTAGCAGAACCCCGGGGCCCGTGGGGTAGCTAGTGCTCTCACTACACTAGTTGCTCTCCTCGATACTGTGTACACGAGGGCCAAAAGTCGGTACAAAGTGGCCAAACCTAACCCTGGGTCCCTGGGGCGACTAGCTCCGCTCTGCACTAAACAGGGGGACAGTCGCTCTCCTTGGTATTCCGTACTCAAGGGCCAGCTCACTTCCCCAATTCTATTCCATTCACTTTCCAGGAGTTCTACTCCTAATTCCCCGTAGGGTTCATGCTCTTTTAACTCAGCCAATTTAGGTTTCACCGTTCCAGCTTTATATCCATATAACCCATGTTCTCAACAGTAATTATTCATAAACAGGCAGCTGTTAACCAATTTTATAGGCAGTTATCGTTTCCTTTCTACTTTTCCAAGACTGCAACGTATATATATTCAATCTAGTTTTCCAGTCCTAGGATTCATGCCATACCCTAGGATCTATCATTCAATCTAGTTTTTCAGTCCTAGGATTCATGCAATACCCTAGAATCTATCATTCAATCTAGTTTTTCAATCATAGGGTTCATGCAATACCCTAAACTCTATTAATTATTTCATAATTATGTAATTTTTGATAAATAATTGAAAGGGCCACTCTACCCGCAAAAACGGGAGTACTGGGGGCGTAATCGGCAAGCCTGCGCGCCTCCGCAACCCCTAGAGCCGCAACGGAATGGGGTCCTAACACAAGGATCAAAGACAAGGAGCTACTCAAAACAGCATACGATTACTGTAAATAGGTAGAGGAACTAAATCTAAGAAGAACGAAACTTGAAACGCAGAAAACGGACTCCGAACGGACCCTAAACGGGACAAAAACGACGAGACTGCCCAAAATCAGACGTCTGGAACTTCTTCCAGACGTCTTAAATGATCGCTCAGGTCATACCTCGATCTGTGCGGTCCTTCAGACGTCCAAAAGCCCGCTGAACCGTCTGGACTCAGTTTCCAGACGTCCGACTGTCACTCCGGACGTCTGGAGACCCTCTCCGTCGTCTGGTGTCGTGCCCAGACGTCTGATCTATGTGGGATGGCGTGCCCTTGCGCCTTCCCGAACAAGTCCTGCACACACACACACACACCCGCTCTCGTCACAAAAGGGTACAGGAGACTTCGGCGGAATGGCTGCATGGCCGTACACGCGAAAGAAGAGGATAAAAAAATAACGTACCTGTCAGACGTCTGGACCTTCCTCCATACGTCTCCCGCATCGTCTGGATATAAGTCCAGACGTCTGATTCTGGGAAATTTTCCCAGAATCAGAACCTTCTCGCTCTCCGCCCACAGTACACGGTCGTACCGCGCGGCGCCCGCCCGCTGCCTGAGCTACAGCAGCTCCTCCGTAGCACCACACGCTTGCTGCGCACCCGCCAGTCGACTCTTGCTGCTCCGGCGAGCTCGCACCCTCGCGGTCGAGCTCCCTCTCCCGCTCACAACAGCCCCTCCTCCTCACACGCAGCAGCCGCTGCTGCTATCACCCGCTCGCTCTCTCGCTGACAGGGGGAAGAAGAAGAAGGCGGTGGAGTGAGGGTGAGGGAGAGGGAGAGGCGTATTTGAAGGCAGTCGTGGGGAGAGAGAAAGAGAAAAGCTGCGTCTGCAGGGAGGGAGAGGAAAGAGAAGAAGGAGGGCGGCAGGTTCAGTCTGCACGTGCATGCGTGCAGACGCGAACCCGTACGTCGAAAAAATTTAATTCCAGACGTCTGGGAAGGCTTCCAGACATCTAACCAGATGTCTGGACCGCTTCCCAGATGTCTTAAATGATGCTTGATGCCTGGTTATAACAATTTTCCACTACCATTTATTGATCAGATTCTCGAAAAACTAGTGGGAAATAGATTCTTCTGGTGGCTTGCTGCAAGTGCTGAGTCAACTCATACACCTTCTTTTCAATGATCAAGACCTTGTCCAATCGACTGGCCATTAATTCCAGGTCGACTGATGCGGACAGGCCCTGCGTCTCATGTGCTCCCCTAAGATTCGTCAACGCGTGGGTATTCGTCCTGTCGAATAATCCCATGGAGTCATTGTTCATGGAGTTCTCGCACATGTTTTCGAGAATCTACCACACGGTGTCCTCATGTTGACCCATGATATTTCCTCTGCAGGTTGCATTGACGAAAAGACGGATGTCCTCACGGAGTCCCTGGTAAAAAGATTGGACCTATTCCCATTTAGGAACTCCGTGATGGGGGCACTTTCTCATGAGATCCTGAAAACGATCCCATGCCTCATGGAGAGGTTCCCCTGTTTGTTGAGTGAAGTGCGTAATCTGATGGTGCAAGGCATTGGTCCGACCAACGGGAAAGAACTTTTTCAAAAACTCGAACTGAAGTTCTTCCCAAGTGTTGATCAGCCGGGTCTGAGTTTGATACCAATGGGCGGCCTTGTCCATAAGAGAAAAGGAGAACATCTTCATGAGAAGAATATCCCGATTTTGTGCATCTGACCCAAAAGTTTGGGCCGGATGCTTTAGTTGTTTGATGTGCTGGAAGGGATCTTGGCCTACACGGTAGAGCATCCCCACGGGTTACAGGGTTTCCCCCACCCGACCTCTCTTGTCACTGCGGTTCTAGGTAGACCAGAATGTGGATCTTGGCCTCTTAAGTCTACCTCTTTTACTTTAAGATCAAGGTGCTTAAGGTTTCACTTGAACTCTTAAGTATTTTTGTGAACAAAGTGGCCTAATTTGAAGGTCGGTTGACCCTAGGGGTCAACTTTACCTAGTGATTCCTTTGAGAATTTAGGCCTTGTTTCTTTTTAGGGTTCAAGTGTTTAGAGAGCCAATTGTTTAGGGTTTTTCTTATTAGGTATTTTCAATCAATGGCTTGGGCACACCTCTTTTGGATTTCCTCAATTCTTGATTAAGGGGTGTGTCTCTGAAATCCTAATGTTTGACCTTATGTTGGCTCTACTTGGTCCATTTAATTCTTTGCTGGGTAATTGGGGCTTAGGCAAGAAAGTGTTAACCCTTAATTACCTTTAATATTGTGTGCAGGAATAATAGTTTTTGAGAATATGCAGCTATTACTATGTATAAAAGACAGGTTATACCTATTTTTTCTTTTTCCTCTTTAAAATTTAGGGTTTAATAGGAAATTACCTGTCCTTGGAGTGGCTGTGGTGCGGCTGCGTCTTTTTCTTTCTGTACCTGCACAAAAGAGAGAGAGATTATTAGAAACTTACAAATATATCTTCTAGAATAGCCGTTGCTCCCCGGCAACGGCGCCAAGTGACAGCGGCGGTATGACTAGGTTTTGTTGTTTGTTATAGAAATGGCGTTGTAGTACAGATAGTTATTGCCACTATTACAATTTTATTCGAAAATAAAAGGTTTCCCGAGGTCGAACTCAGGGAGCAAACTTATAATTCTAGAAGTACAATGTTTCTGTTACAAAAATAAGAGAGAGAGAGAGAGAGAGAGGTAGATTGGTCTCTTGACTTTTTCTTCTTCTCTTCTCTTTGCTTTGATCGTCTTCAGCTCTTATGTCTTCTTCCTTCTTTTCTTTCTTTCTTTCTCTTCTGTTCTTCTTTCCTTCTTCTTGTCTTTTTCTTCAGTGCGTCATCTGATTTCTCAATCAGACAACTTAAGTAGCATCTGCTACAGTGCTTCCTTGGTGCTCCCTCTTCTGCTTCTTTCTTCTTCTTTTTGCAGTCCTTCTTCTGCTTTGCTTCGGGTAGCCAAGGCTTTGGCTGCTTCTTCCTTCTTTTTCTTCTCCTTCCTCTTCTGCGGTCTTCATTCTCTCTTTCTTCTTCTGCCTGCACACTCACATAGCCTGGTCATAGCAAAAACCTAACCCTACCCTCCCCCGCATCTCTCTCTCTCAGATTTCACTCGTAGGATCACTCTCCCAGAGCCGGGTATTCGGGTACGGGTTCGTGCCCAGGTCCAGGCCCACCGACGTGCGGTGGTGGGCGAGGAGTGCAGGTCGGGTATACGGCTCGGGCCAGGTCCGCGAGGGGTGGTCGCGGACGAGGCTGGGTGAAGCGGGTGAGAGAGACCTCACCCCGTGGTCAGGAGGCGAAAAGGCTAAGGCAATTTTCCAATTTATGCGCAGGCGGCGTTTCGAAATCCCACGATGTGGGACTATCTTCTGTGCTGTCTTCGCGTGCACTCGCAGGACGACTTCACCTCACCCTCTGATCGGCTGCAGCCGATGTCGGTGCCCACTGAAGAGGCAGAAGCCTTCGCAGACTTCACCCCAACCTGCAGCACCTGGGAACCTGGGGCTGCAGGGTCTGGAGCTCGCCTCAAAGCTGCTTCAGTCGTCGTTAATGGGGCTGGAGTAGCGATCCTGTCAGATAGAAACACGGCCCTTCGGCCTAATCAAACTAGCGGCACGGGGTGTAGCAGGTCGTGGGGCGGCGTCTGGCGGCGGGGCTAGGTCGAAAAGCGACCGGAGAAATGGGTTTGTTCGGGGGAGTGTGGTGGGGGTGTGGAGCAATAATGGGTGAGCGGAGGTTGCTCAGGGTGATGAGGCGGAGGTTCTGTGAGGGTCGGCGAGGCGTGTGGGGCTGTGGAGCGATGGGGGCGTCTCGCCGGAGGGTAGCCGGAGACGAAGGGGGTGACGGTGGACAGGAGTGGTCGAGGGCTTAATTGAATGTAAAATAGTGAGGAAAAGAAAGAGGGGGAGGTGGGGAGAAATTCTGACCTAGTTATAAGGACGAACGGGGCCAGAGCAGGGCAGCAGTCGTATCGATTGTTGCCGGAGAAGAAGATGCCCAGAGGGAGAGGGCGGCGGCGAGGAGAGAGCGGGAGGGCGCGCGCTGGGTACGGCGCGACGCGGGAAGAGCAGGCGAGGGTGGCTCTGCTGCTGGTATTGCGGCAGAGCAACGAGGAGGAGGAAGAACCGCCGAAGCTGGAGGGCTTCTCCCGGAGTCGGAAGAGAGAAAAGATGGGGGTGTTTCTCCATCAGGACCGAGCTGCTCTCTTCTGCAGGCAGAAGCGGATTTTATAGAGGTGAAAGCAGAGAGGTGGGCGGAGGGAGGCGACGTGCCTCCCTCGCCGGAGGACGGCCGGAGTAGGGACCCATAGCTTCCGCACGTTCGCACGGAAGGTATGGGCTGCTGCAGAGATCATGGAGGTGTTCCTGCGACAGCAGACATCGCAGGGAACACCACGTTGAAAGGGCAGAGGTCCTCCCTCACCCTGCGCGGCTCCATGCTCCGCGCAAAGTCGTCGGAGCATGGCGCTGCTCAGGGTTTTGCAGGGAGGACCTAAATGCAAAGAATGATGAATACTTAGGGGCCAAAATGCGAGCGTTTCAAAAGTTGAGGGTCAAAAAGTAATAGATGAGGACCAAAATGCAAAGTCGGTCAAGAAGGTCTCTTCCTAGGCTCAAGCTTTTATACATGACTAAATAGGACCTAAGGATTCTAATGGTGAATTTTATTTCTAGATCATACCTTGTTTGACCTGTCAATTTACATGGAAACCCAAATTAAATCATTAATTGGGCATGGTTCTCAATGTAGGTCAAAATGGGTTCCCAAGGCCAAATTGAAGGTTATAAACCCTAGAGATTATTTTTCTGTGAATTTTAGAGGGTTTAGTCAATTTTTAATTTACCTCGAACCTCGTGAATTGAAGTGAGTTTGTTTTAGGGTTACAAGATGTCATTTAATTCCTTGGAGTTGCTGTAGCCCTTGTTGGATCAAATCATCCCACTTTCTTTCTTATTAGGTTAGTTTGACCTATGTTTGAACCCTGAGTTACCCTGTTTACTGATTGTGTTGGTGAAATTGCATTTTTACCCCTTATCTCCTGTTTTCTTCACAAACTCAGAATTCTCTGAGTAAAGCCTTTCTATAAGTTATGTAGGAGATTTTTCTCGCGAATCTAGGTTAGATGGTGCTAGTTTAGGGTTTATGATGAGGTCCTCATCATAAGGCATGCAGTCGTTGCCAAACTTTGGGCAACATGAGCCATCGCGACATGATGCCTTTACAGCCGATTCTCGTATGTGAGATTTTTGATATTTAGGGGATTGATTTTATGGGCCCCTTCCTTATCTCGGACGGCTTCGAGTGCATTTTACTCGCTGTTGACTACGTGTCTAAATAGATCGAAGCCATTCCGACCTGGACCAGCGATCACAAGATCGTCATCAAATTCATTCATCAGAATATCTTCTCATGATTCGGGATTCCTCGTGCAATCATTTCTGATGGAGGGACCCATTTCACCAACGCTCAATTCAGGTCACTGATGACCAAATACGGGGTGTCGCACCGAATCTCTACTCCTTACCACCCCCAGACTAATGGTCTTGCTGAGCTATCAAATAGGGAGTTCAAGAAAATCCTTCAGGCTACTGTTCGACCCGACAGGAAGGACTGGTCATCCCGACTTCCGGAGGTTTTGTTGGCTTATAGGACCGCCCACAAGACCCAATTAGGCATGTCTCCTTTTAGACTGGTGTACGGGAAGGCATGTCACCTCCCCGTCGAATTGGAGCATAAAGCCTATTGGGCAATACAGAACTGCAACCTAGATCTTTCTAAGGCTGAAACCCATAGAAAACTTCAGATAAGCGAGATTGATGAATTACGCCATGATGCGTATGAAAACTCGCGAATTTACAAAGAGCAGGTTAAAGCCTTTCATGACAAGCACATATCTAGAAAGATCTTTCACCCTGGTCAGAAGGTCCTACTCTTCGATGCCCGACTTAAATTGTTCCCTCGGAAGCTACAATCCAAGTGGATCGAACCATATTTTGTCAAACATATTTTTTTGGAAATGGAACCGTCGAGATCAATCCGCTCAGCCATGATTCCGAACCTTTCATCGTGAATGGTCAGAGACTCAAACCATTCATTGACGTGACCAATTCAGACTTGGCTGAGTCATCATTTATCCTCCATTCTCCCTGAGCTCATTGCGCCTAGCCGATGGCGTAAAACTTAGCACTTAACGGGAGGCAGCCCGTCATTCTTTTGAAAACCTGAAACCTTTTTCTGACATTTCTTTGCACTTTAGGTTCATTCCTTAGGATAGCCGACTTCACCACAGGTACTCGTACCTGATATTAGAAATCATCCGCAACAGTCACCTCGACCCATCCACTCACCCAATATCTGCCCTAATGCATGAACCAAGCTAAATAAAAACCCACCTAATGTACAATGAGGACATTGCAAACCTTAGGCATGGGGGGGTATGAAAGTGTAATGAAAACTCATAATAAGAAAAGGTTTCAACAAAAAAATCACATATGTCAAAAACACCAAAAAAATTAAATTTTTTTTAAAACAAAAAAAATGAAAAAGAACAAAAAATGGGAGGAGAGAAGAAGTTGTTGGTGAGCTTTACAAAAGGAAGGAAAAAAAAAAAGGGCTAAATGCTAAAAAGGAGCACAAAATGAAAAAGAAAAGGGATAGTCATTAGTAAGAAATTAAGGAATTCACAAAAGTTCTAGACCACATTAAAGAAAAGTAAGGTAAAAGTGCTAAAGAAACACAAAAAGATTAGTAAGAATGCTAACCTTAGGCCTTCTTGGCTAGACTCTTAGTACTCGTTAAGATCTAGATATTCCTCAAGAGGTTGAGGAAAATGAAAAGGTGAAGTATTAGGTCTAAGGCTTAGGGAGTATTCGGCCGCATTAACTAACCTTCGATTTGCGGGACTCGATAACCTAAGCACCCCAATTCACACACAGTCTGGTTCAATGAGCATAACTATCAAAATCACGCAGAAGCGTTTCTAATGTTATGAAAATGTTACCTAGATTAGGAGCGGCCGATCAACACAAGTTGATTTGGACGAGTTCTCGACGTGGAGAGGTGGGAAATTTCCCTTAAAGATTCGTAACAACATATCGCCTCCTCGGTGTTTGTCTCTTAGGATATTTAAATATCATATTGGGGGCATGTAAGCACTCTGCTGTTCAGATATCATGGATGGCATTACCACGAAATGTAAATTCCCAGGGTCTGAATTTTTCCATGGAATGCTATGGGCGAGATTATCTCAAAATCTCGAAAACTAGGGTTCTGGGGGTTACCATGGGCGGTGCTATCTCGAAGCTTCGACTGCCAGGGACCTTTGAGGATTGATGATGGGGATGAGGAATCCGATACAGACCGTGTTGTGAAGCCAATCCTAAGCTAGAACTAAAAAGAAAAGAGAGAGAAAACTCTCCAAACAAATAAACCCTCTGTCTCTCTCTAACAAAACGCATTGCAAACTGAACCAAGGCTAAAAATGTTTCAAGCATGGGTGCTTTAACCACAAAGTGCAATAAACCTTAGGGCAGTTCCTGCTGTCCTTAAAAACCTTTGCTAAGGACTGAGGCTAAAAGTTAGACAAATCTAGATCTTAGTTGATACTAGAGTACCTTTAGGCCAATGGTTGGCATTCTGACCTGATCAAAGAAACAAGGGAAGAAAAAGCACTTATCAAAATTGATGAGAGGAATTCATGGTCTAGAACAAAGGATAAAACTTTAAAATTTTACTATGGGACTAGCAAAAGCTAGGCATGGGGGAATGATGAGAACCTCATAAAAAACCCTAACTAGCATATTTTGACCTAATAAATTGAACAAAAGCTCCTACATAACCTAAGGGAAGGCCTAAATCAAGGAATTGTTAATCAGAGAATAAAACTTTATACAAGGGGTAAAATTGTAATTTTACCATTGCAGTGCATGAATGGGATTTCTAAGGGTCTAGACAAAGGTCGAGTGAACCTAATAAAGGAAGAAGTGGGATGGTTTGGTCAGAAAAGAGTTATGATAAAATCTGGGAATTAAATGACATTCTATAACCCTAAAACAAATCCACTTTAATTTGCGAAGTTTCAGGCAAGATAAAAATAAACTAAACCCTCTATAATTCATGAAAAAGTATCCCCTAGGGTTTAGAACCTTCAATTTGGCCTTTGGAACCTATTTTGACCTAGATTGAGAACCATACTCAATTTCTGACCTAATTTGGGTTTTTGTGCAAAATATCCGATCAAGCGTGGTCAAACCTAAAATCCAACTTCATCATTGGATTCATTAGGCCCAAATTAGGTTTATACCAAAATTTAGACCTAAGGTAAGGTCGTCTTGACCCACTTTACAAAATGATCCTCAATAATTACTTTCTGACCCTTAACTTTTTGAAATCTTGCAATTACCCCCCTCAACTTTTCCATCATTTTCTTCAATCTGGTCCTTCTGCCACCCACCGTAGCAGGCCATACCTCCGGCGATATTGCGCGGAGGATGGCACCGCGCATGCATAGGGAGCCGGCCCCAGATTTGAAAGGGAGACTCTTGCGATGTCCCCTACCGCATGGGCCGGCTCCCATGCCCTGTCGACTGCCATACCTCTCGTGCGAACGTGTGAGAGGTATGGGTCTTCGTCTGCCACAACTTCGGCGAGGTTTTTCCCGCCGCTTTTGTGCACCTCCCGGCCAGCTCTTGCCTATTTAAGGAGCGGCACACCTCGCCGCATCCTTCAAGCTTCGTTTGGCTTGAGATCCCCCCTCCTATTTGTCTCCCACCAACTCCGGCCAACTTTCAGAGCTTCTGGCGACATTCCCTCTCCTTTCTCGTTGCCCTGCCACCGTACCAGTGGCAGGGTCACTCCGCCATCCTCTGCCATGCCACGCCGTACAATCGGGCGCCCTCCAACCCCTCTTCCTCATCGCTGTTCTCTCCCCCTGGCACCTTCGTCTCAGGCGACGGCAGCACCGGCTACTTGCCACCTCCGCATCCCCTCCTTCACTCTGGACTCACAAATAAGTCCCTCTCACCCTCCTCTTTATTTCCCCTCTGCCAATTTGTTATTTCAACCCCTCGACAATAGCAAGCCACCACCATCTCCTCCACCTCCAGCAAATCACCGGCGAGGTGTCTCCGTCACCTCCCCACACCCATCCACCTCGCCAAACCCCTTAGAAGCATATCCTCCACCCACTGATCATCCTGCGACCCTCCACTGACCGCGCCACCCACTGAAACCCTTCCCCGAGCACAACCACCTGCACACACAGTGTGCCCTAGGCACACGCGCACAGGAGACATCACGCCACGCTAACCCCTGAGTTATCTTCGCCGTGCTCTGGCGAAGCTCGCCGAATGTTCTAACAGGGCCGCAAGGCCGTACGCCTCAGTCACACGAGGTGAGGTCCCTCTCACCCGCTCACCCGACCTCGTCCGCGACCACCCCCTGCGGACCTGGCCTGGCCCATTTACCTAAGCCTAGCACACCTCACCCACCACCGCTCGCCGGCGGGCCTGGTCCCAGGCACATTAACCCGGCCCGTATACCTGAGCAGGCTCTAGGAGAGCAAACCCGAGAGCGAAATAGAGAAAGAGACGCGAGGAGGGTAGGGTTAGGTTTTGCCTGACCATGCCTGTGTAGGGAAACTGAAGAAGAAGAAGGAGGAAGAGGAAGCAAGAGAAGCAGCTGAGGACTTAGCCGCAAAAGCAGTTGCAGTCAAAGAGAAGAGAAGAAGAAGGCTCAGGAGCAGAAGCAAAGGAAAAGGAAGAGAAAGAAGAAGACAGAAGCTGAAGCAAAAGAAGAGAAAGGGGAGAAGCCAACTGAAGAAGAAGAAGCCAACGGAGGAAGGAAGGAAGAGGAAGCTGTCGCAAAGAAGAAAGCCAAGCAGGGAAAAGAAAAAGAGAAGAAGAAAAAGCCAAGGAGAGCAGAAGCAGCAGCAGTAGAGAAAGGAAGAAGGAGACGTGCACTGTAGCAAGTGACTACTTAAGGCGTCTGATTCCCAAAATCATACGTCTAAAGACTGAAAGAAGAAGAGAAAGAAGGACAAAGAAGAAAGAGAGAAGAAAAGAAAAGAGAAGAAACATTTTTTATTTCCTTTCTCTCTAGTTGTTCTTTTGTAAAACAGTGTATTATTGTAAATTGTGATTTTCTACACTTCTAAAATCAAGCTTACTCCCTGAGTTCGACCTCAGAGAATTTTTGAACTATTCGAGTAATAGAATCTAATCAAACTCGGTGACAATCCCAAAAAGATCGCCACCACATATCCTTGCTACCCTCCTTTTATGGTACTGCTAGGGAAGACCTTTACAAGCATATAGAGGAATTCACTGAGGTCTGTTCCACGGTGAAGCTGCAAGGCATTATTGATGACGCTCAAATGTGGACCCTCTTTCCCTTCTCCCTCAAGGACAAAGCCAAGTATTGGTATCACAACCTTGATGATATTAACACATGGGATGCCCTGAAGAAGGAGTTTTTGAAGAAGTACTTCCCCTTGAGCAAAACAAATCACTTTAGAAGGGAAATTATGAGTTTTGTTCAAAAGGATGGGGAAGCTTTCCATGATGCGTGGGAGCGCTTTAATGACTTGTTGAGACTTTGCCCACATCACCAGGTGCCTAAGTGGCAACTGGTTGAGAGGTTCTACATCGGACTTAATGATTCGTATAAGAAAACTGTGGATGGTGCCTGTGCAGGAACCTTTCTATCTAAGACAGAGGATGAAGCTTGGAACCTTTTTTATACTTTGAGTGAGAATTCTATTCACTTGAATTCTGCCTACATGGATAGAAAACCCACTCTCATGCAAAGAAAGTTGGAGGCGAATGTGGCAAGGGACACCCAGAATTTAGCCTATCAGATTCAATTATTGAATCAAAACATGGAAAGGCTTATGTCGAGCCCGAGCCAATTCGTATCTAACACCTCCACATCCAAAGCTTCTGAATGCTCCATTTGCGAAGGCAATACACATGCCACTATAGATTGCCACCTAGCCTCCCAATTCCCTAAGCTTGTACAGGCGGATCTGAATGCCGCTCAAGGGTTCCATCCTAAACCTCGTAATGACCCTTTTTCCAACACTTATAATGAGGGATGGAGGAACCACCCAAACTTTTCATGGAGACAAGGAAATGTCTCAAATTTAGGGAATTATAAACCACAATCCTTTCAAAACCATCAAATGAACCAACCTCAGACCTTTGCCCAACCTAAGACCTCTGAGATGGATGAATTGAAGGCAATGTTGAGAACTATGCAAGAAAGTCAAAGTGTCATCATCCAATCTCACGACAAGGCTATACATGAGATGAAATCACAAATAGGACACCTTGTTGAGGCCTTTAGACAGAGGGAAACTGGGAAGCTCCCCAGTGCTGCTGAGGAGAATCCTAAAGAAAAAGGGATTGTCTTTGGGGAGCATGCTCAGGCGGTGACTATTCTGAGGAGTGAGAAAGAAATTTCCAAACGTGATGCTCTTATAGTCTCGCCCCCTAAAAAACCATCCACCCTGACTTTCACCCCCAGCGGAGAAGGCTTGCCCAAATCTTCTTTGCTTGAAATCACCTCACCGAAAGAAGTTGCCCCCATTCCACCCCTTACTCGACATGACAACCCTTCCACCTAGAGATCGAGAGTGCCCTTTCCAGAGCGCTTATCCACCTCTGGGCAGACTTCTGCTGGCTCATCTAGAGCTAAAGATAAGACGGATGAGATCATGGAAACTTTCAAACAAGTGTAGATTAACCTACCTTTGCTTGAAGCTATCAAGTAGATTCCGTCTTATGCCTGCTTCTTAAAGGACCTGTGCACAAAAAAGCGGCAATCTAGGAAACAGGTCCAATCAAAAGTTGTCCTGCTTGATTCTATTAGCTCAATTGTTCAACATGGCACACCCCCGAAACTTAAGGACCCAGGAGCCTCGTACATCTCAGTGGTTATTGGTGACTTACAGATTGATGAGGCTCTACTTGATTTGGGTGCGGGGGTGAACATCCTTCCGAGCTTCGTGTATGAACAACTTGGGGGAGGCAATCTAAAGCCTAGCCAGTAATCCTTCAAGTTGTTGATCGATCACTTAAGACATCGTGGGAAATTTTGGAAGATGTCCTCGTGAGAGTGGAGGATTTCTTCTGTCCCGTTGACTTCTTAGTTTTGGACACTGACCCTACCAACAAGATAACCAAACCCTCCATCATTTTGGGTCGCCCCTTCCTTGCAACTTCGCATGCTTCAATCAATTGCAATACTGGGGCATTAAAAATTGGCTTTGGGAACAGGAAAATTCGGCTTAATGTGTTTGATGCTTACAAATAAGCCAGGCTTGAGGATTGTTCTCAAGTTGAGGTGATAGATGACCTGATTGAAGAGGCAACCCCTGCAATGTTATGTGATGACCCCCTTCAGCATGTCATGCTAAATGAGCATTTCCATCTCTTGGAGGAATGTGAAGGGGATATACTAGAACTTGAGGAGTTGCTGAGTGTTTCTGCTGACTCTCTTTCCCCCATCATCTCTACCCAAGGTAGATTTGCTACCTGAGATGGGGACATCTATTATGAAACCCTCAACCATACAAGCCTCCGACCTTGAGTTGAAATCCCTCCCTGACACTCTCAAGTACGTCTTCCTAGGTGCCAATGATACGCTCCCCATTATCATTTCGGCTGTGCTATCTGAGGCACAGGAGGGAGCCCTGATTGAATGTTTGTCTAAGCACAAGGAAGCTATTGCTTGGAGCATTGCTGACATTAAGGGTATAGACTCTACACTCTACATGCACCACATTTATACTGATGATTCCATCAAGCCATTTAGCGACATGCAGAGACGTTTGAACCCTAATATGAGCGAGGTGGTTAAAAAGGAAATCTTGAAGTGGTTGGATGCTGGGATCATATATCCCATTGCAGATAGTAAATGGGTGAGTCCTATTCATGTGGTGCCCAAGAAGGCAGGCTTTACTGTGAAATTTAATGACCAAGGTGAACAAGTTGTCACTAGACTCTCAACTGGATGGAGGGTCTGTATTGATTACGGCAAGCTGAACACCGCTACCCAGAAGGATCACTTTCCCTTGCCTTTTATTGATCAAATTCTCAAGAAATTGGTACGGAATAAGTACTATTGCTTTCTCGATGGATATTCTGGGTACAACCAGGTTGTAGTCTTCCCTGATGACCAGGAGAAGACGACATTCACAAGTTCTTACGGTACTTTTGCTTTCAGCCGTATGCCGTTTGGATTATGTAATGCTCCTACAACCTTCCAGCGGTGTATGATGTCCATTTTTTCTGACAAGATTGACGAGTGTGTTCAAGTGTTTATGGATGACTTCTCCATTTATGGCTCGTCTTTCGACCAGTGTCTCCTGCACCTGGAGAATGTGTTGAAGCGATGTAAGGAGACTGGTTTAGTCCTCAGTTAGGAGAAAAGTCATTTCATGGTACATAAAGGAATTGTACTTGGGCATGTTGTGTCTGAGCGGGGTTTGGAAGTAAATAAAGCCAAGATTGATTCTATTTCCAAACTCCCATTGCCCACAAATGTCAAACAGATTAGATCCCTTCAGAGCCATGCCGGCTTTTATAGGCTCTTTATTAAAAATTTCAATAAAAATTCTAGGCCACTTTATGACTTGTTGGAGAAGGAATCTTCCTTCAATTTCGATTCAAAGTGTGCTGAGGCCTTTCAAACTCTGAAGGAGGCCTTGATCTCTGCGCCTATTCTCCGAGCTCCTGATTGAACACTCCCATTTGAGCTGATGTGTGATGGTTCAGATTATGCAATGGGAGCAGTCCTTGGACAAAGGATTGAGGGAAGATCTCATGTGCTGCATTATGCCAGCAAGACTTTAACCGAACCGCAACAAAACTACACCGTCACTGAAAAAGAATTACTTGCTGTAGTTTTTGCTCTGGAGAAGTTTAGGCCTTATCTTCTTGGGTCTAAGATGGTTATTTTCACTGATCATGCGGCAGTGAAAGATCTCATTGCTAAGAAAGATTCTAAGCCACATCTGATTAGGTGTATCCTACTCCTTCAAGAATTTGACTTAGAGATACGTGAAAAGAAAGGAGTAGAAAATGTTGTGGCTGATCACCTGTCTCGCCTTCCACTTAATGACTCTCTATCTGGAGACATCCGCGAGACATTTCCCGATGAAACCCTTATGGTGGTAACACCAACTTCACCTTGGTATGCTGATACTGTAAATTACCTGGTCTCTAGAGAAACTCCTGGCTCTCGGGATGAGCAAAAAAGAGAGATTCATTTCCCAAACGAGATACTTTCATTGGGAAGAGCCTGAATTATTTAGAATTGGACAAGACCAAGTATTGAGATGATGTCTACCTGAAGAGGAACAACAAAGTGTGTTGAGTTTTTGCCATGAACTTCATTGTGGAGGACACTTTGGCGCTAAGAAAATTGCTTTTAAGGTTCTCCAGTCCGATTTTTGGTGGCCTTCGTTATTTAAGGATTCTCATAATTTTGTTAAGGCATGTATTAGATGTCAACGGACTGGAACGATTGGGAAGATGAATGAAATGACTCAACACCCTATTCAATCTGTTGAAATTTTTGATGTGTGGGGAATTGACTTTGTGGGCCCCTTGCCTTCATCCCATGGTTATGAATATATCTTGGTGGCAGTTGATTATGTCTCTAAATGAATAGAGGCCATTCCTACGTGCACAAATGATCACTCTGTGGTTTTGAAATTTGTGAAGGCCAATATCATATCTTGTTTCGGCTGCCCCAAGAATATTATAAGTGATGGGGGACCTCATTTCTGAAACCACCACTTTAATCAGTTAATCAGGAGTCTCGGAGTGACTCACAAGGTCGCTACCCCTTACCATCCTCAGACGAGTGGCCAGGCTGAAGTGTCGAATAGGGAGATAAAAAATATTTTAGAAAAGACCGTTAGACCTGATAAAAAAGACTGGTCTCAAAAGCTCGAGGATGCTTTGTGGGCGTATCGAACGGCCTATAAGACCCCTTTGGGTACATCTCCCTTTCAGATTATGTACGGGAAAGCATGTCATTTACCCGTTAAGCTAGAACATAGGACACTTTGGGCAATTCGAAGTGTTAACATGGATTTAGAAAAGGCGGGTAAGGCACGACTTCTGGAATTAAGTGAGCTTGAGGAGCTAAGGAATGATGCTTATGATACCTCTCCAGCTTATACAGAGAGAATTAAGGTCTTGCATGATAAGTATATCCTTAGAAAGACCTTTGAGCCCAACCAACAAGCCTGGCTTTTCAATTCCAGACTTAAGCTTTTTCCAGGGAAATTAAAATCTCATTGGGATGGGCTTTACATAATCACTAAAGTGTTTCCACATGGAGCTATGGAGATTAAAAGCCCTTCCTCTTCAGCAACTCCCTTTATCGTCAACGGTCAACGGTTAAAACCATACATTACTTTGGATGGCCATCTGGGTGACAAGGTCACTCTTGAGGAGCCTTAGCTCCTACCAATCTTCGCCTCAGGTAATATCTTCCTTTAACTATTTTTGTTTCCAATGAGGACATTATTTGAACCAAGCATGGGGGAGAGGACCTGAGGCATTTGTTTATAGCATGTCTACATTTTGCATTCATTCATGCATATTGCATTAAAAAAAATAATAATAAATAATAATAAAAAATTGAGCTTAACTGGCTGGGCCCTGCATTCTTAAGCAAATCAGAACTCTAGGTTAGACTAAGTTGATTCTAGGGTCGAACTTTAGAAGCTAAGTGATCTACTAGCTTTAGACCTTTAGGGTCCTTTGTGGACTTAAAAACTTAAGTAGGAGTTAAGTTACGGACCATTCCTCAAGAGGTTGAGGAAGGAAAGCTAGGGATTGAGTTAAAAGGTGGGGTAGTACCTGGAGTCTTGTTCTACCTTTTGATTTACGGGTCCTTGTAACCCAAGCATCCAAATTTCACACACTTGGTCTTGTGTAAGTAAGTGATCACCTTAATTCCTTTCTTAAAAGAAATTTGGTTCTCTTAGTTTTGACTTAGGAGAGACTTGAAAACACAATTTGACTAGAAAAGTTCCTGCCGCAGGAGAGGTGGAGTATATACTCACCTTGAGGATGCGATGATAACATATTACCTCCTCGACGCTTGTCTCTTAGGATATCCATCCTACTGGGGGCATGTAAGCGCATCGTACGATTCAGGTACCATGGGCGACCTTATCTCGAAGTGCCGATTGCCACAGGCATGAATTCGCTTAAGAAATCCATGGGCGATACTATCTCGAAGTGTCGATTGCCAGGAGTTCTTGGGGTCGCTATGGGTGGTGTTATCTCGAAGCATCGAAAGGCAGGCACCCTTGGAGGTACGGTGATGGGAACAATGAATCCAATGTAGACCGTGTTGATAGCTAATCCAAGGTTAGACTTAAAGGAATCAAACATATATATATATATATATATATATATATATATATATATATATATATATATATATATATATATATATATATATATATATAAAATCCTTTTTCCTTTCTAGGTTGGCAATCACATAAACCTCAAATAACTCAAACCAATGCAACTGCACGGATGCTTTAATCTCAGGGATCAATAAATCTTAGGGTAAAGTCAGAAATCAGGGAAACTTGTGCCTGCAACTCATCTTTAGCCGACCTAGTCTGTAACTGAGTAACTACTTGGGAACCTTAAGTCTAAAGTCTGAACTTAACATGTTTCTAAAGGAAGACCGTTTGGGTTGGTTAGTCTACTTAGAGTGCTAGGTTTTTGCTTGGATTTGCTAGGGACTAGCAAAAACTAGACATGGGGGTATTTGATTAGCCCATATTTGTGGGCTATTTAAATATTTAAGTGTCTAGACATTAAGTTAATTTTAACATTTAGATAGCATACATTAGGATGTAAATAAATTAATTCATATTTTTAGTTTAAATGCATAATTCATGCTTTTAGAATTAACTTAGGATTGCATACATTTGATTAGTTAATTAATTAGGTGCATTACATACACTATTTTAATTAACATAGAAGTTAAGGAGTTATGTATAAATAATCCTAATTATTTTATTATTCTTTTTTTTGTTTTCTTTTCTTCTCCTTTGCAGGTAACCGCTCTGTCTCCGCTTCCTCCTCCTGAGCATCAGTATTGACTCGACGGTGGCCTTTTGAATTTAAAATCTTTGTAGCTGTGGCTACAAAGGAGGAGGAAGGGCTTCCATTCACGAGGAGGCCACCACCCCTTTTCCTCACTGCGTAGAGAACTTTGTTTCTCATCCACTCACCACCGGCCTCAACCGCAGTAGTGCGACTCCACCACTGTGGGCGTGTGGTGTGACAGCCCACACCGCCAAGAGTCCCTGCATCACCATGCTACATTTTCCCTTCACACGCAGATCCCAGCTTCTGCATGCCCCACGAACCCTCGCCATGCCCACTGCAGCACACAAAGCTGCAACCTCTCCTTCCCGCGCCTCAGCCCCTACCGAGTGCGCCACCGCGCGTGCCTCCCCTCGGCGCACTTCATCTTCTACAGCAAACCTAACTGCGCACGCGCTGCACCTCCACCGCAGCAGGTGCGCGCGCCCACCTAAACAGCTGGCCACACCTCCAGCCAGCGCACCACCCATCGCACGCTGCATCAAATCCCCGTGCCTCCTTCACTAGCACCCCACCGCGCGCACAGCAGCTAATGCACCCTCGCCTTCAGAGCATGCACGCCCCCACCCCAGCGCCTCCAGCGCCCCACCATCACTTGCAGCCATGCGACCGCCAGAGACTGCGAGTGCGTGTGCGTCCTGCAGCGCCCGTCCCTTCAGCACGTGTCGCCTTCGCACTCCCTCCAGCAAGCGCAGCCAGCAGCAGCAGCCTCCACCACCATCGTCGCTTCTCTCATCCATCCGGCCGACTCCGGCCATCTCGCAACTTGTCACCACCACCACTGCGAAGCCCTTGCTCCGGCCAACCTATTCCCAGAAGAGTTCCTCGAACGAACCTCTCTCCCATGCGCGAGGAGGAGAGAGGTAGAATCCTATGTTTTTGGTGGTATTAGTATTTACATTTCATTCCATTACCACAAAAACGATTTTTGATTTATCATTATTTTATTGTGGTGAATTTATGCCTTCATGCTTATGCTTCTAGAGAATTGTTAAGCTTTATTATTCATCTCTATGTGCATTGTATTTAATTTTGAATTACGTTTTAGTATGCATGCAAGTGAAAAGTACATGGCATACCCTTGCACATGAATAATTTTCTTACGTAAAAATTACAATAACACCCCTTGACTTCTCCATAAATTTAAGGTTTACATTCAGAGCTACATAGCCATTGTTTGAGTTGACGAATATTTCAGCGAACCTGATTTCTACCTAATTGCGAGTTTAAATAAGTCATTGCCTCCCTGTGGACACGACCCACTCTCTTGTGAGTGGTTTAATTTTAATTTTAATTATTTTATTAAGCGGTTTTCCACCACTTTGTTACTAAAACGACAAATCATCTTATTCACATTATTCGAAAGTGAAAACCGTCTTATCAGGTTTCTTTCCTGACTTGGTCCAGACCTAAACAAGGTTTTAGTGCATGGCCATCGAATAACATATAGGACGTCTGGCCCTAGGTCTGGATGTCTGAAAACCTATTGTACTGCGGAAATGGATTCCCAAGATAGGTTAACGGCTAGGAAATCTAACAAAGGAGATTTTGGGTCAGCCGAGGCTAAACGGTCACATATCAGATGTCCGAGGTCCTCTACGAATGTCTAATATAAGCCTAACAGTCATATTTCTCAATGTTTACTTGGTAACCAACGTTCCACTAATTAGACGTCTGGCACAAACATCAGACGTCTTCTAAGACATCTAAACTAAGGTCTGGACGTCTGATTTCATCAGACAGAAGCTACAAAGTCTAGCCTAAGTTATTGGACGTATGAGTAAACAATCAGAGGTCTTAAAAGTCACTATCAGACGACTAATTTCTATATTAGACGTCTGATTAGGATGTCAGAACCCTATTTTGATTTTCTAAGTTCTCTACAAAAAACCTAAGTATCCTAGGGTTGTTCAGGTTTTCCTAGGACTACTTTAAGGGTTCTTTGAGGTTATTTAACATAAGATCTAAGAAAGAAATAAAGAGCAAAACAAAGAAACAAAATTACATAGGACAAGATAAAAGGAAATCTATCATATTATTGTCTTCACGCTTCTTCAGGATATCGCTTCTCGCGAAGCTCCTCTATTCTCCGTCAAGCTCCTCCAATCCGCTATGGATGCGAGCTCGAACTCTGTATGAACACGTTTCCATTTGCAATTAACCTGAAATCTAAGACTTCAAGTGCAAATGTTAAATAACACGTGTTTTGTTATCATCAAAATAAACGATCGTAGTGCTCTAGCACCAACACCCTCAAGTCGGTTCAAGCCACTTGTCTCAACCGGGCTTTTTCGGCTGCTACAATACCACGCGTCATGCCTCGGTTGACATGCGTGCGAGGCACAAATCGAAGTGTTACACGTGCTTCCCTCATCGCTTGATCGCGCAATGCATGCGCAAGGCCATTGGATTCGCTTGTGCACATGCGACTCAACTCCCTAGTGCAAGGGCACCACGATCGTTAATTTTGATGATAACAAAACACTTGTTATTTAATATTTGCAATTTGAGTTTATGTGTTTCAGGAAAATTGCAAATAGATACAAGTGTGAAGGAACTCAAGCTCGCGTCCATGGTGGATTGGAGGAGCTTGATGGAGGAGAAGGAGCTTTGCATGGAGAGAGAGCTTGAAGAAGATGAATAATAGGATAGAAATTCTTTCTGTTTCTTCTATGTATTTGCTTTTTGTGAAAGTTCTTCCCTACTTGGAGGGGTGACGTAATAATGCGGAAATCAAATATATAAAGCAATCTCACAAAAATAAGCAATCACAAAATGTACACAGGTATTTTTAGGTGGAAACCCAAACCGGGTGAAAACCACCACCTAACCCTCTCGAGTTAGGATTTTCCGATCAACCAAGTTGATCAAAATCCACTAAACGAATCACTTTAAACGAGGGTGATTCAACCTCAGTACAACCACGCTACAAGTACGAGGGTAGCGTTCCTCAACCCCTTCTCTCCACGAGAAGGATTTTGTCCCACGAAGGAGACGGGAATTCGCAAAGCGAATACCCAACCAAATAACAAAGATAAAATAAACAATAGTCCTATAGAGCCAACAAAATAATTAAACATAGCTTCTATAGGAAATAGGAAACTCCCCTTTGCAAGGAGTGCGTCGACGATGACGCGGTGCGTGTGCCACGCGATGGCGCTACGTCGCTCTCGTTAACAACGCCGGGAGAGCGGGTGCGCAACGCTTGATGCTCTCAAGAGAATGGAGTTTGAGCTTGGAGAGCAAGAGAGTCTTTTCTTTGGACACAAAAGGTTTGAAAGTGTATTGCAAGGTGTGTGTCTTAGTGTGTATATGTGTTACAAAGGTTCCCCTCTATTTATAGAGGCCTTAGGAAGGCTTTGGAAGGCTTGGAAAAGCTTCCATAGCCGTTGGGTGCAAAGCCCAAGAGAATCAGGCCGAAATCAGGACAATGATTGCATTTGACAGGGTCATCAGACGTCTAATTATGGCATCAGACGTCTGGAAGGCCACTTTAAGACGTCTGATTTCAAGGTCAGACGTCTGATTCTGTGCGGGTTTCCTCCTGACTTGAATCAGATCTAAACAGGGTTCTTGTGCAAGTCGATCAGACGACATACAGGACGTCTGGCACTATGCCTGGACGTCTGGAAACCAACTTTTACTACGCAATGGATTTGCAACGGCTAGAAAATCTCTGAGAGGAGATTTTCGGGTCAGTCGAGGCAAAACGGTCAATTATCAGACGTCTGTAAAGTCCTATGGACGTCTGATAAGGCTCTAACGGTCATAATCTTGAGTGTTTTCTAAGCCAGCCAACGGTCCACTGATTGGACGTCTGGCAAATCCATCAGACGTCTTCTAAGACGTCTGGTATAAGGTCTGGACGTCTGATTTCATCAGACAGAACTAACTATGTCCAGCCTAACAGTTATCAGACGTCTGAAACAACAGTCAGACGTCCTAAAATACATTATCAGACGTCTGATTTGGGAATTAGACGTCTGGAAAGTCCGTTTGAACCCTATATTGGTTTTCTAAGTATTCTACAGAAAACCTAAGTATCCTAGGGTTGTGCCGGTGTTCCTAGGACTAGTGTTAGGGTTCTTTGAGGCTCTTTAACATGAAATATCTAAGGAAATAAAGAGCAACAAAAGAAACGAAAAATACAACAAGTACAAAAGAAGGAAATCTATCCTATTCTTCATTTCCTTCCATCTTCAATCTTTCGCTCCACGTGAACCTCCTCTGTTTTCCGTCAAGCTCCTCCAATCCGTCCTGGATGCGAGCTTGAGTTCCGTTTAAACATGTCTTCATTTGCAATTGACCTGAAATCTAGGACTCAAATTGCAAATGTTAAATAACACGTGTTTTGTTATCATCAAAACAAATGATCGTGGTGCTTTAGCACCAACATTTTGTTCTTTGCTTTTTATTTTTCTTAGATCATTTGTTAAAGAGCCTCAAAGTAGCAAAACAGTAGTCCTATGAACACTTACTCAACCCTAAGATACTTAGACATCTCTCAGAGAACTTAGAAAACCAAAGTAGGCATCAGACAACCTGATCAGACATTTAATCTTAGACTTTAAGACGTCTGATTGTTTGATCAGACGTCCAAACACTTAGGCTGGACTTAGTGCTTTCTATCTGTTGATTTCAAATGACCATCCCTTAGTCTAGACGTCTTAGAAGATATCTGATGACCTTGCTAGACGACTAACGAAAGGACCATTGGCTTGACAAATCTAATCATTGAGGATTAACTCTTAAAATGATTCACATTCACTTTCAGACATCTGTAGTTCATCTTAGACGTCTGATAAATAAATGTTAGGCTAAGATCTAACCCTAATTACTTCTTCAGACCTTATAGCCGTTTAATCCTCGGGAAATCCATTCTCGCAGCGATTTGTGTTTTCAGACGTTCGATCTGTTGTCTATACAACTTAGCCTAAAACCCTGTTTCGATCTTGACAAAACAAGAAGGAAACTCGTTTAGAATTAGATGTTTGATTAATTTCCCAAACGTCTTAAAACACTTCTTTAGACATCCGTCTTGATCTAACCTAGTCCAGATCTTCTACCCTTCTAGATTAGACGACTAATCCCTAGATCAGACGATGGCTCAGACGTATGATAATAGATTCAAACGTCTGATAACCCTGTCAGAATCATTAATAACCCTGATTCCAGCCTGGTTTGCCTTGGGATTATTCCCAACAGATTTAGAAGCTTTCCAACAGCTAGAAGAAGCTTCTAAACCCTTCTTAGGACCTCTATAAATAGATAACCCTTCCTTTGTAATATACACTAAGCAATACTACTTTCCACCACATTTGTGTCAAAGAAAAGATTATCAAGTAAAGATGTGTTGCTGCTCTCCAAGATCTTCTAGTCTACACTAGAGAGCACCATCCTTGCTGTGCACTCGCTCTCCCACCTACGAATACGAGAGTGTCGTGTGTCATCGTGTGGTTCACGCACCTGTGTTGGTAGCCAACACACTTCCATTAAAGGAAAGTTTCTTTTTCCTATAGTAGCTAGATTAAATACATACTTTGTGGCTCTATAGAACTATTGTAATATTTTCTTTGTTTGGGTATTCGCTTTGCAAATTCCTGTCTCCCTCGTGAGACAAAGTACTCATTGTGAAGAGGAGGGGTTTTAAGGTACACTGCTCTCGTTTAAGTAGCATGGTTGTAAGAAGTTAAGTCACCCTCATTCTAAATGACTCAATTAGTGTATTTGATCGACTAGGTCGATCAGGAAATTCTAAACCGAGAGATTTGGGTGGTGGTTTTTACCTGGGTTTAGGTTTCCACCTAAAAATATCTTGTGTACTTGTGATTGCATTCTTTTGCGAGATTGATTATTTATATTTCCGTATTTTATTTCGTATCACGCAAATCTCACCCCCCTTCATTAGAACCTACAGAGGAGAGTCGCACTGATCTCGCCCCTCCCTTCGCTATCTTTCTCTCTCTCTCTCTCTCAGTAGCTGGAGTGGATGCTCCACTTGAGGAACGAGGGGGAGCGTGCGGTGAGGGGGGAGGTGGTTGTGAGAGGAGTGAGGGGGTGCTGTTCTCAAGATGGTTGGGGGTTTTAAGGAGAGGTTTAGGTTTTTGGGGGTATGTGGGGCCGGGCATTTGTAAATTAAGCCCCACCGAACAAGCTCTTTCATATGGGGGTCCACGAAACAAGACTCAAGGGCATAAAATTTTGCCTTGCCCCTTCAGGAAAGAAAGAAACTATACGGGGGTCCCTACAAATCATCTAATGTACATAAAATACCAAGAACCCCTTCGGAGTTTAGGGAAACTCCCTGGGACCACTAGACAACAGAAATAACGCGTAGAAATTATGATAAATTCCCTTGAGTTCAAAAAATTTTGTGAAATGACTCGGTGCCTGTTTGGGGTGTTTAAGACGTCTGGACTAACCGTCGGACGTCTGTCCGAACGTATAGATGAAGGACTTGATGAGTGGCTACTCATCATAGCTAAATAAGCTAAAGTTAAGCTAGAAACTGGGTTAAACAATATTAAATTAACACATAAAGAGGGTTAAGTGTCGGAATCAAAGAAAAAGACCTAAATCTTAATTCTGTTTTAAAATGACATAATCAGGTCAATAAACGAGATATTTTTGAGAAATAGGTCAAATGGTGATCCAAGTGTTAATTGAACACACAAACGAGTTTAAAAGATCAATTCAAAAGTATAATTAACTTCTTAAATGTCCAATTAAGCACATATAAAAACTTAGAGTCATTTGGACATCATTTAGGCCTTGGAATTAAAGATTTACATTTAGGTCCTTTATGCATCACATGTCCTTCTTTAGAAAACTCTCCCGAACCTATTTGTAACTTGCAGGGACCTCTTTGAAAGGCCTTAGGGTTCGTTCGGTTATCATTTCTTATCACTTATAGACCTACCTATAATTGTTCTACCCCTTCACTGAATGGCTCACCCTGAAATTTTTCCTTTAGAACCTGTGCACACATCTTCCCGCGCATGCATTGTTCATGCGAAGAACATGTGCTTCCTTGACCATCCATCCTCGCTCAAATCTTGATCTGCGGCTCGATCTGACCTGAAGCTTTGCGCGAAGTGGCGCGTGCAGTCACCCCTACCCCCAAATCCTATCCTACGGTCTGATTTAAACTTAAAGGCCCACGCGTTCTCTCCTTCCATCCTTGCTGACGGTGCCCTCGTCAAGTAATTACACTCGCGTGGTGCCTGGAATCTTTGCAATCGCTATTTAAGCACCCTTGTGGCAGCGCACGCGAGGGATCGCTCTCTCCTACTTTCTTAATGATCATTCCTCCACTCCAGTTTCTCTCTTCATCACATCCCTGATTTCACAGTCACCGGCTGTGGAATCCCCGACTTCTCTCCGACCCTCCTCGTCGCTAAGGACCTCATAGCATCTGAGGACGACCCTGAAGCCTCGCTAGTAGGCTTTTCACTCCGCTGGAGCTCACCTCCCTCCCTTCTTCCTCCTTAGCCACCGGCTAAGGACCCATAGGTCCCATTCTTCCTTTTAGACTAGTTTACTATTTTGTAGTTAGCTTTAGTGTTAGTTAGATAGATTAGCAGAAGAATTAGATATAGATTTTATTCTGATCAGTTGCGCATGTTAGAATAGTATTAGGAGTATATTTAGTTTAGTTTATTTTCTTTCTCACCTCCTCTGATCATCCCAGATCAAAGGGGAAGATTTCCCTCAACTACTGTCCATGTTTTCTCCCTTTACGCATAGTTTTTTCACTTCTGATTTCCTCAATTGTTTTTCCACATTGCACCCACTCATGAGACCTAATCTCAGATCTGGTTGGTTTACAACCTCAGATCTGATTAGTTTACAACCTCAGATCTGAGATTAGTGTCAACACTCATTTTTAGGGGCTCTCACTCATCTCATGTTTTGTCACAAAGCCCCTAATCTGAGCTTGAATTGGAATCGGTTTGCCAGATTTGTTTGATGAAGTCAGATTTCAAGGTTTTATATGTTTGTGAGCTTTAAATTCTTTGATCCAGCAAACTAAGCTTATGATTAGTTGATTCATTGTTTGGCTAGGAATTTGAGGTGATTCTGAAGCTAGAATTCACCTCAGAGAAGCCATAATCTGATTTAGATCTTCATGAGGTTTTCAATGCCTTGATTGCATGATAGGGCTCATGAAAATCACTTTGGTGATTTGAAGTCCTATCCTATATTCATTAGTTATTTGTTTTAGAAGTCTGATGTCTTAACCTAAGGAATTCTCCATATCCCTTTAGGTCTTAGAATTCTGGGATTTGAGTGTGTGTTTTTAAAGTTACTGATTTAACTCTTCCTACATGCTGTCTATAGCATTAGAAAGAGATAAACCAGCTATTCTTTTGATCTGAAGGGATTTTATTGACAAGGGATCTTGATTTTAAGATGCACTCTAAAGTGGTTTTTCTGTGATTTGTGAGTTGAAACCCTTGTCAGATGGTGTTTATTGTGATTTCTTTATGTGTTTAAATCCCAGACTCATATCAACTTGCTGCAAGTGTAGCTACATTTCCCCTAAAACTAGCTAAGTAATCCCTGAAACAATCACTTCAAATTCCTGATCAGGTTGTATATAATCTGATTTGGAATCGGTTTGGCTGGTCCAAGCTATTAGGTAGCTGGATTTAAGTTCTATCCTATCCCTGTTGTAGTTCTGATTCTCTAAAGTCAGTCTTAACTGCAGCAGCAGTTAAGAATGTCTAAAGAAGAATCCAATTGGCTGCAATGGTTGGAGCATAGCTGCTTTGATGCTGCTTGTGTTACAACTGCTGTTCTAGCTATCTGTAGCAGATGGTGTTCTGAGAATTCAAGGACAGTAGCTAGAATTAAGTCTTGTAATTGGTTGACTTGTGTATAATGATGTAATGAATGTTATACAAGCTTTCATGTACTTTTAATTCATGCTTAACATCATTTGAGTGCTTGTATCTTTATTTTTTTTTATCTTTGTCAACTATCTATAGTGTCTAACTGTCCTCATGTCATAATGATATGAAATGCAAATTGAAATATGTGCTAAAATGTCTGAATCTTTCATATGTCTTGTCTAGAAGTTGTTTAAGGCACTCACTACCTTTTTAGATCCTTCAGGCCCTTTTCTAGCCCTTAAGATTCATTTGAAAACCTTTAAAAGGCTTAGGATTGGTGAGATTCAGAATTCAATAAAAATTAGAAAAAAAAATCAAAAAAATTAAAATAAACATGTCTGGTTTTAGAGTAGGTATTTCTTTACATGCGTACCAAGTTTCATGGTAATCAGAATCTCTGACTTGGTATAATTTGCCAGTCGACGGCTCTGTATACAATGAAATTCAATAAAATAAACCAAAGTTAAAAAGGACAAAAACAATTCTTTTTTCCTCATCTATTTCTTTCCTTCTCATCTCCTATTTCTAACATATATATATATCATAAAAAGTGAAAAAACCCTAAAAAAAATACTAAAAATCCCTTGTATAATATGTATATAGGTATATATTTAAGCTATTTAATAAGCCAACTTAGCTATAATGTAGATTATACATGTTTATAAGATAAATAATTTATGTATATATTGTAGTATGTAAACTAAATATTTAAGTTAGATTATACTATATATATCTTAATTATTTAACTAATTATTAACTACACTAAAGTTCTTCTCAAAAAAAAATTTAACTACACTAAAGTACATGTACAATAAGCTATATAAAGTAATAAATACTATAAACAGCTATATTAAGTTATAATCTTGTATGCACATATTTATATGTATATAATAAACATATTAATCCCTGTACTTTAATTTAATTATATATCTAGAATAAATAATTAATTTATTAAGTTAACAGTTAAGTTAGTAGTTTAAATTAAAATAAATTAGTAGATTAAGTTAGAACCAAGTTAATCTATATTGTATAGTTACACCAATGTAGTTTGAGTAAGGTAAGCTAATTTAAGTCCTTTATAATGTATAATACTATGTAAACTAAATTATACACAAAACAGTCTAAAATTGAATTAGTTAAATATAAATAAAATAGGAATAAAGCTTGTAAGATACAATAAAAATATATATTAAATACTTTAACATATTTACTAACTCTGTATAGGGTCATTTAGACCATATATCAACTAATTTATATGTAATTAAGGAATAAAACCTATAATTCTGTGTGTACAAACAGTATACTTTATTGAAATTATTTATATAGTAAATCTAATTAAAAATCTAAATTAATTGTACAATCAAGAAGTACTATGTAAATACTTGATTATCCCTTAATTTATTTTTATTTTACAATAAATTATGGCCCTCGAATTGAGGGCCAAAATCTCAATTTTCTGCAATCGCCGCTGGGAATCCTTCGCAGTACAGGCGCTCAGATAGCGCCACATCGGTCGTAGCCGAGCACCCGCAGTGCTTTATATTGAATTTGTGCTATAGGACGACCAGCTGTCACAGGCACCGGGCGCCCGAGCAACCAATCATCCTATATGTTACTCTGAGCATTCTGTGTGTGTGAGGGGCCGGGGGCCTGTGTGTGCGAGGGCTTGGTTAAGCCCAAATGTGTGCCAAAACATACTTAAGCAGCCTAATTAAGCAATTAGGGCGGGCTTAGTAGAGGTCTGGTCCCACCCGATCTCTGGGTGCTGTGTATCCCTCGAAAAGTGTGCCCACAAATTAAACAAATTTTTGTTAAGTAAGAGCCTTAATCACACTTTAAACACAGAAGAATGTGAGCTAAAGAATGCCTAAGTGTCAAACGAAGAGAAGAAGAAGAAGAAGAAGAAACACCAAGGCAAATTTGGAGAGTGAGAGAGGAAAGGAGTATGTGTATATATATGTCTAATGTACAACAAATAGCCGAATAGATAGTATTTGTAAATAAATATGTATAAGGTAAATAGTGTGTATATGTATAAGTAGTATAGCTATATATATATATATATATATATATATATATATATATATATATATATATATATATATATATATATATACATATATAACTTCATATTTTTACTGACAGAATAAAATGTCACTGAAGGTGAAATAGATGTCACTATAGACCCTAGTTTCCTTCTTAAAGTATGTATATAGTTTTTCTAGGGTCCAGTGACGTTTATATCTGTCCCTGCAGCTACTATATATGTTACTGTATATGTTGATATATGAAGTTAACCAAGTAAAGTATGTATTATTAGTTAGTATGGTATATATATGTAAGTATTAACAATATAACTTATAAGTAGATAATTTGGAGTATAGTTATGAAGTGTTTGATGCTTGTTTGTAATTAGTATTTGCAAGCATTTTAATTGATTCTTTGTACATAATTAAACCAAGCATTCATTCATTCATTCTTTGTTGGACATAAAATTTCTTTTTGGAGTTAAAGAATAATTTTGGACCTAGAGAGTGATGTATATCAATAACTGTCTCCTAGTGAACGACCTAGAATAAACCAGTAAAAATTAGGTAATTAAATAAAATGGACACGATAACGATTTGTATTTCCGACACATACTACAACAACAATGACATCTCTCTTTTTTTTATATGAACCGTGGACAATCGCGCAACAGATCCCGTCAAGTAGGGCCAGACATTTGAAAGTGGGAAAATGTCGTACGTTCTTTACGCTCTGCGCGTAGGCGACGCGCAGAGCTTCTCTCTCTCCTCCACACCCCTCACCCCTAATCCCCTTCTATTTAAATTCCCACTTCCCCTCACCCACACCACTCTCCACCAACCACCACCACCTCCAGTTGTCGTCCTTGTGTAGCCATGGTGAGGGTTAAGAGGGAGAGCGAGAGAGAGAGAGAGGGTGAGCGAGGGAGAATAAGAGGGAGAGAGAGAGGAAGGAAGAACTTGAAGGGAGGTTCAAGGCCGAAGGAGCTTGGCGGAGCGTGGAGGAGCTCGCATGAGCGGCGGTAGGCACGCGCGCGAGGAGGGAATCGGGGAGGCAACCTCCCGGCCCTCTACAACTGTTGAGGCTATTGCTGCGTGCTGCGACCGGCACTACGAGGAAGGCAGCGTCGCAGAGGAGGTTCTGGTACTGCAAAATTTCCAGTATCATACTTCTGGAGGGTCAATCAAACTTCTGTAGAAGCATCAGGATGTCTGGAGCTGAAGCCAAATGTCTGGAAGCATATTGTCGCGTGAAGGTATGTGTTTCCAACTCTACTTTCCACAATGCAGACCGTAGCGCAGGGTGGTTTAGCTAAAAATGGGGTTGGTCTTTGTACGTAGCTGCAAAGTTTAAAAAGGCGCGCAGTGCGCCTTTCCAAGAACTTTTGGACATTTGACCACTTCACCGAATGTCCGACGGCACTTCCAGACGACTGAAAGGAAGATCAGACGGTTGCAGAGGAGTCTGGATGTCTGAGGCAGCCGCAGGAAGGGAGAGGTAAGATCTAATGTCTTTTAAGACATATGGGACTAGTCCCAGACATCTGATTTTGAACAGTAACGATGTTTTTGGCCCATTCAGGGTCGAAACAGAATCAGATTTCCGCAAACGAATTACCGTTGTTTTTCACTCGAGTTTCTCTACGTGTTCATGTTGAGTATCTACTATTTTGAGCTCGTCTGATGTAGATTAGTCGCTGGTACAGGTTACCAGCCAGTGGCATGTTCAGGGCCCACGGAGAAGACGAGATCTGTGGTGCAAGCCCCCATTCCTCCCTTGATACCTGGTAGAGTGATTTAATTCATTTGTTAAGATGTCAATAAAGAATATGCTTGCTTAGATTAAATTGATTGAAACTCTAGGATGTGGAATGAATCCTAGGATAGAAATGTATGAGCCTGATGTTGAGCTATATTGTTCACTTGAGATGCATGTTTAACTAAATTGCTAGCAATGTGTATCAACTGATTTATGAGTTGCCTTGTCAGATATGAAAAAATGAGCTACCTGCTATGTAATGGAAAAATGGAGAGTTGAATAATATGATCTAGATATTGATAAATGAGATGAATATGAGCATGAACCCTACGGGGAATTAGGAGTAGAACTCCTATGTATGAAAGGAATCTGGTATGTAGACGGGAAGTGAGCTGGCCCTTGTGTACACGGTACCAAGGAGAGCAACTGTCCCTTTTAGTGTAGAGGGGGAGCCAGCCACCCCTTGGGTTGAGACCCCGGGGTAGAACTGGTCACTCTACATCGACTCCTATTTGGCCCTCGCGTACATAGTACCGAGGTGTGTTACTAGTGTAGGGAGGGAGCTAGCCGCCCCACGGGGCCCGGGGCTAGGACTAGCCAACCTACACTGACTTTTTAGGCCCTCTGAGCAAACTGGGGTAGTCAGACGAGGGTACACGGACTGTGGAGGGGCGAGACCCCTGTTTGGTTCTAAGAGGGCAAGGCCCTATACTGTTCCATGCTGTACTTTAGGCATACCCGCTAGCGGAAACAACTGACCGCGTGCCAGTGCGGGGTAGCTACTCGTTCGCTTATCACACGTGCCGTAGTCACCGCTATGTTGCGACAGTGATCTCGGGGTGGTTGACTGGGTGTAGGACTACCGCGGGGGACTCCCGGTCAGGAGAGCACCATGTGTACCTTCTACTCGACGGAAAAGACTGCAATCAAGATCATTCCCACGAGAAACAAGCAAGATCAAGAAATACTTGGATCCTTTGTGAGATAAATGAACCAGAAATACATAGATGAGATAAATAGAAATGAGAATAAAACCTGGTTGCTTGTTCTACTTTACTTGCACATATATAATGTAAACACCACTCTACTTAGCGTTTGCTGACTCTATCTTTTCGTAACCCTATTCAGGACCAGGAGTTGAGCAGCCCGAGTTTCCGGTTGCAGAGGGTGCTGGGCCTAGTTGAGCCCAGCCGTAGTCATCTTTCCCACCCTTTTTCTTTCCTACTGTAGTTGTGAGTATTGGACTTTTAAATTGTTGTTCCTGTTACTTTCTGTTTTCCTTCCGCTGTTGTTATTGTGGTGGCATGGACTATTTTGAGACAGTTTGCTCTACTTTCCTTTACCGTTTCACTTTTCCTTCTGCTTAGTTATATTACATGTGTGAATGTGATTTATTTCCTGCTTTTGGTTATTTCTTGTTGGACGACTAGGTCTTGGGATTAGTCGAGGCGAGCCGATCTCGGGTCCTGTAGGGATCTGGGAACCGAGTCGTAACAAGATGGTATTAGAGCAAGGTCATCCAGAGAAATGAACCAAGTGGTCAGAGAATAACCACTCACGTGCATATAACTAGGATAGCCATCACAACGTATCGCTTTGATATTCATTTCCGAGTCCTTTTCTCAATGTAATCCGGTATCATTGACAAGTCTTATTCTATCTCTTGCATCTCCTTACAGGAGATGCCTCGTTGAGGAGTTCCCGAGGCAAGCCGTGGTTGTGGTCGTGGACGAGGTCGGAGGGGTGGACGTGCCGGACCTGAGATAGCAATTGACCCACCCCTCCTCCCTGGAATTCAAGCCCAGGATCTCGCCTAGCTAATCAGAGACATCGTGCAGGAGGAGCTCCAGCAGCCTCCTCGGGCACCTCTCCGTGAGGACGTGGAAGGGGAGTCCTCGGTGGGATAGAGAGACCGTTGCACCGCCGGACAAGTAGGAAGGGGAGGGGGTGATCCTCCACCACCCCTACCACACTGACACTTTCGAGCACGAGCCCTCCTTGCCTGGAGGCGTACCCGTTCCCCCATTGCAGCTACACCACAAGCTTTTCGGACAGTTCCGGAAGTTGAAGCCCGCTCCTTCAAGGGGGATGGGAGCCCGTCTGAGGCAGAGGACTGGCTGCAGCAGATAGAGAAGGTATTCGACACCCTTTGAACTCCTGCAAAGTGCCACGTGGCCTTTACCATGTACCAGCTAAAGAGTGCAACACACAGGTGGTGGAGGGAAGTCAGAGGCCAAGAGGGGAGAGAGCCGACGTGGGACCAGTTCGTAGCTCTCTTCTACGAGCAGTACTTTCCATAGACTTGGCAGGACCAGAAGAGGCGAGAGTTCCACACTCTCCGCCAGGGGGCGATGACGGTTAGCGCGTACCGCATGTGTTTCCTGAAGGTGTCACGCTTCGCCCCAACAAAGGTGTCTACCAAGGAGGAGCGCCTGTGGAGGTTTACTGAGGGGCTCCGACCTGCGATTCGGGGGTATGTCAAACCCCTGAAGCTGACCACTTTCTCTCGTGTGGTCGAGGCGGCCGTGACTTACGAGGAGACCAACTCGGCCGCACGAGACACAGACGGCGGACAGAAGAGGCCCTACCAGCCTGAGTATTGACAGGGCTGTCGGGAGAGAAGGCACACGGCATCCACGAGAGAGCCGTCCCATTCTGTGGGGCCACCAATGGCCTTTGGGGGGCCCCAGACAGGGGCCAGTTGCCAGCACCGGACCCCCGCCCAGCTGCCAACAGGGACCTATTGAGGGAGGAGGTCATGTACCCCTTTGCTACTAGTGTGATCAGTCAGGCCACATTAGAAGGGACTGGCCATCTAAGGCCGGAGCACAGCAAATGCTCCCCGCACTGAGCGCTAGAGGCCGAGTCGATAGTCGTGGTCACCAAGCATGTGGGGGAGGACAGCAGTCACGAGGAGGGTACCGGCTAGTTGCTGCTCGCCTGACCCAGAGTGTAGCTGCTTCGTCTGCACCGAGAGTTGAGGGAAGTATCAACGCCCTAACACATAGAGACACCAAGGCTTCGGGATCTGTGGTAGCAGGTATGGTTATCGTCTCTGGCAGATTAGTATACGTTCTTTTTTATTCCAGCGCCACCCACTCTTTCATCGCTATGAGTTTTGCCATCAGTTTGAGGTAGGGCAGTGTACTGTTAGAGGATCCGTTTGTGATCAGAAACCCAGGTGGCCAGTTTTTTGTAGTCGAGGAGGTCTACACTGACTGCGAGGTCAGCACAGGGGGACACAGCCTTCCCGATGACCTGATTGTGATCTAGATGGAGGACTTTGGCATGATCTTAGGGATGGACTGGCTGTCCGCCTATCACGCCCTGGTGGATTGTTTCGGGAGGAAGATCGTCTTCTCTATACCGAAGTTGCCTCCCTTTGAGTTTCACGGTCAGCCTATGGGCAGCAAGGCTTTTGAGCCAGGGGTGTGAGGGCTTCTTAGCTTGTGTGGTGGCAGAGCCTAGTCCCGTGGTTGACCTTAGGAGTATCCCGATGGTCTGCGAGTACCCCGACATCTTCCCAGAGGAGTTACCAAGTTTACCTCCAGAGCGAGAGATCGAGTTCAAGATCTCACTGGAACCAGGGACCAGCCCCATTTCTACTGCACCATACTAGATATCACTGCTTAAGCTACGAGAGCTCAAGTCATTGCTACAGGACATGTTGGAGAAGGGCTTTGTGAGGCCTAGTGCATCCCCGTGGGGAACCCCTATGCTGTTTGTGAAGAAGAAGGATGGTACCCTACGACTTTGTGTCAACTACCGACAGTTGAATCGAGTCACCGTCAAAAACAAGTACCTGTTGCCTCATATCGACGACCTTTTTTATCAGTTGCGAGACACCACAGTATTCTCCAAAATAGATCTAAGGTTAGGTTACCACCAGTTGAGGATTAGGGAGACCGACGTCTCCAAGACAGCTTTCCGTACCCAGTACGGGCACTACGAGTTCTTAGTCATGCCGTTTGGGCTGACCAATGCCCCTGTTGCCTTTATGGATATGATAAACCATGTTTTCAGGCCGTACTTAGACCAGTTTGTGGTGGTGTTCACCGACGACGTACTCGTTTACTCGCGGGATCAGTTACAACAAGGACAGCATTTACGCATGGTCCTGGATACCTTGAGGCGATGCAGCTGTATGCCAAGTACAACAAGTGCGAGTTTTGGCTGAGACAGGTGACTTTCTTGGGCCACGTGATTTCAAGAGATGGATTGGCTGTGGATCCAGCCAAGGTAGAGGCTGTACTCAGGTGGGAGAGGCCACGCATAGTGATAGAGATACGCAATTTTTTGGGACTGGTAGGTTATTAACTGCGGTTTATCAGAGGATTCTCTCAGATTGTGTGTCTTATGACTCAGCTAACCGGGAAGGACGTACCCTTCGCTTGGACCGATGAGTGTGAGGCGTGTTTCCAGGAGTTGAAGGAGAGATTAACTTCAGCTCCTGTACTTCCCATTCCAGACAGCAATGGTGGTTTTGTGGTTTACACCGATGCCTCGTTGCAGGGGCTAGGGGGTGTGCTCATGCAGCAGGGTCACGTTGTACGTTTCGCGACAACTGAAGCCCCATGAGCATAGCTACCCTACCCATGACTTAGAGCTAGCAGCAGTTATTTTCCTGCTGAAGACAAAAGGCACTACCTTTACGGTGAGACTTTCGAGATCTTCACAGATCATAAAAGCCTCAGGTACTTGTTTGACCAAAAGGAGCTCAACATGAGACGGAAGTGTTGGTTAAAGCTCCTGATGGATTATGACTGCAGCATCTCCTACCACCTAGGGAAGGCTAATGTGGTGGCCGACGCCTTGAGCCGGAAGGCGTCCGCCCACTTGGCCAACTTACAGGCATAGAGTTGGAGACTCATGGAGGTGGTGGGCAGTTGGCGACCCCGAGAGTCACGGGGGTATTGTGGGGCAGTGACAGTGACATGGCAGGCACGACTAGAGCTGACAGACCGCATCATCGCAGAGCAGATGGCTGACCCGTACTTACAGGCACTATGGGACAGGGTGCTGATAGGGGACCCAGGAGACTTTTCTTTCCCGGACGAGATACTGCGCATGAGGGGACGCTTATGCGTTCCTAGAGATGAGGAGTTGTCGAAAGAGCTCCTGACTGAGGCGCACAGGTCCAGGTTTACCATACATCCCGGGATCACAAAGATGTACCATGATTTGCGATGTGACTTCTGGTGGAGGGGGATGAAGCGGGATGTTGGTGAGTTTGTCCAGCAATGTTTAATATGCTAGCAAGTGAAGGCCGAGCACCAGGGGCCTACAGGGCCGTTGCAGCCACTTCCTGTGCCAAAGTGGAAGTGGGAGAGCATCACCATAGACTTGGTGGTGGGTCTACCAGTTACCCAGTGGGGACACGACGTAGTTTGGGTGATCGTAGACCGGTTGACGAAGACGGTATGGTTTCTGCCGATCCGAGTCACCTTTGGGCCAGCACAGCTAGCAGAACGGTACATCAGAGATGTGGTGCACCTATACGGTGTCCCTCGTGAGATCGTATCTGATAGGGATACTCGTTTAGTTTACCAATTCTAGGCAGAGTTCTAGCAAGCCTTGGGGATGCGTCTGAGGTTTAGCACAACCTACCACCCCTAGACCGATGGGCAGTCAGAGCGCACGATACAAACACTTGAGAACCCCTTGCGTGCCTGTGTACTAGACTGGAGAGGCTCATGGGAGGAGGATTTACCCCTGGCAGAGTTTGCATACAATAACAGCTATCATTCGAGGATCGGCATGGCACTTTACGAGGCCCTATACGGACGGAGGTGTACTGCACCCTTGAGTTGGGTCGAGGTGGGGACCAAGTGGGAGGCTGGTCTCAGGCTGATCTGGTAGAGTCAGGAGGTGATAGAGCAGATTCACAGACGACTCCGCACTGTCAGGAGCAGGCAGAAGAGCTATGCCGATAAGAAGCGTAGAGAGGTGCAATTCGAGGTTGGGGATCACATCTTTCTCCGTGCTTCACCCATGAAGGGCTTGCAGCGTTTTGGGGTGAAGGGAAGCTTGCGCCGAGGTTTGTGGGGCCCTTTGAGGTCTTGGAGTGGGTAGGACCCGTTGCTTACCGGCTTACCCTTCCTCCCCAGCTTTCTGGAGTGCACGACGTGTTTCACATGTCTAACATCAGGAAGTATGTCGCCGATCCCAGCCACATTCTCAGCCATAAGAGCACCGAGGTCGGGGATGACCTGACCTATCCAAAGAGGCTAGTACAGATACTAGACAGAGCCGTCTAGAGTTTGAGACGGAAGTAGGTACCAGTGGTGAAGGTTTTATGGAGAAGCTAGTGGTACGAAGAGGCGACTTAGGAGCCTGAGGTGGCAATGCGGGAGCAGTACTCAGAACTTTTTGAGGATACGTCTCTTTGGACCTACTTCGGTCCTCTTTAAGTTTGTTATGCATTTTTACGTTACTTTCTCCGCACCGTACATATCTCAAGTTTCGGGGACGAAACTTCCTTTAAGTTTGTTATGTTGAAATGACCCGGTGCCTGTTTGGGGTGTTGAAGACGTCTAAACTAACCGTCAGACGTCTGTCTGGACGTCTGGATGAAGGGCCAGATGTCTGAAAGTGGGAAAATATTGTACATTCTTTGCACTCTGCACACGAGCGGCGTGCAGAGCTTATCTCTCTCCTCCACACCCCTCACCTCTAAACCCTAATCCCCTTCTATTTAAACACCCACTTCCCCTCACCCACGCCACTCTCCACTAGCCATCACCACCTCCAACCGTCGTCCCTGTGCAGCCGCAGCGAGGGTTAGGAGGGAGAGAGAGAGAGAGAGAGAGAAAGGGTGAGAAAGGGAGAATGAGAGGGAGAAAGAGAGGAAGGAAGAACGTGAAGGGAGGTTCAAGGTCGAAGGAGCTTGGTGGAGCTCAGAGGAGCTCGCACAAGCGGCGGCAGGCACGTGCGTGAGGAGGAGGGGAACGGGGAGGTGACCTCCTGGCCCTCTATAGCTACTGAGGCTACTGCGGTGTGCTACGGGCGGCACTGCGAGGAAGGCAGCATCGCGGAGGAGGTTCCGGTACTGGAAATTTCCAGTATCAGACGTCTAGAGGGTCGACCAGACGTCTGTAGAAGCATCAAGACATTTGGAGCTGAAGCCAGACGTCTAGAACTATATTGTTGTGCGGAGGTACATGTTTCCTGCGCTACTTTCCGCCATGCAGACCATAGCGCAGAGTGGTTTGGCTGAAAATGGGTCTGCGTCTTCGTACGCAGCTGCAGGGTGAGGGAAAGGTGCGTGGTGCGCCTTTCCAAGCACTTTTTGATGTCTGACCACTTCGCCGGATGTCTGACAGCACTTCCAGACGGCTGAAAGGAAGGTTAGATGGCTGGAACTCTCCTCAGACGATTGCAGAGGAGTCTAGACGTCTGAGGAAGCCGCAGGATGTGAGAGGTAAGATCTGACGTCTTTTAAGATGTTTGGGACTAGTCCCAGACGTCTGATTTTGGACAGTAACCCTGTTTTTGGCCCATTTGGGGCCCAAATGGAATCGAATTTCTGCAAACGAAGTACTGTTATTTTCCACTCGAATTTCTCTACGTGTTCGTGTTGAGTACCTACTGTTTTGAGCTCGTTTAATGTAAATTAGTCGCTGGTACAGGTTACCAACCGGTGGCGTGTTCGGGGCTTGCGGAGACGACGAGACATGCGGTGCAGGCCCCCATTCCTCCCGTGATACCCGGTAGAGTGTTTAATTCATTTGTTAAGATGTAAATAAAGAATATGCTTGCTTAGATTAAATTGATTAAAACTCTAGGATGTTGAATGAACCCTAAGGTAGAAATGTGTGAGCCTGATGTTGAGCTATACTGTTCACTTGAGATGCATGTTTAACTAAATTGCTAGCAATGTGTATTAGCTGATTTATGAGTTGCCTTGTCAGATATGAAAACACAAGCTGCCTACTATGTAATGGAAAAATGGAGAGTTGAATAATATGATCCGGATGTTGATAAATGAGATGAATATGAGCATGAACCCTACGGGGAATTAGGAGTAGAACTCCTGTGTATGAAAGGAATCTGATATGTAGACAAGAAGTGAGCTGACCCTTGTGTAGGCGGTACCAAGGAAAACAATTGTCCCTTTTAGTGTGAAGGGGGAGCCAGCCACCCCTTGGGTTGAGATCCCGGGGTAGGACTGGTCACTCTACACCGACTCTTTCTTGTCCTCGCGTACGTAGTACCAAGGTGTGCTACTAGTGTAGGGAGGGATCTAGCCGCCCCACGGGACCCAGGGTTAGGACTAGCCAACCTACACCGACTTTTTAAGCCCTCTGAGCAAACCGGGGTAGTCGGATGAGGGTACGCGGACTATGGAGGGGCGAGACCCCTGTTCTGAGAGGGCAAGCCCTATACTGTTCCGTGCTGTACTTTAGGCATACCCGCTAGCGGAAATGACTGACCGCGTGCCAGTGCGGGTTAGCTACCCGTGCGCTTATCACGCGTGCCGTAGTCATCGCTACGTCGTGACAGTGACCTCGGGGTTGTTGACTGGGTGTAGGACTACCGCAGGGGACTCCCGGCCAGGAGAGCACCTCGTGTACCTTCTACTCCATGGAAAAGATTGCAGTCAAGATCGTTCCCACAAGGAACAAGCAAGATCAAGAAATACTTGGATCCTTTATGAGATAAATGAACCAGAAATACATAGATGAGATAAATAGAAATGAGAATAAAACCTGGTTGCTTGTTCTACTTTACTTGCACATAAATAATGTAAGCACCACTCTACTCAATGTTCGTTGACTCTGTCTTTTCGTAATCCTATTCAGGACCAAGGTTGAGCAGCCTGAGTTTCCGGCTGTAGAGGGTGCTGGGCCTAGTCGAGCCCAGCCGTAGTCGTCTTTCCCACCCTTTTTCTTTCCTGCTGTAGTTGTGAGTACTTGACTTTTAAATTGTTGTTCCTGCTACTTTCTGTTTTCCTTATGCTGCTGTTGTTGTTGTGGTGGCATGTACTATTTTGAGATAGTTTGCTCAACTTTCCTTTACCATTTCAATTTTCCTTATGCTTAGTTATATTGCATGTGTGAATGTGGTTTATTTCCTACTTTTGGTTATGTTATGACCCGGTTCCCGAATCCCTACAGGACCCGAGACTGGCTCAACTCGACTAATCCCAAGACCCAGTCGTCCAACAAGAAAAAATTGAAAAGCAGGAAAATAAATCACATTCACTATGCAATGTAACTAATAGTAAAAGCGTACAAGCAGTAAAGGAAGTAAAAGCTGCTAGTCAGTACATACCATCACAACAACAGGAAAGCAGAACAAAAGTACAGTAACAGGAGTAGTAAACAAAAGTCTGAAACTCACTAGCAGAAAAGAAAGTACAACCACAGTACGAAAACTACTGCTAGACTCGATTAGGCACAGCACCCTCTATAGCCGATAACTCGGGCTGCTCAACTCTTGGACCTGTAAAGGGTTATGAGAAAATGGAGTCAACGAACGTTAAGTAGAGTGGTAACTAGACTATCTAAAGTAGTAAAAGCTAGCAGGTAAATTTATCTTTTCTAGTTATTTATTTTTCAAGTAATTTCTTTTCACCCCATTGGTTTACTTTCAGATTTCTTTCTTGATCTCGCATGTTCCTCGTGAGAACGATCTTGATTGCAATCTCTTCCGAAGAGTAGAAGGTACACGTGGTGCTCTCCTAGTCGGGAGAGTCCCCCGTGGTAATCCTACACCCAGTAAACCACCTCGAGGTCACAGACAGATGTAGCGGTGACTACGGCATGCGTGATAAGTGCACGGGTAGCTACCCTGCATTGGCACATGGTCAGTCATTTCCGCTAGCGGGTACGCCCGAAGTACAACACAGAATATCATAGGACCTAGTCCTCTCAGCAATAGGGGTCTAGTCCCTCAGAACCAAATAGGGGTCTCGCCCCTCCACAGTCCGCGCAAGATCATCTGACTACCCCGGTTTGCCCAAAGGGCCTAAGAAGTCAGTGTAGGGTGGCTAGTTAAACCCCGGGCCCCGTGGGGTGGCTAGATCCCTCCCTACACTAGTAGCTCACCTCGATACTACGTACGCGAGGGCCAATAGAAGTCTGTGTAGAGTGCCCAATCCTAACCCTGGGTCCCAACCAAAGGGCGGCTAGCTCCGCTCTACACTAAAAAGGGAACAATCGCTCTCCTTGGTACCACTTACTCAAGAGCCAGCACACTTCCCGTCCACATTTCCAGGCCTTTTCATTCATCCATAGGAGCTTTACTCTTAACTCCCTGTAGGGTTCATGCTCATATTCACCATATTATTCCATACCAGGTTTCATCATTCACAATTCCGTTCTCGTATTTTACACATGCAGTTAGCATTTCCACAATTTAACACATGCAACAAGCAATATCACAGATAACTGTTTAGTTATCTCAGGCATTTCATATTCTAACAGGTAGCTCGTATTTATTAACAGGCAATTGTTAACAATTTAGCCCATTCATTTGTAATTATAATTTCAATCACGCAAACAAGCGGCTCAACCATTTCTCGTCCTAGGGTTCATGCCACATCCTAGGTTTCTAGTTATCTCATTTTCATAGATGCATTCATATTTTATAAATAGAACAGGGGTGGACCACTCTACCAGACAATCCGGGAGTACTGGAGGCTCGAACTCTAGACCCACGTGCCTCTGCAAACCCCAGACATGAAACAGGTCGAAGTCCTATACCAAGGAACACATCACAACGGAACATTCAGAACAGTATATAAAAGTTTCTAATATGTAGAAGAACGCATAAGGAAACCACAGATATTTCGTTTGCGTAAAATGGATCCCGATCGGTCCCTACACGAGTCAAAAACGTGTCTACAGACCCAAATTAGACGTCTGGAAACAAGTCCAGACGTCTCAAAAGTCACAGAGACTACCTCAAGTTCCTGCGGTGATCTCAGATGTTCAGGACTCCTCCGTAATCGTCTAGACTCAATTCTAGACTTCCGACTAGTCCTCCGGTTGTCTGGGAACGTCTCCGGTCATCTGGTCAGCTGTCCAGATGTCCGAAAAGCGTGGGAGGGCATGCTGCGCACCTTCTCAAAGCTGCTCCTGTGCACGACAGAGCAGCGTACCATTTTTAGCCAGGCAAATCACACCTGCTATGCGGCCTACATGGCCGTAACCGTGAGGAAGACGTACCTTCGCGATATACCTGCTTTCAGACGTCCAGTGTCATTGCCAGACGTCCAACCCATCGTCCGGAAGGCACTCCGGACGTCCGATACTGGAAAAACTCCAGTACCAGACCGCGCTCCCGCTTCTCTCACCACGCTCCACCACGACTCCTCCCGCTCCGTTGCAGCTCAGACCACTGCAGAAGGTCGGGGACGACGCCCCAACGCTCTCCTCCCGCACGCACCGTGGTGGCCGTGCAAACCTCCGGCGAGCTTCCATGAAGCTCGCAAACTCGGCCTTCTCCTCACGCTCGCTGCTCCTCGCTCTCGCTCCCTCTCTGTCGCGCGCCTCAACTCACGGCGATGGAGTAGGGAGTATAGTGGTAGTGGTGGAATGGAGAGGAGAGGAAGGGGTGCCTCTTATAGCCGTGGGTTAGGGTTCGATGGGGGAAAAAGTAGAAGAAAGGAGAGAGAGGAGAAGAGTCTGCACGCCGCCTGCATGCAGACCGCAAGTGCGTACAAATTTTTCAATTTCCAGACATCCGGAAAGGTATCCAGACGTCTGATTGACAATCCAGACGTCTTAAAAGGCTCAAATTAGAACAGATCTTTACATCATAACAAACTTAAAGGAAGTTTTGTCCCAAAAACTTGAGCTAGCTAGGGTATGGAAAAAGGAATAAAATGCATAAGAAACTTAAGGAAGACTGAAGTCGGTCTGAAAAGACGTACCCTCAAAAAGCTCCGGGTACTACTCTCACATCGCCGCCTCAAGCTCCTAGGTGCCTCCTCGTACCGCTGGCTCCTCCACAAAACCTTTACTAGGGGTACCTGCTTCTGTCTCAGACTCCGGACGGCTCTATCTAGTATCTGCATTGGTCTCTCGGGGTAGGTCAGGTCGTCACCCACCTCGACACTCTTGTGTCTCAGAACGTGACTGGGATCGGCGACGTACTTCCCGAGGTTGGACACGTGGAACATATCGTGCACACCAGAAAGCTAGGGAGGAAGAGCAAGCCGGTAAGCAACAGGTCCTACCTGCTCCAGGACCTCAAAGGGCCCCACAAACCTCGGCGCAAGCTTTCCCTTAATCCCAAAACGCTGTAGGCCCTTCATGGGCGAAACACAAAGAAAGACGTGATCCCCAACCTCGAGCTGCACCTCTCTGTGTTTTCGGTCAGCATAACTCTTCTGCCTGCTCCTGACAGTGCGGAGTCATTTGTGGATCTGCTCTATCACCTTCTAACTCTGCTGGATCAGCTTGGGGCCAACCTCCCACTTGGTCCCCACCTCAACCCAACTCAAGGGCACAGTACACCTCCGTCCGTACAGAGCCTCGTAAGGTGCTATGCCGATGCTCGAGTGATAACTGTTATTATATGCAAACTCTGCCAGGGGTAAGTGCTCCTCCCAAGAGCCTCTCCAGTCTAGTACACAGGCGCTCAAAAGGTCCTCAAGTGCGCTTCGACTGTCCGTCTGTCTGGGGGTGGTACGCGGTACTGAACCTCAACCGTGTCCCTAAAGCCTGCTGAAACTCAGCCTAAAACTGGAAAGTAAATGGGTATCCTAGTCGGATACAATCTCACGCGAAATTTTGTGCAGGCATACCACATTACGAATGTACCTCTCTGCCAACTGTGTTGATCCCAAAGTGACTCGGATCGGCAGGAAACATGCCGTCCTCGTCAATTTGTCCACTATCACCCAGACTGCGTCGTGTCCTCGCTGGGTAACGGGTAAACCCACCACCAAGTCCATGGTGATGCTCTCCCACTTCCACTCTGGCACAAGAAGTGGCTTCAATTGCCCTGCAGGCCTCTGGTGCTCGGCCTTCACCTACTGGCACACCAAACACTTCTGTACGAACTCACCCACATCCCGCTTTATCCCTCTCCACCAAATGTCGAGTCTCAGATCATTATGCATCCTTGTGTTCCCGGGATGTATGGTGAATCTGGACCCGTGCGCCTCCATCAGGAGCTCTCTCAACAACCCCTCGTCCTTGGGAACGCACAAATGTCCCCTCATGCGCAGCACCTCGTCTATAAAAGAGAAGTCGCTTAGGTCCCCTGACAGCACTCTATCTCGCAATGACTGTAAGTACGGATCTACCATCTATCCTGCGATGATGTGGTCTATTAGCTCTAGTCGCGCCTGTCGTGTCACCATCACTGCCCCACAATACCCGTGTGACTCTCGGGGTCGCCAACTGCCCAACTCCTCCATAAGTCTCTAACTCTGTGTTTGTAAACTGGCCAAGTAGGCGAGCGCCTTCCGGCTCAAGGCGTTAGCCACCACGTTGGCCTTCCTCGGATGGTAGGAGATGCTGCAGTCATAGTCCTTCAGGAACTCTAACTAACATCTCTATCTTATGTTAAGCTCCTTCTGATCAAACAAGTACCTGAGGCTCTTATGATCCGTGAGAATCTCAAAGGTCTCACCGTAAAGGTAATGCCTCCATGTCTTCAGCGCGAAGACAACAGCTGCCAGCTCTAAGTCATGGGTAGGGTAGCTATGCTCATGGGGCTTTAGTTGCCGTGAAGTGTAAGCTACAACGTGACCCCGCTGCATGAGCACACCCCCTAACCCCTGCAATGAAGCGTCTATGTAAACCACAAAATCGCCACTGCTATCTGGGATGGAAAGCACGGGAGCTGAAGTTAGTCTCTTCTTCAACTCCTGAAAACATGTCTCACAAGCATCTGTCCAAGCAAAGGACACATCCTTCCAGGTCAACTGAGTCATAGGACGCGCAATCTGTGAGAATCCCCTGATAAATCGCCGGTAGTAACCTGCCAATCCCAAGAAGCTGAGTATCTCTGTCACTATATGTGCCTCTCCCACCTGAGTACAGCCTCAACCTTGGTTGGATCCACAGCCAAACCATCCCTTAAGATCACGTGGCTCAAGAAAGTCACCTGCCTCAACCAAAGCTCGCACTTGTTATACTTGGCATACAGCTTGCACCGTCTCAAAGTGTCCAGAATCATCCGTAGGTGCTGTCCGTGTTATGCCTGATCCCGTGAGTAAACGAGCACGTCGTCGATAAATACTACCACAAACTGATCCAGATACGGTCTGAAAACCCGGTTCATCAAATCCATAAAAGCAACGAAGGCATTGGTCAACCCAAACGGCATGACCAAAAACTCATAATATCCGTACTGGGTGCGGAAAGCTATCTTGGAGACATCAGTCTCCCTGATCCTCAACTGGTGGTAGCCTGATCTCAGATCTATCTTGGAGAATACCGTGCACCTCACAACTGATCAAAAAAATCATCAATCCTCGGCAGCGAATACTTGTTCTTGATGGTGATCCTATTCGGCTATCTGTAGTCAACACAAAGTCGCATGTACCATCCTTCTTTTTCATAAACAACACAGGGGCTCCCCACGGGGACGCACTGGGTCTCACAAAGCCCTTCTCCAACAGGTCCTGTAGTTGTGACTTAAGCTTTCGCAGCTCAAGCGGTGCCATCTGGTACAGTGTAGTAGAAATGGGGTTGGTCCCCGGTACCAGTGAGATCTCAAACTCGATCTCATGCTCGGGCGGTAGTCCTGGCAGCTCCTCTGCAAACACATCGGGGTACTCACTAACCACCGGAATGTTTTGAAAGTCTGCCACGGGGCTGGGCTTTGCCACCACACAGGCTAGAAAGCCCTCACACCCCTGGCTCAAAAGTCTTATTGCCCGAAGGGCAGATATGCACCTGAAACCTCCGTCCACTGGCTGCTCGTGAAACTCAAAGGAAGGCATCTCCGGTATGGAGAAGACGATCTTCCTCTTGAAACAGTCCACCAAGGCGTGGTAAGCAGACAGCCAATCCATCCCCAGAATCACGCCAAAATCTTCCATCGATATCACAATCAGGTTAACGAGGAGGCTGTGTCCCCAAATACTAACCTCACAGTCCGTGTAGACCTCCTCAGCTACAAACAGCTGGCCACTTGGGTCTCTGATCACAAACGGATCCTTTAACAACACGTAGTCTTGTCCCAAACTAACAGCAAAACTCGCAGCGACAAAAGAGTGTGTGACGCCGGAATCAAAAATCACGTAAACTAATCTGCTAGAAGCGGTAACCATACCTGCCACCACTAAATCGGATGCCCTGGTGTCTCTGTGTGTCAGGGCATTGATACGCCCCTCAGTCCTCGGTGCAGAAGAAGTAGCCACACTCTGAGTCGGGCAAGTAGTCGCTAGTCGGTACCCTCCCTATAACTGTTGTCCTCCCCCACGCGCTTGGGGACCACGACCACCAGCTCGGCCTCCAACGCTCGGTGCAGGGAGCATTTGCTGTGCTCCAGCCCTAGACGGGTAGTCCCTCCTGATGTGGCCCGGCTGGCCACACTGGTAGCAGAGGGGGCTTGACTCCCTCCCTCGGTAGGTCCCTGCTAACGGCTGGACGGGGGTCCAGTGCTAATAGTTAGCCCCTGTCGGGGGACCCCAAAGGCCACTGACGGCCCTGCAAAATGAGATGGCTCTCCCGCGGGTGCTGCGTGCCTCCTCGCTTGTCGACCCTGAGAGTACTCTGGCTGGTAGGGCCTCTTTCGTCCGCTGTTGGTGTCTCACGTGGTCGAGTTAGTCTCCTCATACGTCATGGTTGCCTCCACCACTCTCGAGAAGGTGGGCAGCTTCAAGGCCTTGACATGCCCTCGAATGGCAAGCCAGAGCCCCTTAGTGAACCTCCACAGGCGCTCCTCCTTCGTAGCTACAGTTGTCGCAACAAAACGTGACAGCTCCAGGAATCGTGTGCGATACGCGCTAACAGTTATCGTCCCCTGGTGGAGAGTGTGGAACTCCCGCCTCCTCTGGTCCTGCCAAGTTTGCGGGAAGTACTGCTCGCAGAAGAGGGTCACGAATTGGTCCCACATCGGTTCTCCCCTCTCCTGGCCTTTGACTGCCCTCCATCACCTGTGTGTCGCACTCTTTAGCTGGTACGTGGCAAAGGCCACGCGGCACTTCGCAGGGGGGCGAAGGGTGTCAAACACCTTCTCTATCTGCTCCAACCAGTCCTCTGCCTCATACGGGTCCTCATCTCCCTTGAAGGAGGGTGGCTTCAGCTTCCGGAACTGGTCAAAAAGCTCGTGGTGAAGCTGCTGTGGGAGAACAGGCACGCCTCCAGGCAAGGAGGGCTCGTGCTCAGAAGTGTCAAAGTGCGATGGGGGTGGTGGAGGACCACCCCCTCCCCCTCCTGCTCGTCCAGCGCTGTGGCGGTCTCTCAGTCCCACAGAGGACTCCCCTCGACGTCCTCAGGGTGAGGCACCCGTGGAGGCGGGTGGAGCTCCTCTCGCACTATATCCCTGATCAGCTGAGTGAGGTCCTAGGCCTGAATGCTTGGGAGAAGTGGCGAGTCAACTAGCACCTCGGGCCAGACACGTCCGCCCCTCCGACCTCGTCCACGGCCTCGAGAACTCCCCAACGAGGCATCTCCTGCAAGGAGACGCGGAAGACAGAACAAAAGAAGTCAACTCTAACGAACTTCTGCAAAAGGGACTCAAAGTAGATGTTAAGTGGTACATTGTGGTGGTTACCCTAGTTACATGCACTTGAATTGGTTATTCTCAAGCTAGTTGGTTCATTTCTCGGGACGACCTTGCTCTGATACCATCTTGTTACGATCCGGTTCCTGAATCCCTACAGGACCCGAGACCGGCTTGACTTGACTAATCCCAAGACCCAGTTGTCCAACAAGAAATAACCGAAAAGCAGGAAATAAACCACATTCACCATGCAATGTAACTAATAGTAAAAGCGTACAAGCAGTAAAGGAAGTAAAACCTACTAGTCAGTACATACCACCACAACAACAGGAAAATAGAACAAAAGTACAGTAACAGAAACAGTAAACAAAAGTCTAAAACTCACTAGCAGAAAAGAAAGTACAACCACAGTATAAAAACTACTGCTGGGCTCGACTGGGCCCAGCATCCTTTGCAGCCGATAACTCAGGCTGCTCAACTCCTGGACCTGTAAAGGGTTATGAGAAAACAGAGTCAGCGAATGCTGAGTAGAGTGATAACCAGACTATCTAAAGCAGTAAAAGCTAGCAGGTAAATTTATCTTTTCCAGCTATTTATTTTTCAAGTAATTTCTTTTCACCCCATTGGTTTACTTTCAGATTTCTTTCTTGATCTTGCATGTTCCTCGTGAGAACGATCTTGACTACAGTCTCTTCCGAAGAGTAGAAGGTACACGTGGTGCTCTTCTGGTTGGGAGAGTCTCCCGTGGTAGTCCTACACCTAGTCAACCACGCTGAGGTCACAGATAGACGTAGCGGTGACTACGGCACGCGCGATAAGTGCACGGGTAACTACCCTGATTGGCACGCAGTCAGTCGTTTCCGCTAGCGAGTATGCTCGAAGTACAACACAGAATATCATAGGGCCTAGCCCTCTCAGGGGTCTAGCCCCTCAGAACCAAATAGGGGTCTCGCCCCTTCGCCGTCCGTGCACCCTCATCTGACTACCCCGGTTTGCCCAGAGGGCCTAAAAAGTCGGTGTAGGGTGGCTAGCTAAACCCCGGGTCCCGTGGGGTGGCTAGCTCCCTCCCTACACTAGTAGCTCACCTCTGTACCACGTATGTGAGGGCCAACAGAAGTTGGTGTAGAGTGGCCAATCCTAACCCCGGGTCCCAACCCAAGGGCGGCTAGCTCCGCTCTACACTAAAAAGGGAACAATCGCTCTCCTTGGTACCACGTACTCAAGAGCCAGCACACTTCCCGTCCACATTTCTAGGCCTTTTCATTTATCCACAGGAGCTTTACTCTTAATTCCCTGTAGGGTTCATGCTCATATTCACCATATTATTCCATACCAGATTTCATCATTCACAATTCCATTCTAGTATTTTACACATGCAACTCGTATTTCCACAATTTAACACATGCAACAAGCAATATCACAGGTAACTGTTTAGTTATCTCAGGCATTTCATATTCTAACAGGCAGTTGTTAACAATTTAGCTCATTCATTTGTAACTACAATTTCAATCAAGCAGACAAGTGGTTTAACCATTTCTCGTCCTAGGGTTCATGCTACATCCTAGGTTTCTAGTTATCTAATTTTCATAGATGCATTCATATTTTATAAATAGAACAGGGGTGGACCACTCTACCAAACAATCCGGGAGTACTGGAGGCTTGAATTCCAGACCCACGTGCCTCTACAAACCCCAGACACACAATAGGTCGAAGTCCTATACCAAGGAACACATCACAACGGAACGTTCAAAATAGTATATAAAAGGTTTCTAATATGTAGAGGAACTCACAAGGAAACTACAGATATTTCGTTTACGTAACACAGATCCCGATCGGACCCTAAATGGGTCAAAAACGTGTCTGTAGACCCAAATTAGATGTCTAGAAACAAGTCCAGACGTCTTAAAAGTCACAGAGACTCACTTCAAGTTTCTACGGTGATCTCAGACGTCCAAGACTGTTCTGCGACCGTCTGGATTTAGTTCCAGACGTCCGACTAGTCCTCCGGTTGTCTAGGAATGTCTCCGATAGTCTAGTAGCTGTCTAGACGTCCGAAAAGCATGGGAGGGCATGCCGCACGCCTTCCTAAAGCTGCTCCTTCGCAAGACAGGGTAGCGTACCATTTTTAGCCAGGCAAATCACACCTGCGGTGCGGCCTGCATGGCCGTAATTGCGAGGAAGACGTACCTTCGCGATATACCCGCTTTCAGACGTTCGGTGTCGTCGCCAGACGTCCAGCCTGTCATCCGGAAGGTACTCCGAATGTCTGATACTGGAAAAACTCCAGTACCAGATCGCACTCCCGCTTCTCTCGCCGTGCTCCGCTGCGGCTCCTCCCGCTCCGCTGCAGCTCCGATCGCTGCAGAAAGTCAAGGACGTCGCCCCGATGCTCTCCTCCTCCGGCATGCGCCGTGGTGGCTGTGCAAACCTCCGGCGAGCTTCCACGAAGCTCGCAACCTCGGCCTTCTCCTCCTCCTCATGCCCGCTCCTCCTCGCTCTCGCTCCCTCTCTCTTGTGCGCCTCAATTCACAGCGGTGGAGTGGGGAGTATGGTGGTAGTGATGGAGTGGAGAGGAGAGGAAGGGGGTGCCTCTAATAACTGTGGGTTAGGGTTCGGTGGGGGAAAAAGTAGAAGAAAGGAGAGAGAGGAGAAGATTTTGCGCGTCGCCTGCGCACAAACCGCAAGTGCGTACAAATTTTTCAATTTCCATTCGTCAGGCCAGACGTCTAACTGACAATCCATACATCTTAAAAGGCTCAAATCAAAACGGGTCTTTACAGGTTATTTCTCGTTGGACAATTAGGTCTTGGGATTAGTCGAGGCGAGCCAGTCTCGGGTCTTGTAGGGATCTGCTAATCGGGTCATAACATTTTGAAACAACCCTCAGGTATTCGTTTGACATGTTAAAATTTGCAGGAATCACCCTGGAGACTCGAAAAATTTGTGACAACCCTAGGGTCATTTCACTAGTTATGCAAGAGGTTGTAGGGAGGAAAAAAGAGAAGCCAAGAAGGAGGAAAGACAAGGAGGAAGAGTATGGAGGTGATCTTCATCATCAACACAATTGAGGAGGGGAGTTCTTGAGGAATCAAGTCAAAACCAAGTAGGGGCTTCTAATCACTTCTTGAGAAGTTTCTTTTATCTCCTAGGTGTAGATACCTTAATTTATGTGTTAGGGTGAGGACTTATGGTTGCATGTGATGGATCAACTTGCAATTGATGGATTTAGGTTTTGGGGGGGTTAAATGGTGGTGTTGATGTTAATGGGGTTTAAAGGGGTTCCTCGATGATTTTGATGTTCTTATAGTGTTTTAATTGGGTTTATAAAGTTTTCTTGATAATCTCAAGGTGTCTGGGGTTTAGATTTTGGATTTAGGAGTCGAAAACATCATTTACAGACTCTTAAAAAAGTATCCAACAGAGCTAATTAGTAGCTAGCATTAACTAGCCTTCGAAAGGATACCTAATGTTAGGAACATCATTCTTAATCCCCTACAAATTGCTTAACATTGGTACCCAACATTAGGAAGTCTAATTGTAGATAAAGGTAGGATTTTGGGTAAAACCTAACCCTAATTATACAACGTATGAATCCCTCGTTGAATCTATATCCTAATTTGGGATTAATGAATAACTTGAAACTTGATCGGATACGTGAAATTGCAAGGAAATCCTAATCGCCTAACCATGAGTTTTAATTGAATTTAAAAACTCTTTAATGAAATTCTGTTTAAAAAAAAACTCTTTAATAAAATTAAAAGAGATCGTAAATTGACTAATTCAAGACTAAATCATAAAATAGTAATACGTGAGATGTAGGCTCTTAATTGAGGAATGGAAAGCTTATTTTTACAACCAAGGCAGAGAATGAGGGAAAAAAAAAAGCTCCTAAAATAAACCAATAAAAAAAATGATAAATATCGGGACGAGAAGGTGGCTTCTAGAACGTGGTCTCCCTCCGTCCCTCCTCTTCCCATTTCAAAGGAAGAAGAAGGAGAGAGAAGAGGAGGGAACAAACAATAGAATCTTAATAACTCTCCCCCTTTTGCTCTCAGCCGCTCTTCTCTTTCCTCCTCCTCGTCTACCTCCCAAAGTCGTTTCGTTCGTTCGTCCCTTCCTTCCTTCCTTGGGCACCCGCTGGTCCTTGTTCGTGGAGGAACGGCCCTCCCCCTTATTGGATGAGATGGTAATTTTTCGGATCGATGCCATCGAGGGCGATCATCCGTCGTTTCGGTGCGGCGTTGCTGCTGATGGTGGTGAGCCTTCTCTTCTTCTTCTTTGTCCCCGACGGCTTCTCCTCCTTCGCCGTCAGGGTCAGGGTCAGCGACCGCCACTCCCCCCCCAAGGTGCGCGTCCACATCAACTACCAAACCTTCTCCATCATCCCCTTTCTTATCCACCCGTATGAGGATGACGACGTGTTGAATCGAATCATCCTTTCTCGACATTGACGTGGGTTTAGAATCTCCTTGCGTCTTTGCTCTATTTCTTTCTTTCTTTTTTATCGATTCCGTCGACGCGCGTGAGCTTATTTATAATATAATAAACTTTCTCTGAGGGGAAAATTATACCTGTACACCGATGTTCTGATCGTACTTTTGATTGGAGGCAGAAGTCTAGGCGGCTATATCGCCTTTTCCATTTATGAGCTAGTTGTTAGACGGAGGTCAAAACTTATTACTTCTTTGCAAGTTGGGGAAGAAGACGTCAATGATAGGGGGAAGGTTGTGGGGGCGGTTGGTAGGCATTTTTTTTGTGATATCATGACAAGGAGACAACGTGGGAATTGGAGATTATCGGCGTCAGACATGGTCTTTGCTTGATGACAATGTGTCTTGATTTGATTAGAGATATCTCAGAGGAGGATGAGGTGGTTTCCACACTGCGAGGACCAACGGTGGAGGGGGCTCTAGGTCTTGATGGCTCTTAGGTGATGTTCTATCAGGAGTTGTGGGAGGTGGTCAAAGAGGATTTCATGGCGATGATCAATGAGTTTTGTGTGGAAAATCATGGCTTTCAGAAGCTCGTTTTTCCTACTACCAAAGAAAGCCAAGTGCAGAGAGGATTGATGATTACAGACCCATATCTCTGTCTAATGTTGTTTATTTGGTTGTAACCAAGGTGCTTGTGAATCGGTTACAATCTGTCCTTTCTCAGTTGATTAGTCTAATGTAGTCTACTTTCATTGGTGGTAGATCCTTGCACGAGTCCTTCATTCTTGTGGAAGAGATGGTTGCGGCATGGAGGAGGTCTATGAAGAAGTGTTTTCTTTGGAAAGTGGATTTCTTTAAAGCTTATGACTCTATTGGGTGGGCTTATTTGTGGGAGATACTTAGGCGGCGATGTTTCCCAAAACTGTGGATTTAGTGGATGAAGAGGTGTATGACAATTACATCCTTCTCTGATTTGGTTAATGGTAGACCATGTGGTTTCTGGATGCAACCACAACGATGGATTAGACATGGTTGCCTTGTGGCGTCGCTTCTTTTTAATATTGTGGTTGACACCTTGGTAGCTTTGGCTGCTAAGGCTTGTCATGGTGGTCTCTTTTCTAGGTTTAAGTTGCAGAGGGACAATGCTCTTCTGACAATTATTCTCCAATATGCAGATGATACACTATTTTTTATTGAGGGGGAAAGCAGGAAGGCATACAATGTTGTGGCTCTTGTTGCTATTTTTGGAGAGATTTCTAGATTGGTGGTAAACCACAACTAGTCTGTTTTTGTTCCTTTTCAGATGTTGGAGGAGATGGTAGCTTGTTCGTAGGCATTTTCGCACTAATGCAAGTCATCTTCCGTTTGTATATCTAGGCTTGCCGTTAAAAGGCAAGTAGCTTACTTCTCGAGATTGGTAGCCTTTGGTGGAACAAATGAGGAAGTGACTTTCTTTATGGAATAGGAAGTTGCTATCTCGAGGGGTCATCTAGTCCTACATAAAGCAGTTGTTTCAGGTATTCTGATCTTTTTATTTGTCTTTAAACCATTGACGAAGGTTTTTCGATCCTTGGAGAACATGAGGAAGCGACTCTTTTGGAAACGTGTTGATCATAGTGGTTGTTTTCTTCAGCTGGTGTCTTGGGACATTGTTTGCACTCCTGAAAAGGAGGGTAGTCTTGGAGTGAGAGATCTTGCAACTTTTTCTGGTGCGTTGCTTGTGAAGTGGTTGGTTGGGTTGTTTGGAAACAAGGATAGCCTTTGGCGACATGCCTTAGAGGATGCTTATGGTGTAATTGGTGTTGTTTTATCTTAAACAGAAAGGGTAGTGGTTCCTTGTGGTGCATCTGCTTTCTGGAGGTCTTTGGTGTTGATAATGTGTAGGGGATCTCTCTTTCACCTTGAATTGGTGGATGGAACATTATTTAGGTTATGGTTAGATGACTAGGACAGAAGCTGGGCATTTTGCTGACCTTGTTCCTGGGCTTTATGCTTTAGTGGATGACAAGGGTTGCAGGGTGGTAGAGGTTTAGGATGATATGTCTAGATCTTGGTCGATGATGATAGATGCTTTCCTTTCTAAGGCTTGGGTGCAAGACCTTTAGCTTCTGCATTTGATCTTACATGATTTTAGTCCTTGTTCGTCCTTTAGGGATTGGCTTGTTTGGGTTCAAGGTTGTTTTACTATTTCAAAGACTTATAAGATGTTGACGGGATTTATGCTGATTGCACTTGACTTGGTGGATGATTGTCTAGTTTTTTGGCATTAAAGGTTCCTCTTAGGATCAAGATCTTCTTATGGCTTTTCAGGAGAGATGGCTTGATAACTAAGAGGCAAAGGAGGAGATGGATGGATGATCTTGATATTGTTTGCTGCTTCACTGGTTCTGGTGAAGAGGATACTCCACATCTGTTTTGGAGGTGTGATTTTTTGCCTTGGTTTGGAAGACTGTGGGTTTGGTTGGTGTGTCTGCGGAGTCTAAAGATCCTTGTTGGAGATCCTTCAGAGTAGGGTATCAAACGAATGCCCAGGCTTGGATGACGGCAATTGCAATGGTGTGGTCTATTTGGTTTTAGTGTAATACTTGTATTTTCTGAGGGGAGAGGATATGGGTTGAAAATGTTGTTAACAATTCCTGGATGTAGTTTATGTAATGCTTGTTAATGATTAATTTAATTGGATAATTACCGACCTCTAGTAATCGTCCGTTTCCTTTTTAAAAAAAATATCATACATGAGACTTTGTAACATTCTTTAGGCAAAACAAAGAACCATAATCAGCTAATTTCATCTTACAATGTAGTTGACTGTCTTTAGAATAGTTATGCTATGCTATTCATCTAGTGGTTGCCAACTAGTTGACATGATCACTTGTTCATTAGAATCCCTGATCTTTAATGGTATTGCACAACCTACTTGTTACAAACTGCACCCTCTGTTCATGCTTTTGTGGATAAAAAGGAAATAAGCATTGAGTATATTATTTGCTACCTTGTAAAGCTACTTGCTACTTGTTTATTCATTGTATTTTATGGGCCTCTTTGTAGCTTTCCTAACTTGTTCCTCCGTATACTTGGAGTTCCCCTTCCATCAACATTCATTCCTTTTTTCTTTAAACAAAAATCTGTCTTCATGATGTAGCTTTGTGCTCTATTGCAATGACACTCACCTTAGTTATAACATGTTGGCAGATGGATCAATCTAGGAGCAAATGCAGACAAGAGTGGAGTGGGGTCGATGAAATCATCAAGGGATGCCTTATAGAAGATATGTTTGATGATCTAATTGATACCAATCTGAATGCAAGGTTGCAGGCAAAAGATCATATGCTTAAAGTTGTTAAATGTTTGCCCCCTCAAACTAAGCATGCCATCTTTGACCGCCTTATGAAGCACAAGGTTCCAATTCATGTTGTTAGAGAGTATGGTAATCCAAGAAGCTGGTGCATGGAACGTATTGAATTCTTGATCAGTCCAAATGCCATCTCTAGGCGATCTTTGGCTGACCGTACGATACAGATAATGTCTTCTCACTTTTCATCGGCATCGCCCACTGTAACAGCGTCATTCCAATCTATGGCTTCATCCCGATTGTCGACTCTCCCTTCATCTCCATCTTCAAGTCATCCCATGGACGACCACAATCATAACCACTCCAAGGGGGCTCAGGATCCAAAACATCCCCAGAAAAGTGATGGTAATGCTTCTGGAGTAGCTTCAAGGAATGGTACTGTTGTACCTTCAGCTCACCACAAAGATGGCATGAATCCAATGATCCTTGCTGTTATCCTTACCGGGCTGGTTTCCTTTGTTTTGGCAGCATGTTTCTTCGTTATCTATGACAAATTTTGTAGAAGACGTAATCTCTCAGATAGTTTTCATAAGGATGAAAGGCCACTTCTAACCTTAAGCCTAAGCGATTTTTCAGGTAGTAAGAAGGCTTGCTGCCCCTTCCTTTTGTATGTGTTATGTTTTGATACTGTACTTACCTTTAGAGGTTTATTTTTCAGATTCTTCTCGGAAATCCTATGGTCCAGGAAGCTCATCATATAATGATAGGATTGGGAAACTTTCCTTCAAAACTGAATCAAGTCCTAATGGACGAGTTGCACCATTAGATGTTAATGAAAATGAGATTCCACCTGCTGCAATAAGTCCGGGAGTGTCTGAGACGACAGATGCAACACCATCTTCTTCTCAGGGTCAACCTAAGCCAGCAGCACCTCTGCCTCCTCCTCCAGCTGTACCACCAGTGCCTCCTGTTAAGAAGGCTCCTCCACCTGGCCCTCCACCTCCGCCACTCAAGTCTCGTGGCCCTCGTTCACCACCACCACCAAAGGGTGTTGCTCCTCCTCGTCCTCCAGGTCCTGGTCTTCGGAAATCTCCTCTTGGACACAATCGATCTGAAAGTGCATCCTCTGGTGAAGATAGTGCTTCAAAAACCAAGTTGAAACCTTTCTTTTGGGACAAAGTATGTGCTAACCCTGATCAGTCCATGGTGTGGCATCAAATTAGTTCAGGATCCTTCCAGTAAGTTGTGTTGTGTTGATTATGTTCCATCATGGGGGTGATGAACTCTGGCATTTTGAGCTGCTACCCCTCTTTGCAGGTTCAATGAAGAAATGATTGAAAGTTTATTTGGCTGTAATACAACAGACAAACAAAGAGGTAATGCTAAGAAAGCATCTTCATCTATTGGTGGTGCAGTTCAACAAGTGCAAATCCTAGATCACAAAAAGTCTCAGAATTTGGCAATTCTGTTACGTGCATTGAATGTGACTACAGAAGAAGTTTGTGAAGCACTTATGGAAGGTGCATTTATTTTCATTTTCTTCAGATAACTTTTATGCTTGAGAGTAGATTGCATCTTCAACATCAGAATGCATGCAACACGAACTATGTAGTAGTTGTTGTTAAGTGGTGAAGAGTTGTCGTGGACTAAATAGTCCACAGCAACTCTTCACCACTCAACAGTTGTCACTTAAATGAATTATGTGCTTTCTAGCAGTTCTTCATTGCTGAAAGATTCTTGCTTAGCTCCTTTTTAGGTCCTTGACTAGGCTTAAGACCTGAAAGGCAGAGGGCACTGCTCAAGTAGAATAAAAATTTTACCTGGTCATCTCGTTAATTCTTTAAATCCGGAATTGCATCTAAAAGGGGCCTTAATTATGAATCTTCTGCTCCATGGCCCTATCAAATTATGGAAATGAACGTAGAGCTTCTTTTTATGTTATTGTCTGGACCCAACTTCTAAGAGGCAAAAAGCACCACTCAAGTAGAATACAAATTTTTATGCTTGTCATGCTAACTCTTCAATTCCAAAAGTAGCTCTATACATGCAGGGCCTTAATAGTTTGTCTCTTGCTCTATGACCCTATCAAAAATCAGGAAATGAACTTCCTACCGAGCTTCTTCAGACATTGTTGAAGATGGCACCCACACCTGAAGAGGAATTGAGGCTTAGATTATACAATGGTGATATCTCACAAATCGGCATTGCAGAACGTTTCTTAAAGGCATTGGTGGACATTCCTTTTGCTTTCAAGAGACTTGATGCACTGTTATACATGGGTTCCCTTCAAGAAGAATTGTCAAATATTGAAGAGTCCTTTACAACTCTAGAGGCAAGTTTTTTCCTTTTTGTTGCAATAGTTTTTTTCCCCCTTAACAAATTAGTTTTGGTATTTTTGATGTTGAAAATTGCCTTTTGCCAAGCATTCTAAAATATGGAAACTGTAATATTTTCTTCTTTCTTGCTTAGGTTGGTAAAGCAGTTGGGTCTGAAATTGCATATTTTTATTGTGACTTCTAAATCATTTAGGATGAGTATTGACAATATTGAAGGATTTTTTTTTTTAAAAACATGCATTCGTGGAGATGATACATCTTTGAGAAACCTTATTTTTGCTATTATAATTGGACCTAGAGTGAGCTCATGGAAAAGAAATCTGCCAGCCTTCCATTCACCACAAATCCCACATCAAAATGCAGTATGCAAATCAACCACATGTATCTATTTCATTACCTTTTTACTTGCTACGATCCTTGCACATACCAAATGTTTACGTATTGAGTTGGTCTAAGCAATCAGTTTTCCAAAAGATAGAAAATATGGTGAAAGAGATTTTTTTTTTTTAAATGAACAAAAATTCCCTAAAAAATAAAAATAGTCATGAATTCTTTAAAGTCGGATCCACACAAGTCAAAATTCTATTGACAAGACAAACATCTCGGTAGATAAATGGTAAGTTAAATCGGAGAGCCTTAATGGATGGTTGCATCAGTAGTCATTCTAAAAAAGTTAAAAAGTGTTGATAGGCGCATTTACGAGTAGACAGGAAACAGGGACCAGGGTCACTCTTTGGATGCAGGTAGCCTTTTTCTGAAGGGGAGATGTAGTTACCAGTTAGCACTAGGGGTTACAATTTGTCCCATATGGCATTATTAGGGAGTCAATATGATGGTGTGGGCCTATACGTAAGGTGCCACATTGTTGGTTTTACTTGATAGGCTTGAATAGAAGAATCAGTTATTACATGGCTTCTCTCATAGAGTAATATGACAATTTTCCATCGCAAACCACCTAACCTCTGGGCATTCTTGTGGCTATTTGTTCTCTGATATCGTTATATTGAGTCTTTTGTAAAATGCACAAAACAAGCCTGTTATACTTTATTGTTCATGCATCTTAACAACTAATGTGCAAATACGTTGTTTGTTTACCCAACAGAACATTAAAGAAGAATATGAATACATTTAAGAAAAATGTTGAAGATTGCCACAATGTAAAAATTTAGTAGTGCCTTTCCTTGCCCCACTGTGATGAGCGGGCTAGTGACATAGAGGTAGTTTGAGGTGAGAAAAGAAGTGATTTGGAAAGGAGAATGTTTATGAAGAATCTAGGATGAAAAATGAAAGCATAGAGGTGAGAAGAAATATAAAAAAAATGGGAAGAGGAGATAAACCCTTGAAAGGACCCAAATTTTGTTAATTTCAACTGCACTTTTATCTCTTGGACATACCCCAATAATAGCCTCTATATAGGAAAAAAAAACTCATTTAAAATGACAATAATCTAACAGCATCGCAAATCAAATCCCCAATAGAATCTTCTAATCAAATTAAAATGAACAAAATTTAAAAAACTAAAAATCTTAGTTGATCCCCTTTAGTTTCCTAAAATAATTAATCACTAGAAAAAATAATTTGAATAAATAGATATGAGCAATAAGGCTCTTTGGTTTGCATCAATAGAGAAAGCATGTGGATGAGAAGAAAGATGAAAATGGCCCTAGGTTATTATCGCCAATAATTTCTGAAAAGAGGAGTAGGGGGATAGTAGAGAGAGGTCGGGGTTGTGATAGGGCTGGTTGAGGGAGTGAGTAAGGGTGGCTTATGGAGGAAAGTTTCTGCAACTTGGTCGAGGAAAAATAGCGCTCTATAAATTGTGATGGATCTGCAAACTGCAACATATTGTCCTCACAGTGAACTCTGATTGAGTACTAGATTGAAGAAGTATAAGAATCAGATCAAGGCACATCCGCACAGCATGAGGCTAGGAGGAATGACGCAATTCATGAAATAAGTCTCTTGGATTGTGATTGTACGGAGGATAACAGTGATCTTATTCCTCTAGAGCAGGGGTATAGGAGGACTTGCTTTGAGGTTACATGCCAAGGATAAGAAAGTGGAAGTTGAGTGCAGACAACGATCACCATGGATGTGGCTGTGAGAAGGGGACTCTAATACAAGATCTTTGACCACAGGCGAACAAATCAGATAGACATATTGTGTGCTTATGATCTCCTATTAACAAATAGACAGCAGATTGGAGAAGCTATCACATCCCATTTTAGAGCCTTCATGAAAGATGATGTCTTGCCTATCGTTTGGGAGTTTAGGACAATTGTGGTTTCAATAAACTTAACAAATTTTATTTGTTTCACTTACCAAAGAAAGATGGGATGGAGCAAGTTCGGGAATTTAAGCCAATCACACTTTCAATGCAATATATTTAATTGTTGGCAAAGTCCTAGCTAATAAATTGCAAGATGTTACAGGGAGCCTCATTAGTCCTATGCATCCTAGGTAGACCAACTTTGGATGGGTTTGCAAATGCATTCAAGCTATTTGCCTTGGGGTTAGAGAAAAGAGAGGGTTTCTCAAAAGCATACGATTCCTTTCATTGGTCCTTCCTTTAGTCATCCATGGTAAGGAGGGGATTTCCAGATTTCTAGATAGCATGGTCTCTATCTTAATTAATGGCAACTCAATTGGGGGATGGGTGCAACCTAAGAGGGGTGTTGAGTGGCATATTGTAAATGGACAAGTAGACCCTTGGGTGTGGGCCTACATAACCATGCCCTTACAAATACGTAACACCCCACCTCCTTGTGAAATGTGAGTGAAAAGCAAAACTCTAATTGCTAGTGGGCACTAGGGCCTTGTGGAGCTTGTGCTCTTGTGGTTTTTCCCGTAATAGATTTTCCACATAATCTCATGTTTCTTGTGTGTACTTGTGTTTCAATCAACATGGTATTAGAGTCGTGATGATCTGATCTATTCTTCTTGGTTCGTTATTCGTTCCCTTAGTAAGGGAGTAAGGCCCAAGTGAAGCAAGTTGAGCTTCACACCTACAACAGACTATGGTGCCTACAACAGATCAGCGACCTCTAGCAGTGTGGAAGGGTTTTGGAGGCACCTACAGTGAAGCTCTAATGAGCTTGGTGGTGCTTTGGCGATCGCTCAACCAGCTCTAGCAAAACTTTAACGGGTTTGTTCGGTTGTCTGGGGCCACATAGCTACTACCCTCACCTCTTTTCCATCCAGCTACCTGGGTGGCATCGCCTTTGGCTGTTTCATTGTCTCGGGAGCTCTAGCAACCCTTGGTGATGCTATGGTAGGCTCCTCTTGCTCCGGTTGGAACTCCATTTTGGTCATTTGGCCATCTAAGCAGTAGAACTTCAGATTTCTACCCTCATCTCTAGTTGTGCTGGTGGCTTGTAGTTGTGGCTTGCGGGTTTGAGCCTCTTCTCATTGTTTTGGGTTGGTTCTTAGTCATTCTCAGCTAGAGGGATAATAATAGTGATCTTAAATGGTTACAATTGAGGATAAAGCGATGAGAGGCTAGTAGCAGCATGAATATTCAAATTACTTCGATGAAACTAATAGAGGCTAAAATAGCATGAATATTCAAATTACTTCGATGAAACTAACGAAGGATAGCTATTTACTGTGGTTCGTGACCACTGGCATGGGATTCTCGGGAAGGAGGATTGGTTATGTCGATGTCACCAAGTCGAAACCCGAGAAAATAGACAAATTGTGGGAAAAATGGTACTTAGAGGACAATTGAGTTAAGACATGGATTGCTAATTTTGTGTCGGCTGAGATCTAGTCACTTATCTTAAGGAAGAAGACTAGTGACATGTGGGTGGTATTGGAGAGCATGTCTAGCCAAAAGGAAAAGGAGGTGCGGATTTATCGTCTCATGTGAGAAATCTATGGCATGTGACAAGGTACCATGTCTGTGGCCACATGCTATGAGGCCTTGAAATCTAAGTGGGAAGACTTGGACTATTATGTAAAAGAAACATAGAGAAACATGGGAGAATGCAAATGACCAAAGTTGTTTTGGCAGCGTGAATGGAGGAATTGCACCGTCACATTTTTGGCGGGTTTGAATTAAGAATTTAAAGCGATAAGGATCTAGATTTTTAATTCTGATAGGATCTCAAGTATTGAAGAAGTGTTCTTTCAAATTGAAGTTGATAAGGAGCGAAGATGGGTGATGAACCTTAAGGCCAATAGTGGTAATAATGATTTGAAGAGTCTTGATCACTCCATTTTTGTGAGTAGAGGAACTAGTGGAGGCAAGGGACAACATGGCACTGCAAAAACCAACGGGAAATGTACTTGTTATCATAAGAATGGAATTACAATTGATTATTGTTGAGATCTTCATCCTGAGAGGAGGCCAAGGCCTGAAAAGAGTGGGCAAAAGAGTGCAAGTCATGCTCACAACTATCAGAGTGGGAAATCTGTGGTGGCTACTGCATCAGAAATGCAAGATTCTGAGAAGCTCCGAAGGCATGACAATGGTTCTAGGCTGACCTTGGAGGATCTTATTCAAGAATTGCAAGGGATGCTTTCTAGAGCTATATCTATTAAGGAAGGATCAGCTAAAGCTAACAGTCTCAATCAAGCTTTCACAATTCAGGGAAGTAAAGGTAATGAACACCCTAACTCTACATATGAGTGGATTGTTAATAGTGGTGCTATGAATCATATGGCAGGTGATGCAAAGTTGTTTTATCAATATAAGTTGGTTCTGGCAAAAACCAAGTAGCCCTTGCTAGTGGGTCAAGTGTGTAAATAGCAGGGAAAGGGACTATTACTATTCTTGATCAATTTTCCCTTGATGATTCTTTGCATTCCTTGATTTACCATTGAACTTATGCTGCAATCACTAAAGAGTTGAGCTGAACTGGCATTCCATGAAAATTGAGTTGTCTTGCAAGATTTGGAGATAGGGATCTTTAATGGTCTTTATAAGCTTTCTGCTAGAGTTGCATCTTGCCTTAACCTTAGTTTTGTCAGCTTGTTAGAAAAATTGTGATGGACAAGGTTAAATCTTTTTGTGGCACAATTAGCTAGGCTATCTGATCTTTTCCAATTTACAAAAGCTTTTTCCTATTTTGTTTATTTGAATTAAGATACCCTCCTTACAGTTATAGTAGTGTGAAACTTGTCATTTACCTAAGCAAACTCATACTACTTTTTTGGAGCCAGGAAATAGAAGTGCTATTGCTTTTCATTTGGTTCATTTTGATGTTTGTGGGCCTGTCGATGATTTCCAATATTTTATTACATTCATTGATGATTGGTCATGTTGCACATTTGTGTATTTGATGGAAATTAGGTCTAAAGTTCCAAAGATTGTGAAATCTTTTGTGAACTTGGTTGAAAACTAGTTTGACACTTGGGTAAAAATTTTCAGATCAGAAAATGGAATATAATATCTTCACACGACATTGCAAGGATTCTTTCAAGACAAAGGGGATTATGCATGAAACCTTTTGTATCTACACTCAAGTATCTTGGGTGTTGCTCTTTCAACGTCAAGTGCCAAAAAGGTTTTGGGTTGATGCCATTCTTACTAGTGTTTTCTTGATTGATCTGATGCCTTCCTAAGTTATTAGTGACAAAACTCCTCTTTCCATGTTGATGCCTAATAAAGTGGCATTTCCTCTTCTACCCAGAGTCTTTAACTTGACACTACTTCTTCCATAACCTTGCACCTAGAATTGGGAAACTTGATTCTCGCTCGATTAGAGGAGTTTTTCTTAGGTACTCTACCTCTTAGAAAGGGTTTAAGGGCATTGACCCAAAAACAAGGAAAAGATGTCTTGAAGGATGTCACCTTCCTTGAAGATAAATCTTATTTTTTCGTTACTCCTCTTCAAGAGGAGCCTGTGGAAGAAGAGGAGCTACGTGTTTCTGCTAATTATAAAGATAGTTACTTGACAAACTTGAACTAAGGTCAAGGTCCTTATAAGCAGGGGGAACAAGAGGTGTATAGTTGATATTGTCAAAGTTTACCGTAAGTAATAGAAGCAGATTTGTAATCACGAGACCAGTGAGACCAATCTTAATCTATCTTCTTCCTCCTTAGCTCCAAATCCAATCTCGATAGAGATACTCAATGAAAGTCTCAACGATCTTGATAACTTTGAAGGTAGGAGTAATTACTCTGAAGATATGAGTGATGTTGTTGAGCTTGTAGGTTTGAGTGTTTGTAGCAAGCATTCTACAAATAGATATGTGACCTTTGGTAGACTTAAGTCAAAAGTGTTTCCTTTCATCACTTTCTTCTACTGTGATTCCCAAATATGTTGCTAAGGCTTAGCTTGATCGAAAGTGGGTTGCTACTATAAGGAAGAAATGAAGGACCTTGTGAAGAACTAAACATGGGATGTTGTGGATATGGCAGACACTCATATCATTGGCTCAAAATGGGTGTACACCATTAAGTACAGAGCAAATGAGCAAGTAGATAGGTACAAGGCTCATCTGGTTTGGGTTCACTCAAAAATACGAGATTGATTACATAGAAACCTTTGCACCTGTAGCAAAAATAAGCTCCATTAGAATTGTTTTGGCCTTTGCTGTGCATTTTGGGTAGTAGCTCCATCAATTAATTGTGAAGAATGCTTTTCTTAATGGGGACCTTAAAGAAGAAATTTATATGTATAGGGGCAACGAATTGAATGGAAAATGTCTTAGGCTCAAGAAATCTCTATATGGTTTAAAGTAATCACCATGTGCTTGGTTTGACAGACTATTGGTTGCAATGAAGGAACAAGGGTATTCCCAAGGTAATAGTGATTACACATTTGTGAAACATTGCGGGGAAAAAGTTGCTTTACTCTTAGTGTATGTTGACAACATGATTATCTTTGGACATGCTCATGAGGAGATTATGAATTTGAGGAGGTTGACAGCTGAGTTTGAAATCAAAGATCTTGGGAATGTTAAAGTACATTCGGGTATTGAGCTAGTGATTTAAATGTCATTGGCAAGGTCTTTTTTGGGAAAAGTCCATGCCGACATGGTAAAGTTGTCGAAATGCTGGGATATTGTTGGCATGCCGTCGACATGGTCGGCATACCCTCAGCATGGTCGGCATGTCAGCGAAATCAATGGTCATGCCGAGACTGCTGCTGATTTTTTTGATTACTTCTGTCATTTTTGTCGACATGCATTGGCATTTTTGCGACGTGCCCTCGACATTCTCATCGGCATGCCCATCGAAAAATGGGCATTTGCACGATGTGCCTTCGGTATGCCCATCGAAAAACGGGCATTTTTACAATGTGTCCTTGGCATGCCCACGAAATGCACACTTAGAATTTCATTGGCACGACATCGAAATTGACATTTCGAACATTGTATTGAGCTTGCTAGGTTAAATGATGGGTTGCTTTTTTTTTTTCTTTTTTGAAAAATGAAAGGGTAGTTATTCAAGCGATAACCACCCACGTTCAATTCATTCTACCAAAAGGAGTACGCCAGAAATTACAAATTAGCTCTCCAGAACTCCACCTTGGACTTAATGGAAGAGAATTTTGAACATAGGTTCTCTCCCCTCTAAAAAGCACTCCATTCCTGTCCAGCTAAACACCCCATAAGATAGCCAAGATTTTAGTTCTATCTTTCTTGGATCTAAAAGAGATCTGCCCTTTTTGTGCATTTCCCCTTCGGAAAGAAGACCAGAAGCTAATTGTGCCCCGATGGACAATCCAGTCGATCCCCATCCTCTGCCACACCTGCACCACAAACAGACATTGGAAGAAGAGGTGCTGAATGTCCTCCGCTCCTCCACAAAGGGGACAACTCACATCATCCATCTGGGCCCACCTCGTTCTCCACCTTTTCGTCATAATCCGCCCCCTCCTCATCAACCATGCGAAAATTTTCACCTTTAGTGGACACTTCGCCTCCTAGAGAAGCCTACAGCCTCTCATGAAGTCGACGTTCGGGTTGGCCATGCCGCAACTCAGCCACTGAAAAATCTCCCTCTTCCCAAGAAAAAGAATCACCACCCTCCTCTGGTTCCCATCCTTCCAGCTCCTGCAGCAAATGCTAGAAATCGTAACACCTCTGGTCTGAGAGGTCCCCCCGAAAGACTAGACACCAGGCCCTAGTCTAGCAGTCTCCCACCAAGGCCGATGGGTCCACCACACCCCCAAAAAGACGGGGATACCTGGCACTGAGAGGTAGCCTGAGCCGCTGCCAGTCATCCAGCCAGAATAGGAAGACATCACCCTCACCCAGCGTGGGGGAAAAGAAAGTTTGCACCTTCTTTGTCACCATTGCTAGGTCCTTGAGAAAGAACGAGGCCCCTGAAGGAGACTCCAAAGGCCCCCAAGATGCAAATGGCCCGTAGCAGCACCGCATGACGTCACTAAACAACCCCTGTTCGCGGCCTACAAGTCTGGCAATCCTCCTCGTAAGGAAGCTAACATTCACCTTGTCCACCTCCCTGACCCCCAAGCCCCACTCCTGCACCAGTTTATAGAGCTCCTCCCAGGCCACCAGCCTTGCCCCTCTCCCTGTCACCCCCATGTTAGACCAGAAGAAGTCTCTTATCAACCTGGAGATTTTCTTCTCAACCTGTCTTGGCATCCTAAAAATAGAGGAAATATGATGGTATGGATGCCAAAACCGCCTTCACCAGAACCAGTCTCCCACCTCTAGACAATAGTCTAGATAATCACCCTGCCAATTTTCTTTCCATCCTCTCCAGCAAAGGAAGCCAATCCATTTTAGAGGCACGCCGAGGGCATGCCAAAGACATGCTGACGGAAATGGCAAAAATAATTAAAATGATTAGGATTTTAAGGAAATCACAAGTTTATGTAAAAATAATAATGTTAGAATAATAATTTCATATCTATAATACTATATTCAATTTCAAGAATCAAATATCTAATAATTACTATACGAATTATATTAAGTCATGTAAAGATAAAAGATTCAAATATATAGTTTACAATAAACTAAAGTAAAAATTTGAAAGCTGAAATTTAAATATCTAACCAAAAAAGATTTTAAATTAATTTATCTTATAGTTAATTTAATATTTTTAGTAGGACGTGAATTAATCAATTTGAATATAGATCTAAATTAACATAACTTTGTGTGTTGTGTAGGCCATTGTTATTTATGCTTCCCCATATGAGTCAAGTTTAGGTCTAGTTGTATCATATTTATGTATGAAACATATAGGTTGTCACCTCCAAACATGAGACCATGGGTTCTATGTTGGATGTTATCCTTTAAGTAAATGATGATTAATTTAAGAAGTAAATAAGCTTTTAGTGTTTGTAAGTTTCGGATTTTATTCTCTTATAGATGGATGTAAGTTCTTTATTTTTGAATGCTAACTCAAATTTAAGATTTTATTTTTAAAAATTAAACAAATGTTTCTTCAATTTTAAATTATGATTAGACTTATATGCTTGTAATAATAGATCTAGAGTTTAGTACATAGATTTACTCTGCAATTATAGATAAGTGTGGAATTAAACTTTAAGAGAGTTGAAAGAGAGCTGCAACGAGACAAGAGGGAGCAGCTGTAGTGGAGATTTGATTCGAATAAGAACGGAGTAGTAGCAGCAGCACGAGCAATGGTAGCAATAGTAGTGAAGAGTGAGAGAACTGAGAGTGAAAAGCAGCAGCAGCAAGTCAAAATGCCAAGTGCATTTCATCACTAGCTGACATTGTGGTAAAATTTCGATGACTTTGTGTCAAAGTTTCTGTGTTTCAACATTATATTGATGTTGATATAACCTAACCCCAAAAATAGCCATTTGGATGACATGTCAAAGGCATGTCGTTGAAATTTAAAGCACTTACAACGATAGTAACAAGTAAAAAAAACTATATTGAGTTACAAGGGTGTGTTTGAGATTTGTTTATTTCTTGTGAGGTATTTATGTAATTTGCCTAGTCCTCTTTTACATAAAAGGAGGGCTAGAGTTTCTTTTTGAGATTAATGTAGTCTCTTTAGTTCCACATGGTATTGGAGCAATGGTTCTAAGCCGATGCTTTGATATCCCGTCGAAAAAAAAAGCACCATAACATGATTGGATCACCAACTCGGAGGTGATCCAATGGAGAAAGACTTCTATGCATCATCCAAGGCAGCGTCGGCAAGCGAGACAGCAACGACGCTGATTGTGCCACTACCGGACAGACCAGTAAGCCTAACGTTGCCGTTGGTGGGCTTCTACTACCAACAACGACCATGGCTGCTACTGGTGGTCGTCGATCTCTGGTTGTTTGAGTCACGTTTTGCGTGACGAGTCTCTTCTCATGTCTAGTTTGGTTGGCGATGAGTCTTCTCTCGCCCATGATAAAAAAGTTTGATCCAAAAAGAAGATCAACTTCAGTTTTTACGGGGCTTGTGTGTGCACCCCAAGAAGTTGTGGAGAAGAAAAAGAGGGTCAGGAGCGTGTGGGTGATTAAGTCTGGTGCCTCTATTCATCTCATCGGAGATAGATACCGTTTGTAGGATTCCGTAGTTCCACGGGGGATTTAGGAGGATTCGAGGTGCGAGGATAGCCAATGGTGCTACTTCCCCAATTGCTACAGTTGGGTATGTAAATGTAACATCCAAGATGAAGATAGAAAATGTATATTATTCTCCTGAGTGTCCTATGAATCTTTTGTCTGTGAGCCTCATTTGCAGGGATCTTGGATGCCTTGTTGTCTTTGATGAGAAGCACTGTTACTTCCAAGATCGTCAGATGGGAGAGATAATGGGGGGCAGCATAGAGAGAGATGGGTTGTACTACTTAGACAGGTGCACCTTGTTTGCTAAGATTGTGTCAATCACTTGTGATCCATTTCTGTGGCATCAGAAACTTAGGCATCCCTTAATGAAGAAGATGTGACAAATATACCCAAAGTTGCCATATTTATTAATTTTAGAGTGCGAGGATTGCCAGCTAGGGGAGCATCAAAGGAGTAGCTATCCTCAGAGAGATGATGGAGTCAGTATTGTGCCCTTCGCCTTAGTACACTATGGCATGTGGGGACTTTCCAGAGTTGCTTCTCCTGGCGAGCATAGATATTTTGCAATGTTTGTTGATGACCACAGTCGTCTTAGGTCTTTCTGATGAAGGCCCGTAACGAGATTCCTTCCATTGTCCAGTAGTTTCTTTCAGAGGTACATACATAGTATGATGCCACAGTTCGGGTCTTCCGCAACGATAACACACTCAAGTTTATGCATAAAGATTTACAGGAGGTCTTCCATTCCAAGGGAATCATTTATCAGACGTCTTGTGCTTATACTTCCTAGTAGAATGGGATTGTTAAGGGCAAGTTGTGGCACCTCCTTGATATTGCTAGGATCGTAATGTCTCACATGAAGGTTCCTAAACAGGTTTGGGGTGACACTATACTTACAGCAGCATACTTGATCAATAGGGAGCCCTCCTCTATGCTTCATGGTCAGATTTCATACCAGATTATATACCTCGAGTGCAGCAGGTCGTTTCCTTTGCCTTTGTGAGTGTTTAGGTGTATATGTTTCGTTTAGAATCATGGTGATCAGGACATGTTTGTTCCTCGTGCGACGAAGTGTCTTCCTTGGTTACTCTAGGACACAGAAGGGCTATAGGTGCTATGATATAGTTTGTAGGAGATGTGTTGTTTCTGCGACATGACATTCTTTGAGAAAATTTCCTATTTGTCAGAAGGATCATCTATAGAGGTTGCCATACGGAAGACAAATTTATCATAGGAGACTGCAGTTGGGCAATTTCCAAGGAGATGAGCCTATGCAGCGTCTTGCCTCTTCAGACGGAAGTGACACAGATGGAGGTGAGGAGCCTATGAAGAGGAGACTTACTACTGTATGTACTCTTCATCCCATGTCCCAATACACTATGATTTTCCATCTGAAGGAGGATAAATAGTTTGCCTCGGCGATTACCATTGCCGTTGTCCATAGAGATTTTGCCTGGGCCTCTCAAGATCCTAGGTGGAGAGCTGCTATGGATGAGGAGATGCAGGCCGTACAGTCTAGAAAGATATGGGACCTTGTGCCATGTCCTAAAGGTGCTACAATTGTTGGTTGTCGATGGCTGCATACTATAAAGTATATATCTGATGGGATAACTGATAGATATAAGGCTAGACTTGTTGCCAAGGGATTCAGCCAAATATATGGGGTGGATTTCTTTGAGATCTTTTCGCCTATTGCTCACCTTACCTTCATCAAGATTATTCTTTCTGCAGTAATCTAGAAGTGGCCTTTATACCAACTTAATATTAAAAATGCTTTCTTATATGGAGATCTAGCTGAGGAGGTGTACATGAGACAGCCACCAAGATATGATGTTCATGGGGAGCTTGTGCGTCGCTTATGGAAGACCATTTATGGCCTGAAGCAGAATTTGTGAGCTTAGTTTGAGAGGCTCAATTCAGAGATCATGAAAATAGGATTTCAATGGGCTATTGTTGACTATTCTATTTTTAGCAGGAGGATAGACTATGGTGGTGTCAACAGAGTTGTTATTTTAGTGGTCTATGTTGATGACTTGATTTTGACTGGCGATAATGCAGATGGGATAGTGCAAACGACAACATTTCTACAGTCTATCTTTGTTACCAATGATTTAGGTGACCTTTGCTACTTCTTGAGGATGGAACTTGTCTCAGAGAGAGTATATGTTGTAGATTCTTGAGGAGGTTGGGTTACTTAGATCCAAGCCATCTATGATACTAGTAGAGCGACAATTAGGTCATAGCACATATGAGACAGATCCTTTGTCTGAGGATGTTACTAGATACCGTAGTACTGTTGGTCGCTTGCTATATCTAACTATTACACTACCTGATATCAATTTTGCTGCTAGTAGAGCCAGTCATTTTATGCAGAATCCACGATACAATCATTGACGAGAGGTGTGTCTCATTCAGAGGTACTTGAAGGGCCTTTTAGGTAGACGTTTGTACTACAGAGAAAGTGGATCTCTTGATCTTTTGGCATATTCAAACACTAACTATTCAGGATCTATAGAAGACAGACGATCTAATTCAGGCTTTGCTGCTTATTTAGGAGGTAAGTTAGTTTCTTGGAGGAGCAAGAAGCAGAATGTAGTGGCTTGCTCCAGTGTTGATATTGAATACAGATCTATGGCCCAGGTAGCGTGTGAGATTATGTGGATGATCAATTTTCTACATGACTTGTGGATAGAGGTTGACATGCCTGTCCTACTTTACTGTGACAATAAATCAACTACCTATATTACATCAAATCCAGTTTTTCATGAGAGGGCCAAACATATTGAGGTTGACTGTCATTTTATATGGGATGCAGTCTTAGAAGGAAAGATAAGTACCTCATACATATCCCCTGAGTTTTAACTAGTCGATATTCTCACTAAGACTTTGAAGAAGTAGCGTCATGATTTTCTTAGTAGTAAGTTGGGCCTCATAGACATATACGTCCCAACTTGAGGACTGTTGAGTTATAGGGGTGTGTGTTTGATGTTTGTTTGTTTCTTGTGGGGTATTATATAATTTCCCCGATCCTTTTTTTATATAAAAGGAGAGCTAGGGTTTCTTTTTGAGACTAATGCATTCTCTTTAGTTCCACAGCAACGATTTAAAAATTGTATTTAATGCTACCAAGTTTTTAAACTTATTGATATATTATCCATATTAAGTAAAATATTGTGAGAATTTAATTGTTAATAAATTTTGAGTTAAATACTTTTACATAGACAATTGTAATAAAAAAGAACCCTTCCCAATGATGTGGGAATATTTGTTATTTAACTAATATGAAATTTATGTCTACATAAAGCATAGATTAGAAATATTAATTGTTTGGGCATTAAGCATATTTCTTTTTTTTAGTAAGGTAAGATAATAACAAGGAATATGTGAAAATTTCATCAAAGAAACTTTTAAAAAATAATTTCGAATATATATTTTATGATACATTCTTAAAACTAAACTTTATGACAACTCCAATCATTTATATTTATCTTCAAAGAAATTAGCATAGAAGAGCATCTTTTTAATACTAAAACATATTAATTATAAGAACTTGTTGATCATGCAACACTAAGTGAAGAATCTCATTCTTTGAAATAATGTTGTCTCTCGTCCTCACATTTCTGCTCTCCAAGATTTATTTAAAATAAATCCTACTATCCCACATTGTACTTCTTGGTATCGTTCTCCTTTTTATCCATACGTATCCAATGGAAAAATCACTTGGAAAACCTTTGAGTTCAAGTTCCTTTCCTGGGTATTCACATCCACGTAATGATACTGCGGAGATTTTGAGGGAAATATTTTTTTTTATTCAATAATCAAGTCAAGCCTCTCTTTATATATATAGAGAGGGTTTGGTACAATAAGGGAAAACACCCCAGCTTGCTAAAAATAACACGGATCAAAATAAGACAACTAATTGGATCCTTGACAACTAATTAGATCTTCTGTTAGGTTGAAATGTCCATAGATTCTAGTAGAAAACCCTAGGTGCTTTTATATAGAGAGGCAACCAAATGGAGAGTTATAAGTATACCCCTCACGTGACAACACTAAAAAGGCGTATAAAAAATAACTTAACACTCCCTCTCAAGTTGGAGCATAGACATCAAGCATGCTCAACCTGGTACATAACAACTCAAGACGTTTCTTAGAGAATGCTTTAGTCAAGACGTCTGCAATCTGATCACCTATAGCAATGTAAGGTGTAGTGATCTTGCCAGTGGTAATAGCATCTCTGATAAAATGATAGTCCACCTTTATGTGCTTGGTTCTCTCATGAAAAGTTGGATTATTTGCAATAAATTCCTCTACCTTGTTATCACAGTACATAGGAGTGGAACTAGAAATAGACACTCCCAAGTCACATAATATAGATCTCACCCACAGGAGCTCACAAGTAGTATAGACCATAGACCTATACTCTGATTCTGCACTGGATCTGGAGACAATATTCTGATTGCTTCTTTATGTGACAAGGTTGCCACCTACATAGGTACAGTAGCCAGTGGTAGATCTCATGTCTTTATGTGTTCCTGCATAATCTGCATCTGAATACTCCTAGACATTGAAATGGCCATGCTTTATAAAAGATAGCCCCTTCCCAGGAACTTGTTTGGGGTATCTTGACACCTGACAGACACCGTCTTAATGGACTTCTCTACGAGACGACATAAACTGACTTAGTCTTCCCATAGCAAAGTAAATATCAGGTCGTGTGACAGTTAAATAGAACATCTTTCCTACCATTGCACGATACCTGGTAACATCCTCAAGTAGAGGACTCTCGGAATCTGCAAGTGGCAATGAGGAGTCCATAGGAATGCTGTCAGGCTTGCAACCCAGCATCTCTACTTCTTTTAGCATGTCAAGAACATACTTCTGCTATGACAATACTATGCCACCATCAACATGTTGTATTTCAATGCCTAGGAAGTAGTTTATCATTCCCAGATCTTTGGTAACAAACTGAGAATGTAAGACCTTTTTGTAGCCTCTATCCCTTGTTCATCACTTCCTGTCAGTAGTATATCTTCTACATACACAATAATGATAACAAATTCAGCAGCTCTATGCATTGTAAAAAGAGTGATTTGCAGTAGATTTAGTAAAGCTAAACTCTTGCACAGCCTTACTAAACCTTTCAAATCAGGTCCTGGGGCTTTGCTTAAGGCCATAAATTGCCTTCTTCAACCTGCAGGCTTTCCGACACTCCCCCTCAACCACGAAACCAAGGGGTTGATGCATATAGACCTCATCTTCTAAGTCACCATAGAGGAAAGCATTTTTAATATCAAGCTGTGAAATCGACCATCCATTGTTGATTGCCATCGAAAGAAGCTTCTGCACTGAATTAAGTTTTGCCACTGGAGAAAGTCTCAAAGTAATCAACCTTAAAGGTTTGTGTGTAATCTTTGGCAACCAGGCGTGCTTTGTATCTTTCTACTATACCATCTGGGTGACATTTTAGGGTAAACACCCTCCTACACCCCATAACAGTAGCACCTGGGGGTACGTCAACGAGTTCCCAAGTACCCCTGGACTGTAGAGTCTCCTCCTCCATGGCCAAGGTCCAGGAAGGGTCCTGAGATGCCTCAACAGGATTTCTAGGAATATTTCTGCTACCAACTGCAAGAAATAGAAGCCTCCCTGCTGGTAAATGATTAAGTGACATAATTGGAAACAGAATATTTAACACAAGATCGCTGTGGCTTACGCTAAGCAATAGGAAGATCCACATCAGGTACCTTTGGTAGTGTAGAATCTAGGCTTACGTTTGAATCAACAGTATCAACAGAGGACTGAGCAGGAATAGTAGAAGGTGGTTCCTCTGCCTGTAGAGTGGTAGGAGGCTTACGTTGAAAATGCTGAGGGAAAATATTTGTACTAGGCACCTCGAGATGTCTATGATAGGCCATAGGAGAGGCATCATTAGGTGGAGGTGGCCCAGAGGGACCATGTAGTGCAGTAATAGGCGTAGGCAATGGAACATCCTGCGAGATTGTCTTGTAGCAGAGTAATAGGGAATATCCTCAAAAAAGGGCACATCCTTACTAACATAAAATTGATGTGAGAGAGGATCAAAACATCTATATCCTTTTTGGATTCTAGAATAACCCATGAAAACATACTTGACAGATCTAGGAGCAAGTTTGTTCACTTTAAATAAATGAACAAAGCATACACACCCAAACACTTTAGGAGGTAACGAAAACAGTTCCTAATCAGGAAGTAAAATAGAGTAGGGAATTCTCCCACCAAGCATAGAAGACGACACCCGATTAATAAAAAAAGTAGCCGTAAGCACAACATCAAACTAGAAGGTAGCAAGAACATGCATCTCAAACATAATAGTGCAGGTAACGTCAAGAAGATGTCTTAACTTGCATTAAGCCATCCCATTCTGTTGGGATGTATAAACACAAGATGTCTGATGTATAATACCATGGGACTGAAAAAAACTAAGTCAAAGTAGAGTTCACAAACTCAAGCCCATTATTAGTCTGAAACATACGAATAGTAGTAGAAAACTGAGTCTTTATTTCATTCACAGAATTTTTAATTAGTATAGGAGTTTAGATTTTTCCTTCATTATAAAGACCCAACAGGCACGGATACAATCATCCATAAGAACAAGAAAATATCGAAAACCCCTAAGACTTCTTACCCGACATGGGTCTCACAAATCAGCATGAACGAGAAAAAATAAACTCAGTTCTTTTATTACTATTAGGAAATGAAACTCTATGATGCTTACCAAGTTGACAGCATTGCAAGTAAAAGAATTTGGAAATTGCATATCAGGAAACTGACAGCGAAGGACTGTAAAGCAGTAGAGGAGGTAGCAGGTATGGAATGATGCTCTGGTGGAAGGTCAAGATAATAGAGGCCATCCTGCTCAAGTTTTCCACCAATCTGCTTTATCGTCAAGAGATCTTGTAGTCAGAAAAAATAGTCATGAAAAACTACTCTACAATTTAATGTCTGAGTTATCTGACTGATAGACATTAAATTCAAGGAGAATTTGGGCGCATGCATGACATCAGAAAGAGGTAAAGTAGTGAATAGAGAAATGTCACCCAAGCCTGTCATAGGGGACAAGGCACCATCAGCTACTCTGACTTGTACTGGGGTAGTAAATGATCTAAGAGAAGTAAAAAGGGTAGCTTCTCCTGTTATGTGGGAAGATGCACTTGAGTCTGCAAGCGAAGATGGCTTATGAACACCTCTGACGCTTGTAGCAGTACCTATCCTCTAAGTTACAGAAGCACCTGTAGTGGAAGTGGTCTGAATGGAAACAAGTTTGTCATATTCCTCCTTGGAGATAGTGACTTAAGGACTGACTTGCTCTTCCTCCTGATAATGCAGACTCTCATCTCCACCATAAGTGGCCTGATTGGCCTGATGGCCTTGAGGAAACTTGTGCTTTATCTAGCACCTGTCAACTGTGTGATTTGTTGTGACAATGGTCACAGAACAAACCATGTCCTTTGTCATGGCTTTCTACTCTCGCTCCACATCCTCTCCTCCTGCCTCCTGGGGTTCTCTTGTCATGGCCTGTAGTTGCCATGGCCGAGAAATCAGTGACTAAGACAGGTCAGAGATCTCAAGTCTGGATAGGCGAGCATAGATTTGCGCAGGTGTAGGGATCTCCTTAAGTGTCATAATCTGATCTTTAACAGATTTGAACTCAGGACCAAGACCTGTAAGAAACTGAATAGAACGAAAGGCCTTAGGTTGCTTTGCAATAATGGTGACATCTGTGGAGATCGGTTGATAAGTATCCTACTCATCCTAGAGGCTCTTCATAGAGCCATAATATTCAGTAAGGGACATTGTTTCCTTCTGAAAGGAATGTAACTTCTCGATCACCCTGTGGAGGCGACTGATATTGCTCTTATGAGAATGAATCTCATGAGGAATTTCCCACATCTTCTTTGCAGACGCATATGACATAACCAGTTTTGCAATAGGCTCCTTCATGCTATTCAACATGCAAGTTGCCACCCAATTATTGTCTGCCTCCCAGTTAACAGACTTGACAGCAGGTTCATCTTGTGTCAAGATATATTTCTTCCGGTGTGATCCTACAAATCGGGAAAAAGAGGTAGACCACAGAAGGAAGTTGGCGCCATCCAACTTGATAGAGGTTCCTTGTATAAAGGAAGATGCGCTCAGGGTAGATATCTTCCCCGTTGAGTTGCCAGAAGCATCCTTCTTGTCTTCCATATCACTTGACTTATGGGAAACCATAGATCAAGAGATTTTAGTAAAAAATCAGACCATATAGGGGTCTGAAAACTTCATTGATTCGTGAATAGTCGTAAAATCAGATCATAGGTGACCACCTAAGGCCCCTGTGGCATTGCAACACGTGTTCTGCTGCTCCTACACAACTACCAAGGGCTCAAGCAGCCCTAGCGGCGACGTCGGTGGGGAGGACTGCTGGCCTCCTACGATGGCACCGTTACCGATGGGGGGCATCCCTAGCCTCTTGCAATGGTGCTGGGAGGGCCCCGGTGCCCTTGACGGCGGTGCTGCTACCCTCTTGCGAGCGGTGCGAGGAGGTCTGGTGGCCCTAGTAGCAGCGCTGTTGCCGCTAGGAGTGCTGCTAAGGCCTCCTATGGGTGGGGCTGCCCTCCTACGGGCGGTGCGAGGAGGTCTGGTGGCCCTAGCAACAGTGCTACTACTGTTGGGAGCGTCGCTAGGGCCTCCTGTGGCTAGGGGGTTGCCCTCCTGCCGGTGGGAACGCTTCTACTACCAATGGGAGGGTTGACTGGAGTTGGAGAGGGGTCAGTGATGCCCTAGAGAGGGAGAGGGATTGGGTGGAAGGGTTTGGTGGCTAGGTTTTCAGGGTGGGATACCTGAACACTGGTCTAGGACTGCTGCTCTGATACCATGTTAGGTTAAAATGTCCATAAATTCTACTAGAAAACCCTAGGTGCCTTTATATAGAGAGGCAACCAAAGGATAGAGTTACAAGTATACCCCTCACGGGACATAACACTAAAAAGGCATACAAAAAATAACTCAACATCCTCATTTATTTTCTAACACTCCCTAGCAAGTCGAGACGTAGGAGATGGCGAAGACTTGGATCGCGTAGACATTCACGATGGTAGTTGACGTAGTTGCTCCTTCTTGGTGTCTTCAAACTCTGGTGCCTCTTCTTGTGCGCCCTGGAGTCAAGGTCTTTTGCTTGGCATCCCCATGGTGTGTGAGAGTGCTACCCATCAACTTGACATCTTGAATAGACTCTCGTCTTCTTCGCTTTTCTCGCTTATTCACACATAAGGACCAAAAAGAGAAAAACATGACCCTAAAGGGGTGCACACGCAATTCCCCCACAAAAAAAAACACATCAATTTTTTTTTTTTAAAAAAGAGCAAACCCACACAAATAACCAAGACCTCTTTTTTTTTATTTTCTGAATTGATTGAACAAAGGGGGGTTCTACCCCATAGGCGGTGGTAGTGGAGTTGGTGGCTTTGATGGCGACGCTCTGGTGAGTCGGAGGTCGCCCGTACTACCTCGATCTGATAGCCCAACCTTCAAGGAGTGGTGTGGTCCCCTTGGATCCTTGATCGAATGAGGTTTGAGGGGCCAAAAGTGAGATCTGAACTTCCGCTATTGAGGGCGGCGCCAGTCGAACATGGGGTCATCGGTGACACGTGTCCAATCCCATGACCCTGGAAGGTGGTGGATATGGAGGTTAGGGCCCCAGTGACCACCCCCATAGTGGTCTCTCGCCGGTGGTGGGTTGATGGCGACACTAGTGGCACGTTCTTCACCAGCAATGGGACAGCAACAACAGAAATATAAGAAACAGAAGAGATAGGAAGAGAAGAGGGATTGGGAGAGGACAGAGTCTCTCCGATGGCTCGCTGGAGGGCCTCCCCCCTCTAGTTCTACTTCTTTGAACCCTAGACCATTAGAATTGGTGGCTTTGATACCTTGTAGAAATTTTTTGGGGAATAATTTTTCTTATTCAATAACCACGCCAAGCCTCTCTTTATATAGAGAGGGGATTTGGTATAATAAGAAAAAACATCCCAACTTGCTAAAAATAACACAAGCAAAAATAAGTAGACAATTACCTAATTGGATACTTGATAATTAACTAATTAGATCTTCATTTATTTCCTAATGGATACAAATCATATAATTAAAGATGATAAAAGAAAAATCCAAGCACTCACTCCCAGATCTCTTTTCCTATCCCATCGTATAGGACAATTCTAGATGTGTTGCAATGGAGAAAAGGTGTGTTGCAGCCGTGATGAGTGATAGTGGGTCGTGGTGGGAGACGAGAAAGGCCGTAAGAAAGATGTGGGGAGAGTGTTTGCGGGGAAAATTACTGCCACCATTTTAGTGGAAGAGAATACTATGTTTGATAGGAAGGGAAAAATTTACCAAAGAGAGGGAATGTGGGGGGAGGGGGGAGGGCATATGGAGAAATATGGAAGCACCCTGTTTTAGTATATAAGATAGAAGATAGATATTGACGCCATATTGTTAAATAGGGGTGTGTTGGGTACAATATCATTGATATGGTTCATATTTTACAAAATTGTGATGTCAATGCTACTACATGGACGCTTTGAGGTAAGAGTCATAAAATCTTGAATAATATGCAAGAAAAAGACGAGAATGACAAACTATAAAGGTAAAACCACACAAGCACACATAAGTCAAGGAGAAGAGAAGATCTGGAGATTCAACAAGCACAAGTTTCAGATCTGTGATCAATACCATCTCTCCACCCAATAACAATGGGTATTGCCTTGGTAGTGATATTTTGGAATAAATGCACAAATATGTACCCAATCATGGGTATTGGTCAGCAATGAAAGGACAATGGGGGTTGAAAAATGTTCAATAAAAAAATAGCAAAAATAAGAAAGCAATCCACAAGTAAATGAATGTGATTTTAGTGGAAAACTCTCTTTAGGAAAACCACTAAGTTTTCTCAACTTGGGATTTATTCTAAGTTGATGGTTAGAAACGTTAGAACATGATATAAAGACAAGTGTACGTTAGTCTAACTTCCACAAACTTAGGCTAAGTACAACAAGCCCATGTTGGCTTAATTGAGAAGAAATTTATTTATTATTTTTTTAAAGTAAAAGGATGACCATCGGAGGTTAGTAGCTTCATTCCAACAATGAAAAAGAAATTATAGATTCTGTAACCGCATATTAGGCAACACTCCTACATCTCTAATAACATTCTCCACCCACGCCCATTCACCCCAAAAAATAGAAGCATTGTGTTGCAGGCAGAATACCCACAAGGCAGCCATTATAGTAATCCAATCATAGGTATTCATTTGGACACCATCCCAGAAGGAGGCCCAAAACACATCCATGGAGGATAGATTGACTCCTGTCAAATGTAGCTCTGCCCAAACCTTCCTTGCAAACTCACACGCTCAAAATAGGTGGGAGATAATCCTCACTACCATAACCATAGAGGGAGCAAGTTATCACTATTTGACAACCATTGCAACCTATAAACTTTTGCAACCAACTTCTCCCGCCTTAGAAGCCGAAGGAAAATCTGGACCTTCAATGGCATCTTCAGCTTCCATAATGAACAACCTCCCACCAAATCACTAGCACTTCCACAACCTTCCCAAAGAAGATCATATGCCTTTCTCACCAAAAAGGAGCCCCCATGTCAAGATAGTTGATCAGATTGTGATGACGTTAGGCGAAAATGCTACAAAAGAGACAAAAGAAACTGCAGATCCTGGTAGTGAGCATCAGACATGGCACTGCCAATTGTTGGGGACCAAGATAGTGTCGCTTTATCCGAAACCTCTGCCACTGAAAGTACGTTGTCATTGGACAGCATGTGAAGGCGTGGCACCACGCTCCATTCTCCGTCCAGTCATCTGACCAAAGCCTGAAAGTCCTTCCATTATCGAAGATCAGGTGAAAGGAGGCCACTCCACCAAGGTCCTCCAAAAAGCTGATGCCCCCCTCGGCTTCTCCTTCCATGCCAAATTTAGATTAGAGCCATAAAAGTCTTTGGGTAGGTGGTGCTACAAACAATCGCCGTTCTAAAGCAACCTCACAATCCACTTTGTGAGTAAAGCATCACAAAAATTGCTTAAGTCACAAACATCTCGGTCACCCTCCTTCAAGATGCACACCTCCTTCTAGGGAATCAACCGAAGGAAACTCCCCACATGTCCTAGCCCATTTCGACAAAATCGCATCCTTATATTCTCCAACTTTTAAACCCACGTTCTTTAGCATAGATAAAAAATTGAAATTGCAAAGAGGATCACTTTGTGGAGGACAAGCCTTCCACCTCTGGAAAGCAATCTCCCACACCAAGAACCAAGCCTCTTCCTCACTCTCTCCACCAAGGGGGCCCAATCTGCGGAGACAAGCTTCTTGCCCTTCAATGGCAACCCCAAGTAAAAGGCAAATGACTTGCAGCCATGCGAAGGAAACCTGGGCAAATTTCAACCTCCCGAGGATCAATATTGAAAGGTATAAAGGTTGACTTCCCATGATTCACCGTAGTTTGGAAATCTCCCCAAATATTCCAACCAAAGTTGCCATGTTTTGCACCTCTCTACTCCCTGCTTCCATGAAAAAAAGAGTATCATAGGCATATTGCAAAATAGGTGCCAATAAGGAGCTATCGCCTTGCAGGGAGATTCTGGAGAAGAGAACATTGCCACATCCTTTAAACACTAGTGCCGCAAGAGTGTCTACAGCTACATTGAAAAGGAGGGGTGCCATAGGCCACCCTTGCCGTACTCCTCACTAGGGTTGCATCCGAGAAAAATCAGGCCTTTCATTCACTAGAATAGAATAGGTGGTAGTTATGCACCTCTTCACCCATTGTATCCATGTCTTTGGAAAACTCCTTCTAAGAGCCTCCCACAAATACAACTAGGACACCAAGTCATAGGTCTCCAAACCTTTAAGCTACTACCATCTCCTCTGCCATAGTGAAAGATTCTTGCAAGAACCTACCATGAATAAAAAGAGATTGCATTAGGTTTATCAAATGAGGAGGCACCACCTGTAATCTGTTCGTCAGGACCTTTGCCACAATAGTCACCAATCTCCTTTGCACTAGGCCTCTTCAGTAAAAGAAAGAAATAGAAGTTATTATGCCTCTCAAATCCCTTACTCCCCTCCATAAACTTACATGCCATTACCATAAAATCTTCTTTGACAACTCCCTAAAATTCTTTGTAAAACAAGACTTAGAATCCACCTAGACTTGGTGTACCTTTTGCCTTGAGACCCCAAATAACCTCTAGGACCTCATCCTCTAAAATATCTTTCACCAAATCAGCTTGCATAGCATCATCAAGTGGTAATAGGTTAGAGGATGTCAAATGCCACCTTCTAGGTGATCACCTGGTGAAGTGGCAAAAGTGTTGTCCAATGGCACGAACTATCTGGCCCCTATGAAAAATAATGCCATCACCAATCCAAAGGGATGTAACGAGATTCACCCTTCTTTTGGCACTAGCTATCATATGGAAAACTCATGTATTAGCATCACCCACCTTCAGCCATTACTGCCTTGATTTCTATTGCAAGTCAACCTCTCGCTTATGATCTTTCTATTGAACAACACTCCATAAGCGCCATCGTTACTGCAGACTTGGATGCATAAGAGTCCTACATCCTTCATCTTGCCCAATGCAGCTATCCCCTCTAAGGCCTCTGTCCACACACACTCCCTCTGTTCCCTAACCTCCTTCTTGTAAGTAATTAAGAATGCCCTCAAGTGTTGACTTCTCATAGCCAACATACAAGTGGCAAATGTTTATGATGGGATCTCCCTCCATTTATTTCCAACTAGGTCACGAAAACCCTCCTCTACCAACCAAGACTTTTGAAACTTGAAATAAGAGGTAGCTGAGGTGTCCTCATTGGATTTCTAGACCAATGGTGTATGATTTGAGAAAGGATGGTGTCTCATAGTTACATCATCTAATTGTAATCTCTTTGCTAAGTCTGCAGAGCAGAGGAACTTGTCAATCTTGGACCTAGAGCTCGAGGAGTTCCTCCAAGTAAAGTGCATTTCGGGGAGATGGGGATGTCAAATAAATCAAGTCCTCCACCAAGCTTGCTAAATACACACAGATGACTAGTCACGTCTCCCATCTATCCTATCATCAACAGATAGCATGGCGTTGAAATCGTCACCCACAAGCCCCGGTCGACCATCTGAAAAGGAGACGGCCTATTTCAACTCCTCCAAGAAATCTGAATAAGAAACATCATAACACAGCCCATATATTGAAGAAAGTACAATAGTAACACCATCCAATTTCTTGACCAAAATGGTGGAGAGGGCCCATCTTCCAGTCTAGAGTCTAGCAAGTCAAAAGCCCCTCATTCCATCCCAACAGGATCCCACCTGATCTCCCTGTCAAGTCCACATAAAGAAAGGAGTTGAAGAAGCTTCCTTTAAGCTCCCTCTTCAACGTGTGTCAACAGACTTCGAGTGTCTCCTAGAGCATAACACAATCAATTTTCCACTCCAGGAAATACCGCAATAGGAAGGCTCGCCAGGTGGGTCACCCAACCCAACACGTTCCACGATAGGACACTAAAACATTAGGATGTGCCACAACCCCCTGGTTGCCCTCATTTGCACTTTTAACATTGATTACCAATGCCACCTTATCATTAGCCTCGTCCTCTGGGGAGTGTAATGCATTCTCAGCCTGTAGAGTTGGTCACTGCTCCTTCACCTTCCACCACTATTGAGAGAAATGTACATAGTAGTTTAGTCTCACATAGTGGAGTATAACTTTGTGTTATGTGTGGTGGCCTATAAATAGGCATGTACCTCCCACTTATTTCTTTAAGAAGAACAATACAGATCTCAACCATATCGGGGCCTTCTCTCGTGGTTTTCTCCCTACTCTTCGTGAGTGGTGCTTCCACATAAACCCAAGTCTTATTTTGTTGTTTATGCTTTTGATATTATGCTTCCGCTTATTATAAAATTTAACTTGATATTAGAGCAAGCTTTGATCTTGGGTTTTATCCTTTTTTATTGGAGATATTTTCTTTATCATTTGTTCCAGAGATATGCTTCTACTGTTCCATAAGGGGGATAAAAGCAAGAAGAGGAAGTCCTTTGTCTCTTCCTTAGTGAAGAGAGGAATGGATCGACGAAGTTGTGGAGGCTTGTGGGGGGTGCCTCCTCCACACCCATAGAGGAGTGGGTGTGGATGCCACAGTGTCCACAACATAGTCGGCTCTCCAAAGCCATCACGGCAAGGGCGATTGAGAAGAACTCATGCGGAAGACGCGATCTTAGTCGAGCAGATTGGTTTTGATATCTCAGAGTGGAGAGCGTCGAAGCAAGGTGGTTGAGGCTGAAGACGAAGAGGAAGAGAAGAGGTGAGCCCCTGTGTAGATGGCGACACGCGGAGGAAGCAAGGAAGGAAGAAGGTGGTGAAAGAGATTGAGGGCAAGAGCGCGATGGAGATCCAGTAGCTCCGTGATTATCCTCTTGATCTCCAAGTCATAATTAGAGTAGAGCTATCACTCTCCTCTTCTTCCTCCCTTGACTCACTCTCCTCCCTTGTGCTATTGGAGGCCCTCTTGATCCGGTTGAAGGCAATGGTGACGGCTTGCTGTGCGCCGACGTCGTTGTGGTCATAGTTGTCCTTGACGCTAAGGAAGTTGCGACACTAGAAGGTGAGGTGCCCGATGCAACCGCACTTCTTGCAGGTAAGAGTCGTCGATGTCGGAGCTGGTGATGCGAGCAAGGGTGAGGAGGCCCTGGAAGCTCGCGTAGGCATTCTCGGCATCATCCTTGGAGGTGGACCTGGACTTGGAGTAGTTGTTTTTGTTTTGAACCCTGAAGTTTTTGGGTCTTTTGCTTAGTAGCCCTCAGGTCCTTTCTTTCATCTTATGTTTAGATGTTAGTTCTTTTTTTAAAAACCAATGAGAGGAAGGATAGAAATGAGTGGAAGAAAAAAAAAGGAAGATGAAGGAAAAAATATATTAAAAAAAAATAAAAAAAAAGAAACATAAAAAAAGGGTAAGAGTTAGAGAAGAAAAAAAGAGAAAAAAATGATGATTTTGTTTATGAGAAGAGGGAGAGCTCTTCTCTAATATTATCATTTCTTATGTTTATGATCATTGCTTATTTTGATTATTTTTCTTCTGGTTATTTTCTTCTTTCATATGAGTATGGGAGAAAGGGGGAGTGTTAGGCTTATTATAGTCATCCCCCATTTAGGAGCTTCTTGTTCGTGGACTCCACATGAGAAACCATAACTCTGAAAGGTTCAGAGTTTCAAGGTCTTCAGAGAAGGAGATCTGATTTCGAGGTCCTCAAAGGAAGGGTCCATTTCAGGTTTCTATGTGAGAGATCAGTTTTGTGGACTCTAGAGAGAGATCCTGTTTCGAGGTCTATAGAGGAAAACCCATGTCAGAGGTACTGAATGGGAGTCACAAACACCAGCTGAGGCCTCCAAAGGAGAGGCCCCTTGTTAGAACTAGCTACTGTAATTCATCGTCATGCTTCAACTAGTCTGATATGTCATCATTAGCATACCTACCTATAGGAATGGATAAGAGTGCAGTTATCGTCTGCAGAGGAGAGTCAATTGTACCTATTGAGTGTTTTGTTTGTTCTGCTGTGTAGATGGATTTCTTTATGTTACAAGCTGAGCATTCCGTGCTCTAGCTTGAGGGGGAGTATTGAGAGAAATGTGCGTGGTGGTTTAGTCCCCAAAGGAAGGGTCCATTTCAGGTTTCTATGTGAGAGATCAGTTTTGTGGACTCTAGAGAGAGATCCTGTTTCGAGGTCTATAGAGGAAAACCCATGTCAGAGGTACTGAATGGGAGTCACAAACACCAGCTGAGGCCTCCAAAGGAGAGGCCCCTTGTTAGAACTAGCTACTGTAATTCATCGTCATGCTTCAACTAGTCTGATATGTCGTCATTAGCATACCTACCTATAGGAATGGATAAGAGTGCAGTTATCGTCTGCAGAGGAGAGTCAATTGTACCTATTGAGTGTTTTGTTTGTTCTGCTGTGTAGATGGATTTCTTTATGTTACAAGCTGAGCATTCCGTGCTCTAGCTTGAGGGGGAGTATTGAGAGAAATGTGCGTGGTGGTTTAGTCCCACATAGTAGAGTCGAACTTTGTGTTATGTATGGTGGCCTATAAATGGGCATGTACACTTATTTCTTTGAGAAGATCAATATAGATCACAGCCCTATCAGGGCCTTCTCTCGTGGTTTTCTCCCCATTTTTCATGAGTGAGGTTTTCACATAAACCCAAGCGTTCTTTATTTATTTATGCTTTGATATCTTATACTTCCGCTCATTTATTTATTTGAAAGAGAAAAGGGCGGTTATCCGTATGATAACCACCCAAACTGTATTAACACTAAAAAAGGCTTTAGGCCCAATTACAAATTACATCTCCAAGAAGAAATCACAGACTAGATTGACTCCACGACATTCTCCACATACGGACGCCGGCCCTTAAAATCCACCGCATTTCTCTCTAACCATAGAATCCACAACACTGCTAGTGGCCTCGCCCTCTCTTTAGATCTAAAAACATGGAGAGTTCCAACCCTATCCCCTTATTTGTAAGAACTCCAAAAGGCATCAAAAGTGTGGTAACTTCACCAAACATCAGAAACTCTACTCCAGACCTGAGCTGCAAAGGGATAGTTGAAGAACTGATGTTGAACGTCTTCTTCCGCCCCCAAGCATAGAGGACAAGTGGTATCCGCATCAGTAACCCATCAGGACCTCCATGCCTTCGCTCATTTATATTCTTCAACTGCCACCTATGCATAGAGTTGAAGAACAGTCTCTGCCTTGTTGAAACTGGGTGCCAACCCTTGGAAGTCTGACTTGATCAGGAAGTCACAGTTGTCTGTTTCCCATCACGGTTCAAGCGGCTTGCATGAGACTTTAAACCATGTCCAGCAGATGTTTGGCCAGGATCCGAGGCCACTGGCAGTGCACCCTGGACCTGCAATGTCGCCACCAATTCCTCGAGTCAACTCATTAACCACCATCGCTGCCAAGCACCCATCTTCAGCTGAGAGGGACTCCAGTAAAAGGTTACACAATCCTACAGAACCAAATATCCAGAAATAGAGAGCATCTCAAGGCTTGAGAGGTCTTACTGAATTGTGAACTTAGACCACAAGGGAGTGGGAGTGAGAGCTCCAGAGAATTGAAGACAAATCAGCATGCAAAAACCCTTAGCATGCTTGAAGTATTCAGAAGAAGGAAATTTCTCAATTTGATTGCTTGTGAACGTATGTATACCGAAGGAGAATGGCTATGTATAGAGTTCAAAAGGATACCTATAGACATAAATTCTAATGTTACGTAACTGACATGGAGTCATTAAAATCAAATGCAACCTTTGGTACAATCAGCTCTTTTAATTTTTCTTCTGAATAGACAATTATCAGATATCTGGAAGAATTGTTGGATGTCTGGTGGAGAAGCATTGGAAGTTTGATAAAAATTTGGATGTTCTGTGCACTACTCAGATTAGGACTTTTACTGGATGGAAATCAGATTTTACAAGGATGTATAATGAGGTATGAGATTTTCAGATGCCTGGAAACAGGGGATCAGACAGCTGGCAATAAGAGTAGATGGCTTCTAAGAAAAAAATCAGAAACCAATAATTTTTTTGGAAGTGGGTAGATTTTGCAGAGTCATCCACTTGAAAAGGATCAGACATCTGGAAATGATCTATTGAGTGTCTGACATAAGAGCCATGTCTCAGAAGATGACTGTTGCCAAGATTCACGATCAATAGGTAATTCTACCTCTTAACATTCATTTTAATCAAGATTAATGGATAACAATCTGACATCATAATACAAATTTGATTGTCTGATGACATAGACATTTGAGGTACGCGGGAGCTAAAAAAATACAAAAGATTAAATGTATTAAAGTACAAAGGATCAGAAAGTCCAAAAACATTTTTGGCCATTTAATGCAATATATATATTGTAAAGAGGCCAAGAGATTTGAGAATTTTCAAAACTATAAGAGCAGACATTAAAAAATTTACTAACTGTCTAATAAACAGGAGTTTTGTTGTTGGTGGGAGAAGAATTTGTGATCAGGGGTTGAAATCTGGGACTGGACCTTAGAAACCCTTCATGTCATGAATTCTATGACCTTTAGAAACATATTGGGTATTGGCTTGTTAACATTCTAAAAAATTACGTAAAAAGATAAACTACAAAGATAAACAATTGCTACTTCATCTTAAATGGTCTCCATAGCATCAACTATGCTTACTTGTACGTTGTTCAAGGCCACAAATCCATACAAAACTTGAATCTTGAAATGTTAGTTATTGCAAGATATATAATCATTTGCTTAAGACATGTTCCGTTAACATCAAAATTGAGTTAATAATGCAACATTGGCTATGTGCATTAACAAATACACACAATATCTAGGAAAATATCACAAATATCCTTGATTTGTGATATTTAGGTTATAATTTTGAATCTTTCATTGCATGGATGGTAGACTACATGCTTTTTTTGAAATGTGAAAGGGTGATTATCCGTTTGATAACCACCTAGGATTTGCATTCATAAAAGAGGTGCTAGGCCATATTACTAATACATGTTGCCATTTATCTTTCATTGTCCATAAGCATGGATGATCTTTGAATGATCACTTAATGTGAAGGTCGATGAGGCTAGAGTATGGTACTCTCTGTGCAACGATGAGGGTTTAGTTAGCCTAAAGGTCTATGCGAGGCTAGAGTATGATACCCTCTATATAATGATGAGGGTTTAGTTAACTAATTAATGAGTGGTATAGAATCTTCAAAAGTCATAAGTCTTCAACTTCGATTATGTGTTGAACTCCTTAAGTTGTGGTTGTGAGGGTATTCGTGTAATTTTAATTTTTATATTGGAGATGTGTTGCTATTTGTCCCTCCTATTTCTATATATAAAGAGGTAGGATTTCTGAACAAAATTACCTTTCTGTTTCTCTCAACTTGGTATCAAAGTAGCAGTCCTAGATCGGAGCTCGTGATATCCCACCTAAATAGGCCTTCAATCCCCTCCACTGATCCCCTCATCCTTTCTCCCACTGATTGGTCTTCATCGTCGGTGCCTTAGGCGCCACCAGTGTCGTTGTTGGTGGTGCTGCTTGCCAGCGCTGCCATCTCTAGCTGGCTCCACCCCTCTGCTTGCCAACACCGTTGCCCCTCTACTCGCTCTAGCCAACATCGCTGTTACCCCCTCCCAGCCGACCTTCCAACGTCGGTGGCCCTTCTGCAAGTGCTGCAGTAGGCGCTGCTTGACCAGAACCGATGGTAGTAGGTCCTAGAGGGGCTTGATCCCATCGGCGACAGCACCTACAAGCCTTGCTGGGCTTGGTTGTGGTCGTTGGGTGGCAAGATCTGGGTCTTATCTAGGTCGCCAACCACCGTTAGTCACAGATTGGACCATCAAGTCACCCCTGCAGGAACCTTGTTTGCCTTGATCTACTTTTTCTAATCAGATCACGGGAGTTCATGTATTGTTAAATCTGATTTATGTGATTTCAGATCTCAGATCAAATGTTGGTTTGAATTAGTGATTTGGGTTAGTCTTCTCTAGTGCAGGTTTGTAGACAGGAGGAAGATGGCTTCTTCGAGTTCTTTCTAAGTCATATTGAAATCTACAGTGGACACCGGGACTTATAAAAGTCCATTTTTTAGTCCTATGATAAAACTTAATGAGACCAACTATCCTCGGTGGTCCCAAACTTTCTTGATAACCATCAGGGGTCATGGGAAGGAGCACATCTTGAGTAGTCCAGAACCCGCCCAGAAGATAGATGCGGATGCTAATTAGGATAGGAATAATGCAATGGTGTACGCATGGATGATGAATTGTATTATCCCTCGCATTGGTGACGAGATTATGTATTACACCATTGCCAAGCAGATGTGGGATTCTCTTCGTGAGACATTCTCATGAAAAGAATTCATCTCGAGTATTTCAAGTCTATCATGAGTTATTTTATATTCGCCAAGAGGGTCATTCATTGGCCCAATACTATTCTATTGTGAAGGGTCTCTTTGAGAGACATAACTCATTTCATCCTGGTTGCACTTGTGATTCTTGGCAATTATTTCGGAAGGAGTTGCCAGTTTCTTTGTTCTTATCAAGACTTAAACCTGAATTTACAGCAACAATGGAGCAAAGCTTGACCTTACCGGAGCTTCCCTCCTCTGAGGAGACATATAGTGGGCTTAGTTGGATTGTTGTTTAGACCCTAGTGACAGATTGTACTAGATAGACTTCTGCATTGGCTGCGACCCTCGGGCGTGGAAGAGGTGCCCCTTCACGTGGTCGTGGTCATGGATGTGGATTTGGGGGGTTAACCTGTACCCTGTGTACCTACTGTGGCCAGATAGGACGCATTGAATCCATGTATTGGCAGAAGAGGTGGTCTCCAGGGTATAAATTGATGATCTTCTTCAGAGATTTTCTTAGTTAGCACAGGCTTTTACTACTCAGTTTGTAGATACTAATGCATTTGCTTCTTCCTCAAGTAGTGACTTGGTGTGTTCTTTTCCATTGAGATCTGATGAATGGTTAGTTGATAGCGGTGCCTGCAAGCACTTACGTGGAGATTAGGATTCATTTCCTGCGATAAGTCCTGTTGCTCTAGGGAGGACTGTTCAGGTTGCAGATGGTCGTCATTCTCCTATGGTTGGAAAGGGAAATGTGTCCCAGTCATCTATCCTTCAATTGTTTAATGTTCTTTATGTTCCTCATTTTGCTTTCAGTTAGCAGTATTAGTAGGGATTTGAATTGTCGAGCTATATTTGATGCATAGTCATGTATATTAACTGACAAGCGCAGAGGGAGGACGATTGGTGGAAGATGTGAGGAAGGAGGGGTATATTGTTTGAGTCGCTCATGCATCATTGCTGCTGTTGTTGGCCATGGGGGAGGTGCTTCTGGATCCCCATTCCAATGGCATCTTCTCCTTGGTCACCTACCCTTGGAGAGACTTAGTTGTGTTATACCTCGTATTTCATTCACTGCTTCTATTGTTTGTGATGCTTATCAACTTGGCAAGCATCACCGTGCCAGTTTTCCTGTTTCTACTCAGTAAGAGGGAATTGTTCAATCTATTCAACACGAGAAACCCTACGTTCCTTTATAAGAGAGGAGACGTGGGAAAAATAATGAAACTAGACCAGACATAAGCACAGAATAACAAGAATACCCCCTCATACACACATCACAACACTCCCCCTCAAGCTGGAGTGTAGATGTCAATCAAACTCAGCTTATTACAACATGTATCAGAAGCACTTCTACGAAGGGATTTGATGAACGCATCAGCCATTTGATCTTCAAAGGAAACCGATGAGGTATAGATAATCCCCTTCTGGATGAGATCCCTGGTGTAGTGGCAATCTATCTCCACATGCTTAGTCCACTCATGAGACATCGGATTATTGGCAATGAATGTAGCTACCTAATTGTCTCATCTCATCTCCATAGGACCAGTCATTTGCACCTGAAGATCATGAAGTACAGACTCACCTAGACCATTTTTGCAGTAGTTTGCGCCATGGCGCGGTACTCAAATTCCACGCTTGATCTGGATACCACAATTTGCTTCTTGCTTCGCCATGTAACCAGATGCCCAGCAACATAAGTGCAAAAACTAGTGGTGGACTTTCTATCCAAAAGACACCCTCTATAGTTAGCATCCGAATATCCCACCACATCCATGGTTGCTCCTCTGGTAAACATTAGGCCTCGCCCTAGAGCCTTCTTCAAATACCTCAACACCTGCATGGCAGCATCCCAGTGCTGCCTTGTAGGTCGATCCATAAACTAGCTAAGTTTCCCAACCGCAAGGGAAATGTCTGGCCTCATGATGGTAAGATATAGCAGCTTGCCCACTAGTTGTTTGTAGGATCGACTAAACACCGTGGCAGACTCCCCATCGTACAGGTGCACCTTAGGATCCATGGGTATGCTTGCAGGCTTCGCCCCTAGCGTCCCATAGAATATCATGAGCATACTTCCTCTGTGAGATGATGATACCACCTCAATCCCAAGAAATATCTGAGCTAACCCAAATCCTTCATAACAAATATGTCCTACAATGTCTATTTTACCTTTGTTATTCCCGCCTCATCACTCCTTGTCAAAATCAGATCATCAACGTGTACAAGTAATGCTACTATCCCACCTTCGGTCTTCCGAACAAATAATGAATGATCAGCTGTAGACCTCTAAAGTCCAATTGTGTGAAGATCTTCCGAGAGCTTATAAAACCAAGCTCTCGGACTCTGCTTAAGGCCATATATGGCCTTCCTCAGGAGACACACACCCCCCCCCCCCCTAAACCTCGTACCCCAGGGGTTGTTGGATATAGACCTCGTCCTTGAGGTCCCCATCTAGAAAAGCATTCTTTACATCCATTTGATGCAGTGACCAATCATAGTAAGCAGCGATAGAGAATAGGATCCGAACAGTCGGGAGCCGAGCGACAAGAGAGGAGGTATCAAAGAAGTCCACTCCATAAGTTTGAGTGAACCCCTTTTCAACCAACCGGGCTTTGTCTCGCAATGCTTCCATTAGGGTGATACCTCACAGTGAAAATCTAGCGACATCCAACCAATGTTGCTCCATGTGGCAAGGGAACAACCTCCCACGTCTGTTGGGACTGTAAGGCACCCATCTTGTCCATGGCTTGTTGCCATTTTGGATGAAGCATGACTTGTTGATTTGTAGTGGAAATCTCAGTACTAGATAGGGCAGAGGTGAATTGGCCAAAGCTCCTCCCTAGATTCATAGTACAAAGAGCACTAGTGACTCGGTAGTGGGCGTAGGATCGAGGAGCTTTCCTCATGGCAATTGGAAGATAATCAGCATCATTAAAGTGGACATCCTGACTTGCAGGAGAGTCACTAGAAGCAACATCAGTGGGGTCAGACTGTACTCGGGTGAGAGGGATTGGTGACGTTGAGGCGGGGGGGGGGGGGAGGAATAGGACTATGTGATTTGTCATCTAATCCACTGATACTAGTAATGTGCCCGTCTGCCCCATCTCTAACCTTTAGCTTTGTAACTAGGATATCCTCTAACTATAGTAGAGGAATAGGCATCAGAGTAGGGGTTAAGGAATCTGTCATGTTATGACCTCTCATAGAGAAATAGGGTATCTCCTCGTGAAAGGTAACATCACTACTCACGTAGTGTCATCAAGCAATCGGATCATAACATCTATATCCTTTTTGGGTGTTGCTATATCCCAGAAAAATACACTTCACAGCACGGGGTGCAAGCTTGTCCCGACCAAGATCAAGAATATGAACAAATGAAATGCAACCAAAAATCTTGGGTGGCATAGTAAATAAAACTCTACCAGGAAACAACACCTGCCAGGGAATCTGCCTCTGTATAACTGAGCTTAGCATCCGATTAATCAATAACATGTAGTCAAAACTACATCCTCAGTATCAATTGTAGAAGGGACATTGTGATGTATCAACAATGTCCTAGCAATATCTAAAATATGTATGTGTTTCCTCTTTGCCACCCCATTCTGCTGAGATGTATGAGGGCAGGAGGTCTGGTGAATAATGCCAAGAGAGCTATAGAAGCAGCTCAATTACTAGGTACAAAATTCTAATGCATTATTAGACCGTACAACTTTAACAATTTTGGAAAACTACATCTTTATTTGATGATTAATAAGCATTTGAATGACATCACAAACTTCTGATTTATTTCTAAGCAAGAACATCCATGACAATCTAGAAAAGTCATCAACAACAATCAAATAAAATCTGTAGCTTTGTCTATGTGGAATCCAACTTGGATCCCAAACATTCATATGCACTAAATCAAAACATTCAGCAGACTCAGTCGTGGTACTAGGCGAGTAGGAGCGGTGATGTTTGCTCAACTGACAAACATCGCATCCGATCTCTATAGTAGGTGACAAATGGGGGATGATTCGTCTCAACCGGTCCAAGGATGTCTGAGCCAACGATGCCACTGTAAAGCTATCCTAGCACTGCTAGTTATCCCTGCTTGACATTTGGTCGTAAAAGGAGTCAGTAGACCCCCCCCCCCCCTCCTCATGTCCGCCACCAATCGTCCTCTCGGTGAGTTTGTCCTGAAGGACACAACCCACATCATCAAATATGGCCTTGCAATTTAGATCTTTAGTGATATGTCTAATAGATAGTAAACTGATAGGAAAATTAGGCACAAAAAGAACATCAGGGTGTTGCAAGCTAGGAGACAAAGTGACCTCCCCCTCATCCTGAACCTGCGAATGGTGGCCATTAGCCACCTGAACCATCCTCCCTCCCTGGAGGAAGATTACAGATACTCTGGAAACAATCCCTGTCACTAGTCAAGTGCTTAGATGCTCTTGAGTCAACCAACCAACCATTACCTGAGGACGTGGCAAAGGTTGCATTCTTGGAAGAAGTAGGCGTCTCTTGTGTCAACCTGTGTACAAGTGCATCATATTCTGCCTTGGTTATCATCTTGGTCTGATCAATAGCTCCTGGAACAACTTGATTCGCCACTGCAGGCTTTTCATGCTTGGCCCAACATGAGGCCTCCATGTGACCCACCTTTCCACAGAAGGTACTGGTGGTGCATTGACGACTGCTCTATTCACGACCACGCCCCCTACCTTGTGTAGAGGATCCTCCACGACTGCTAAAAGTAGTTGAAGCAGTACTCTGTCCTGGGACCTCTGGAGTAGATCTCATTGAGACATGGCTCAACTTGCTATAGGCCTCTTCCAGAGATGGAAGAGAGGCCTGAGTCAGCATCTAAGAACGGATACCTTCATACTCCATACTGAGGCCCTGTAAGAACTGTAATACGGCAAACTCCTTCCTGTACTCCCTCTGGCTAGCACAAGTACAGACTAGGTGGCAAGCATCGTAGTTGGCAACCATCCTTGTGAATACAATGTAGTACTGAGTGAGAGTCTTCCCTTCTTGCTTCAAACTGACCAGGTCATGGTGAATCTGGAAGACTCGGCTATAATTCTTCTCATTAGAGAACGTGTCGCAGAGATTGTCCTATATCTCCTTGGCGGTGGCAAAGTACATGATGTCTTCTCCAATCGACGGAGCAACAGAGTTCATGATCCACGCACAGACCATGGCATCATCCTTCGAACTGACATACTTGCCAGGTTTCTCCTCGGGCTCTTTTTCAAGGAAAGCATGCTCCTTGTCATGGCCCTCAACAGTCATCAGGAAAGTGTGAGACGACCTCGCGTAGTTGGTTGCATCTAACTTCACTATCGGAGTGAAGAATGGATTTTTGTGGTTGCCTGCATCTGTAGCGGTACCCGATGTCACCTCTGAGCTACCTGGTGAACTCATCGTGCCTTGCAAGTATCACAAAAGCCTGTAAGACGTACCGAATTTCGGAAAATCAGATTTGAAATCATGAAGAAATGTCTGAAGGAAAGGGAATGATTGGTGTAAGATCTAGATCGGAGACATGCCAAATCATATGCCAATCACTGCTGAGAGGGTTTGCGCAAGAATCATCATGCAAGACACACGGATGATCCCTAAGCAAACCCCCTCAAGTCCCCCTTGCAACCTCTGTCGCTAGAAGAGCAAGTGCAGTAACAAGAAGCTAGTTCCTGCCGCCGCCATCGACGACCCCTACAACAGTAGCGTTGTCGCTAGGACACCGGATCCTGCGACGTGCGTCGCTGCGACAACAGAGGGTGGCGAGGGAGATCGGTCGCCAGTTAGCCACCCCTGCCCTACAGTAGCATGCTACGAGGTGAGAGGAGGCTGACTGAGGAGTGCGTGCCGCCCAGCAGCAAGGTGCTATGTGCAAGCGGAGGGTGATGGCAACACTGCTACATGCCCTCGACGGTGAGCCAACGACGTGCAGGAGGCAACGACGGTGGGTAGGCTAGTGGCAAACCCTCAGGAGCAGAGGTGTCGGGTGCAGGATTGAGGTGAGGGTGATGGTGACTGGGGTTTAGGGTAGGATACTAGAGCCTTAGCTTTGATTCCAAGTAGGAGGGAATTATTCAATCTATTCTCCACAAGAAACCCTACGTTCTTTTATAAGAGAGGTGACGTGGGAAAAATAACAAAACTGGACCAAACATAAACACAGAATAACAAGAATACTCCCTCAATTACACATCACAACATACTCATACTAGGTCTACTTTTGTTTTCCAACTTATTTATATGGATGTATGCGGCCCTAATCGGATTCCAAACCAACTAGGACATCGATATTTTTTGGTGTTGGTGACCTTTCTCGTGTTTCTTGGCTTTTTCTTATACAGAATAAATCCGAGGTTGGAAACATTGTTGAAAGCTTTGTTATTGAAAAAAAGACTCAGTTTTCTATTACTATCCAAATGTTTCGTTCTAATAATGCATTCAAATTTTGTACCACATGCTTAAAATCCTTTTATAAGTCCAATGGCATTATACATCAAATCACTTGTGCTCATACCTCTTAGCATAATGGTGTAGCTAAGAGGAAGCATATGCATTTACTTGATGTCACCCGTATCCTGTTATTCATCATTTTGTCTCATCTTTGTATTGGAGAGATGCGGTGTTAACTGCATGTTTTCTAATTAACAGGATACCTAACTCTGTTATTCATGAACAAATTTGATGACAAGTTTTGTATCCTAATAGACAACTTTTTCATGTTCCCCCTCGGGTGTTTGATTGTGTGGCTTTTGTACATCTTCTTAGCCTTGGACAAGACAAATTGGCATCCAAAGCGGTGAAATGTATTTTCTTGGGCTACTCACGAATACAAAAAGGATATCGATGTTTTGATCCTATTACTTCACGCCATTTTGTGTCCACTAATGTTACATTTCATGAGGTAATTCCGTATTTTTCTGTCTGGTCATGAGTTGTCTCCCACTATTGATGCAACACCATGCCCATACCTCCTACACCTCTTGGTGCTATTCCAGATATAGAGGCACCTATCATTATGACCCTTGAGGTACAAAAGTATGCTGAGCCCATTCGTACTTTACAGGGTCCCCCTCCTTCGCCTCCTCCTCCAACTTCCTCAAGCAAGGTGAGTTCTGCACCCTTAGACACTGGTGATCTTGTGCTTAGCGATGCAGATGGGTCTCCTACTGATTCTTCTGAGGAGAATGATTTGGATCTATTGATCGTCATCTAGAAGGCCCCACAGAGTTGTGCTAGACACTCAGTTGCAAGTAGTCTAGTTACGAATGAATTAGGGACAGAGTTTGCCAGTTTTTGTCATGCCTTGGTAGTCAATCATATTCCTACAACACATCATGATGCCATGCTTGATCCAAAATGGCATTAGGCCATAGAGGACGAAATGGCGACTCTTCAAAGCTGGGGTACATGGGAGTTGGCATCTCTACCACAGGAGTTTATTGTTGTTGGGTGTCATTGGGTCTTCGCATTGAAATACAACCCAAATGGCATCATTGCATGGTATAGAGCAAGATTGGTGGTGAAAGGGTTTACTCAGACATATGGAGTAGACTTTTTCGACACTTCTTCTTCTGTTGCTAGACTTTACTATAAGAATTCTTGTGGTAGTTGCACTATATTAGGACTAATGACTACATCAATTAGATGTTAAAAATGCATTTTTATATGGGGATTTATAAGAAGAAGTATATATGCAACAGCCCTCAAGTTATGAGGTTGAGGGGGAGTGTGTATGCAAGCTACATAAGGCCATTTATGGCCTTAAGCAGAGCCTCCCGTGCTTGGTTCTAGAAATTATCTCAGGTGGTTGAATATGTAGGATTCCAGAGGTCTTTAGCAAATCATTTTTTGTTTGTAAGGAAAATAGGGAAAGGTATCACTATTTTTCTTGTATATTTAGATGATTTGATTGTTACAAGAAATGACTCTGAGGGGATAACAAAAATAAAGAAATGTTTGACTGATCAGTTCGTAATGAAAGACTTGAGTCCATTGAGGTACTTTCTTGAGATAAAAGTTGCTCATAGTAGAAGTGGTATTATATTGTCCCAAAGGAAGTATGCTCTAGACATCTTGCAGAAAGTTGGTATGTTGGGAGCTAAGCCAGCGAATATACCTATGGATCCAAAGGGGCACCTATATGACACTAAGGCAAATATAGTGGATTGCAGACAGTATAAATAGCTAATTGGGAAGTTATATCTTACTATCATTAAGCCAGACATATCTTATGTTGTTGGCAGGTTGAGTCAATTTATGGCTAAACCCACAAGACAACACTGGAATGCAACAATAATGGTTCTTAGATACCTCAAGAAGGCCCCTGAGAAGGGTCTCCTATTCACTAGAGGGACCTTTATGACAATAGTAGGCTATTCTAATGCCGATTATGTTGGATGTCATTTGGATGGAAAATCCACAACAGGCTTTTGTACCTACGTAGTTGGTAACCTCATGACCTAGAAAAGTAAGAAAGAAGCAGTTGTTTCTAGATCCAGCGTAGAGTCAGAATTTAGGGCAATGGCCAGACTGTAGTTGAGATGAGGATTTGATCCCTATTAGTTGATTTGCACATTGAGATTGATGGGCCTATGGAGATGCGGTGCAACAATAGAACAGTTACCATATAGTTAATAATGCTATGTTTCATGTGTGTACAAAGAATGTGAAAGTTGATTGTCTTTATATCAGAGACATCATTCAAAATGGACTGCTCTACACAACTCTTGTTTCCACTAATGATCAAATAACAGACATATTTAACAAGTCACTTATCAAATCTACTTTTGAAACTTATTGTTTTAAGTTGAACATGATTGATATCTATATTTTAACTTGAGGGGGAGTGTTGAACTTTTTAAACTGTAATGACTGTGAGGGTATTTGTGTCATTTTTATTTTTATATTTATATTAGAGTTGTATTGTTATTTATTTCCCTCTCCATGTGAAAAGAGGTAGGATTTCTAAATAGAATAACTTTTCCGTTTCTGGAAACTTCATGGATAGCAGGCATGAAGTCAAACATTCTTAATTTGTGTGTTTGATGAAAAAAATGTCATATGAAAAAATTACTTAGTTGGTTCATCAGTCTAAAAAAGCATAACATAGGCAATTTAACTTAACGGTCTTCATATATTCAAAAATGGGGGCTTTTACATGAATGTTCTGTAATCTTTTGCAATCACACATGCCTGTTGCATGTGTGTTATGAATACACAGGTTGTGTTTTTTTAGCAATGATTGCATTCAATTTCAATCACATTAGATGAGGTTCGTTTAAGATGATTTGGATATTTATAAAGAAGGCCACTAGATGCTCCAGTTAGGAGATGTGAAAAGTTGGAGATTGAACCCGCTAAGAGGGGGCGAGGAAGATCAAACAAGTGTTGGAAGAAAACTATTAAGTATGATCTCAATTACTTTAATTTAAGTCCTAAAATGGCTAAAAATCGATCTGTGTGGAGGCAAAGAATCCATATAGCCGACCTCATTTAGTGTGGGAAAAGACTTAGTTGTTGTTGTATTGCATTCAATTTCAAAAGTTAAGACATAGCAAATTAGAATTTTTCTTAAACAGCTAGGAATGCCTGTAGCTAACGTTAGATTGAAGTGCACTTGGTATAACTTGTTTCTTCACTAGCAATTTTTTTTCCAAAAAAGCATGGGCAGTTAGGGATTAAATGTGAAAGCAGATACAATAAAAGTGTTTGGGTTTCTTTTCACGTCTTCTGATCATGGAGAAAAGAACATGTGAACATTAACAATCAAGCCCATACAGCGAAAGGGGTCAATGGGAATCCTCATTCTACTTTCTCATGAAGGGAGGTGCTATCTTATTTGCATGGGGCTGAAAGACGACTTTAATCGGCATGTGATATTACTAATTCGCAAGAGAAGTATGTGGGCATGTTTTCGTAGCCAACTTATTCCATCTATTTGTTAGTGACCCTCTAATAATGTTGTAAACTCGATCGGGATTTTTATGCAATGCTTAGACGTTTTGCATGCCATGTGCATCATATTAGAGTATTATGATCTCTGACATTTTTTCCTTTGTATCAGACAGCATGCAATGAACTCCGTAGCAGTCGTCTCTTTTTAAAGCTACTTGAAGCTGTTCTCAAAACTGGTAACCGCATGAATGATGGTACTTTTCGTGGCGGTGCGCAAGCTTTTAAGCTTGACACCCTTCTGAAGCTTTCGGATGTAAAGGGAACTGATGGCAAAACCACACTTTTGCACTTTGTTGTCCAAGAGATTATCCGTTCAGAAGGTATGAAGGCTGCACGTATAGCTAGAGAGAGTGGGAGCTTCTCTGGCTTTAGCCTTGACTTAGATAGCCTTGTCATTGACAATTCTCCTGTTGACTCTGGAGATCAAGTGCGGGTTCTGGGACTCAAGGTTGTTTCTGGGCTTGGGGATGAACTTGAAAATGTTAAAAAGGCAGCAGCTTTGGATGCTGATACCTTAACGGGCATGGTGGCAGTTCTAGGCCGTGGCTTGGTTAAAACAAAGGAATTTCTGGACAAAGACATGAAAAGTGCAGAGGAGGATAGCGAGTTCCACAGATCCCTTGAATGTTTTGTAGAGCATGCTGAGAAAGACATCACAGTCTTATTGGAAGAAGAGAAAAGAACACGCTTGCTTGTGAAAAGCACCACAGATTACTTTCATGGAAATGCTGCCAAAGATGAAGGTTTGCGCTTGTTTATTATTGTCAGGGATTTCTTGGGAATGATCGAGAAGGTATGCAATGAAGTTAGGCAAGCTCCACCCAAGAGATCGCAAAAGCCAGCGCAAAATAAGGAGGGGCACACGGTCCAACCTCCTCCGGATCCGAGGCGCCTGCTCTTTCCTGCAGTTCGAGAACGACGGGCAGACACATCTGATTCTGACGATGATAGTACATAGTCAATATATTGTGGTAAGTAGGATGTAGCTTCTTAGGTTTGAATGTTCCAGCCTGATCAGCTGGTCTTTTTTAACAAAAAAGATACGAAAATTTAGCTATATTGGGTATATGATTTTCACATTAAAGTACCTGTGTGCTCTCTGTGTTCAGTTTGTTGTGAATATGAAACCCTTTGACTTCCTTTATAAATTTTTAACTTGTAGGGTAGACAAGCAGGAGATGTCTATTTAAAGTAGCTCTCAGTCGTCCAATTTAAAGTGTTTTAAGTCAGGATGCCTTGAATTATTTTTGGCCTGATACCCACTGATTTCCCTTAGTTTGGTTCAAGACTTGAAAAGGAAGAAACCTACAATACAGCATCCAGCAATAGTTCTCTACTATTAAACTGTACATAGTTGAGAGACTATTGCAAAGGATCAATCATGCTTACTGGGCAATCTTACAGGAACGTTGTACCATACACATGCAAGAAGCGTCTTCCAACTACTCCTCATGTTCACATAGTTATCTTCTGCATGGAGCATTTGCTAGAGGACAGCTATTTTCCTTGAGGTCTAGAGCTAACCATTTTTTTCCCATGAATTGAGCGGAAAATGCGAACGCATAAAAACCACAACATATATAGAGGTAACAGAACCATAGAAGAATTCTTTTTGAAGGAGAAAGAACTAGCACTGCAATCTAAGGGAGGTTGTGGCATTCACAAAGAACAAAGAAACTAAAGAAAACCCCGCACAACCCAAAGTCCCCCCTCTCTACTAAATCTACACATCTACATATAGATATATACCCACAGGCTAAAACATAGGAGCAACAAGATGATGCTCCCTTCATTCTTCTCTTGTTCTTCTCCTTGCATGATGATGGAAACGAACAGCCGAGTAAGTTAGTCGTCCTCGGCAGCCGCAGCCTTGGAAGAACCAGCGGGCTTCTTGGGAAGGAGCAAGTTGTGAATGTTGGGCATCACACCACCACTGGCGATGGTCACTTCCCCAAGCAACTTCGAGAGCTCCTCATCGTTCCTCACCGCCAGCTGGATGTGCCTCGGCACTATCCTAGTCTTCTTGTTGTCCCTCGCTGCATTCCCCGCCAGCTCAAGCACCTAAACCACCACCAACCAATTATTATTATTTTTTTATTTTTTATTTTTTAGGAGTAGCTCTAGAACCCACCAAATCAAATCAAGTCTAAAGCACAACGGAATAACACACGACACGGAAGCCGCAGAAAAAACCCAACAACTCTTGGAAGAATCAAGAACCAATCACGCATCAACGCAAAGGATGTGATTTTTACGACAACCCAATTCTTCCTGGAAGTAGTAACCCAACCACCGAAGGCGAAAAAAATCCCAACAAGAAAAAAAAATCAATTTTCTTGCAAGAAGATTTCCAACCACCTCCAGCGGGAACAAAAAAAACAAAAAAGAAAAAGAAGTGGATTTTGACAACGACGACGACGAGGATACCTAAGAAGAGAACAAGAGGAGATCAGGATACCTCAGCAGCGAGGTACTCGAGGACGGCGGCGAGGTAGACGGGGGCGCCGGCGCCGACCCTCTCGGCGTACTTGCCGGCCTTCAGGAAGCGGGCTATCCTCCCTACCGGGAACTGGAGACCCGCCTTGCTGCTCCTTGACGACGCCTTCTTCGCCGCCCCCGCCCCTATCGCCTTCCCTCGACCCGCCATTAGGGTTAGGGTTTAGAGACCGATCCAATGGAAAATAGAATAGGAATAGAATAGAGCGGTGATGAATGAGCCAACAGGAAGGGTAAAAGATGGTCGCTTTCGAGGTTTGTTTGTCGTGGGGGAAGGAACGCAAAAGGGGGCGGGTGCTTTATTTATATGTACGTACAAAAAGGGTAGGTTAGATTGAGCCAATGGAAGGGGAGCACGCGGATCGATCACTTTAGCCGTCCGATTTCGCTGGATTCTGACGGTTCGGATGACGTGTCGCCGAGGTTCGGTCAAGATGGGAGAACGGAGGAATCACCATTGATTCTACCTTGGGGGAACACGATGTTTAACGAATCGGGCATTGCCTAAGTATTTTTATTTGGACTTCCAATTTTGCCTCTGTATTCGACGGATCCCCTATTTTGGCTTCATCGAAATGCTGCTCCGTTATTTGGGTCAATTCAAATAATTTATCTAAATTATAAAAAGTACTTAAAGCATATCGGATTATGTGAGTTATGAGTTAGATCCTGACCTAAATTGTAGGATTATTGTGAATATTAAGTTGATTTGTGAGTCATACTAATTTTAACCTAATCCACGCAAATAATCTAAAATTTTATTGCGAGTGATCCCTTAGTTTTGCTTCATTGAAATGTTGCTTGAACTTTTTGTTTCAGTTGGATAAATACACTCTTAGGACCATGGAGAAGGCTTGGGATAATCATAAAGTATGATGAGTTGATAAGCTTGAACACAAATTAAAGTTTAAGCTCGACAAGGGGTGTCAAGTCAAACCCAAGTTAAACATAGCATCTCACGAAATCTTAACCAAGATGAGTGGGGAAGGTGGTCATATATATATATATATATACATGAGTGTTATTGATATTGTACTTCTATCATGTTGTTTTTGGAATTTAATCCCCTTGACAATCAACAAGATTGGATGATTAAATTGAATGATATAACGAGTCCTCTTTCAGGTTGCAATGACATGCCAAGGCCAAGTTAATTATGTTTGATGAAATGGTAAGAGGTTTGAATACTTTGTGAGATTCAATGAGATGTTAATCTAATCTAAACCATCTCGATTTCTAACTAAAGTTTCAACTTAGGAAAAGATAGTAATCTTCTTGCCAATTGATAACTTGAAATGGTGACTCAAGAGTAAGAGTTTCAGATTCTTTACTTGATGGAGGTCTTTTCAAATTACATAACAAAGTGTAAGTAGAGAGTAAATATCCATTGATGTATAAGACGATCTTCAACAAAAGTCTCCAAATAGAATTCTCATATGCAAGAAAAAAGAGGTGATTGTTCAATATGAGTCAACATGAGATGAGACACGCAAGGGAGAGTGATGAGAATTCTTTCTAGAAAGATAGTGGCTAATGCGATTTACAGGATCATATCTAGTCACTCTTTTGCTAGCATAAAAAAGATCAAGTAAATCAAGATAAATTCCTTGGAATGCACCACTTAGATTAGTTCCAAAATAGTTAACTTTCAAAGGATTAAATATAGAGCAAAGTTTAGAAAAGTAAATCAAATTATCGGTTCGCTATAAACATAAAGAGACATTTGAGAATGGAAGCATCTTGACAACTTGATCATTAACGAGAAACTTATGAAAGAATCAATTTCCTTCGATATCATAAAGGGTAGGCATTTGTCTTCTTCCATTGTGTGTTTGGCTCAAAGCTTTGGGGCATAGTACATGCATAACAAGAACAAGACCAAATAGGCAAATAAAGATAGGAAAATTAGTTACGATAAAGAATCTTAATTAGTTAGAAGTTTTCTATGAGTGGCTTCGTAGCTCATTGAGGAACATGTCTCACTGGTTTGTCATTTTGACTGTTAGTTAGAATCTGAATGCATGCATATAAATTCCCGTTAATATAGTTAGCTTTCATGGATAACTACTAAGTTATTGACTGGCCAAACTATGACTTTTCGCATCTAGAATTTGCTTCGAAGGCTTTGGCAATAAGTTCTTTGTTCTCCATCTGGTATTAATCATAAAATGAAACAAAAACAATAAAAAAAGGATTGGCAATCTTCTTTCATCTGATAGAAAGTCTTGTCGGTTGACATTTTCTAAACTCAATCTAAAGAGTCCTTATTCATATGGAACAATATTAGCAAATAAATACCGTACATGGTGAATAGCTAAGTTGTCAGTGGCCATAGACCTTGAACTCCCGCGGTAATGAGTTACGAGGAGTTAGGGCATTGATTTTATTTCTTTTTTCTGCTCCCATTATTGATTATCCTCTAACTTATCAAAGAAATGATTTTGAGATGGTCTTGGGAAGGAAGCCAAAAACTTTTATGCTAGCGAAATGGTCAACTACGCAAAAGTGGATGAGCAATGATTTTCCCAAGTAATATCTCAAGTTGAAATCCACACGTCACATCTTAGTCACCCAATTTGGGGAAAAGACAAAAAGGGTCTACGGGGCCCACTAAGGGGTATGGGTCCCTTATTTTGGGTAGCGAGGGGTATGGATTTTGGCTTGAGATCTTGCCTAAGGAAATTATTTCTCAAAATGGATACCTTTCTACCACATCTTAACTTTTGTGTCGGAGATAAAAGGTAAGTGCTTAGGAAAAGAGCAAGAACTAGGTCAAGCTAATGGCCTATAGTTTAAGTAAGAACTCATTTCCTCCTCTTGCAATAATGTTCCTTAGCCTCCAAAAGCTTATTATCACAATGGTCATTCAAGAGAAAGAGAAGCAAGGGAAAATAACCAAACATAGTGGGATGCCCTTTACCTCTCCCTTGCTTTCCATACGATTGGATGAGAAGCATCTTTGACAAGGTTGTCGATGAGGTGGCAATGCATGTAGGTCAGGAAAGGAAGATGGCAAGGAGATAGAGAATGGCAAGTTGCAACCACTGTTGTGCCACACACGAGGAAGACAAAGCAAGTAACACTACGTGAAGAGGATGAGGGAGGGGCGACAACTCTAATGACGCTCCAACTGTAATCAACAACAAGGCAACCCCTTGCCACTCTCATTATCAATTATTATATGTAGTTTATTTGTAGTTTTACTTGTCGTTTCTAACTTTATGATTCTTGTAATTCGGCACATGCTGCCCATTGGTTGGTTGGTCTCTTTTTAAGTTAATACACTATCAATTACTCAAAAAAAAAAATCCCCACCCATGTGGGAAGGTGGGGCATCAAAGATTGTTTCGTCTCTTCACCATCTTTCACATGGCCTCATTGCCATTTTTCAACGATGCCCTCCCCCATTATGCAATGTAATTTTTTCTTTTAACCCCTGACCTTTCCTTTTTGTATGTTTGTTTTTGGCCTTAACAATTTAAGACTAGTTATAAAGATTTTGAGCATACAAATTTCTTAGAAAAAGAAAGTCAAAAAATTGCAGTTGTCTTAGAAAAATAAATTTAGAAGATGCTACAAATTTTTAGCATGGATAAAGTGAAGCTAGTTGGATCTACACTTGCATCACATTTCAAGTTGTGTGCAAAGGATAGCTCATCATCTAAGGAGGAAGAAGACATCATAAGGAGTATTACTTAAACTTTAGTTGTTGAAAGTATGATGTATGACACAATGTGCACACAATTGGACATCAATCATGATTGGCATTGCTAGCATATTTCTTACAAATCCAAACAAAAAGCATTAGGAGGAACATAGTGAACTTTTAGATGTTTCAAAGAGAGCACTGGTCTTCGATGGTGGTTGATCCATCTTAGTTAGATTCATAACTTGGGATACGGTAAAGGACTTAAATAGTTTACAGTCAAGTTCTTTTTTACTTGCTAGGGGGAGTTATCCCTTGGCAATCTAGTTTGTAAAGGTGCATTGTTCCATAGGAACATTGAGTTCATTGCTACTATAGAGGCTTTATGAATGAAGAGTTGAGATTTCAACAAAAACCATTATATACTTCATGGTGAAAAGCAGAGTGCCATCCACTTGACTAATAAACCAAGGATTTGCTCAAAGATGAAGCACATAGATGTTGATTATCAATGAATTAGGAATGCACTTGAAAAAGAAGAAATTGGAGCTTGCCATTATTTGTGCAAACTAGAACATTGCTAATATGAACACCTAAAGAGAGAAAATAAGTTTATTGGTGGTTAGTTGGCACATACTTAGTTTGAGTCAAGTTGACATTTCCATATGTAATGGAGGGTGAGATTGTTGGGTTTATTGGTTCTCCACCCTATAAGGTCATTTCCACAAATTCCAAAAGTTTAAAAGGTATCAATGCAATTATCACAATAAAAGTTCTATGCCAATGAGTTGGACAGGTAGCATCACACATCCGTAAGTAGGTGTATGGTGCTTAACAAGGAGCATAGTAGTGAAAGCAAATTTAAGAAAAAGAAGAGTATGGAAGAGGGAAATTATTACAGAGGTTGTTGGAAGTCCATTCTTGATTTTTCGAGTGGCATTTCCATAATTTTTTATTCCTACATATTTATAGCATCTCATTCTCTAGGTACAAGAAGTTTGTCGATGAAGTGCTTGAATTACCTAATTTAGCTAGCATGAATTATCCCTATTTTCACTGTGGTTTGTTGTACTCATATTTAGGTACAATTCAAACCATTATAATCTTAAATTTCATAGTGGAATTCTCTTCGATTGCTCGTGTTTTTTCGTTTCCTCTTCTCTTTAGAGGGGTTTTTCCATGTGAAATTGCAATACTCTTGTGGGTTGCTTGATTAGTCCCATGTTTATTATCTACATGCAGAGTTTAACACATTGTTTTTCTCACACATTGATTCATGTCCGTTCACCAACACCTTCCTATATATCTAGTTTTTGTTGGAATATTAGATGGACTAATATGTGTAAATAATTATATATTCAAATTTGTCAAATGTATTTGGCCCATATTACAAGTGATCAGATGATTTTCTAATAAGGAGTGAGCATAGATGTATCATTAAAGATATGGAAGTATATATGTAGAGACTTGTGGGTCATTTGTCTTTCTTTGATGGGTAGAATTGCAAATGGCCAAATACAAATTAATGGTGATTAATTTGTATCATGGAGGTAGTTATGGTCCCCAACTCTTAGCACAAAAGGAGAATCTCTTCATTTTCTGCAAAACCCCATCGACAAGAAGAGAGTGTTAGGAAAAAGGGAGGAGAACATGTCTCAATCTACTGTAGATTAGTACTCCTCAGTTTGGGTCATGCTAAGGCGTTGGAGACCTTACTACTGCTGTTTAGAAGTTTTCCATGGCTCTCAACACAGGTATGAATGCTACTCTCACGGTTTTATATATATATATATATATATATATATATATATATGTTCACACAAACATATCTTAATCTTTCTTGCATATTTTGTGATGCTTTATAGATTATAAGGTCATTGATAGATTAGGTTGCATGTTCAATCAATCATAGAAAATTCCAGAAATTGCATCATAACTACTTTGGGTACCTATACTATTCATCAGTACCAGTACATGTAATGTATAGGACTTAAACTGTATTCATAAGGTACCGATACCTCTCATTATTACCGGTACATGTAATGTACAGGTTCAGCTTGTGGCATGAAACTGTATATTACAAGCACCGGTACTGATCATCAGTACCTGTAAATGTTGAATACAGTTTAAGATCTAAGAATCTGGGATTTTATCTAGTACACTATATGTATCGGTACTAATTTATAGTATCTATATACTATGTGTACTGGCTTATTACCCAAGAACTTCAAAGACCTTGCCAGTACTCAAGGAGTACCGGTACATCTTAGGATCAATTTTTTGTCCTGAAAGGATTCCAGTACCCTTCGGGTACCGGTACCTAGCCTGAGTACTGGTACACCTCGAGTACTGATGAGTATCCAATACCCTTTGGGTACCGATACCTAGCTTGAGTACTGGTACACCTCGAGTATTGATGAGTATCCAGTACCCTTCAGGTATCAATACTTAGCTTGGTGAAACGCTGACGACAACCGGGTCTTAGTTTGTTATAACGTTGTAGTATAGCCAGTTATTGCCAACATTTCAAATATATAAATTTTTTACTCGGAAAATAAAAGAGTTCCCGAGGTCGAACTCAGGGAGCAAGTTGTATTCTAGAGATATACATGTTTCTTTTACAAAAATAAAGAAAGAGAGAGAGAAAGAATTTGTTGTCTTTTCTTCTTTTCTCTTTGTTTCTCCTTGTCTCAGATCTTCTGTTATCTTCTTCTTCTTTATCTGCAGTGGTGATGTTCTTCTTCTTCTTTGGTGATGTTCTTCTTCTTCCTTCAGCTGTTCCTGCTCTTCTTCTTTGAGTTCTTCCCTGTGTTCTCCTCTGCCTCGCCTTCTTCTGTTGTTCTTCAGATCTCCTTCTTTCTTCTTTTCTTTTTCCTGTCAGGACGTCGTCTCTCCTTCTTTCTTCTTTTCCCTTCAGGACGTCGTCTGATTTTCCAATCAGACGACTTAAACCGCTTGTTGCTACAGTGTCTCCCTCAGCTTCCTTCTTCTTCCGCGATCCTTCTTCACCTGTGCCTGCACACTTCAGAGTTTACGTCAGGGGGCAAAACCTACTCTACCCCCCGCCCCTCCGTCTCTCTCTCACATAATCCGCTCATAGGATAGCTCTCCCAGAGCTGCAGGGTAGCCGGGTACGGGTCGCGCCCGGGTCCAGGCCCACCAGCGTGCGTGGTGGGCGAGGAGTGCAGGTCAGTCTAAGTCGGGTCGGGTCAGATCCGCGGGGCGTGAGCGCAGACGAGACCGGGTAACCGGGCGGGTGAAGGGGACCTCACCCCGTGTGCTGAGGCAGTAAGCCTCCAGCACTTTTTCTCTTTAAACCGCTGCGCCTCTTCAGACTTTTCCGAGGTGGGACTAAATGTCCCACCCTAATCGAGCGCCCGCAGCGGAGAAAGCAGCGGGCGATCGCGGCTTTACGCGAAGCCTTCGCCCCAGCTGCGAGCCTGATGTTTTGTCGAAATGCCTCGCAAGGCCTGGGAGTCGAATCTGGGCGTGGCGCGCCTGCAGCTGCAGGAGGAAGCAGCTCCTTCTGCACGGCAATGGTGGCGGAGGTCGGGTGGCCTGTTCACAGCAAAACGGCCTCTCGGCCTAATCAGAAGGTGCCGGGAGCTTCGCCAGAGTGCGGCGAAGCTCGTGTGGGTGGTGGCGAGGCGTGGGGCGGCGTGCAAGGGCTGCCCTAGGTCGGACTGTGGGTCGGAGGATGGGTTTGTTCGGTGGGGTTGCAGAGGGTGATGTGGGGGAAGCGGAAGGGCGGGGATTGATCAGGGTGAGGAGGCGGAGGTTCTGCGGTGGTCGGCGAGCCGTGTGGGTTGCTGGGGTGATGGGAGCGGCTCGCCGGAGGATGGCCGGAGACGAAGGGGGTGACGGTGGACAGGAGCGGTCGAGGGTTTAATCAAATAAAAGACAGTGAGGAAAAGAAAGAGGGGGAGATGGGAGGAGTTCTGACCTAGCTATGGAGACGAAAGGGGCCGGGGCAGGGCGACAGTTGTATCGACTGTCGCCGGAGAAGAAGATGCCCAGGGGAAGGGGTGGCGGCGAGCAGAGGGCCGGAGATGCGCCAGCTGGGTACGGCGTGGCGCGGGAAGAGCAGGGGAAGAAGTCTCTGCTGCTGGTATTGCAGCAGAGCGAAGAGGAGGAGGAGGAGGAACCGCCGGAGCTGGTGGGCGTCTGCCGGAGTGAGAGGAGAGGAAAGTTGGGGGTTTTCTCCGTCAGATCCGAGCTGGGAAGAACGGTGGAGCGACGGGGGTATTTATAGGGACCGAATCAGGGAGGAAGGCGGAGGGAGACGACGTGTCTCCCTCGCCGGAGGACGCCGGAGATGGAAACCCATACCGTCCGTGCGTTCGCACGGCCGGTATGGCGGGTTACAGCGACCAGGGGGGTGTCCCTGCGACGGCTGACGACGCAGGGCACCCCCGGTTTACTTGCCAGGCTCTCCCCCTCACCCTGCGCGGCGCCATGCTCCGCGCAAGGTCGCCGGAGCATGGTGCTGGCAGGTTTTGCGGGGGGGACCTGAACACAAAGAACGAAGGAGAGTTAGGGGCCAAAATGCGAGGGTTCAAAAGTTGAGGGCCAAAAAGTAAATATATGAGGACCAAAGTGTAAAGTTGGTCAAGGAGGTTTCTTCTTAGGCTCAAGTTTTTATACATGACTAATTAGGACCTAAGGAATATGATGGTGAATTTCATTTCTATATTAAACCTTGTTTGACCGGTCAATTTATGCGAAAACCCAAATTAAGTTATTAATTGGGCATGGTTCTCAATGTAGGTTAAAATGGGTTCTGAAGGCCAAATTGAAGGTTCTAAACCCTAGAGATTATTTTTCTATGAATTTTAGAGGGTTTATTCTATTTTTACTTTGCCTTGAACCTCGTGAATTGAAGTGGGTTGTTTTAGGGTTACAGATTATCATTTAGTTCCTTAGAATTGCTGTAGCCCTTTCTAGATCATCTCATCCCACTTTTATTCTTATTAAGTTGCTTTGACCTATGTTTGGACCCTGAATTACCCTATATGCAGATTATACTGGTAAAATTGCATTTTTACCCCTTATGACTTATTTTCTCCTTAAACTAAGAATTCTCTGAGTTAAGCCTTTCCTTGAGTTATGTAGGAGCTTTTATCCTTTGTATTAGGTCAAAATGAGCTAGTTATGGCTCATGATGAGGTTCTCATCATACCCCCATGCCTAGCTTTTGCTAGTCCCTTAGCAAAAACTTAAGGTTTCAACCCTTGTTCTAGACCATGAAGTTTTTAATAGTTTTAGATAAGTGCTTTTTATTTGAGCATAGATTAGGTTAGAATGCTGACCATAGGCTTAAAAGGTACTCTAGTACCAATCAAGATCCAAATCTGTCTAGCCTTTGCCTCAGTCTTTAGCAAAGGTTTTTAAGGTCCACAAGAACTAACCTAAGGTTTATTGGACTTTGTGGTTAAAGCACCCGTGCTTGAAATGATTTTAGCCCTGGCTCAGTTCGCAGTGCGTTTTGTAAGAGAGAGATAGAAAGTTTTTCTGTTTGGAGAGTTTTCTCTCTCTTTTTCTTTTTAGTTCTAGCCTAGGATTGGCTTTTCAACACGGTCTGTATCAGATTCCTTGCTCCCATCATTAATCCTCAAGGGTTCCTGGCGATCGATGCTTCGAGATAGCACCGCCCATGGCAACCCCCGGAACCCTGGCTATTGAGATTTCGAGATAATCCCATCCATGGTGTTCCGTGGCCGAATCCAGACCCTGGCAATTGACACTTCGAGATAATGCCATCCATGGAATCTGAACCAGCAGAGTGCTTACATGCCCCCAGTAGGATATGTAAATATCCTAAGAGACAGGCACCGAGGAGATGATATTTTGTTACGCATCTTTGAGGGGATTTCCCACCTCTCCGCGCTGGGAACTCGTCCAAATCAACTTGTGTTGATCGGCCGCTCCTATTCTAGGTGTTCTTTTCAGAATTTTGCGACGCTTCTGCGTGATTCTGATTTTTACGCTTACTGAACCAGGCTGTGTGTGAGGTTAGGGTGCTTAGGTTACTAAGTCCCGTAAACCAAAAATTAGTTAACGAGGCCAAATACTCCCTAAGCCTTAGACCTAATACTTCAGCTTTTCATTTTCCTCAACCTCTTGAGGAGTGTCCAGATCTTAATGGGTACTAAGAGTCTATTCAAGAATGCCTAAGGTTTGCATTCTTACTAATCTCATTGTGCACTTTTCAGTTATTTTCTTGAATGAGGTCTAGAACTTAGGTTAATTCCTTAGTTCCTTACTAATGACTATCACCTTTTCTCATAATTTTATGCTCATTTTTCATTTTGTTTCTTTTCTCCTTCACAAAATTTCCTTCTCCTCTTTTCCTCTTATTCTTTTTCGAAAAATTTTTAATTTTTATGGTGTTTTTGGCATATGTGAATTTTTTGTTTGAAACCTTTTCTTACAAGTTTTGCACTTTTATACCCCCCCATGCCTAAGATTTACAATGTCCTCATTGTAACTTAGGGGGTTTTTATTTAACTTAGTTCATTCCTTAAGATAGAAATTTGGATGCGTGAATGGGTCGGGTTGAATTTTTGCGGACGATTTCTAATCCCAGATGCAAGCATCTGAGGTGGGGTCGGCTGTCTACAAGGGTGAACCTTAAGTGCAAAAAGGTGTCAGAAAAAGTTTTGGATTTTTTGGAAAATGACGGGTTGCCTCCCGTTGAGCGCTAAATTTGATGCCTTCAGCCAAGCAAGAAATGCGATGGAGAGGGGATGGTGAAATCAGCAGAGTTTTGTAAGACAAGCACCTTGATTAAGAGCCTGGTTGGTCCAACCAGGTGCTTGTTCAGATTAACAGGCTGATGATGCAGCCCAAACCCAATCAATCTGGTGGGTTGATAGATGTGGATAAAAAGGTGTGGAACCCACCATATACTATGAAGCTCAGATGGATGTGGAAGTGAAAACGCAGGGTTTGGCTGAGTCGAATCAGCCTGGTCAGAGTAGGGACCCGTAGAATAATCAATGAATGACGCGGAAACCCTACAGGGGTGATCAGAGAATGATGGAGCATGATATGTAGTCTGATCAGTGTTCCAAACCCGATGTGGAAATGCAATCGGCTCGGTGAGAGGTGAATCTGAATAGAAATTGAGTCCGGTTGCGGGTCGGGGTTGGGAAGAGGTTTTGTTCCGTTCTGTGTGTGCAGATGAGGTGGCCATTGTGTACGAGGGCTCTTCTAGAAATGGATGATAGGTGGTTTCCTGTAGAGAGTCCTCTGGGTAACTATCAAATGCCTGAAGAGTGTCTGTAGGATGAAAGAAATCTAATTTGAGCAAAGATTTGAATTCTGGGTTGCAATCACTCTTGGCATTTTCTATTTTTGGTTCCTGAGGATCGAAAAGGAATGATTCTGTGTTATCAGTGATCTCGGGAATCAGGACCTCAGAGTCGGAGTCAGATTCATGTGAACTGAGGTCGTAGATGGGCCTGGCGTGTTCAGGAAGGAAAGTCTCTCCGCAATTATAGTCTGATCTGAAATTGTCGGAGAGTTGGCGAAAATGAGATTCATGATCATGAATTCCACCACAGCAAAAATCATCAGATGTGGAATCAGCAGCCTGACTGGGTTCTAGCCTATATGTCAATTCTGGGCTCAAAAAGGTGTTCTGTTCAAGCTCGAAGCTGGTAGGATAGACCCCATTAAAACCTTGCTCATCCAACTCCTCAGTTTCTGTATCATAAATTGGCATGTTTTCTGAAAAATCGATCAGATTTCCTGAGGATGTTGGAGAGGGATATTCATCAAATAGAGGCCCGGAATCATATTCTGTAAAAATTTGATCTTTCTCATAAGGGGCCTCATAATCTTCCCAATAAGTTTCAGATCTAGGTTCTAGGCTTAGGATGTGGGTAGAATTATTAGAACCTAAGTCCGAATAACCTTCGAGGGCCACCTTATCAAAATAAGGGGCGGAATTTATACCCTCAGAAGGTTCAGTTCTGATCTCATTATTGCAGGAGTTTTGAAATTCTAGGCTTGGCAATTCATGGTCTAAGTTTGGCTCATCATTGTGTTCTCCTGCAATATCCCAACCTAATTCAACATTGTCTTCTATCTGGGTTGGGATTCCACAACCACTTTGTGCCTCAGTCCCGAGATCTGGGAAACTGGATTGTTCCTTAATACTGTTCCAAGATGGTTCATCCTCTGTTTCTGGTATATACGGGTATTTTTGGTTGATAATTTGTTCTACTGATTTCATCATTTCTACCCGTTTTGTAAGGGCATCTTGGTGTTGTTCCCAAAGTACAGGATTTGTCAAGCATTGAAGGTATTCAGATTGGTGTAATTTTTCTATCTCAATGTATCCTGTCATGAGCATATCTCGGGTTGATCCTTTTGTAACTTCTGTCAAAAGAATTTGGGCACAGTTTATGATGAAAGCTGTGGTTGTTGGGACATCAACCTGAATGTTTTCTATTGGTGTTGAGGGTTTATATTTGATTTCATAGAATTCAAGGGCATCCTCAATCATCTTATTTTTCATGGATCTCAGATATTCAGGTTTTTTACATGGTAGTCTTGCTAGGTAATTAGGCTGCATCTTCGAATCAGGTGGTGGAATCAAGATAGAATCAGAAGTTTGAATTAATGGAAGAAGGGGACTTTGTTCAGAATCAGAGGAAAGAGGGGCTATGTGAATGATTTCTGCAAAAACAAGGGAGCCGAGGCTTAGCCTCGGGGAGAGTGAATTTCTATAGGAGGTTTCAAGGACCTCCTGCAAAATACTGAAGGACTGGATGAGATAAGAAGGTGCTGGACCCAATCAAGACACCAAAAATGTTGGGTGACTATAGAGGTTCGGGGCAGATGGACCCCTTGATCAGAAAGATCGTCCACCTGAGAATTACCTGGGCAGCCAGAGAGGGAGAGTCCCGCGAAGACCCCTACACGGTAGAGCGTCCCCATGGGTTACAGGGTTTCCCCCACCCGACCTCTCTTGTCACTGCGGTTCCAGGTAGACCAGAATGGGGATCTTGACCTCTTAAGTCTACCTTTTTTTATGTTAAGATCAAGGTGCTTAGGTTTTCACTTGAACTTTAGGTGTTTTTGTGAACAAAGTGGCCTAGTTTGAAGGTTGGTTGACCCCAGGGGTCAACTTCACCTAGTGGTTTCCTTGAGAAGTTAGGCCTTGTTTTAGGGTTCAAGTGTTTAGAGAGAGCCAATTGTTTAGGATTTTTCTTTTCAATCAATGGCTTGGGCACACCTCTTTTGGATTTCCTCAATTCTTGATTAAGGGGTGTGTCTCTACTGAAATCCTAATGTTTGACCTTATGTTGGCTCTACTTGGTCCATTTAACTCTTTGTTGGGTAATTAGGGCTCAAGCAAGAATGTGTTAGCCCTTAAATACCCTTAATAGTGTGCAGGAGTGATGAGTTGAAAACATGCAACTCTTTATGGTTACTAAGTATGGAAGACAGGTTAGCCCTATATTGCTTGTTCTTTTCTTTTCTTCCTCTTTAGAGTTTAGGGGTTAATAGCGAGAGGAAAAATTTACCTGTCCTCGGAGTGGTTGTCGTGTGGTTGCTTGTCTTCTTGATTTCCTGTAGCTGCACAAAAGAGAGGAGATTATCAGAAATTAAAAAGAAACAGGAATGTTTACCTCTAGAATAGCCGTTGCTCCCCGGCAACGGCGCCAAAATGAAACGCTGACGGCAACCGGGTCTTAGTTTGTTATAACGTTGTAGTATAGCCAGTTATTGCCAACATTTCAAATATATAAATTTTTTACTCGGAAAATAAAAGAGTTCCCGAGGTCGAACTCAGGGAGCAAGTTGTATTCTAGAGATATACATGTTTCTTTTACAAAAATAAAGAAAGAGAGAGAAAGAATTTGTTGTCTTTTCTTCTTTTCTCTTTGCTTCTCCTCGTCTCAGATCTTCTGTTATCTTCTTCTTCTTTATCTGCAGTGGTGATGTTCTTCTTCTTCTTTGGTGATGTTCTTCTTCTTCCTTCAGCTGTTCCTGCCCTTCTTCTTTGAGTTCTTCCCTGTGTTCTCCTCTGCCTCGCCTTCTTCTGTTGTTCTTCAGATCTCCTTCTTTCTTCTTTTCTTTTTCCTGTCAGGACGTCGTCTCTCCTTCTTTCTTCTTTTCCCTTCAGGACGTCGTCTGATTTTCCAATCAGACGACTTAAACCGCTTGTTGCTACAGTGTCTCCCTCAGCTTCCTTCTTCTTCCGCGGTCCTTCTTCACCTGTGCCTGCACACTTCAGAGTTTACGTCAGGGGGCAAAACCTACTCTACCCCCCGCCCCTCCGTCTCTCTCTCACAGAATCCGCTCATAGGATAGCTCTCCCAGAGCTGCAGGGTAGCCGGGTACGGGTCGCGCCCGGGTCCAGGCCCACCGGCGTGCGTGGTGGGCGAGGAGTGCAGGTCAGTCTAAGTGGGGTCGGGTCAGATCCGCGAGGCGTGAGCGCGGACGAGACCGGGTAACCGGGCGGGTGAAGGGGACCTCACCCCGTGTGCTGAGGCAGTAAGCCTCCAGCACTTTTTCTCTTTAAACCGCTGCGCCTCTTCAGACTTTTCCGAGGTGGGACTAAATGTCCCACCCTAATCGAGCGCCCGCAGCGGAGAAAGCAGCGGGCGATCGCGGCTTTACGCGAAGCCTTCGCCCCAGCTGCGAGCCTGATGTTTTGTCGAAATGCCTCGCAAGGCCTGGGAGTCGAATCTGGGCGTGGCGCGCCTGCAGCTGCAGGAGGAAGCAGCTCCTTCTGCACGGCAATGGTGGCGGAGGTCGGGTGGCCTGTTCACAGCAAAACGGCCTCTCGGCCTAATCAGAAGGTGCCGGGAGCTTCGCCAGAGTGCGGCGAAGCTCGTGTGGGTGGTGGCGAGGCGTGGGGCGGCGTGCAAGGGCTGCCCTAGGTCGGACTGTGGGTCGGAGGATGGGTTTGTTCGGTGGGGTTGCAGAGGGTGATGTGGGGGAAGCGGAAGGGCGGGGATTGATCAGGGTGAGGAGGCGGAGGTTCTGCGGTGGTCGGCGAGCCGTGTGGGTTGCTGGGGTGATGGGAGCGGCTCGCCGGAGGATGGCCGGAGACGAAGGGGGTGACGGTGGACAGGAGCGGTCGAGGGTTTAATCAAATAAAAGACAGTGAGGAAAAGAAAGAGGGGGAGATGGGAGGAGTTCTGACCTAGCTATGGAGACGAAAGGGGCCGGGGCAGGGCGACAGTCGTATCGACTGTCGCCGGAGAAGAAGATGCCCAGGGGAAGGGGCGGCGGCGAGCAGAGGGCTGGAGATGCGCCAGCTGGGTACGGCGTGGCGCGGGAAGAGCAGGGGAAGAAGTCTCTGCTGCTGGTATTGCGGCAGAGCGAAGAGGAGGAGGAGGAGGAACCGCCGGAGCTGGTGGGCGTCTGCCGGAGTGAGAGGAGAGGAAAGTTGGGGGTTTTCTCCGTCAGATCCGAGCTGGGAAGAACGGTGGAGCGACGGGGGTATTTATAGGGACCGAATCAGGGAGGAAGGCGGAGGGAGACGACGTGTCTCCCTCGCCGGAGGACGCCGGAGATGGAAACCCATACCGTCCGTGCGTTCGCACGGCCGGTATGGCGGGTTACAGCGACCAGGGGGGTGTCCCTGCGACGGCTGACGACGCAGGGCACCCCCGGTTTACTTGCCAGGCTCTCCCCCTCACCCTGCGCGGCGCCATGCTCCGCGCAAGGTCGCCGGAGCATGGTGCTGGCAGGTTTTGCGGGGGGGACCTGAACACAAAGAACGAAGGAGAGTTAGGGGCCAAAATGCGAGGGTTCAAAAGTTGAGGGCCAAAAAGTAAATATATGAGGACCAAAGTGTAAAGTTGGTCAAGGAGGTTTCTTCTTAGGCTCAAGTTTTTATACATGACTAATTAGGACCTAAGGAATATGATGGTGAATTTCATTTCTATATTAAACCTTGTTTGACCGGTCAATTTATGCGAAAACCCAAATTAAGTTATTAATTGGGCATGGTTCTCAATGTAGGTTAAAATGGGTTCTGAAGGCCAAATTGAAGGTTCTAAACCCTAGAGATTATTTTTCTATGAATTTTAGAGGGTTTATTCTATTTTTACTTTGCCTTGAACCTCGTGAATTGAAGTGGGTTGTTTTAGGGTTACAGATTATCATTTAGTTCCTTAGAATTGCTGTAGCCCTTTCTAGATCATCTCATCCCACTTTTATTCTTATTAAGTTGCTTTGACCTATGTTTGGACCCTGAATTACCCTATATGCAGATTATACTGGTAAAATTGCATTTTTACCCCTTATGACTTATTTTCTCCTTAAACTAAGAATTCTCTGAGTTAAGCCTTTCCTTGAGTTATGTAGGAGCTTTTATCCTTTGTATTAGGTCAAAATGAGCTAGTTATGGCTCATGATGAGGTTCTCATCATACCCCCATGCCTAGCTTTTGCTAGTCCCTTAGCAAAAACTTAAGGTTTCAACCCTTGTTCTAGACCATGAAGTTTTTAATAGTTTTAGATAAGTGCTTTTTATTTGAGCATAGATTAGGTTAGAATGCTGACCATAGGCTTAAAAGGTACTCTAGTACCAATCAAGATCCAAATCTGTCTAGCCTTTGCCTCAGTCTTTAGCAAAGGTTTTTAAGGTCCACAAGAACTAACCTAAGGTTTATTGGACTTTGTGGTTAAAGCACCCGTGCTTGAAATGATTTTAGCCCTGGCTCAGTTCGCAGTGCGTTTTGTAAGAGAGAGATAGAAAGTTTTTCTGTTTGGAGAGTTTTCTCTCTCTTTTTCTTTTTAGTTCTAGCCTAGGATTGGCTTTTCAACACGGTCTGTATCAGATTCCTTGCTCCCATCATTAATCCTCAAGGGTTCCTGGCGATCGATGCTTCGAGATAGCACCGCCCATGGCAACCCCCGGAACCCTGGCTATTGAGATTTCGAGATAATCCCATCCATGGTGTTCCGTGGCCGAATCCAGACCCTGGCAATTGACACTTCGAGATAATGCCATCCATGGAATCTGAACCAGCAGAGTGCTTACATGCCCCCAGTAGGATATGTAAATATCCTAAGAGACAGGCACCGAGGAGATGATATTTTGTTACGCATCTTTGAGGGGATTTCCCACCTCTCCGCGCTGGGAACTCGTCCAAATCAACTTGTGTTGATCGGCCGCTCCTATTCTAGGTGTTCTTTTCAGAATTTTGCGACGCTTCTGCGTGATTCTGATTTTTACGCTTACTGAACCAGGCTGTGTGTGAGGTTAGGGTGCTTAGGTTACTAAGTCCCGTAAACCAAAAATTAGTTAACGAGGCCAAATACTCCCTAAGCCTTAGACCTAATACTTCAGCTTTTCATTTTCCTCAACCTCTTGAGGAGTGTCCAGATCTTAATGGGTACTAAGAGTCTATTCAAGAATGCCTAAGGTTTGCATTCTTACTAATCTCATTGTGCACTTTTCAGTTATTTTCTTGAATGAGGTCTAGAACTTAGGTTAATTCCTTAGTTCCTTACTAATGACTATCACCTTTTCTCATAATTTTATGCTCATTTTTCATTTTGTTTCTTTTCTCCTTCACAAAATTTCCTTCTCCTCTTTTCCTCTTATTCTTTTTCGAAAAATTTTTAATTTTTATGGTGTTTTTGGCATATGTGAATTTTTTGTTTGAAACCTTTTCTTACAAGTTTTGCACTTTTATACCCCCCCATGCCTAAGATTTACAATGTCCTCATTGTAACTTAGGGGGTTTTTATTTAACTTAGTTCATTCCTTAAGATAGAAATTTGGATGCGTGAATGGGTCGGGTTGAATTTTTGCGGACGATTTCTAATCCCAGATGCAAGCATCTGAGGTGGGGTCGGCTGTCTACAAGGGTGAACCTTAAGTGCAAAAAGGTGTCAGAAAAAGTTTTGGATTTTTTGGAAAATGACGGGTTGCCTCCCGTTGAGCGCTAAATTTGATGCCTTCAGCCAAGCAAGAAATGCGATGGAGAGGGGATGGTGAAATCAGCAGAGTTTTGTAAGACAAGCACCTTGATTAAGAGCCTGGTTGGTCCAACCAGGTGCTTGTTCAGATTAACAGGCTGATGATGCAGCCCAAACCCAATCAATCTGGTGGGTTGATAGATGTGGATAAAAAGGTGTGGAACCCACCATATACTATGAAGCTCAGATGGATGTGGAAGTGAAAACGCAGGGTTTGGCTGAGTCGAATCAGCCTGGTCAGAGTAGGGACCCGTAGAATAATCAATGAATGACGCGGAAACCCTACAGGGGTGATCAGAGAATGATGGAGCATGATATGTAGTCTGATCAGTGTTCCAAACCCGATGTGGAAATGCAATCGGCTCGGTGAGAGGTGAATCTGAATAGAAATTGAGTTCGGTTGCGGGTCGGGGTTGGGAAGAGGTTTTGTTCCGTTCTGTGTGTGCAGATGAGGTGGCCATTGTGTACGAGGGCTCTTCTAGAAATGGATGATAGGTGGTTTCCTGTAGAGAGTCCTCTGGGTAACTATCAAATGCCTGAAGAGTGTCTGTAGGATGAAAGAAATCTAATTTGAGCAAAGATTTGAATTCTGGGTTGCAATCACTCTTGGCATTTTCTATTTTTGGTTCCTGAGGATCGAAAAGGAATGATTCTGTGTTATCAGTGATCTCGGGAATCAGGACCTCAGAGTCGGAGTCAGATTCATGTGAACTGAGGTCGTAGATGGGCCTGGCGTGTTCAGGAAGGAAAGTCTCTCCGCAATTATAGTCTGATCTGAAATTGTCGGAGAGTTGGCGAAAATGAGATTCATGATCATGAATTCCACCACAGCAAAAATCATCAGATGTGGAATCAGCAGCCTGACTGGGTTCTAGCCTATATGTCAATTCTGGGCTCAAAAAGGTGTTCTGTTCAAGCTCGAAGCTGGTAGGATAGACCCCATTAAAACCTTGCTCATCCAACTCCTCAGTTTCTGTATCATAAATTGGCATGTTTTCTGAAAAATCGATCAGATTTCCTGAGGATGTTGGAGAGGGATATTCATCAAATAGAGGCCCGGAATCATATTCTGTAAAAATTTGATCTTTCTCATAAGGGGCCTCATAATCTTCCCAATAAGTTTCAGATCTAGGTTCTAGGCTTAGGATGTGGGTAGAATTATTAGAACCTAAGTCCGAATAACCTTCGAGGGCCACCTTATCAAAATAAGGGGCGGAATTTATACCCTCAGAAGGTTCAGTTCTGATCTCATTATTGCAGGAGTTTTGAAATTCTAGGCTTGGCAATTCATGGTCTAAGTTTGGCTCATCATTGTGTTCTCCTGCAATATCCCAACCTAATTCAACATTGTCTTCTATCTGGGTTGGGATTCCACAACCACTTTGTGCCTCAGTCCCGAGATCTGGGAAACTGGATTGTTCCTTAATACTGTTCCAAGATGGTTCATCCTCTGTTTCTGGTATATACGGGTATTTTTGGTTGATAATTTGTTCTACTGATTTCATCATTTCTACCCGTTTTGTAAGGGCATCTTGGTGTTGTTCCCAAAGTACAGGATTTGTCAAGCATTGAAGGTATTCAGATTGGTGTAATTTTTCTATCTCAATGTATCCTGTCATGAGCATATCTCGGGTTGATCCTTTTGTAACTTCTGTCAAAAGAATTTGGGCACAGTTTATGATGAAAGCTGTGGTTGTTGGGACATCAACCTGAATGTTTTCTATTGGTGTTGAGGGTTTATATTTGATTTCATAGAATTCAAGGGCATCCTCAATCATCTTATTTTTCATGGATCTCAGATATTCAGGTTTTTTACATGGTAGTCTTGCTAGGTAATTAGGCTGCATCTTCGAATCAGGTGGTGGAATCAAGATAGAATCAGAAGTTTGAATTAATGGAAGAAGGGGACTTTGTTCAGAATCAGAGGAAAGAGGGGCTATGTGAATGATTTCTGCAAAAACAAGGGAGCCGAGGCTTAGCCTCGGGGAGAGTGAATTTCTATAGGAGGTTTCAAGGACCTCCTGCAAAATACTGAAGGACTGGATGAGATAAGAAGGTGCTGGACCCAATCAAGACACCAAAAATGTTGGGTGACTATAGAGGTTCGGGGCAGATGGACCCCTTGATCAGAAAGATCGTCCACCTGAGAATTACCTGGGCAGCCAGAGAGGGAGAGTCCCGCGAAGACCCCTACACGGTAGAGCGTCCCCATGGGTTACAGGGTTTCCCCCACCCGACCTCTCTTGTCACTGCGGTTCCAGGTAGACCAGAATGGGGATCTTGACCTCTTAAGTCTACCTTTTTTTATGTTAAGATCAAGGTGCTTAGGTTTTCACTTGAACTTTAGGTGTTTTTGTGAACAAAGTGGCCTAGTTTGAAGGTTGGTTGACCCCAGGGGTCAACTTCACCTAGTGGTTTCCTTGAGAAGTTAGGCCTTGTTTTAGGGTTCAAGTGTTTAGAGAGAGCCAATTGTTTAGGATTTTTCTTTTCAATCAATGGCTTGGGCACACCTCTTTTGGATTTCCTCAATTCTTGATTAAGGGGTGTGTCTCTACTGAAATCCTAATGTTTGACCTTATGTTGGCTCTACTTGGTCCATTTAACTCTTTGTTGGGTAATTAGGGCTCAAGCAAGAATGTGTTAGCCCTTAAATACCCTTAATAGTGTGCAGGAGTGATGAGTTGAAAACATGCAACTCTTTATGGTTACTAAGTATGGAAGACAGGTTAGCCCTATATTGCTTGTTCTTTTCTTTTCTTCCTCTTTAGAGTTTAGGGGTTAATAGCGAGAGGAAAAATTTACCTGTCCTCGGAGTGGTTGTCGTGTGGTTGCTTGTCTTCTTGATTTCCTGTAGCTGCACAAAAGAGAGGAGATTATCAGAAATTAAAAAGAAACAGGAATGTTTACCTCTAGAATAGCCGTTGCTCCCCGGCAACGGCGCCAAAATGAAACGCTGACGGCAACCGGGTCTTAGTTTGTTATAACGTTGTAGTATAGCCAGTTATTGCCAACATTTCAAATATATAAATTTTTTACTCGGAAAATAAAAGAGTTCCCGAGGTCGAACTCAGGGAGCAAGTTGTATTCTAGAGATATACATGTTTCTTTTACAAAAATAAAGAAAGAGAGAGAAAGAATTTGTTGTCTTTTCTTCTTTTCTCTTTGCTTCTCCTCGTCTCAGATCTTCTGTTATCTTCTTCTTCTTTATCTGCAGTGGTGATGTTCTTCTTCTTCTTTGGTGATGTTCTTCTTCTTCCTTCAGCTGTTCCTGCCCTTCTTCTTTGAGTTCTTCCCTGTGTTCTCCTCTGCCTCGCCTTCTTCTGTTGTTCTTCAGATCTCCTTCTTTCTTCTTTTCTTTTTCCTGTCAGGACGTCGTCTCTCCTTCTTTCTTCTTTTCCCTTCAGGACGTCGTCTGATTTTCCAATCAGACGACTTAAACCGCTTGTTGCTACAGTGTCTCCCTCAGCTTCCTTCTTCTTCCGCGGTCCTTCTTCACCTGTGCCTGCACACTTCAGAGTTTACGTCAGGGGGCAAAACCTACTCTACCCCCCGCCCCTCCGTCTCTCTCTCACAGAATCCGCTCATAGGATAGCTCTCCCAGAGCTGCAGGGTAGCCGGGTACGGGTCGCGCCCGGGTCCAGGCCCACCGGCGTGCGTGGTGGGCGAGGAGTGCAGGTCAGTCTAAGTGGGGTCGGGTCAGATCCGCGAGGCGTGAGCGCGGACGAGACCGGGTAACCGGGCGGGTGAAGGGGACCTCACCCCGTGTGCTGAGGCAGTAAGCCTCCAGCACTTTTTCTCTTTAAACCGCTGCGCCTCTTCAGACTTTTCCGAGGTGGGACTAAATGTCCCACCCTAATCGAGCGCCCGCAGCGGAGAAAGCAGCGGGCGATCGCGGCTTTACGCGAAGCCTTCGCCCCAGCTGCGAGCCTGATGTTTTGTCGAAATGCCTCGCAAGGCCTGGGAGTCGAATCTGGGCGTGGCGCGCCTGCAGCTGCAGGAGGAAGCAGCTCCTTCTGCACGGCAATGGTGGCGGAGGTCGGGTGGCCTGTTCACAGCAAAACGGCCTCTCGGCCTAATCAGAAGGTGCCGGGAGCTTCGCCAGAGTGCGGCGAAGCTCGTGTGGGTGGTGGCGAGGCGTGGGGCGGCGTGCAAGGGCTGCCCTAGGTCGGACTGTGGGTCGGAGGATGGGTTTGTTCGGTGGGGTTGCAGAGGGTGATGTGGGGGAAGCGGAAGGGCGGGGATTGATCAGGGTGAGGAGGCGGAGGTTCTGCGGTGGTCGGCGAGCCGTGTGGGTTGCTGGGGTGATGGGAGCGGCTCGCCGGAGGATGGCCGGAGACGAAGGGGGTGACGGTGGACAGGAGCGGTCGAGGGTTTAATCAAATAAAAGACAGTGAGGAAAAGAAAGAGGGGGAGATGGGAGGAGTTCTGACCTAGCTATGGAGACGAAAGGGGCCGGGGCAGGGCGACAGTCGTATCGACTGTCGCCGGAGAAGAAGATGCCCAGGGGAAGGGGCGGCGGCGAGCAGAGGGCTGGAGATGCGCCAGCTGGGTACGGCGTGGCGCGGGAAGAGCAGGGGAAGAAGTCTCTGCTGCTGGTATTGCGGCAGAGCGAAGAGGAGGAGGAGGAGGAACCGCCGGAGCTGGTGGGCGTCTGCCGGAGTGAGAGGAGAGGAAAGTTGGGGTTTTCTCCGTCAGATCCGAGCTGGGAAGAACGGTGGAGCGACGGGGGTATTTATAGGGACCGAATCAGGGAGGAAGGCGGAGGGAGACGACGTGTCTCCCTCGCCGGAGGACGCCGGAGATGGAAACCCATACCGTCCCTGCGTTCGCACGGCCGGTATGGCGGGTTACAGCGACCAGGGGGGTGTCCCTGCGACGGCTGACGACGCAGGGCACCCCCGGTTTACTTGCCAGGCTCTCCCCCTCACCCTACGCGGTGCCATGCTCCGCGCAAGGTCGCCGGAGCATGGTGCTGGCAGGTTTTGCAGGGGGGACCTGAACGCAAAGAACGAAGGAGAGTTATGGGTCAAAATGCGAGGGTTCAAAAGTTGAGGGCCAAAAAGTAAATATATGAGGACCAAAGTGTAAAGTTGGTCAAGGAGGTTTCTTCTTAGGCTCAAGTTTTTATACATGACTAATTAGGACCTAAGGAATCTGATGGTGAATTTCATTTCTATATTAAACCTTGTTTGACCGGTCAATTTATGCGAAAACCCAAATTAAGTTATTAATTGGGCATGGTTCTCAATGTAGGTCAAAATGGGTTCTGAAGGCCAAATTGAAGGTTCTAAACCCTAGAGATTATTTTTCTATGAATTTTAGAGGGTTTATTCTATTTTTACTTTGCCTTGAACCTCGTGAATTGAAGTGGGTTGTTTTAGGGTTACAGATTATCATTTAGTTCCTTAGAATTGCTGTAGCCCTTTCTAGATCATCTCATCCCACTTTTATTCTTATTAAGTTGCTTTGACCTATGTTTGGACCCTGAATTACCCTGTATGCAGATTATACTGGTAAAATTACATTTTTACCCCTTATGACTTGTTTTCTCCTTAAACTCAGAATTCTCTGAGTTAAGCCTTTCCTTGAGTTATGTAGGAGCTTTTATCCTTTGTATTAGGTCAAAATGAGCTAGTTATGGCTCATGATGAGGTTCTCATCACTTGGGTATCGATATACCTTTTGTAGTGACTACCCATATAGTGGACCAAGTATACCGATACTCATTCATGAGTACCGGTATTTATTGGATATACTTCATCTTTACTTAGGTTAGCCTTAATCCCATCATATGGTTGTTAGTGGGTCAATTGCATATTGAACCCAACAAGTGGTATTAGAGCCTTATGACTCAATTAGTGGCTAGCACAAGATCAGATTCAATCTATTTAACGTATAATAATTGAATCACAATTGTTATATGCATGTTGTAGTAATTTTAGCTGAGACAACATCCTACCAAAGTGGGCTCTCTTGTTGAAGTTGATTAACTACACTTGTAATAAGGGTTGAGTGTAGGCAATAATGGAAACTTCTATTTGCCCAAAGGAAAGTAGAGTTTACCAGAATTGATTATACTCTTGTGATAAGTGGTCGGCTCGTCGTTCGCGGTGTTTTAATGATATATTCGTTGTAGTATATTGCAAAAAACGATCACCAATTTAATTTATTTATTACTCGAGATTTAGATTATCCCGAGGTCGAATTCAGGGAGCACACATCATTCTAGAAACATATAAGTTCACAATACTGTTACAAAAATTTAAGAGAGAGAGAGTGAGCAAAAATTTCTCTTTTTCTTCTTCTCTCCTTTCTCTTGGCTTCTTCTCTCTTCTCGCACTGTGCTTCTTTTCTTTCAGCAACTGCGGTTATTTTCTTTCTCTTTTCCTTCTCTTCTTTCTCTTGGCTTCTTCTTCTTCTCCCTTCTCTTACTGTGCCTTCTCTTCTTCAGTCAGCTTCTCTGCCTTCTTCTTCTTTCTTCTTCTCCTCTGCTGCGGTTCTTTTTCTCTTCCTTTTCTCTGCTGCTGCTTCTTCTTCTTTCTTCTTTCTTTTGCGTCTTCTTCTCCTTCTTCTTTCTTCAGTAGCTCCTTCCTTCTTCGTCTTCCTTTTCGTTCCTCCTCCTTTCTTCTTCTTTTTCTCTGCTGCGGGAGCTTTGCGGCCAAGTCCTCGCCGCTCACTCTTCTTCTTCCTCACCTGTTCCCTGCACACACGAGCGCAAAACCTACCCCTACCCTCCCCGCGCGTCTCTGTCTCTCTCTGAATCTCTCTTCGGTACTCTCCCGGGTTATCGGGTCGGTCGTGCGCCCGGGTCCAGGCGCACTGGCGTGGGTGTGGTGCGCGAGGAGTGCATGGATCAGGGTAATCGGGTCGCAGGTCAGGTCCGCGTGGGCAGTGCCGCGGACGAGACCCGGTGAGTGAGGGAGAGGGACCTCACCCCAGTGTTTTGAGGCGATAAGCTAGGAACACTTTTTCAATTTATGTCCCACCTGCTGCTTCGTGCATTTGCAGGCAGGAGGCTCGAGCGATTTGGGGCAGTAGTCGAGGCTTATGACCCCAATTGAAGACCTGGACACACTCGCACCTCAATTCCGTGTCACCTGGGGCTTACGCTTGGAGCGGATGGACCTGAAGAAGCTCGTGAAGCAGCTTCAACTTGCTCGACAATGGCGGCGAGCACCTGGGTCCTGAAAACACTAAAACGGCCTCGCGGCCACGTCAAAAGGCTCAGGGAGGTTCGCCAAGGTGTGTCGAGTGTGCAAAGGTGGTTGGCGAGACGTGAGAGTGCCTATGGCCATGTGCCTAGGGCACACTGCATGCGTGAGAGTGGATGTGTTCGGGGGGTGTTCTAGAGGTGTGGCATGGTGAATGGAGTGTGGATTTAGGGTCAGTGAGGTGTCGCAATGCTTAAGGGGTAGCTGGTGAGGCGGATGGAGGCGTGGAGCAGCGGGAACGCCTCGTCGGAGGGCGGCCAGAGATGGAGAAGGTGGCGATGGACAGTGGTGGTCGGTGGGTGGAAACAACAAATTAATAAAGGGGAAATAAAGGAGAGAGGAAGGGGAAGAGTGTTTACCTACTAAACTGACGAAAGGGGAGGAGGTTCTCGGCGTGTGCCTGCCGACGCCGGAGACGAAGATGCCCAGAGGGGGGTAACGGCGATGAGGAGGAGGTCAGAAGGTGCCAGCTGGTGCGGCCTGGCACGAGAAGATGAGGCGGAGTGAACTCTGCTGCAGGTATGGCAGCAGAGCGACGAAGGGGAGGAGGAAGGGTCACCGGAGCCTGCGGGCACTTGACTGGAGGAGGAGGAGGAGACGAAGTTTGGGAGTTTTCCTTGGCCAAAACAGGCTTTTTATGACCGGAGGGCCCTGCCGTCCCTTAAATAACAGTTGGCGAGGAGAGGATCTCGAGGAGAGAGCGTGGAGAGCTTGCCGGAGAATGGTCGGAGACGAGACCCATTCCTTTCGTGCGTTCGCACGAGAGGCACGAGCAGTGGTAGGTCATGGGAGGGGGTCTGCGCGAAAGAGGACAACATAGGGAACTCCCCCTTCATCGCTGAGAGCGTCTCCCATACCCTACGCGGTGCCATCCTCCGCGCAAAGTCGTCGGAGGTATGGGCAGCTACGTGTGGTGGCAGAGGGACCGTTCTGTAAAGAATGAAAGGAAATCTAGGGGGCAAAGTGAAAGGGTTAAAAAAGTTAAGGGTCAAAAAGTAATTCATGAGGATCAATTTGTAAAATCGGTCAAAATGGTCTTCTCTTGGGCCCAAATTTTGGTACCAACCTAATTTGGACCTAAGAAATCCAATGGTGAAGTTTTATTTTAGGTTTGACCACGTTTGACCGATCAATTTGTATAAAAATTCAAATTATGTCAAAAATTGGGCATGGTTCTCAATCTAGGTCAAGATAGGTTCCAAAGGCCAAATTGAAGGTTCTAAATCCTAGGAAATATTTTTCCATGAATTTTAGGGGGTTTAGTTGATTTTTATCCTTTCTGGAACCTCGTGAATTAAAGCGAATTTGTTTTAGGGTTACAGAATATCATTTAATTCCTAGAAGTTGCTATAACCCTTTTCGGATTAAGTCAACCCACTTTCTTTCTTATTAAGTCCATTTGACCTGTGTTTAGACCCTTAGACACCCCGTTTGTGTACTGCATTGGTAAAATTGCAGTTTTACCCCTTGTGAATTATTTTATTCTTAAATTTAGAATTCTCTGATTTAGGCTTTCCCTTAGGTTTTGTAGGAGCTTTTGTACACTTATTTAGATCAAAATGTGCTAGTTAGGGTTCATGATGAAGCTCTCATCAATAAGACATGGTTGTTAGGTTTTATTGTGTGACTATTATATCAGCCCAAAGGAAGGTTAATGGTTGATATAACACTTAATCACTAACGTGATATTATCACACCAAGACACCACTTATTTGTTAACCCTTTACCCAAAGATGAAGACGTTAAATGAAGTGCTCGATGCCTTGTGATGGGGAATTTGATTGACATTCAATTCATTTTTACATTCTTTTGTTAATGTGAACATGATTGTTAACATCTTTGTAAATTAATTATGTTTTAGATTTTACACCTGTCAACATTACCTCTACAATTAATTCAATTCCAATGCTTAGTGGCTCAAATTTTAAATCATGGTGAGAGAACTTATTAATAGTTCTCGGAGTCATGGATTTAGACCTTGCAATAAGGGTAGAATCTTCCACCATTACAGAAACTAGTACTACTGATCAAAAAAGAGAGAAAGAAAGGTAGGAGAGGTCAAATCACATGTGTATGATGGTAATGAAAAGAGCCATTCCAGAAGCATTTAGGGGTACTATGTTTGAATCAATAACTACGACTAAAGATTTCCTTGCTGAAATTGAGAAAATGTTTGTTGAGAACGGAAAGGCTGAGATTGGTACGCTCTTGACAAATCTCATCTTAATGAGGCATAAGGGTAAGGGTAATATTAGAGAAAATATCTTGGAAATGTCTCATATTGCTTCTAAACTTAAAGCACTTAAACTTAACCTTTCTAAGGACTTGTTGGTGCATATGGTATTAATCTCTCTTCCACCCTCATTTAACTAGCTCAAGGTAAGGTATAATTGTTAGAAAGAGACTTGGTCTCTGAATGCGCTTATCTTGTACTACGTTCAAGAGGAAGAGAGGATGAAGCAAGACAAGGCAGAAAGTGCTCATATTGCCACTACCTCTAAGGGCAAGGGAAAAGGAAAGAAAAGGATTCAGGAAGCTGTAGCTACAACTTCAAACAAGAAGCAACAAACCAAGACTGGAGAATCATCCAACTCAGGTTGCTTCTTTTGTAGGGCTGAAGGGCATAAAAAGAACTATACCAACTATCACACATGGCATGCAAAGAAATGTACATTTTTTACTTTGGTTTATACAGAAGTTAACTTGGTTTCAGTGCTAAGACACACTTGGTGGACAGATTCAGGAGCCACAACTCACATCAATGTATCTTTGCAGGGTTGCCTGAGCTACCAAAAACCAAGTGATGCTGAAAAGTTCATCTATGTTGGGGATGGAAAGGTTGTTGAGGTTGAAGCCATAGGACAGTTTAGGTTACTTTTAAAGACTGGATTTTATTTGAATTTAGATGAAACTTTTGTTGTAACATCTTTTAGGAGAAATTTAATTTCTATTTATGCTTTGGACAAATGTGGCTATACTTGTTCATTTGGAGATAAAAAAGTTAGTTTATATTTAAATTCGAATTTGGTTGGTTTTGATTTTCTATCTGATTTTGATAATCTTTACTGTCTTGATACTGTGGCTTCTTATAACAAGTCTTCACTTTTATGTACACGTGGTGTGAAAAGGAAATTAATAAATGAAAATTCAGCTTCTTTATGACACAAGAGACTGGGACGTATCTCCAGAAGGAGAATTAAAAGACTTGTGTCAAACAGTATTTTGGATCCCTTAGATTTCACTGATTTCGATCTATGTGTAAATTGTGTTAAGGGAAAGCAAACCAACATAAGGAGATTTGAAGCCAATAGGCTTTTAGATGTCTTAGAACTGATTCATACAGATATCTATGGGCTATTTCCTATGCTTACGTGGAATGGTCAACAGTATTTTATCACCTTCATAGACGATTATTCGAGATATGGCTTCATTTATCTCATAAATGAAAAGACACAATCACTAGACATGTTTAAGAACTATAAAGTAGAAGTTGAAAATCAACTCAACAAAAGGATTAAATCCATGCGATTTGACTGTGGTGGTCAATACTATGGCAGAATAACGGATCAGGTGAACAATGTCTAAGACCTTTTGCTAGATTCTTAGAGGAATGTGATATCGTCCCCCAATACACTATGCCGGATTTGCCCACTATGAATGGTGTTGCTAAGAGACGAAACATAACACTAAAGGATATGGTGAGAAGTATGATTAGTCATACTACCTTGCTTGAATCTCTCTGGGGAGAAGCACTTAAGACTGCAACTTATATCTTGAACAGAGTACCAACTAAGGCAACTGATAAAACCTCATACGAACTTTGGACTGGTAGGAAACCAAGTCTGAAGCATTTGCATGTTTAGGTTGTCCAGCTGAGGCTAGGCCTTATAGGTCAAATGAAAAGAAACTGAATTCTAGAACTATTAGTTGCTACTTTATTGGATACTCTAAAAGATTAAGGGGGTACAAGTTTTATGATCCTACAAATAAAGCAATCTTTGAGTCTGGGAATGCAAAGTTCTTTGAGAATGTTGAGCTTACCACAGAAAATAGGGTGAAAGAATTTGTCTTTGAAGAGGAATGCATTGATATTCCCGTTGGTGTTGTTGGAATTGATAAAGAATCAATTTTAAACAATTCCGATGGCACCATGGCCGAAGACAATGTTGAGGATACACTTATTCAAGAACAAGCTCAAACTTCTTAGGAATTTGTGTCATTAAGGAGATCCACTAGAAAGAAAAGAAATGCAATATCAAGTAATTATATTGTATTTCTTCAAGAACATGAGGTTGACATTAGGGTGATGGAAGATGATCCAATCAACTTCCACCACGCAATGCAAAGTCCAAGCTCTCAAATGTGGGTTGATGAGATAAATGAGGAAATCAAGTCAATAAAAGATAATGATGTATGTGATCTTGTCCCATTACCTGAGAGAACAAAACCCATTGGTTGTAAATGGATTTTTAAAACTAAACAGGATTCGAAAGGTAATGTGGAAAGATATAAGGCACATCTTGTTGCTAAGAGTTTTACCTAAAAGGAGGTCATTGACTGTAAAGAGACCTTCTTCCCAGTTTCCGCATCATAATGGCATTAGTGGCACATTTTGATCTTGAGTTACATCAGATGGATGTCAAAACTGCATTCCTTAATGGTGACATTGAGGAAACCATTTATATGGCTCAGCTGAAACATTTTGTTACGGGTGATCCAAAAGTTATGGTATGCAAACTCAAGAGATCCATCTATGGGCACAAGTATGCCTCAAGACAGTGGTATTTTAAATTTCATCAAGTGATAATCTCATTTGGTTTTGAGATGAATTTGGCAGATGAATGTTTATATCACAAATTCAGTGCGAGCAAGTTTATTTTCTTAGTCTTGTATGTCGATGACATATTACTTACCACTAATGATATGAACCTTTTGTTGGTGCTAGAGCACCACGATCATTTGTTTTGATGATAACAAAACACGTGTTATTTAACATTTGCAATTTGAGTCCTAGATTTCAAGTCAATTGCAAATGAAGACGTGTTTAGACGGAACTCGAGCTCGCATCCAGGACGGATTGGAGGAGCTTGACGGAAAATAGAGGAGGTTCACGTGGAGCGAAAGATTGAAGATGGAAGGAAATGAAGAATAGGATAGATTTCCTTCTTTTGTACTTGTTGTATTTTTTTCGTTTCTTTTGTTGCTCTTTATTTTCCTTAGAAAATTATGTTAAAGAGCCTCAAAGAACCCTAACAGTAGTCCTAGGAACACCGGCACAACCCTAGGATACTTAGGTTTTCTGTAGAATACTTAGAAAACTAATATAGGGTTCAAACAGCACTTCCAGACGTCTAATTCCCAAATCAGACGTCTGATAAAGTATTTTAAGACGTCTGACTGTTGTTTCAGACGTCTGATAACTGTTAGGCTGGACATAGTTAGTTCTGTCTGATGAAATCAGACGTCCAGACGTTAGACCAGACGTCTTAGGAGACGTCTGATGACTTTGCCAGACGTCCAATTAGTGGACCGTTGGCTGGCTTAGAAAACACTCAAGATTATGACCGTTAGAGCCTTATCAGACGTCCATAGGACTTTCCAGACGTCTGATAAATGACCGTTTTGCCTCGGCTGACCCAAAATCTCTTCTCAGAGATTTTCTAGCCGTTGCAACGTTTGGAAATCAATTCCCACAGTAAAAGTAGGTTTCCAGACGTCCAGGCATAGTACCAGACGTCCTGTATGTCGTCTGATGGACTTGCGCAAAAACCCTGTTTAGATCTGATTCAAGTCAGGGAGAAACCCGCATAGAATCAGACGTCTGACCTTGGAATCAGACGTCTTAAAGTGGCCTTCCAGACGTCTGATGCCATAGTTAGACGTCTGATAACCCTGTCAAATGTAATCATTGTCCTGATTTCAGCCTGATTCTCTTGGGCTTTGCACCCAACGGCTATAGAACCTTTCTTAAGCCTTCCAAAGCCTTCCTAAGGCCTCTATAAATAGAGGGGAGCCTTTGCAACTCAAAAACACACAAGATATACACTCAGATACACAAGAAACACTTTGCAATACACTAAGATCAAGTATTTCCACTCTCTTGTGTCCAAGAAGCTCTTGCTCTCTAAGCTCAAGTTCTACATCTTGAGAGCATCATTCCGTTCGCGCACCCGCTCTCCCGCCGTTGTTCACGAGAGCGACGTTGTGCCGTCGCGTGGCTCACGCACCCGCGTCATCGTCGACGCACTCCTTGCAAAGGGGAGTTTCCTTATTCCTATAGAAGCTTAGGTTTATTATTTTGTTGGCTCTATAGGACTATTGTTTATTCTATCTTTGTATTTTGGTTGGGTATTCGCTTTGCGAATTCCCGTCTCCTTCGTGGGACAAAATCCTTCTCGTGGAGAGAAGGGGTTGAGGAACGCTACCCTCGTACTTGTAGCGTGGTTGTACTGAGGTTGAATCACCCTCGTTTTAAAGTGATTCGGTTAGTGGATTTGATCAACTAGGTTGATCGGAAAATCCTAACTCGAGAGGGTTAGGTGGTGGTTTTTACCCGGTTTGGGTTTCCACCTAAAATTACTTGTGTACTTGTGCGATTGATTTTTGTGAGATTGCTTTATATTTTATTTCCGCATTTATTACGTCACCCCTCCTAGTAGGGAAACCTTAAATTGGTATCAGAGCAGGTCTTGCTGTTTCGGCGTAACAACCCGGCAAGAGATCAAATGGAGGGAAGCACATCAGCGATCAAATTTTCTGAGGGGCAGTCCACAACCCGTACGCCCTACTTTGACGGGAACAACTACAGCTACTGGAAGCTGAGGATGAAGACGTGGCTCCAAGCCATTGAATTCGAGGTATGGGGATGTTGCGAAACCCCATACGAGATCCCGAAGCGACCCCAAGGAAGCTACTCGCAGCTGCAGATTCAAGATCTTTCACTCAACGCAAAGGCAATGAATGCCCTGTATTGCGCATTGAGTCCGAAAGAGTTCGAGAAAATCAAAGAGTGCACCACCGCCCACGAGATATGGAGGAGGTTGGAAGGCACTCATGAGGAGACAAGCTCGGAGGAAGAAGAAGAAGAAGAAGAAACCGCTTGCTTTGGTTTCATGGCCAGAGGAACCAACAGCGACAACGAAAGCGGAAGCGACAGCGACAATGAGGTAAATTTTGATCTTCAAGAAGCTTTTAATGAACTTTTTGAGATTAGTAAATCACTTAGGATAGAAAATAAAAGCATTAAAAAGAACCTTAGTTTTCTTAAAAATGAAAATGATAGGTTAGAAATAAAACTTAAGGATCTAGAAACTTGTCCTAAAAATGATAACCTATTATTAGAAAATCATAACCTCATCAATGAAAATAATAAGTTGATTGAGGAAAATGATAGTCTAAAGTTAGAAATCTATGATTTAAAGACTAAGATGCAAACTATAGAAAAAGAAATTGCATGTCTTAGGGAAAATTTTAACAAATTAATCAACAAAGTTGATAATTTTTATAGCCCTAAGGTTGAGAAAGGATCTCCATCAAGGAGACCTTCTAACAGATCCGGATCCAAGCCCACTTCGATACCGAAAAAAGAATTAGAATCTTATTTTGTAGGGTTCAGGGATAATTACAACACAAAGGACTGGACCTACAAACTCAAAGCTGGTCAACTCAAGTTGGGAGAACCAAGGAGTAGACCAAGGAGGAGAACAAGAAGACCGACGAGACGGCGAACAAACGACGGACCCGCCGCACGTCGACCACCAGATTGGAGACCGGCGCCGATGCCCGGGCCTCCAAGCTACGGATGGGAGCCCCATCCGATGTGGCATCCACCACCACCATTCGGGCCATTTTATTGGCCATGGTAGGTGAGGTAAAACCCTTTACCCTATCTTTTTATCATAAGCATTTAGATAGGGGGAGTTAAAAAAGGATGAGCTAATTGTCAATTTTTAAGGGGGAGATATAAGGTAGCTAAATTTCCTTTAGAAAGGGGGAGAAAAATAATAGCTATCGCATTGTTACAAAAAGGGGGAGGACATTACCTTTGTCAAAAGAAACTCATAGAAGAGCATGTTTTAAGGGGGAGTTATAGGAAATGTAAAACCAATTAAACCTTTTTGATAATGTCAAAAAGGGGGAGGTTTTTTTTTTCTGCATTATGGTTTTGTCATCATCAAAAAGGGGGAGATTGTTGGTGCTAGAGCACCACGATCATTTGTTTTGATGATAACAAAACACGTGTTATTTAACATTTGCAATTTGAGTCCTAGATTTCAGGTCAATTGCAAATGAAGACGTGTTTAGACGGAACTCGAGCTCGCATCCAGGACGGATTGGAGGAGCTTGACGGAAAATAGAGGAGGTTCACGTGGAGCGAAAGATTGAAGATGGAAGGAAATGAAGAATAGGATAGATTTCCTTCTTTTGTACTTGTTGTATTTTTTTCGTTTCTTTTGTTGCTCTTTATTTTCCTTAGAAAATTATGTTAAAGAGCCTCAAAGAACCCTAACAGTAGTCCTAGGAACACCGGCACAACCCTAGGATACTTAGGTTTTCTGTAGAATACTTAGAAAACTAATATAGGGTTCAAACAGCACTTCCAGACGTCTAATTCCCAAATCAGACGTCTGATAAAGTATTTTAAGACGTCTGACTGTTGTTTCAGACGTCTGATAACTGTTAGGCTGGACATAGTTAGTTCTGTCTGATGAAATCAGACGTCCAGACCTTAGACCAGACGTCTTAGGAGACGTATGATGACTTTGCCAGACGTCCAATTAGTGGACCGTTGGCTGGCTTAGAAAACACTCAAGATTATGACCGTTAGAGCCTTATCAGACGTCCATAGGACTTTCCAGACGTCTGATAAATGACCGTTTTGCCTCGGCTGACCCAAAATCTCTTCTCAGAGATTTTCTAGCCGTTGCAACGTTTGGAAATCAATTCCCACAGTAAAAGTAGGTTTCCAGACGTCCAGGCATAGTACCAGACGTCCTGTATGTCGTCTGATGGACTTGCGCAAAAACCCTGTTTAGATCTGATTCAAGTCAGGGAGAAACCCTCATAGAATCAGACGTCTGACCTTGGAATCAGACGTCTTAAAGTGGCCTTCCAGACGTCTGATGCCATAGTTAGACGTCTGATAACCCTGTCAAATGTAATCATTGTCCTGATTTCGGCCTGATTCTCTTGGGCTTTGCACCCAACGGCTATAGAACCTTTCTTAAGCCTTCCAAAGCCTTCCTAAGGCCTCTATAAATAGAGGGGAGCCTTTGCAACTCAAAAACACACAAGATATACACTTAGATACACAAGAAACACTTTGCAATACACTAAGATCAAGTATTTCCACTCTCTTGTGTCCAAGAAGCTCTTGCTCTCTAAGCTCAAGTTCTACATCTTGAGAGCATCATTCCGTTCGCGCACCCGCTCTCCCACCGTTGTTCACGAGAGCGACGTTGTGCCGTCGCGTGGCTCACGCACCCGCGTCATCGTCGACGCACTCCTTGCAAAGGGGAGTTTCCTTATTCCTATAGAAGCTTAGGTTTATTATTTTGTTGGCTCTATAGGACTATTGTTTATTCTATCTTTGTATTTTGGTTGGGTATTCGCTTTGCGAATTCCCGTCTCCTTCGTGGGACAAAATCCTTCTCGTGGAGAGAAGGGGTTGAGGAACGCTACCCTCGTACTTGTAGCGTGGTTGTACTGAGGTTGAATCACCCTCGTTTTAAAGTGATTCGGTTAGTGGATTTGATCAACTAGGTTGATCGGAAAATCCTAACTCGAGAGGGTTAGGTGGTGGTTTTTACCCGGTTTGGGTTTCCACCTAAAATTACTTGTGTACTTGTGCGATTGATTTTTGTGAGATTGCTTTATATTTTATTTCCGCATTTATTACGTCACCCCTCCTAGTAGGGAAACCTTCACCTTTTAATGGATACCAAAAAATTTCTTTCCATGTACTTTGACATAAAAGATCTTGGAGATGCCTCTTTTGAATTAGGTATTGAGATATATCGAGATCGTTCTCGACATATTCTTGATTTATCACAAAAGAGCTATATTGAAAAGGTACTCAAACGATATGGCATACAGGACTGTAGAACATTAGATACCTTAGTAGTTAAGGGAGACAAATTCAGTCTCACTCAGTGCCCACAGAATGAATTTGAGAAATGGGAAATGCAAACAGTTCCTTATGCATCTACCATTTGAAGTATTATGTATGCCCAAGTCTATACACGTCCAGATTTATCACACATTTCCAGAATGTTAGGTAGGTACTTGAGTAATCTGGGAAGAGACCATTAGAAAGCAGTCAAAAGGGTCTTGAGATATTTACAAAAGACAAAATATTACATGCTCATATTTTGGCGATCTGAGTGACTTGAAATCATTGGATTCACCGACTTCGATTTTGCAGGATGCTATGACAGCCAGAAATCTACTTCAGGCTATGTCTACTTGCTTGCTGGAGGTGCTATTTCTTGGAAGAGTGCACAATAGTCCTTAATTGCCCCTTCTACAATGGCAGCAGAATTCATAGCATGTTATGAAGCATCCAATAATGGGAATTGGCTGCGAAATTTTGTCGCAGGACTACATGTGGTTGATGGCATTGAAAGGCCATTAAAGTTATTTCGTGACAATAAGTTCGTAGTTCTTTATTCCAATAACAACAGGAGCGCTTTCAAGTCAAAGCATATAGAGATCAAGTTCCCAGTTGTTAAGAAAAGGGTACAGAGTGAACTTTTGTCTATAAAACACATCGGTACAAACTCCATGATAGTGGATCCGCTTACTAAGGAACTTCAACCCAAGATGTTTCATGGACACACATCTCATATGGGTGTAATGTCAATTAATGAGATTCTGCTCTAAGTGGGAGTTTGTAATCTTTGTTGCATCATTGTAATAGACATTTCAGTTTCTATTTATGGCATTGTACAGTTTCTTGTAAGCTTTATACAGTTTCTACAGAATTAATAAAGCTTTCAGATGTTATGTTCACTCTGTCTTTGGTTTTGATTATGGTTCGATCTCGCTAAAGTAGACCAGTTGGGAATAGACACGTTGTGATCACATTACGTGAAATTCTCATGCTACACATCCATGTCATTATCTAGTTATCAAATGCATTTAACATTCGTGACCTTTGTTGGTTTAGTTATAGAATGATGACAAAAGCCACTTTGGTTCTATGTTAGTTGTGGATGATAGACTAAAATGGTTATGATATAATTAAAGTTAACAGCAAAGTAGAGCTCAATTCAGGAATATATAATTATAAGTGGCACACATATAGTCCAAGTGGAAGATTGTTGGAACATTAGACGAACTAATATGTGTAAATAATTATATATTCAAAGTTTTCAAATTTATTTGGCCCACATTGCAAGTGATCCAATGGTTTTCTAAAAATGAGTAGGCATAGATGTATCATTAAAGATATGGAAATATACGTGTAGAGACTTGTGGGTTATTTGCCTTTCTTTGATGGGCAGAACTGCAAATAGCCAAATACAAATTAATGGTGATTAATTTGTATAATAGAGGTAGTTATGGTCCTTAACTCTTAGCACAAAAGGAGAATCAATTCATTTTTTGCAAAACCCCATTGGCAAGAAGAGAGTGTAGGGAAAAAGGGAGGAGAACAGGTCTCAATCTACTGTACATTAGTACTCCTCAGTTTGGGTCGTGCTAAGGCGTTGGAAGACCTTATTGCTGATGTTTGGAAGTTTTCCATGGCTCTCAACACAGGTATGAATGCTAATCTCACGATTTTATATAGATATATATATGTATATGTTCACACAAACATATCTGAATCTTTCCTGCATATTTTGTGATGCTTTATAGATTATAAGGTGATAACACCACGCAAGGGGGTGGTAATTAAGTTGAATATGGCCCATCTTTAGAATAAAAGGCACAACATAAAGTAGAATAGGAGCATTGCATGCATGAAGTACCAAGATTGCTTATAAACTGTATTAATGGCCATTTGTGTAAAGCATTTGTCAAAGCAGGCCTCAGATGAGCAATCGGACCACACGGATGGATTCAGAACGACGAACGGAGTCCAACGGACTCAAGATCGGCCAAATCCGACATCCGGAGCTCCCACAATGGGCCCAAGAAATTCTGACCGTTGATCTGGAGATCAACGGCCCAGAGAGCGCCACGTCGCCCCGCCCCCGCCGCTCGCACACCCTCAAGCCAGCCAAGGACGAATCTCGGCCGTTGATCTTCGATCGAACGGCCGAGATCCGCGCGCTCGCCCACGGTCGCCGCGACAAAGCGCAGGCGTGGTACAACGGTTAGCGCGCACGCCCGCATCGCAGCGACGCGCGTTGGAGCCACGCAGAGCTGAAATCGAAGGCGAGCGACGAGCACGAACAAATTGGGCCGCCCGATCAGCAGCGGGCGGCCAGGATCACGCGACGATAGCTCCCGAGCGCCCACGCGCGCACGCACGCCGGGCAGAAACGCGCGCGCCCGACGCGCGATCTCAGCGCGGGCGCAGGAGGATCTCAGATCGGACGGCTCTCGTTCAACGTCCACGGATCGCGCATGGAGAGAGAGTGGGGCGGGCAGCTGACCGACGGTAGGAGGGCTTCACCGACGTATCTGGAAGCGGTTTTAGCGACGTTCTGGATGTCGCTAAAGCACATTCTTCTTTTAGGAAGCCCTTAACTCTATTTAAACCCCCTTCTACCACCATTCAAGGCATACTCTCCCACTTGCAACTACTCCACTCCTCTCCTAGCTAGTTTTAGGCACTCTTGTAATCGCCGGAGACGACGAGCCACCGACGGAGCCTCCTCCACCGCCGTGGCTACCTCGTCGCTCTCCACTCTCTCTCTACCTCTCTCTCTCTCTTTTAAGCTTTCATTTACTTTTGTTGAAGCATGTATTTAATGTTGTAAACCATGAACTATGAATGCATGTTTAATGAAATTATTTTCCATTCAGTCGTCATTTTAATTTCTATTTAAAGTGCATGATCAAAACTAAGAGCGTTCTAACCCTAAACTCTCTCTCTCGCTCTCGCTTTTCAAAACCGTCTCTTTCGCAAGCAAAACTCCGCCTTTTTCGTGACAACAAGTGATAAACAAAAGCCGATTTCCACGCCTCCCTGAGACCGACACTCGGACTCACCTCTGTTTACTTCTTTTAAAATCGACGTATCAAGTGTGACTATAACGACACCTCTTAACACACACGCACTACGGCACGTCAGTTTTTTGGCGCCGTTACCGAGGAGGCAACGGATTTGTTTTATCACCTCCATTCCACATTCATTCTCACATCGTCTAATGCCCTATTTTCCTTTTTACTTGACGGTTGCAGGAATTCGGCGCATGGACGGCGAAGCGACACATTCCACGACGGTAGCAAGGGAGTAGGCGCCTCGAGGACCGATAGTGAGCAATCTCTCTCTCATTGTTTGCTTGCGTGAAAAAGCTAAAAAAATTGTAAAAAACTAAAAAAATTGGCGTGGTGAATGATTGCTTGACCCACATTCTTAACACATCACCCTACAAAAAAATGTACACTCTAATATGCTGAATAAATTCTTGAGTGTTCTTTTCTTTCTTGAGTGGTGTTTGTGAAGCCACCATGAGTTGACCTGGGCCGCACCACTCAACCCTAAAACTGACTCATCTAATAGAAGCTGCATAATCATTAGGATGAGTACACTAGGGTTTTAGAGCCTCTACAAAATAAAAAGGAAATTTACTTTCAGCGAATTGTGTGTAGAACTTGACGTGCCCACTGAAACTTGGCTGAAAACACTAAGACACGTCAACCCTAAAAAGTACTAAAGTAAGGATGAAACATTAAAAGACACCACATCTTAATAAATCCTTACTTGAAAACCATGTTTTGCTAGAAGCACACACTTTGAAAGTGGAAAATTAAGAGGCACCACCCCAATCAACGCCTCATCACATCACCCTAAGCACAAGCACTATCCTAACCCATTAAAACTGAGTAGACGCGCCCTAGGCAAGACTGAGTTAAGTCTCAAAAGCGAGGTTTTGTTTGCTAGGCACTTGGCTTTCATTCCCTTGGTAGAATCTGGTGACTAGGCTGCGGGGCAGTGTCAAACGACTGCGGTTGTGGGGTCTATGGAACCGGAGGCGCAAGCCAAAGGAAGAACCTTCCCTGCAATCCCCTCGTAATCAACTTGGCCAGATTAGCCTTGGGAAGGGGAGTCCAGTGCTTACGAACTTAATCACCCTTTGTGAGATTTCTAGGTCTCCTAAGGAATACACCATAAGGATTAGGCTTGAGTGCTTGATTGAAACACATTTTTCGCATTTGTCGCCCTCCGCATCCCCTCCTGTTCTTCTCTAGTGTTAGCACGGGAGGCGCTCACTGCATCCAGAATTGTGTGTTTTGGGGCAGGAATCTAGGCGACGTAATTCTATTGAAAACATGGCTGAACCTAGGGTAGATGAGGCTGAAGATCAACCCCCACCAGATGCTATGGCCATCATCCAAGCTCAAATCAATGCTAACCATCGACTTCAGCAACAACAAATCCACACCATCATGCAAGCCATGCAACGGTTACAGAACCTGCAAGAACAACCACCACCTTTCCATGACATACCAGGACAACCACCACTTGATTTACCACCATTTTAGGACCAGCCAAGACCTCTCCGTGATTTCTATAATCCCTCTGCTATTAGAGTCGAGCCACACCTTAGGATCCCCGAGGGGGGAGATGATTTTGAGTTGAAACCAAACGTCTTAAGTTTGATCCAGAGCCACTTTCATGGAAGCTCAAATGAGGACCCCTTTCAACACCTAGAGGATCTTGACCGCATAGCACGAACGGTGAAACTTAGGAACATTAGCCTTGACATTGTTCTAATCAAGATGTTCCCTTTCTCATTAAGAGACAAGGCTTCTCATTGGCTTAGAACCCTAGGTAGACCCATCACCACCTGGGAAGAACTGAGGCATGCATTTTTAAAGAAATTCTTCCCCATAGGAAAGACCAATGCCCTCAGAAGAGCTATCACTACCTTCACACTCCAGGGTGGGGAACAATTTCATGAGGCGTGGGAAAGATTTAATGAACTTTTGAGGAAATGCCCACACCACGAAGTCCCAAGGTGGCAATTGGCCCAGATCTTTTACCACGGTCTGGACAGCAACCTACGGAACTTCATCGATGCCTCATGCGGGGGAAACTTCCTAAACAAAGATGAGGAGAGCGCATTTGAGCTCTTTGAGTCTATGAGCGAGAATTCGCTCAACGATGCCTCCATGAACCAGTTTAACCGGCCCAGTCAACCCCGTGGCGGGATTTATGAGGTGCAAGCAAATTCTGGAATGGTTGACATGGACATCATTGCCAAAAAGTTGGATCAAGTGGAATTGGTGGACAAAAAGATTGATGAGCTTCTAAACCAGACTAGGAACCCCTTGCAGACTTTCTCCCTAGCAAAGGGAGCACATAATGTCGACCTGGTCCAACCCTTCACCCAACTAAACCTGGAACAACCCCTGACCACGTTCCAGGGAGGGACCTTTGCTCCCTCGACCCTTGATTACTCCCTTCCTTCTTCCTCAACATCGGCTATTCTAGAAGATGTGCAAGCCATCCAAGGATATGCAAAACCTGACCCTTTCTCCAAAACTTACAACACCGGCTGGCGTAATCACCCCAACTTTGGTTGGACAAACCAGAAACCACCGCAATTCCAAAACCAACCCAGACCAAACCAACAGCCACACTTGCCCCCCTATCAGCAAGGACCACCAGTTGACCCCAATATAACCAGAATAGGGCGGCCCCTCCCCCACAAAACCAAATGGACACCCTAATAAAGATGATGGCTGACATGAACCAAAAACATCAGGAGGAAATGGCCGTGGTAAAGAGATAGTTAAGCCAACTCTTGGATTGTAAACAGCAAGGATCTCTACCTTCCCAACCGCAACCGAACCCACGAAACATAATTAACAGAGGCCCCAATTCGCAAGGGTTCCAAGGCAACCCCGGCCAGGCTCACATGGTCCAGCCAACCCCACAAACACCTCCTGGGTTTGGCGCTTCTTCATCCTCGTCTTCTCAAGGATCACCCCATGGCCCCAATGCCTCTGCAAATGCTGTGACCTTGAGAAGCGGCACCAAAACCCAGGTTCCCAAATGGCCGACTAACCCCGAGACTTTACCTGCTGGAATACCCGACTCAGAAGAGGCACTAACCAAGGACCCAGACATGGAACCAGTCCACATTCAGACACCCTACCCTAAGGCCTTGGAAACAATTAAGAAAAAGAAGAATGCTGTGGAAACTGAGGAGCTGTTGGAGATTTTTAAGCAAGTACAGATTAATATTCCGCTCCTAGAAGCCGTCAAACACATCCCCGCTTATGCCAAGTTCTTAAAGGATGCCTGTACACCTAAGCGTAAGCCGAGACCTCAAGCACCTAGGAAGGTTGTACTCTCTGAGCAAGCAAGTTCCGTGATATTAAGCAACCTTCCACTCAAACGAACTGACCCAGGAGCGCCCCTGATTTCCTGCAATATCGGGGACATGACATTTGATAGAGCGCTCCTGGACCTAGGTGCTTCTATCAATCTAATTCCAACAACCCTGTACCACCAATTTGGTTTTGGGGAGCTGGCACCAACCCCTGTCACCATCCAGCTGGCAGATAGATCAGTGAAAACCCCGAAGGGGGTTGTCGAGGACGTTATTGTACAGGTCAAAGACTTCTATTTCCCAGTCGACTTTTTGGTGCTCGACATGGAGGTCCCTGAAAAATTACAGAACGCACCCATAATCTTAGGCAGACCTTTCTTGGCTACGGCTAAAACAAACATCGACTGCGACACGGGATGTATGGAAATCGCCTTCGGAGACAGGAAAATGCAATTGGATATCTTCCGGGCGACAAAGTATTTTGATTGCGATTACATTGAGGAACATGATCCCATGGAAAGTTTAATCGAGGAATGCCTTACCCTCAGTTCTGTCTCAGACCACCAAACCCGTAGTTCTGACCCGTCACCATCATTACCTGTGGACCTCTGTAAGGCTGAGTATCATCACATGACACCATTTGAAGAGATCGATGTTGATCAACTACCGCCCTTTCCATTCCCATCGACTGTGGTCCCACCTGCACCTGAACTTAAACCATTGCCCGAGAATCTCAAGTACATCTTCTTGGGACCTGACCAGACCTTCCCAGTGATTATTAATTCCCATCTAACCAAGGATCAGGAACTAAGGTTGACTGCAACTCTTTCATAACATCGGGCCGCCATTGGTTGGACCATCTCGGATCTAAGAGGAATTAGCCCCACCTATTGCACCCATAAGATTTACCTGGAAGACGGGGCCCGACCTTCCCGCCAGATGTAGAGATGATTAAACCCTAACATGCGGGAGGTCGTTAAAAAAGAAATTATCAAGTGGCTCGACGCCGACATCATCTACCCTATCTCTGATAGCCCCTGGGTGAGCCCCACTCAAGTGGTTCCAAAGAAGGCTGGGCTCACCGTTGTCACTAATGATCATGGCGAATCCATCCCCACCCGCACCACCACCGCATGGCGGGTGTGTATTGATTATAGGAAGCTTAATGAAGCCACTAAGAAGGACCACTTCCCCTTGCCATTCATTGACCAAATCCTTGAAAGATTGGCAGGGCAGAAGTATTTCTGCTTCCTGGATGGATATTCAGGATATAACCAAGTCGTAATTGCTCCGGAAGATCAGGAAAAGACCACATTCACTTGCCCGTATGGCACGTTTGCATTCCGTCGAATGCCGTTCGGGTTATGCAACGCACTTGCGACCTTCCAGCGTTGCATGCTAGCCATTTTTTCAGAAATGGTGGGTGAATACTTGGAGGTCTTTATGGATGATTTCTCTGTATTCGAAAATTCATTCGACCATTGTTTGAGCAACTTGGAGAAAATCCTGAAACGATGTATCGAGGTTAACTTGGTGTTAAGTTAGGAAAAGAGCCATTTTATGGTTCAAGAAGGAATTGTCCTCGGACACATCGTTTCGCATAGGGGCATCGAGGTAGATCGAGCTAAGGTTGATTTAATTTCCAAACTTCCTCCACCTAGTTCGGTCCGGCAAATTCGCTCTTTCCTAGGACATGTTGGCTTCTACCAAAGGTTCATCAAAGACTTTTCCAAACTTTCCAAACCCTTGACCGACCTTCTAGCCAATGACGCCACTTTCCACATGTCTCCTGATTGCAGCCAGGCTTATCATACCCTCCAGGATTTAGTCTCCTCCGCACCTGTACTTCAACCCCCAGACTGGTCCCAGGACTTTGAGATTATGTGTGATGCATCAGATTTTGCCATAGGCGCTGTCCTAGGACAAAGGCAAGACAAGAAACCCGTGGTGATCTACTACGCGAGCAAAACGTTGAACGAGGCCCAACGTAATTATACGGTCACAGAGAAAGAATTACTCGCTGTAGTTTTTGGACTTGAGAAATTCCGATCATACTTGCTGGGATCCCACGTGACTATCTACACCGATCATTCAGCCATCTGGCACCTGTTGGCCAAAAAGGACGCAAAACCCAGGCTCATTAGATGGATCCTACTTTTGCAGGAATTTGGCCTGGAAATCCGAGACAAGGCCGGATCGAAAAATGTGGTGGCTGACCACCTGTCAAGACTTCATCCAGACCACACTGGACCCTCCCTACCTCTATCTGATACCTTCCCTGATGAACACATCCTAGCCGTGCAAGACAAGAAAATGCCACGGTATGCTGACTATGTAAACTACCTGGTTATAGGACAAACCCCGCACAGCTGGTCCAGACAGCAACGGGATAGGTTCTTGGCTGAGGCCAAGCACTATTTCTGGGATGATCCCATGCTGTTTACCCTCTGTGCTGATCAGATCATCAGGAGGTGCCTCCCCGAAGACGAAGTTCAGAGTGTGCTTTCCTTTTGTCATGACCAAGCATGTGGCGGCCATTTCTCTGGCAAGAAAACAACTGCAAAAGTTTTGCAATCTGGATTTTATTGGCCGTCCCTATTTAAGGATGCACACATCTTTGCCAAGACTTGCGCACGATGCCAAACACTGGGGACCATGACCAAGAAAGATATGATGCCCCTTCAGCCCATTTTGATTGTCGAAATCTTCGACGTTTGGGGTATCGATTTTATGGGCCCCTTTCCACCATCCAACGGCTTCGAGTACATCCTGGTCTCGGTAGACTATGTTTCCAAATGGATTGAAGCCGTCGCCACTCAACGATGCGATCACAAGACGGTCATGGACTTTGTGAAGAGAAACATCTTTTCCCGGTTTGGAATACCCAAGGCCATGATCAGTGATGGTGGAAGCCATTTTATCCATTCCCAATTCCGTGCCCTACTAAGAAAATACGGGGTAAACCACCGCATTGCCACCCCGTATCATCCACAAACGAATGGGCAGACTGAGGTCTCAAACAGACAAATCAAGAACATTTTACAGAAAACTGTGAGACCTGACAGGAAAGACTGGTCCACACGACTTAATGATGCCCTGTGGGCATACGGACCGCCTTTAAGACCCCAATAGGCATGTCACCTTACCGCTTGGTCTTTGGCAAAGCTTGTCATCTTCCTGTCGAATTGGAACACCGGGCTTACTGAGCTGTCAAGCAATGTAACATGGATCCCCAGTTAGCCGGTGCGCAAAGGACGCTTCAATTATCTGAGCTCGAAGAAATTCGTCGGGACGCCTTTGACAATAGTCGGCTATATAAGGAGAAAATGAAAGCCATCCACGACCGACTCATTCATAGGAAAACCTTTGAGCCAAACCAACAAGTCTGGCTATTTGATGCACGCCTAAAACTCTTCCCAGGGAAACTTAAGCCCAAATGGACAGGACCATTTCGGGTGATCAAGCCTTATTCCAATGGGGCAGTTGAAATCGCGGATCTTAATACCGGGCACACCTTTACAGTCAATGGTCAAAGATTGAAGCATTTTCTGGCCCAGATACCCCCCAAGGAAAGTGTCACCCTTGTTGAGGGCTGACACCAAGCACCGCCCAGCTGGAGGCGTTAAACTCAGCGCTTCCTGGGAGGCAACCCAGCGGATTCAGACTGATCTGGTAGTCTACGTCACTCAGGTACTATCTTTTTGAACCCTTCTGCATCCATGAATCTACCAATGAGGACATTGTCCAACTTAAGCATGGGGGGATGGTAAATTGCATAATCCTGAGCTTAACTAATCAGTTTGAATGAATGAATTAATTAATTAATTAAAAAGAAAAAAAATTGAATTTAGGAAGAAAACTTAAGCATTAGAAACTTGTCAATAATGGGAAATAATACAAAACTTAAACACTTAGACTTTTCAGGCCTTCAGGCTTAATTAGCCCTGGTGTCCGTTAAAATATGGATTTAGCGGCGAATCCTTGCAACTTTAAGCTATTCTAATCCACCTACTAAATAAGGTAATAAGTATACGACTTATCAACTCACCCTCTAACTCAGGAAAACTTTGAGTCTAAGCATCTGCACACATTTTTGCACAGACTCACTTCTCGGAGATTTTGACAGAAATTGGGTAGCTAATGAACTCTTTAGGGTGGTATGGCTGGCAAGTTGTCGTGGGTAACAGCCCATTAGCAGGTTGTTCAGAACCCAGCCCCAGGCCATTTCTTTTTCACTGCCTCTAGGTACATTTGAGATTAGGGAAGCCACCTATGAAAAAATAAATAAATAAATAAAATAAACCACACTTCATAGCACAAGTATGGCTAGCAAGTGATCATAGGTAACAGCCCATTGGTCGGTTGTCCAGAGCCCAGCTCAATAATTGCACAAAAAAGACCAAAACACCTAAGGAAGAAGCGGGGAAGTAATACAAGCCGGGGAGATATACACTGGAAAATCCTTGTGTTGACCCCAAGTAAAATGAACATAGGGAGAAAGCTACCAATCGAACAAATACACCTTCAGGCAAAAATTTATTTTCTTTTCCGGTCACCTAGAGGCGTAGAAACTCGAAGTCTGTCTCAATTACCGTTAAGTGAGTCTATCACAACATTCACACCAAGATGCTTAGTAATGGAGGTATGACTAGGTTTTGTTGTTTTGTTATAGAAATGACGTTGTAGTATAGATAGTCATTGCCACTATTACAATTTTTACTCGGAAATAAAAGATCTCCCGAGGTCGAACTCAGGGAGCAAACTGTATTCTAGAGATACAAAGTTTCTATTACAAAAGTGAAAAGAGAGAGAGAGATTTATTTTGTTGGCTTTTTCTTCTTCTCTCTTCTTTCTCGTCGTTGTCTTCTTCTCTTCTCTTCTTTTAGGTTCTTCAGTCTTCTTCCTTCTGTTCTTCTTATTTCTTTCTGTAACGACCCGGTTCCCGAGTCCCTACGAGACACGAGAACCAGACCGACTCGACTAGTCCCACAGACCTAGTCGTCCAACGAGGAAGTAACCAAAAGAGCAGTAAAATAAACCACATTCAGCATGAATATAACTAACAGTAAGAAAGTACAGCAGTAAGGAAAGAAACTACTACAGTATATACCACCACAACAGTAGAACAACATTTATCATATAACATGAACTGCAGGTAAAGAAAAGTACAGCGGAAACCAGAACTACTCACTATAACGGAAACAAAGAGGTACAAAAGACAGTAGTAACTCTACTGGACCCTACTCGGCCTAGCGTCCTCTGCAGCCGCTGACCCTGGCTGCTCAACACCTGGTCCTGAAAAAGGTAACGACTGTAACACGTCAGCAAAACGCTGAGTAGAGTGGCAACTAAAACTAAAGACAACAGTAAAGTGTACAGTAGCTGTTATGTTCTATTACTTTCTTTATTCACATTTTTCAATTGTCTCACTATTTCATTTATTCCCCAAATCTTTTTCTTGATCTCGAATGTTCCTCGTGGGAACGATCTTGATTGCAGTCTTTTCCAAAAAGTAGAAGTAGCACGTGGTGCTCTCCTGGCCGGGAGAGTCCCCCGTGGTGATCCTACCCTCAGTCAACCACCCCAAGGTCACTGACAGACGTAACGGTGACTACGGCACGCGCGATAAACGCACAGGTAGCTAACCTGTACTGGCACGCGGTCAGTCGTTTCCGTTAACGGGTGCGCCCAAAGCACAGCACGGAACCAGTCCAGGGCAGAGCCCTCTCGGTAACAGGGGTCCAACCCCTCCACAGTAACCAAACCGGGCCTTGCCCCTCCACAGTCCGCGCACCCTCGCCTGACTACCCTGGTTTGCCCCAGTGGGCCTAACAAGTCGGTGTGGGAGGCTAGCAGAACCCCGGGGCCCGTGGGGTAGCTAGTACCTCCCTACACTAGTAGCTCTCCTCGGTACTACGTACGCGAGGGCCAGCAAGTCGGTACAGAGTGGCCAGTCCTAACCCCGGGTCCCTGGGGCGGCTAGCTCCGCTGTGCACTAAACAGGGGGACAGTCGCTCTCCTTGGTACTCCGTACTCAAGGGCCAGCTCACTTCCCCAAAACTATTCCATTCACCTTCCAGGAGTTCTACTCCTACTTCCCCGTAGGGTTCCATCCTTTTTACTCAAACGTCCAGGTTTCACTTTCCAGTTTCACATTCTTACAATCCATGTTCTCAACCATGTTATTTATTCACAATAGGCAGCTGTTAATTCAAATTACAGGCAGCTTTATATCTCTTTCCATTTTCCAAGACTGCAGTATTATACATTCCACTAGTTTTTCCCCATCCTAGGATTCATGCCATATCCTAGGATCTATCATACAATCTAGTTTTCCAGCCCTAGGATTCATGCAACACCTAGGAGCTATCATATATTTCTCATTCCTAGGATTCATGCAACGTCCTAGGTTCTAGTTATGGTTCCATACTTTAACAGATTTTATTAATAACTTAAAGCCACTCTACCAGGTACAACGGGAGTAATGGGGGCGTGATCGGGAATCCCGCGTGCCTTCGCGACTCCCAAGACTGCAACTGAAGGAGGTCCTATCACAAGGATCAAACACAAGGAGTGTCTCAAAACAGTGTATAGCTACTGTAGACGGGTAGAGGAATTAATTCTGAAAAGAACGCAACTCGAAACGTGGAAAACGGAACCCGAACGGGCCCTAAACGGGTCAAAAATGACGACACTGTGCAAAATCAGACGTCTGGAACTTCTTACAGACGTCTTAAAAAGTGGATCAGAGAATTACCTGCTCAGCGTGGTTTCCCAGACGTCCAAAAGTCTGTGGGGACGTCTGGCCTATCTCCCAGACGTCCAATGGTCACCCCGGACGTCTGGAGATCACTCCCGCCGTCTGGTACAACAGACAGACGTCTGATTCGCGTTGGATGGCAAATCACCGAGCTTGCGCACACCCATCTCCCTCCCTCAGTACGGTCAGTCGACAGGAAGGAAGAAGAAGACGGAAAACTCGCCTTTCAGACGACTGGAAGATCTACCAGACGTCGTCCTCGCCGTCTGCCTATCAACCCAGACATCCGATTCTGGAAATTTTTCCAGAACAGGGCGCCACCCGGCTTTCGCTCGCGACGCCGCCCGCGTCGCACCTCGCGCGCCTGCTGCTCAGACCACAGCAGTCCCCCACCTCCACGTCGCTCCGCGCCCCCTGCGCCCTCCGCCGGCCGGCCCTAGCCGCCCTGGCGAGCTCGCCCTCACGGTAGAGCTCCGCTCTCGCACGCAGCACCTCCTCCGCGCTCACTGCGGCCGCCGCTGCCGCCCTCGCGCTCACGCTCACTGGCTGAAGGAGAAGAGGGAGGAGACAGTGGAGACGACGGGAGGGAGCGCGTGGCCTTTTAAGGCCGCGCGAGGAGGAGAGAGAGGACGCGGCAGGCGTCTGCAGCCGCAGGGAAGAGGGAATCAGCGAATATCCGGTCTGCGCGCTCAGGCGCGCAGACGACTCGCGCGTGTCGAAATTAACGGATTTCCAGACGTCTGGAAGCGATCCCAGACGTCTGGTCAGACGTCTGGACCACCTCCCAGACGTCTTAAAATACGTCTGGGGCACGCGTTCGTTACACTTTCTTCTTCAGAGCTTCTTCTTCTCTTTCTCTTTTTCTTCTCTGCGGCAGTGGTGATCCTCCTCTTCTTTTTTCTTTCTTTCTTTTCTTTCCCTGCTTGAGGTTATGCCTTCTTTCTTTCGTTTCTTCTTCCAAGCTTCTTTTTTTCTTCCTGCAAGCCATCGTCTAATTTTTCAATCAGACGACTTAAGTAGCTTTTGCTACAGTGCGTCTTCTTTCCTTCTTCTCTCTGTGGTTCTCTTCTTCTTCTTCTCGCAGTCCTTCTTCTTCTTCCTCTGCGGTCTGCCTTCTCTTCTTCTTCTTCTCCTGTGCCTGCACACTCGCAGTTTGGTCAGAGGGCAAAAACCTACTCTACCCTCCCCCGCGTCTCTCTCTCTCAGAATTCACTCGTAGGATAGCTCTCCCAGAGCTGCCGGGTATTCGGGTACGGGTCGCGCCCGGGTCCAGGCCCACCGGCGTGCGGTGGTGGGCGAGGAGTGCAGGTCGGGTAAACGGGTCGGGCCAGGTCCGCGGGGGGTGGTCGTGAACGAGGCCGGGTCGAGCGGGTGAGAGGGACCTCACCCCGTGGTCAGGAGGCGAAGAGACTAAGGCACTTTTTGCCTTTATGCGGGCGCGCGGCCTCGAAATCCCACGATGTGGGACTATCTTCTGCTGTCTTCTCGTGCACCCGCAGGACGACTCCACCTCACCCTCTGATCAGCTGCAGCCGATGTCTGGGCCAACTGAAGAGGCAGAAGCCTTTGCGGACTTCGCCCCAACCTGCAGCACCTGGGAATCTGGGGCTGCAGGGCCTGGAGCTCGCCTCGAAGCTGCTTCAGTTGTCGCTAATGGCAGCTGGAGCAGCGAACTTGTTAGACAGGAATACGGCCCTTCGGCCTAATCAAACACGCGGGGGACCTTCGCCGTGGCAAGACGAAGGTGGTGCGGGGTGTGGCAGGTCGTGGGTCGGCGTTTGGTGGCGGGGCTAGGTCGGACTGTAGCCGCGAGAATGGGTTTGTTCGGTGGAGTATGGTGGAGGTGAGGAGCGGCAGTGAAGGGGCGGAAACGGTTCAGTGGGACGAGGCGGAGGTTTTGGATCGGTCGGCGAGTCATATGGAGTGGCGGAATGATGGGAGCGACTCGCCGGAGGTGGGCCGGAGGCGTGGAAGATGACGGTGGTCGGGTCGGTCGAGGGTTTGATTGAGCAAATTAAAATAGGGAAAAGAAAGAGGGGAGGAAGAGAAGTAACTGTTACCTACTTGCAGGGACGAAGGGGGAGGAGCAGGGCGGCAGTCGTGTCGACTGTCGCTGGAGAAGAAGGTACCCAGTGGGGGCGGACGGCGGCGACGACGAGGCTGAAGCAGCGCGCGCGGGTATTGCGCGACGCGGAGGAGAATCAGGAAGAAGTCTCTGCCATTGGTTTTGTGGCAGAGCGAAGAGGAAAGGAAAGGGAGCTCGCCGGAGCTCGCTGGGTGTCTGCCGGAGTGGGAAGAGAAGAAAGTTGTGGGTGGTTCTCCGTCGGAATCGAGCTGGAGAGTGTGGCAGAGCGACGAGGGCTTTTATAGAGGCGAAATCAGAGAGGAGGGCGGAGGGAGACGACGTGCCTCCCTCGCCGGAGAACGCCGGAGATGGAGACCCATACCTTCCGTGCGTTCGCACGGGCGATATGGGCGGTTGCAGCGACTAGGGAGGTGTCCCTGCGACGGCAGACGTCGCAGGGCACCCCCAGTTGTCTTGGCAGAGGGTCTCCCTCACCCTGCGCGGCGCCATGCTCCGCGTAAAGTCGCCGGAGCATGGCGCTGCTCAGGGTTTTGCAGGGAGGACCCAAATGCAAAGAACGAAGAAGAGTTAGGGGCCAAAATGCGAGGATTTCAAAAGTTGAGGGCCAAAAAGTAATAGATGGGGACCAAAATGTAAAGTTGGTCAAGAAGGTCTCTCCTTAGCCTCAAGTTTTTATACATGACTAATTAGGACCTAAGGATTCTGATGGTGAATTTTATTTCTAGATCAAATCTTGTTTGACCGGTCAATTTACGTAAAAATCCAAATTAAGTTATTAATTGGGCATGGTTCTCAATGTAGGTCAAAATGGGTTCCTAAGGCCAAATTGGAGGTTCTAAACCCTAGAGGTTATTTTTCTATGAATTTTAGAGGGTTTATTCGATTTTTTATTTACCTCGAACCTTGTGAATTGAAGTGGATTTATTTTTAGGGTTACAGGATGTCATTTAATTCCTTGTAGTTGTTGTAGCCCTTATTGGATCATCTCATCCCACTTTTCTTCCTATTAGGTTATTTTGACCTATGTTTGGACCCTGATTTACCCTATTTTCAGATTGAATTGGTGAAATTGCATTTTTACCCCTTAGTTTCTATTTTCTTTACAAACTCAGAATTTCTCTGAGCCAAGCCTTTCTAGAGTTATGTAGGAGCTTTTTCTTGCAAATCTGGGTTAGATGGTGCTAGTTTAGGGTTTATGACGAGGTTCTCATCACTTAGCACTTAGGATTTTGACCGAGTTTTGGGTGGGTTGGGTAGCCGTAAAAAGTTACCAACCCACACTGAATTCCGACAATTCTAAAAAGACATATATAGATATATACGTATACATATGTATAGTTATATATACAAAGCAAGGATTCGGGCGATTCGTATTTTGGCAGACACCCGGGCGCTACTTAGTCTTTGTAGATTAAGGGGTATGATGACACCACGCAAGGGGGTAGTAATTAGGTTGAATATGACCCATCTTTACAATAAAAGGCACAAACATAAAGTAGAATAGGAGCATTGCATGCATCAAGTACCAAGATTGCTTATAAACTGTATTAATGGCCATTTGTTTAAAGCATTTGTCAAGCAGGCCCTCAGATGAGCAATCGGACCACAACGGATGGATTCAGAACGATGAACGAGTCCAACGGACTTAAGATCGGCCAAATCCGACATCCGGAGCTCCCACAATGGGCCCAAGAAATTCTGACCGTTGATCTGGAGATCAACGGCCCAGAGAGCGCCACGTCGCCCCGCCCCCGCCGCTCGCACACCCTCAAGCCAGCCAAGGACGAATCTCGGCCGTTGATCTTCGATCGAACGGCCGAGATCCGCGCGTTCGCCCGCGGTCGCCGCGACAAAGCGCGGGCGTGGCGCAACGGTTAGCGCGCACGGCCGCATCGCAGCGACGCGCGTTCGAGCAGCGCAGAGCTGAAATCGAAGGCGAGCGACCAGCGCGGACAAATTGGGCCGCCCGATCAGTAGCGAGCGACCAGGATCGCTCCACGTGGCGCAACGACAGCTCCCGAGCGCCCACGCGCGCGCGCACACGCGCCAGAGGCGCGATCTCAGCGCCGGCGCAGGAGGATCTCAGCCGTCCGATCTTCGATCGGACGGCTCTCGTTCAACGTCCACAGATCGCGCATGGAGAGAGAGAGCGGGGCGGGCAGCTAACCGGCAGCAGGAGGGCTTCACCGACGTATCTGGAAGCGGTTTTAGCGACGTTCTGGATGTCGCTAAAGCACATTCTTCTTTTAGGAAGCCCTTAACTCTATTTAAACCCCCTTCTACCACCATTCAAGGCATACTCTCCCACTTACAACTACTCCACTCCTCTCCTAGCTAGTTTTAGGCACTCTTGTAATCGCCGAAGATGACGAGCCGCCGACGGAGCCTCCTCCACCGCCGTGGCTGCCTCGTCGCTCTCCACTCTCTCTGTACCTCTCTCTCTCTCTTTTAATCTTTCATTTACTTTTGTTGAAGCATGTATTTAATGCTGTAAACCATAAACTATGAATGCATGTTTAATGAAATTATTTTCCGTTCAGTCGTCATTTTAATTTCTGTTTAAAGTGCATGATTAAAACTAAGAGCTTTCTAACCCTAAACTCTCTCTCTCACTCTCGCTTTTCAAAACCGTCTCTTTCGCAAGCAAAACTCCGCCTTTTTCTTGACAATAAGTGATAAACAAAATCCGATTTCCACGCCTCCCTGAGACCGACACTCGAACTCACCTCCGTTTACTTTTTTTAAAACCGACGTATCAAGTGCGACTATAACGACACCTCTTAACACACACGCACTACGGCACGTCATAAGGTCACTCTTAGATTAGGTTAGATGCATGTTCGATCAATTACAGAAAAATCCAGAAATCGCATCATAATTACTTTAGGTACCGGTACTAATGAATAGAACCGATACATGTAATGTACATGACTTAAACTGCATTCATGAGGTACTGATACCTCTCATTAGCACTGGTACTGAGTGGATATAGGTTCAGCTTGTGGCATGAAACTGTATGTTACAAGTATTAGTACTGATCATCAGTATCGATACATGTTGAATACAATCTAAGATCTGAGAATCTGGGATTTTATCCAGTACACTATATGTACCAGTAATAATCTCTAGTATCGATGCACTATGTGTACTGGCTTATTACCTAAGAACTTTAAAAACCTTACTAGTACTCAATGAGTACGGGTACATGTTAAGATCAGTTTTTTTGTCCTAAAAGGTTTTCAGTACCCTTCGGGTATCGGTACACCTCGAGTACTGATGAGGATCCAGTACCCTTCGGGTATCGATACTCAGCTTGGGTACCGGTATACCTTTAGTAGTGACTACCCATACAGTGGACCAAGTATACCAATACTCATGCATGAGTACCGTACCACTTGGATATGGGTTGTACAATTAGGAGCTGATAATACCAATATTGAAACTTAGTACCGGTACTTGTTGGATATACTTCATCTTTACTGAGGTTAGCCTTAATCCCATCATATGATTATTAGTGGGTTAATTGCATGTTGGACCCAACAATTTTCTCATTGCCTTTTCATAATATAGGTTAATTATGGAGGAAGTGGGGCTACGATGTGCATGTTTATATCAACAAGGATCTAAACGTCGGTACTTGATGTTCATGTGGAGAGGTGATTGCCTAGAAGTACATATGCTACTTGGTCTAGTCAGTGATTAACAAGTTAAGTAGGTTTTAAAAATTTAACTAAATCATATTGTCTCATTAGCATTCTAATGACATATATGTGCAAGTTGCATGTATCCTAACTGAACTACATGAAAATGAATATTGAGATTCTCATAAAGTATTGCACTGTTTTTATAAAAAAAAAAATAGAAGTAAGGGAACAAGAAACTGAAACTCGTTCACATGTAAGAGACAAGCAACGTAAGTTCTAAGCTCTATAAAATTTCTTAACAATTTTCATGCTTCAGAAAAAATTACTTGATCTAGTTATCATCCTCCAAGAGAAGGAAAATAGCGATGGATATTGCTTACTTGTTTATAATTGGGCTGGATCATGGGATTAAGCAGGTCAAATAAATATCCAAAGAGACAGTTGCCTCCCTTCCAAAAAGAAAAAAAAGTAGACAGCCAGCTGCCCAATTAATAGGCAAGAAGTTGATTTTTAAAGTAGTTATTTGGGGTAAATGAGTGCTGGTGATGATACAATTGTTGAGTTCACTGTACTTCTCAACTGATTTTTAGTACTTAATTAGTTATAATATATGTTAACTTAAATCCATTGCTTCAATACTGTCATGATCTGAACATGATTGAAACTCCAAGAAATTTTCTGGCAAAGCAGTTCATAAGAGTGCCTGAAATTTCACTTCACTTGCAAACGCTTTCTACACCATCCATCAAGGGCACTAAATTATCAATAAAATTTAAAATGTCAAAAGGTACTGAAAGTTTGAACTCGTGATGGAGGGATGCATCCAAGGGGTTTGATTGAAATGATATTTGAAACACTTACTGCATGATTCAATGAATGAAGGCCATGAAGATTAATCTAGCCAATGAAGATGAACTCATTTGGGGTGCGCACCCAAAAGAAATTTTCAACATATATTCAGTCCGACTCCTCACCCTAACTGTTTATAAAATATGGAAAGCTTGAAAAGGTTGTTTATCTTTATCTGCAGTGTTAGCAAGAAGATTTGGATCGAAAGTTGAGGGATGCCCCTTTTGTGACCACACAGTAGAGGAATCGTTTCAGCTCTTGTTCCCTGATTGTCCATATTCTCGTGCAACTTAGCTGGCGGCTGGACTGTGAATCCAATGAGAATGAAGAAAAAAATGATGAAGCCTTCTCAACTGGTTCAAAGAAATTTTTCATTACCTCAACTGAGGAGGCCGAAGTGTACGCCCATCAAGCTAGCTCTCCAAATAGTGTTGGAGAATAACAGGGACCCTTAATTAAGAACGCTCTTAATCCTGTTAGAAGTATCATTGGACATGGGTAGAAAGAAATGTCATTGAAGATTGTAAATCTGCTTTTAGCTGTATGTAACAAGTGTATCTCTCCGATTCAACTTCTTAAACTTGAAGTCCACAAAGCACACACTCTTGCTAGATGTTGTATTAACATTGGTACTTGGGGGAATTGGATCTATCCATATCTCTTTTTGGTCGCTTCCGTCCAATGGAAAAGCTTCTTCGATGCAAGAAGAAGAATAAAGAAAGAAAGAAAGAAAGCACATGTATCCACAGACTTAATTGTGTTATACATTACCCAATTGACTACATATATAGATGTCGAAGACCCTCCTTCCTCTTGGTTATGTGCTCTGCAGATCAAAGGCCATTCAACTAAACAAGCATCATCTATTTTGTACAATACATCTATAATCCATGCATCTCAAGTAGTCCAATACATATCAAATGAAACTTTCATGTATACCAGTATGGCATTTCAGTTGGTACATGAAACCAAGTTGATTTTTTTTGTTGTCCTCCTTTCCACATAGGTATATTTCTTAGTCTTTAGTATTGCTTGATTCTGGAATAGCACCATCCAACTTGTGTTTTGGAATTCTTATCTCTAGGAATGCATCACCATCCAAGTATGCCTCTGTCTTTGGCCCATTTGCATTAGGTGGCAGCTCAAGCCTCCTCACATGCCCATATTCCCACCAGCGCCCTGTCCGCCAGTCCTTTTTGCTAGATTCTTTCTTCCACTGCTTGCTGATCTCTATCACCTTCCCACTTTCTACGCATACCTCAACGTCATAATTGCCGTCTGCTGTTCAATCAATATTTAGAAAAGGATGGGACTAACTTGGAGTACTGAACCATGTAGATCTTGAAGGAAAATTATTGTCAACAATTGAGCAACCAAAGAACATATATATGATCAAATATCACTTTAAAAGTGTGCGACACCAAATTAATTAACTTCCAGGAACTTATTTATTTTCCTCTTTTTTCTCACTGCACGGCACAGTTTAATTGCAACTTAATTTACTCAAGCGAAGGATTCTCCGAAAATCTGAGCTCAAACTTATTACCACTACCAATTCAGCTCCATATATATTACGAAGAAGATAAGTATAGTATATCCTGATATACTTTCTATTCCTAGTGGAACAACCAATGAGACTTTCGAATGGGAAGGAGGCGCATGTGGTTATGAATAAGACTTGATCGGTTATTTAATTCCTTACAAATCAAAGAGGACAGAATAAACAAAAAAATTCCATTAAGAGTAGTATGCAATTAAGTTGTCCTGTTTCATTTACATAGCTAGAAATTATATAGGATATCTATAGAATGATCGATAAAGAGATAGCTTGGCAAATTAAAGTCATAACTTTTAATTTCATGGTTAAATTTTTAGCAAAAAAACACACTCACACACATGTACACATATATTAAAATGCGCCATATATAATGGGTCACGGGATTTAATTACGTAAACTAGTAAGATATATTTTTGATGGGTTAACTGGTGTAACCAATTAATTAATTATAATAATTAGAATATATATATATGATGAGTTAATTATAAGATGACTTGCCTGGTGGGAGGTGCGCCGTAAGCCCAAAGGAGTCCTCGGTCTCGTCCCAAGAAACGAGCTTCTTCCCACATGCAGATGGAGGGAGACCAGAGAGGAGGGTCTCCTGATCGAATTCCCATAGGGGGAACTCGTCCGCCGGATCGAAGAAGCTCCCGAACAGCATTGGGTTAAAGATGGATCCCTCGGCAGCTGGGAAGTTTCCGCCGCCGCCGGCGGTGGTACCGGTGGAGGAGCGGAACACGTCCTCGCCCAGAGAGACCCTCCACTTCTTCGGGCGACGGTGGTCGCCGGCGACCAGTGCTACTCCGATCGCCTTCCTGCTGCCAGAAGCCATATATCGATCGAAGGTGGGGAGGGAAGGAGGTGGGGAATGACAATCCGGTCCTTCGTATATAGTTGAGCGTTTTATTCTCTTCCTCACTTTTGACATATGCTTGATATTCCCATTCTCGGGTTAATTTTTGTGGGTTAATGCCACTTATGCTAGAGATACCACCTACCTATATTAATTTATTAATTCTTGGGTCAAATAATCAATCGGTGTGTGTACACGTATGTCATTGGAAATTATCTAAAGTATTTTTTTTCTAATAAATTTTAAATATTGTTATTAATGTTAGTGGATGATATGATTATTTCATGAATTGTTACTTGAGTTAACGTTAATTTAATTTGAGTCAACAGACATTAAAACTCCCCTTTCCTTCCTCCCTTTACCTCCTCACCCTCCTCTAAACATCATAACCACCACCACCATCAACGCAATAGTAACAATGATAGCAACAACAACAATAGTAGTAACATGGAGGTGTCCTGTGCATCTTTCGTTTAACATCACATTTGACATTGATGGCATCCTGTTCCATACCCACACCCCCATCAGTAGGTGGGAGGAGGAGTTGGATGACATAGAGGTGAGAGTGAGTATAGGTGGAAGGAGGAGGCAGGCGGAATTGAATATATAAAGCAATATCACAAAAATAAGCAATCACACAATGTACACAAGTAATTTTTAGGTGGAAACCCAAACCGGGTGAAAACCACCACCTAACCCTCTCGAGTTAGGATTTTCCGATCAACCAAGTTGATCAAATCCACTAACCGAATCACTTTGAACGAGGGTGATTCAACCTCAATACAACCACGCTACAAGTACGAGGGTAGCGTTCCTCAACCCCTTCTCTCCACGAGAAGGATTTTGTCCCACGAAGGAGACGGGAATTCGCAAAGCGAATACCCAACCAAAATACAAAGATAAAATAAAACAACAGTCCTATAGAGCCAACAAAATTAAACCTAGCTTCTATAGGAAATAGGAAACTCCCCTTTGCAAGGAGTGCGTCGACGATGACGCGGTGCGTGTGCCACGCGATGGCGCTACGTCGCTCTCGTTATCTACGCCGGGAGAGCGGGTGCGCAACGGTTGAATGCTCTCAAGAAAATGGAGCTTGAGCTTGGAGAGCAAGAGAGTCTTTTCTTTGGACACAAAAGGTTTGAAAGTGTATTGCAAGGTGTGTGTCTTAGTGTGTATATGTGTTTTTCTAAGTGTATTTGTGTTACAAAGGTTCCCCTCTATTTATAGAGGCCTTAGGAAGGCTTTGGAAGGCTTGGAAAAGCTTCCATAGCCGTTGGGTGCAAAGCCCAAGAGAATCAGGCCGAAATCAGGACAATGATTGCATTTGACAGGGTTATCAGACGTCTAACTCTGGCATCTGACGTCTGGAAGGCCACTTTAAGACGTCTGATTCCAATGTCAGACGTCTGATTCTATGCGGGTTTCTCCCTGACTTGAATCAGATCTAAATAGGATTTTTGTGCAAGTCCATCAGACGTCTGGCACTAAGTCTGGACGTCTGGAAACCTACTTTTACTGTGGGAATTGATTTCCAAACGTTGCAACGGCTAGAAAATCTCTGAGAAGAGATTTTGGGTCAGCCGAGGCAAAACGGTCATTTATCAGACGTCTGGTAAGTCCTATGGACGTCTGATAAGGCTCTAACGGTCATAATCTTGAGTGTTTTCTAAGCCAGCCAACGGTCCACTATCTGGACGTCTGGCAAATCCATCAGACGTCTTCTAAGACGTCTGGTCTAAGGTCTGGACGTCTGATTTCATCTGACAGAAAACTAAGTCCAGCCTAACAGTTATCAGACGTCTGAAACAACAGTCAGACGTCTTAAAATTCTTTATCAGACGTCTGAGTTTGGAATTAGACGTCTGGAAATGCTGTTTGAGCCCTATATTGGTTTTCTAAGTATTCTACAGAAAACCTAAGTATCCTAAGGTTGTGCAGGTGTTCCTAGGACTACTTTTAGGGTACTTTGAGGCTCTTTAACATAATGTTCTAAGGAATAAAAAAGAGAAAGAAAGTAAATACAAGAGATACATGAAAGGATAAAAAAGAATCTATCATATTCTTCTTGTCTTCCATCTCCAATCTTTCGCTCCACGCGAACCTCCTCTGTTTTCCGTCAAGCTCCTCCAATCCGTCCTGGATGCGAGCTTGAACTCCGTCTAAACACGTCCACATTTGCAATTGACCTGAAATCTAGGACTCAAATTGCAAATGTTAAATAACACGTGTTTTGTTATCATCAAAACAAATGATCGTGGTGCTCTAGCACCAACAATCTCCCCCTTTTTGATGACGACAAAACCGTAAATAATAATGCATAAAAAAATCCTCCCCCTTTTTGACATTATCAAAAAGGTTTAATTGATTTTACATTTCCTATAACTCCCCCTTAAAACATGCTCTTCTATGAGTTTATTTTAACAAAGGTAATATTCTCCCCTTTTTGTAACAACAAGATAGCTATTATTTTTCTCCCCCTTACTAAAGGAAATTTAGCTACCTTATTTCTCCCCCTTAAAAATTGACAATTAGCTCATCATTTTTTAACCCCCCTATCTAAATGCTTATGATAATAAGATAGGGTTAAGAATTTTTACCTCACCTACCATGGCCAATAAAATGGCCCGAATGGTGGTGGTGGATGCCACATCGGATGGGGCTCCCATCCGTAGCTTGGAGGCCCGGGCATCGGCGCCGGTCTCCAATCTGGTGGTCGACGTGCGGCGGGTCCGTCGTTTGTTCGCCGTCTCGTCGGTCTTCTTGTTCTCCTCCTTGGTCTACTCCTTGGTTCTCCCAACTTGAGTTGACCAGCCTTTAGTTTGTAGGTCCAGTCCTTTATGTTGTAGTCATCCCTGAACCCTACAAAACAAGATTCTAATTTTTTCTTCGGTATCCAAGTGAGCTTGGATCCGGATTTGTTAGAAGGTCTCCTTGATGGAGATCCTTTCTCAACCTTAGGGCTATAAAAAATATCAACTTTGTTGATTAATTTGTTAGAATTTTCCCTAAGACATACGATTTCTTTTTCTATAATATCCATCTTAGTCTTTAAATCAGAAATTTCTAACTTTAGACTATTATTTTCCTCAATCAATTTAGTATTTTCATTGATGAGGTTATGATTATCTAATAATAATAGGTTATCATCCTTAGGACTAGCTTCTATGTCCTTAAGTTATTTTTCTAACCTATCATTTTCATTTTTAAGAAAACTAAGGTTCTTCTTCATGCTTTTGTTTTCTATTTTTAGTGATTTACTAATCTCGAATAATTCATTAAAAGCTTCTTGTAAATCAAAATTTACCTCTTCGTCGGAGTCGCTTCCGCTTTCACTGTCGCTATTGGTTCCTCTAGCCATGAAACCAAAGCAAGTGGTTTCTTCTTCTTTTTCTTCTTCTTCTTCCTCCGAGCTGGAATCCTCATGAGTGCCTTCCAACCTCCTCCATATCTCGTGGGCGGTGGTGCACTCTTGGATTTTCTCGAACTCTTCCGGACTCAACGCGCAATACAGGGCATTCATTGCCTTTGCGTTGAGTGAGAGCTCTAGAATCTGCACCTGCGAGTAGCCTTCTTGGGGTCGCTTCGGGATCTCGTATGGGGTTTCGCAACATCCCCATACCTCGAATTCAGTGGCTTGGAGCCACGTCTTCATCCTCAGCTTCCAGTAGCTGTAGTTGTTCCCGTCAAAGTAGGGCGGACGGGTTGTGGACTGCCCCTCGGAAATCCTACTTGTGGAACAGCTTCCCTCCATGTTTAGATCCTCGCCGGTTTGTAACGCCGAAAATGCGAGACCTGCTCTGATACCAATTGAGGGTTCGTCCCTACCAGGAGAGGTGACGTAATAAAATTGCGGAATTGAATATATAAAGCAATATCACAAAAATAAGCAATCACACAATGTACACAAGTAATTTTTAGGTGGAAACCCAAACCGGGTGAAAACCACCACCTAACCCTCTCGAGTTAGGATTTTCCGATCAACCAAGTTGATCAAATCCACTAACCGAATCACTTTGAACGAGGGTGATTCAACCTCAATACAACCACGCTACAAGTACGAGGGTAGCGTTCCTCAACCCCTTCTCTCCACGAGAAGGATTTTGTCCCACGAAGGAGACGGGAATTCGCAAAGCGAATACCCAACCAAAATACAAAGATAAAATAAAACAACAGTCCTATAGAGCCAACAAAATTAAACCTAGCTTCTATAGGAAATAGGAAACTCCCCTTTGCAAGGAGTGCGTCGACGATGACGCGGTGCGTGTGCCACGCAATGGCGCTACGTCGCTCTCGTTATCTACGCCGGGAGAGCGGGTGCGCAACGGTTGAATGCTCTCAAGAAAATGGAGCTTGAGCTTGGAGAGCAAGAGAGTCTTTTCTTTGGACACAAAAGGTTTGAAAGTGTATTGCAAGGTGTGTGTCTTAGTGTGTATATGTGTTTTTCTAAGTGTATTTGTGTTACAAAGGTTCCCCTCTATTTATAGAGGCCTTAGGAAGGCTTTGGAAGGCTTGGAAAAGCTTCCATAGCCGTTGGGTGCAAAGCCCAAGAGAATCAGGCCGAAATCAGGACAATGATTGCATTTGACAGGGTTATCAGACGTCTAACTCTGGCATCTGACGTCTGGAATGCCACTTTAAGACGTCTGATTCCAAGGTCAGACGTCTGATTCTATGCGGGTTTCTCCCTGACTTGAATCAGATCTAAACAGGGTTTTTGTGCAAGTCCATCAGACGACATATAGGACGTCTGGCACTAAGTCTGGACGTCTGGAAACCTACTTTTACTGTGGGAATTGATTTCCAAACGTTGCAACGGCTAGAAAATCTCTGAGAAGAGATTTTGGGTCAGCCGAGGCAAAACGGTCATTTATCAGACGTCTGGTAAGTCCTATGGACGTCTGATAAGGCTCTAACGGTCATAATCTTGAGTGTTTTCTAAGCCAGCCAACGGTCCACTATCTGGACGTCTGGCAAATCCATCAGACGTCTTCTAAGACGTCTGGTCTAAGGTCTGGACGTCTGATTTCATCTGACAGAAAACTAAGTCCAGCCTAACAGTTATCAGACGTCTGAAACAACAGTCAGACGTCTTAAAATTCTTTATCAGACGTCTGAGTTTGGAATTAGACGTCTGGAAATGCTGTTTGAGCCCTATATTGGTTTTCTAAGTATTCTACAGAAAACCTAAGTATCCTAGGGTTGTGTAGGTGTTCCTAGGACTACTTTTAGGGTACTTTGAGGCTCTTTAACATAATGTTCTAAGGAATAAAAAAGAGAAAGAAAGTAAATACAAGAGATACATGAAAGGATAAAAAAGAATCTATCATATTCTTCTTGTCTTCCATCTCCAATCTTTCGCTCCACGCGAACCTCCTCTGTTTTCCGTCAAGCTCCTCCAATCCGTCCTGGATGCGAGCTTGAACTCCGTCTAAACACGTCCACATTTGCAATTGACCTGAAATCTAGGACTCAAATTGCAAATGTTAAATAACACGTGTTTTGTTATCATCAAAACAAATGATCGTGGTGCTCTAGCACCAACAGGTTTTGCACAGGTGGGAGGAGTCGAAGGAGGTGGAAGGGGGGGTGGGTAGGTTAAAGGAGGAGGAGAAAGGAGTAGCTCGCAAATGTCGATGTTGTTGGTGGCGATATAGAGGTTGAAAAGAAGGAAAAAGAGAAAGGGGAGGCTTACATCTCAAATAAATCCCAATCGTTCGATCCATTTTTAAAGATGAATTAAATCACTAATGTTCATTTCTTTTTGAGATAAATACTTTTAACTTAACTTGAGTCAACTTTTTCCTAACTCTAGTTAGTAATCTAATAAAGAGATAGCAAGGTGTCATTTACGTTAATAGTGTAAGTTTCACAATGACATTGATAACAATATTTGCACACTAATGACAAAAACATAAATTCAATGATTTTTAGTTGTATGTGTGTAAAAATCCTTTTATAAAAGGGACTTTTTTTTTTTAAGAAGCAAAAGTCAATCATATACAACTCCTCCTCCCCACAAGCTCCAGAATGGTAGGAGGACGAGATCAAGACTTATCAATTGCAATAAGAAAGAAAGCTAGCCACAACTTGTGGCCTAATACATATCACAAGAGAACAAAACCAAAAACCTCTATCCCTAACTGCTTCCTCAGAGGACAGCAACAAAGATAGCCAAAAGAGAAGCTCCAACATATACAAATGTAAGCCATCTTTAGCTTGTTGAGGCTCACCATCCCACGAATGCATGGCATAAGCTAGCTAAAGTTGTCAAAGATGATCCACTAGAATTGTTAGCGTGGCTCCGCATTCTTAGCAAGCCAAAGGGGTTAGGGATTTAATAATTGGGTGCATAAGGTCAAAGGAGAGAATGGAACCCGTAAAGCTTCGGAGGTGTTCGAAACAAAATTCTAGAATTCTAAGGAATTAGAAGTTTCTCTTGTCTACCATTGAGTAAAGAGGGTTGACTCGCTCTGTACACGAATATTAACAAAAGAATTAGTACAATAATAGAGAGCATGAATGAGAGTTTTAATAATAAGATTTTCTTTGAATTTAGAATAAGATTTCCACATGAAAAGCTAACAAAATTTTCATTGATATCTCATAGGATCCAACGCTTATGTCTACATGTGCCCATACTCATTAGATTAACCTCCCTTTTTTATTATAGGAAGTGAAATAATTCCCATATTGAATCAAACTACTCGCAATTGCATATAATTAAGTTAAGGGATGGGGGAGTCCATCACTAGTTCTTAGTGAGCATCCGGTTGGTACAAAAATATTTAGCAGTGGACAATTCTCCAAGGAAAAGAGGCAAGGAATTCCTTCAAACAAATAAGTAGATGAATTATGTGGAATCTGCGTGTACAATTTGCAACAAAGAGGTACTTCATTGTAGCATTGGTCAGAGGAGAGAGAGAATATATAGGTGCCATACGTTTGTATGTTATATAATTATTTTTTAAAAAATCTCCACCCATATTTTCGATGTCTTGCCACATTAAGACAAAGATAATTTCTACATCCAGTGTACTCCTTAAACTCCAAGTAAACAACAAAAGATTATGTAATTCTTATGCGTCATGATTTTTGTCATTGGCTGAATGAAGAAGCATATATGTTGATCGTCATCGATGCCATTGATCAAGAAAAATGCCTTTAATAGAGAATTATAATTGATATTATTAAATTCATTTGCCAACCCAGTACCTACATTTCTCCTATTATGACTGTCGTTTTTTATCACTACTTATACTTCCTATTACTATATATTTTTCCTCGTAACTATCCTCTACCTCATCTATAAGAGATAAAAGAGGCATTTGAGAAGCTGAAGAAGAGTCCAGGTAATAATACAATGAAACTAAGATAAATCCGAGGAACTTCTCAGGGTATCCATGCTGGCAAATAAAGTGACGCTACAAAAAATAAAAATAAAAAGACCTAATATGATATTTAATTAAGCATAATGTCATTATCATCGTTAACAACTTAATGTGATCAAAATGGCAAGAGTACCATGAACTCCCCTTGTGTTGATGTCTTCTTTATGGATCGTTGTTGAAAGAAACTTGATGCATACATTTTTAAAAAAAGGGGTCACAAATTTGCCCCCTCTTTAAAACGTCGTGAAAACTGGAAGATGATCATCCATCCCCACCCCCCCGCTCTCTATCCCTATGAAAAAAATACCCCTCCACCCTTCCCTCTCCTCTCTCATTGCAAATGCAAAACCCTCACACATCTCCAACATCATCCTCCTCAACATCGTCCTTCTCAATCCCACTTCTCCTCCTCCTCCTCAGCATCATCCTCCTCACCTTGTTGACCACCTTGTCTATGTTTTCGTCAACACTCTTGCCATACTCCCTCTCCAGTGATTTCCATCACGCTCCTCAAGGTGAGTTCTCTTAACCCCTGTCACCGTCCTTCCCTCCCTCAGTTGCGATTCCCACCAATGCCCCGCCAACTTGATGGTAATTAAGCATTAGAGTTTTAGGATTTTAGCCATTGCTCCTCATGATCCTCTAGCTTTTCCTTCCATGCAACATCCATTCATAGAGTGTCATGCTGGAATTAGCCAATTCACACTTTCATCTTATGACCAATGGACTTAGGCCTAAAGCTCAAAAAGGCTCAGACCCAATACCTAAAGCCCACCAATTTTGTGCTCAGTTTTGTGCTGGGTTAGGCCTGTCTTTAGTTTAAAATAAAACTTCCTTAAAATAAGGTCGAACTTTGTAAGCTTAAGATAACTTATATATCTAAGATGGCTTAATTAAGACTTCAAGGAATATTCTTATCTCTGCATGCTTTATATATATATATATATATATATATATATATATATATATATATATATATATTGTTGAAATAAATTTATATAGAAAATAAATTTTTAATATTTTATATAGATCAAATATAATAAATCAAGTAAGTTAAATATGATTTAGTAAGATTCATAATAAAATAAAGAATAAATAATATGTAAGAGTACAAATAAACATAACAAGAATGGATTAGATTTTACTCCGATCAAAGCACCCATTAAGGATTTTCCTCAGAGAAGGTATCGCCCCCAACAATACTAGTGCGTCAGGATCTGACGAACTTCTCTTAAGATACAAAGATCTACCTCCAAGATTCGACACACTGTGACCTTATACGTCATTAAAAACCACCTCCGGAAAATGAAGTCGAGGCAATTTGGTTTCTAACCAAATTTCAGGTTGATTTACCAATTTAATGGTTTGATCAATTAAAAACTTTTCATGAATCTCTTAATCTCTTTGTGTAAGATCGACAAAAGTGATTGGAGACTTTTCTACCAATCTCATGTCGAATAAATGCACAAGAAAGAGAGACAAGAAGAAGAGAAAGAGGGAGAGGTGGAGAGAGCTTTCTACTCTTGTTGTGTGTCAAATACGAGCTCTCCTGTGACACTTATATAGAGCCCACGACTAAACATTTAGTGAAATTATCTTTTTATAGAAATACGGTACTTGATCGACCAATTAAGTCTATTGATCGACCAAAACAATTGGTCGATCAAACTTCACTATTTGGTTGACTAAACCAATTAATTGATCAAATTAAGTTTATTGATCGACCAAAATAATTGGTCGATCAACTTTACATTCTAATCGACTAATTCAAGTCAAAATTGTGATATTAAAATCTGTAGCAAAAAAGTTCAAGTTTCAAGTTCTACATTACAAATTGATTCACACTAGTCTGAGCCGGGGTGGGGCGAAGCACCCGCACGTGCATGTGTGATCCTCAGTCTCATCTCTCACTCTTTGCTACAGAAATTATGGGAGGTAGAAGTCTTTTATACTCATCAAAAGATTTGTCCACTTCTAGAATAAGACTAAAAATATCTTCCAAATATCAATAATTTCAACATGAATTTTCACATCACCATTTAATAATTATATCGTAATTGATACAATTAGATTATCAAATTTAACATATACACACACATTCAGATATGTGAATGTGAACATCTATACCTAAAAATAAATGAAAAAATTTCGTGTTCGGATCGAGTTAGGCAAGGATTGGGCTGACCAGGTCACGTCCAATTTCTTCTTCGTAACGTAAGGATTCGCGGTGGCTTTAATGTTTGGAGTTCACAACTTCATCGTGGGTGAAGGAAGGTAAGAATGGAGCCATTTTCATCGTTTCAATCTATATGGTAACCATTTTTACGTAAAATGTTTCGATATATATATATATATATATATATATATATATATATATATATATATTCACACTTTACATGTACATTCCTCTAATTGCAAGATAGAAATTTCAAAGGCATATATATATATATATATATATATGTAAGCAAAAGACCTACGCATGCATGTCTGTCTACGCGTCATTGCCTAATTTTCGTAAGATGTAGGAGCCCAATGGGAGTTGGAAGATGGCACATCCACGTCGATTAAATTTGAAAAAAATTTCCAAACCACTACCTGATCCGAGTATAATAAAATAGGACTAGCTATAGATGTGGCATGGGATGATAAGATGTCGAATATATATGGCTTTATTCATGGTTAGGAACTTGGGGCACCTCTCCCCACCTTAAGACATATGGTCCATATCCATCACCGTCTGTCTATCTCACTTGGGCAGACTTAATTTGCCTTTTTGTTGAGGAGTTGGAGTAATATTAGATGGAATAACACTTCTCACCAAACCGATGATTTGGAGGTTCCAACAAACGTCGCTACAAACGAGGGGAAAGGGAAGAAGGAGAAGTCTGGCATCCTCAAAAGGGGGAAGTTACATCCCGTCATAATCAGGGAAGACAAAAATTCAAAAAAGTAAGATAAAAAATAAAGGAGAAAGAAAAAGAAACACCTTAAAAATCGGGAATCAATCAACCTCCCGAAGGAGAATAACCATATGTTCGTAGAATGGTAAAGCTCTAACGAGATAAAATTTCGAAAACCATGCTAACGAGAAATCGAATAAATTGCCACTGACACATATCAGGAATCTCGACCGTGATAAACCCGAGGTCACACATGGTCCTAGATAAAATGAAACTACATTAGAAAAAAGAAAAAGAAAACCAAACCACTCCAACAAGCAAAACTACCCACAACAACAGCTCAAACACCACCACGTCATGCCGCCTCTCGGATGCTGTAGCCACCACGCCACATCACATCATGCAGCTTCACACATTGTCAGACCAAACGTCTCACCACCACACGTGATGTCGTAGTTCGTCTCACCTAAGCTCACCGAATGCCACCTCGTGCCTCGAAGCAACATGTCGGTTCACTTAAGCACTCCATGCCATGGCACCACAGCACGCCGCCACCAATGCCCAAACGACCTCGGATCTCCATGACTATCATCGCGAAGAGTCGAGGACAAGCGAACATGAATGGCAATGCATGTCGAGGAGAGAGGTCACCCATCAGAGAGGAGAGATCAAGGGGAAGAAAGGGGCTACTGGAGGCTTGGGGGACTCCGATCGACCTCGTACGATCAATCGGAATCCAAACTCATCTCACCTTTCACTCTCTACATACGGGGGAGTCCTTTTCCCTTTTTCCACAAGTGGTGTTTGTGATTTAGTCATGGAGATTGAGGGATCAAGGAAGGGCCCCATTGGTTTCCTTGGAGATGTATTATTATGCGGGCTAATTTGGAGGTATCTAAGTTAGGATGGTCAGCTGTCCACACTTGGCTTGATCCAACCACATGCATAAACTTTAGCCTAAGAAATAGTTTATAAATTGTGCTTGGCGTCCGAGTAAACGGATACAATATTGTATTCACCATCGTCGTTGGATTCATATTACCAATGGAACTCGAATTCAATGTGGGGGAGAAAATCTGTATGAAATTTTCTACATGGTCAAATGTACAGCTGAAAATCACTCTGGTGGTCATTTAATTTGGACAAGCAAATAAATTGGATGATGGCATATTTGATGAAGCCAAAAAAGCGGAAAATATGTGTGACGTAAAAGGTAATGTGACGTATTATTTTTATAATTTACACAGTATGGAGAATGTTGACTACTTGATAATTAATATTTAATATAAAAATATAAAAGAATTTAAGATTGTTACGTGATAATTTTTACCACATTCAAAAAAATTATAATACTACTTTAATCTAAAAATACACAGGTGATAAAAAATTTTATACTGATGATAAACTATTTTGCATCGGTGATAAATTATTGTAAGGTGTCTCTGCATCGAGATTATACCGGTGATAAATTATTCCAATGGTAGTTTCACCTGTCTAAAGTGATTTTACACTCGTGTAAAATGATTTAGACCTATTACTTTAGTATTTAGGTTTATGAAAATTGATTTCACCTGTGAGAAGTGATTTTTCACTTAAAAGGTGATTTTTAACTTAGGGTTTATGGTCTAGGATTTAAGGTTTAACCCTAAACACTAAAGACTAAACCTTAAACCCTAAGATGAAAATCACCTTTCAAGTGTAAAATCACTTGTCATACGTAAAGAAACACTTGTAATTTAATTTTGCATCCGTGCAAAAAAATATTAGACCCGTGTAAAAAAATATTACACCGGTGAAAAGTAGTTCAAAGTAAGGTGTAATATTATTTTGTACCTATGTAAGATTATTTTGAAAGTACAAAGTGATTTTGTACAACCACTTACTCATATGAAAGTAATTTGTTGTTGATTTGAACAATGATGGACCGCACCATATTTCAGCATTTTTTTCATATAAAAAAAGATACAGATTAAAATCACATTTATACTACTACATGTCAACTTTTACGTGAACTATTACTTTTCCCAACCTGTGTCCTTTGATGAATACTTGCCTCCTTAACAAGTGTTTTGTTTATATGGGATCTAAAAAATTACATGTGGTTCCCATGTGCCATGAGGGTATGATAAGTACCGATCAATTTATGAAATAATTTGTTAAAACCACAACGAATTTCAAGCAACGCAAAAATATACACCAGGAATTTCACCAAGATCATTTATACGATCCAGGTTTATTTTTACATTAATCCAAACTGTCCCTAAACTCACCATGTGACATGTGGATCCATCTCCCGGGGCTTCTTTATTTTATTTGATAAATTTTAAGGGATAAATTTTATAGATGATGGAATTGAATGATAAACATGAGATAAATTTATTTTGGTATTTAGAAGAGGTATGGATCAAATCATGGGATAAATAGGGGTACTTGAGGGGATAAGTGAGGTTAATGTCTCACAAGAGGAGAGATAAATTTATCCCACCTCTCACCTATAATAAATTTATTCTATGTTTTGAGGCTCTCTCTCGGGATATCTTTATCCTGGGATTAAACTCGACAAACATGGGATAAGTTGTTGTATCCCACGTAACAAACAAGGCCTTAGGGCATGTTTGTTGCACGGGATTAATTTAGAAGGATAAATTTTGTAAGTGGTGGGATAGAGGGATATGTGAAAGATAAGTAAGTTTTTATGTTTGGAAGAAGTATGAGTTAAATCATAGGTCAAATCATGAGATAAGAGAGAAATTTGTTTTACAAGAGGGGGGGATAAATCTATCTTACTCCCCACCCCATGATATATTATTCTTAGGATATCCCTCCTCTCGGGATAAATCTATCCCAAGATAAAATCCACCAAACAGACCATATCGCACCTTCTCCTGTGCACCAAACATGCCCTTATAGTTTTTCACATGGTGTGGCTATTTAGAGCAATCGTTTTAGAAGGCATTTTTGATGAGTGAGTGTTACGACCCGATTCCCGAATCCCTACGAGACACGGGAATCAGACCGACTCGACTGATCCCAAGACCCAGTCGTCCAACGAGAAAGTAACCAAAAGAACAGTAAAATAAACCACATTCATCATACATGTAACTAACAGTAACAAAAGTACAGCAGTAAAGAAAAGAACTACTACAGTATACACCACCACAACAGTAGAGAATTTAAACAGGTACATAAACATGATGCTTACAATAAAAGAGTACAAGTGTAACAGGATATACTCACTACAACAGCAAAATGGTACAGTAGGTACAACACAAGTAGAACTACTGGGCTCTACTAGGCCCAGCACCCTCTGCAGCTGCAGGCTCTGGATTCTCAACACCTGGTCCTGAAAAGGTGACAAAGGTGACACGTCAGCGAAACGCTGAGTAGAGTGGCAACCAGCTAGCTAAGAAAAACAGTAAAGGTAGACAAGTAGCTGTTGTTTTTAGTTTCTTTCTTTATTCCACTATTTACTCGTTCTCGAATTATTTCCCAGGTCTTTCTCTTGATCTCGAATGTTCCTCGTGGGAACGATCTTGATTGCAGTCTTTTCCGAAAAGTAGAAGTGGCACGTGATGCTCTCCTGACCGGGAAAGTCCCTCGTGGTGGTCCTACCCTCGGTCAACCACCCCAAGGTCGTTGACAGACGTAACGGTGACTACGACACGCGCAATAAATGCACGGGTAGCTACCCCGCACTGGCACGCAGTCAGTCATTTCCGTTAACGGGTGCGCCTAAAGCACAGCACGGAACCAGTATAAGGCAGAGCTCTCTCAGTAACAGGGGTCCAGCCCCTCCACAGTAACCAAACAGGGGTCTTGCCCCTCCACAGTCCGCGCACCCTCGCCTGACTACCCTGGTTTGCCCAGTGGGCCTAACAAATCGGTGTAGGACGGCTAGCTGAACCCCGGGGCTCGTGGGGTGGCTAGCTCCCTCCCTACACTAGTAGCTCTCCCCGGTACAGTGTACGTGAGGGCCAAAAGTCGGTATAAAGTGGCCAGACCTAACCCCGGGTCCTTAGGGCGGCTGGCTCCCTTCTGCATTAAGAGGTAACATGTGCTTTCCTTGGTACTACGTACCCAAGAGACAACAACTTCCCCATTCACTTTTCCAGTTTCATCCCATTTATTTCCAGGAGTTCTACTCCTAATTCCCCGTAGGGTTCATGCTCATGTTTCTCAGGCCAAGACATACTAGGTTTCATCATTTCAGGTTTATTCGCATATAATACGCGTTCCAACATTCAACTTCTTTTCCTTTCCACTTCTTATACAAGTAGCTCGTATTTAATCTCAACCAACAGAAATTACGTGCAACAGTTACTAGCAACAGTACTCTACATTTCACAAGCAGCTGTTATCCAATTACAGGCAATTATCATTATTTTATCTACTTATCCCAAACTGTAATTCAGGCATTCAAGACATTTATTTCAGTGTTTCTGTTCCTAGGATCATGCCATACCCTAGGATCTATTATTCGATCTAGTTTTCAGGTCCTAGGATTCATACCATACCCTAGGATCTATCATTCAATCTAGTTTTCAGGTCCTAGGATTCATGCCATACCCTATGATCTACCATTTAATTCAGATATGCATTAATGTTTGTAATCAACTAAGGGAAGCCACTCTACCCGCAAAACCGGGAGTAATGGGAGCGTGATTGGCAGGTCCACGTGCCTCCGCAACCCCCGAGTCCGCGACAAAATGAGGTCCTAACACAAGGATCAATCATAAGGAACCACTCAGAACAGGATAAAAGTACTTTAAACAAGTAGAGGAAATAATTATGAGAAGAATGAAATTTTAAACGCGGAAATCGGACTTCGAACGGACCCTAAACGGGTCAAAAACGACAATCCTGCCCCAAATCAGATGTCTGAAACACCTTCCAGACGTCTTAAATGATGGCTCAGATCATACTTACTTCTGCGCTACTCTTCAGACATCCAGGATCTCGCTGAACCGTCTGGACTTAGTTTCAGACGTCCGACTGTTACTCCGGACGTCTGGAGACTCTCTCCGCCGTCTGGTGTTGTGCCTAGATGTCTGATTTGTGTGGGAGGGCGTGTCCTTGCATCTTCCTGAATGAAACCTGCACGCGTTCGCAACGATCTCAACACGACAAAGAGGCAGAACTTTTCGGCGGAATGGCCTGCATTGTCGTATCCGCGGAAGGGAGAAGAGAAATATCGTACCTTTCAAACGTCTCGATCTCCCTCCAGACGTCTCTCGCGTCGTCTGGACGTAGGTCCAGACGTCTGATTCTGGGAAAATTTCCCAGAATCAGAACCTTCTCGCCTTCTTCTCGCTGCACGCAATCGCTCGTCCGTTGCTCGAGCTGCAGCAACACCAGAGGAGATCTCCCCAGCACGACGCCCCTCCGCACGCACGTCGGCCAGCCTCGAGCTGCTCCGGCAAGCTCGCTTCCTCTTCCTCATGCGCTCCGCCTCTTCTCCCTCTCGCTGCACCTCCTCCCCACGTGCCTGGCAGCAACTGCTGCCCTCGCTTTCTCGCTCTCACGCTAACTCTAGAGAAGGAGGAGATGGTGGGGGGAATGGGTGAGGGAGAGGGAAGGGTATTTGAAGGTGTGGAGGGGTGGGGAAAGGTGTTTGCAGGACAGGGAGGGAAGAGAGAGAAGAAAAGAGGGCGGCGGGTTCAGTCTGCGCGCACATGCGTGCAAACTCACAATCGTACGCCGCAAAAATTTAATTCCAGACTTCTGGGAAGGCGTCCAGACATCTGGACTAACTCCCAGACGTCTTAAAAAACGTTTGATGTCTTGGGTCTTAACAACATAATAAACTCAAAGGAAGTTTCGTCCCCGAAACTTGCGCTAACTAGAGTGCGGAAAAGAATGATATATGCATAACAAACTCAAAGAGGACCGAAGCCGGTCCGAAAAGACGTACCCTCAAAGAGCTCTGTGTACCTCTCCCGCATCGCCGCCTCAGGCTCCCAGGTAGCCTCCTCGTACCGCTGGCTCCTCCACAAAACTTTCACCAGGGTTACTTTCTTCCGTCTCAGACTCCGGACGGCTCTGTCGAGAATCTGCACTGGCCACTCGGGGTAGGTCAGGTCGTCACCCACCATGATGCTTCGTGACTCAGGACGTGGTTGGGATCGGCGACGTACTTCCTGAGGTTGGACACGTGGAACATGTCGCGCACACTAGAAAGCTGGGGAAGAAGGGCAAGCCTGTAAGCAACGGGTCCAACCCGCTCCAAGGCCTCAAAGGGTCCCACGAATCTCGGCGCGAGCTTCCCTCTCACCCCAAACCGCTGCAGGCCCTTCATGGGCGAAACGCGAAGGAAGACGTGGTTCACAACCTCAAACTGTACCTCTCTATGTTTCCGATCTGCATAGCTCTTCTGTCTGCTCCTGACAGTGCGGAGTCGCCTATGAATCTGCTTGATTACCTCCTGACTCTACCGGATCAGCCTGGGGCCAACCTCCCACTTGGTCCCCACCTCAACCCAACTCAAGGGTGTCGTACACCTTCGTACGTACAGAGCCTCGTAGGGTGACATGCCGATGCTCGAGTGATAACTGTTATTGTATGCGAACTCCGCCAGGGGCAAGTGCTCCTCCCAAGAGCCCTTCCAGTCCAGTACACAAGCACACAAAAGATCCTCAAGTGTCTGTATCGTGCGTTCAGACTGTCCATCTGTCTGGGGGTGGTATGCTGTATTGAACCTCAACCGCGTCCCCAGGGCCTGCTGAAACTTAGCCCAAAACTGGGACGTAAAACGGGTATCCCGGTTGGATACGATCTCCCGCGGAACTCCGTGTAGATGTACCACATCGCGGATATACCTCTCTGCCAATTGTGTCGATCCCAAGGTGACTTGGATCGGCAAGAAACGTGCCGTCTTCGTCAATCTGTCAACGATTACCCAGACTGCGTCATGTCCTCGCTGGGTAACATGTAAGCCTACCACCAAGTCCATGGTGATGCTCTCCCACTTCCACTCTGGCACTGGAAGTGGCTGTAACAGCCCTGCAGGCCTCTGATGCTTGGCCTTCACCTGCTGGCACACTAAACACTGCTGTACGAATTCACCTACATCCCGCTTCATTCCCCTCCACCAAAAGTTGTGTCTCAAATCATGGTACATCTTTGTGTGTTTCGGGATGTATGGTGAATCTGGAACCGTGTGCCTCAGTCAGGAGCTCTCTCAACAGCTCATCGTCTCTGAGAACGCACAAACGTCCCCTCATGCACAGCACCTGGTCTGTAAAAGAGAAGTCCCCAGGGTCTCCTGACAGTGCTCTGTCACGTAACGACTGTAAGTACGGGTCAGCCATCTGCCCTGTGATGATGCGGTCTATCAGCTCTGGCCTCGTTTGTCGTGTCACAGTCATTGCTCCACAGTGCCCCCGTAACTCTAGGGGTCGCCAACTGCCCATCTCCTCCAAGAGGCTCCAACTCTACGCCTGTAAACTGGCCAAGTGGGCGGGCGCCTTCCAGCTCAAGGCGTCAGCCACCACGTTGGCCTTTCCCGGGTGGAAGGAAATGTTGCAATCATAGTCTTTCAGGAGCTCTAACCAATGTCTCTGTCTCATGTTGAGCTCCTTTTGATCAAACAGGTATCTGAGGCTCTTGTGATCTGTGAAAATCTCAAAGGTCTCACCGTACAAGTAGTGCCTCCAAGTTTTCAGCATAAAGACGACAGCTGCCAGCTCCAGGTCGTGGGTAGGGTAGCTATGCTCATGGGGCTTCAATTGCCTGAAGCATAAGCGACGACGTAACCCCTCTGCATGAGCACACCCCCTAACCCCTGCAAAGAGGCGTCCGTATACACAATGAACCCGCCACTACTGTCTGGGATGGTGAGCATGGGAGCCGAAGTCAGCCTCTCCTTCAGCTCTTGAAAACACACCTCACAGGCGTCTGTCCAAGTAAAGGGCACGTCCTTCCGGGTCAGTTGCGTCAAAGGACGTGCAATCTGCGAGAAGCCCCTGATAAACCGCCTGTAGTAGCCTGCCAGTCCCAAGAAACTGCGGATCTCAATAACCGCACGCAGTCTCTCCCACCTGAGAACTGCCTCAACCTTGGTTGGGTCCACAGCCAAGCCATCTCCGGAGATTACATGACCCAGGAAAGTCACCTCCCTCAACCAAAACTCGCACTTGCTGTATTTGGCGTACAACCTACGTCGTCTCAGTGTGTCCAGAACCATTCGCAAGTACTGTCTGTGCTGTGTCTGATCTCGAGAATAGATGAGCACGTCATCAATGAATACCACCACGAACTGGTCCAAGTACGGTCTAAACACCCGGTTCATCAAATCCATGAATGTAGCAGGGGCATTGGTCAGCCCAAACGACATGACCAGAAACTCGTAGTGTCCATATCGGGTGCGGAAAGCTGTCTTGGAGACGTCTGCCTCCTTAATCCTCAACTGGTGGTATCCAGACCTCAAGTCGATCTTGGAGAATACCGTGGCACATCGTAGCTGGTCAAACAAGTCATCAATCCTTGGCAGCAGATACCTGTTCTTGATGGTGACCCTATTCAGCTGTCTGTAGTCCACACAAAGGTGTAGGGTACCATCCTTCTTCTTTACAAACAATACCGGGGCTCCCCAGGGAGACGTACTGGGCCTCACAAAGCCCTTCTCCAAAAGATCCTACAATTGAGACTTGAGCTCTCGCAGCTTAAGTGGTGCCATCCTGTACGGTGCTGTGGAGATGGGGCTGGTCCCCGGTACCAGTGAGATCTCAAACTCCATCTCACGCTCGGGCGGTAATACAATGCTTTGCAATGGCTGATTGATGTGTAATGGTGTTGGTTGTTGAGATAATGATGTGCTGTAGTATGTTGTGATTTGAAACACCATGAGTGTCATTGTGGTGAGTTGTATGGAATACCTGTCATTACAACCATTATTATTTACTTATCTAATTTTTACTGATTTTATTCCAAATCGTTCACTGGGAGGCAATTATTGAATTACATCGCTCTTTGATCTCAAAATTATCCTCTAATTCCAAAAAGAAGCTTTACATCTTATTAAAGAATGAATGAATGTGGACATGGTTTGCCTACTTACTAAGAATTAATTGTAATGCTTGCAAAAACTACTATAAACAAGCACCAAACAATTTATCACTATACTTTAAACTGTCTTTACAAGTTATAGTATTAATACTTACATGAAAGTACACAATAGACTAAGATTACATAGTATATTACCTTAACTTACTAGTCTGACATCTACAGTAACACATACAATAGTTATAGTGACAGATGTAAGTGTCGCTAGATCCCAGAAAACACTATATACAAACTTAAGGAGGGAAACTAGGGTCTGTAGCGACGATTATGGTGACGTTTTGTTTTGTTAGTAAATGTATGAGTTAATTTACATAAAAGTAATTGGCTATACTACATATATATATATATATATATTTATATTTTTATTGTATGTGTATTTACTTACGTATGTACATCGTCTCTCTCTCTTCTCCTTCACACAAATCTTCATCAGATGTTCTTCTTCCGTGTTTTCATTTTGCCTTAGTGACTTTAACACGCTGTGGTTGAGAGGCGTTTAACAGTTGTCATTAACTCTCTTTAATTAATTAAAATTATGTTTAATTTGCGGGTGCGCTTTTCGAGGGATACACAGCATCCAGAAGGTGGGACCAAACCTCTACTAAGCGTGCTCTAATTCTCATTAGACCACTTAATTATGTCTTTCATAACTCAGCACAGGGCCTTCTCAGCCCCACGCACACACGCCTCTCTCCGGGCCCCCGGCCCAACAGATCAAGCTCAGAATGCTTAGAATATGTTCAATGTAAGTATGACAGTGCGGTTGTTTCGGGCGCTCGGCGCCCGTGACGACTGCACTGTCTAAACACAAATTCTATATAAATCGCTGCACGCGGTTTGCAGCGCACGATGTGGCGGTATTCGAGCGCCACATCTACGCTGAAAAACGCGTGCAGCTGTGGGTTGGAAGAGATTTTGGCCCTCAATTAGAGGGCCATAATTTATTTAAAAATAAAAATAAATTATGGAAAATAAAGTATTTACATAATACTATATAATTGTTCAATTAATTTGAAATTTTAATTAGATTTACTATATAAATAAATTCACTAAAGTAGCCTACTTTTACACACTGATTTTGGTGTTTTCTTAGTTAATTACTTATAAATTAGTTACTAGATGGTCTAATTGACCTCATACAGAGTTAGAATACATACATAAGTATTTTATACACATTTTTATTATATTTTTCTGAATTAATGTATGTGTTATTTACATTTAAATAACAGTTTTAATTGTTCTACTTATAAATTAAGTTAAACTTAATATAATCAGGTATAAATATACTTAAATTAGCCAAAATTACTTAAAGTATATTAGTCTTAGTATACAGATTCAATTTAACTTAATTATAATTCTAAATTACTAATTTAACTAATTTAATTTAATAACTTAGCTATAAACTTAATAAATTCATTATTTATTATTTATAAAGGATTAAATTAAGATAAAAGATTTTATTTACTTATAATCTACATATACATAGATATATATACAGTTTTATAGTTTAACTTTCTTAATTATACTATTTACTGATCTAGTTAGTTTAATAATATAAATAAATTAGTTTAATTTATAGATAGTTATATAATTATTGTATTTACTGTCTAAACTAGATCTAAAATCTAAATTACAATACTCATTATATTTACATAGTTAGTTATACAGCATATATATATATTTACACTACCTATTTACATATGTAACCTAATATATAGCTTATGTCTATATAAGTATACTTAATATACAAAGTAATATATATATGTATATATTTAAATATATAAATATTTTTATTTCTGGTCCTTTTGGGTGTTTCTTTTTAATTTTTTTTTTTTGTTACAGACCCGAAAGGGTTAGGAGAGAAGAAGGGAAGAGTTAACTGAGGAGAGAAAGAGGCTTGTTTCACTGTCTTTTAAAGTTTTTAACCCTTTTTATCCTGTTTAAGATTGCCTTCTTTCTATATAGCACAAAATTTAGGTTTCCAATTTTAAGACATGTTTGGGTGGTGATTTTTTACTAAACTAGCTGACACAATTGAGAAAGAATAGACATGTATGCACAGAATTAGAGTTCAAGTATTGAAACAAGAAAGTTTGTATACATATGAAATGAAATACAATTAACTGTCAGCTAAGATCATAATAGAGTTTACAGGGAAATACATTAGAACCTATCTGCTGCAACTTATAATAACTAGACAGTAGCAGCAACAAGACCTTCTAGACCCTGTAGCAGCTCAAGCTACTGTCCAAATGGTCTAACTGCTGCTGCAGTTAGTCCATTTGAGATGAAATGTGAGATGGAAGAGAAAAACATGTAGCTGCAAGATGCAGCACTTTGCTTTATCTACTGGGATCAGAGTCAAAAAATCCAAACTGAAAAGAAAATCTCTCTCAATCCCCAATCTGACAAGGGTTTAATTTCTCACTAAAATCACTAAGTACCCTAATTCAAATGCCAAAAACCCTCATCAAAAACTTCATTTCAGATTAAATCCACGAATATCACTGAATTAACTCTTCCTAATGCTATAGACAGCATGAAGGAAGGATTAATTCAATCAATTAAAGCCCTTAGTTCAAATCCCCGTTTCATGAAACCTTAAGGAGTATTGAGAACTCCTTAGGTTAGGAAATCACCAAACAACCATTAAAAAAAAAACTTATGAATGTGAGATCAGACTTCAAATTACTACAGTGATTATCCTTAGATCTGACTTACATTCAATGCATTCAAGAAATTATCAAATCAGATTTATGTATGGCTCTTCTGAGATGATTTCTGTCACCAGAAATCCTCTCAGATTCCTTGCCAACAAGGAGTTCAAATCAACTTCATTCAATTCGTTAGATCAGGCAGTAAAACCAAAAAGAAAAATCCTTAAAATCCAAATTGAGGAGAAATCTGACAAACTAAAAATTTCAACCCAAAATCAGGGGCTTTTGTGACCAAGAGTGAGGTGAGTGGGAAGCCCCTTAAGTGCTTGTTGACGCCAATTTCAGATCTGAGGTTGAAAACCAACCAGATCTGAAATTGGGTCAGAGTGTATGGGTGGAAGATGAGAAAACATGTCGTGGAAAATCAGAACTGGACATGAAAATATGGAGAGAGAGATAATTTGAAAACATGGTTCTATGAAGTCTTCCCCTCTGATCTGGAATGATCAGAGGAGGTGAGGGGGGGGGGGGAGGGGAATTTAAGCCTAATTCTACTACTACAGCTACTTTATCCTACAACGAAATTAAACATTAACAATTATATTAATTCTACTCTAAACTACTTAACTACAGCTAAAACTAATATGCAGAATTATAAACTTAATCTAATAGGAAGAATGGGACCTATGGGTCCTTAGCCGGTGGCTAAGGAGGAAGAAAGGAGGAAGATGATTCCAGCGGAGTGAAGAGTCTGCTAGTAAGGCTCCAGGGTCGTCCTCAGGTGCTACGAAGTCCTTAGCGACGAGGAGGTCGAGAGAAGGTGATGATTTCACAGCCGGTGGCTGTGAAATCAGAGGCTTGATGGGGAGGAGGGATTGGAGTGGACGAATGATCGCTAAGAGGTGTAGGAGGGAGCGATCCCCTGTGTGTGACACCACTGAGGTGCTTAAGTAGCATGCTCAGTGGCTGAGATCACCGCGTAGGTGAGGATAATCAAGATGCAACCGGCGGCGAGGATGAGAGGAGCGGAGCGCGCGGCGAGTTAAGCACAAAATCTGACCGTCAGATGAGATCTGGGGAGAGGGGTGATCGCACACGCCGAATCGCGCGAAGCTTCCATTCAAATCTAACCGCAAATCAGGATCATGAAGAGTGACGGACGGTTGAGATTGGCCGTGTTCTTCGCACGTTACAGTGCGTGCGAAGAGCATCAAGCCTCTCTCTGAAATAAAGGAAAATTACAGACAAACCCTTGAACGAAGGGGTAGAAAAATTACGTGCAGGCCCATAAGTGAAAAGAACTACAACCGGAAGGGCCCTGCAGACTTTCAAAAGGGTCCCTACGGCTTACAAGTAGGTCCAAAGAGGAGTTTTTAAGGGTGAGAGTGTAATGCATGAAGGACCTAAGTGTAAACTACCTATTTCATAACCTAAATGATGTCCAATTGCCTTCAAATTTTTATATGTGCTTAATTGAACATTTAAGACATTAATTATACTTCTGATTTGATCTTTCAAACTTATTTATGTGTTCAATTGATGCATGGATCATCATTTGTACTTTGCTTTCAAAATATCTCATTTTGTGACCTAATTATGAAGTGTTAACATAGAGTAAAGGTTTTAGGTCTTTTTTCTTTAATTCCCACACTTAACCCTTTTTATCTGTTAATCTGATGTTGTTTTACTCAGTGTCTAGCTTAACTTCAGCTTTTTAGCCATGATGAGTAGCCACTCATCAGGCAGTAGTCCTGACAGCTCATCTGGAAACATGTCGGGGTACTCTCTGACCACCGGAATACTCTGGAAGTTTGCCAGAGGGCTGAGCTCCGCCACCACACAAGCTAGGAAGTCCTCGCACCCTTGGCTCAAAAGTCTCGCCGCCCGAAGTGTAGAAATGCACCTGAAGCATCCATCCACTGGCTGCCCATGGAACTCGAAAGAAGGCAACTCCGGTATGGAGAAGACGATCTTCCTCTCAAAGCAGTCCACCAAGGCGTGGTAAGCAGACAACTAGTCCATCCCCAGAATTACTCCAAAGTCCTCCATCTGTATCATAATCAGGTCAGCGGGAAGGCCGTGTCCCCCAACACTGACCCCACAACCCGTATTACCTCCCCAGCTACAAACAGCTAGCCGCCTAGATTTCTGATTACCACTAATCCCTAATGGAGTGCTATCGGACTCCAGAGTAGCAACAACTCGTGGATCAAGAAGGTACATCGTACTAGAAGCAGGAATTACATACTCCAAAAAGACCAAACCTTGTAACCATACCTGTCACCGTATAAACTGAAGCTATGATATCTCCGTGAGTCACGACGTCGTGACAATCCTCGGTACTAGGAGTGGACAAAACAGGTAGGCCCGGGGCGGAGCTAGTGACAGCAAGCCTGTATCCTCCTCGTGGTGGCTGTCCTCCCTCAGGTACCTGGAACCCACGACCACCCGATTGGCCCTTAGTGCTCAAAGCGGTGAGCGTCTGCTGTGCTCTAGCCCTAGACGGGTAGTCCCTCCTGAAATGGCCCGGCTGGCCACACTGGTAGCAGAAGGGAACTCTATGCCTGCTCTTGGTAGGTCCCTGCTGGTGGCTGGGTGGGGGTCCAGTGCTGACAGCTGGCCCCTATCGGGGCCCCCCCAAGGCTATTGACGGCTCTGCAAAGCGCGACCGCCCTCCTGCAGGCGTCGCGTACCTCCATTGAGCTCTCCTAACCCGTCTAGTGTGACAGCGGAAATCTCGTTCCACGATAAATTCCCCTGTCGTACCCTCAGAAGAGAGATGAGGGGGTGGCGAAGTGGGTGGAAGCTGAAATTCTTCTCGAATCACCTCTCGGATCAGATGGACGAGGTTCGGAGATGGTATGCTCAAGAGAAGAGAAGGGGTAGCATGTACTCCAAGCTCGACACATCTGTCCCTCGGGCCTCGACCTTGATCGTGCCCGTGGCCTACCCTCCTAGTTCCACGACGAGGCATCTCCTGCAAGGGGATGCAAACACAAAATAGGAAGACGTCAAATCTAGCTGATACTCAGCAAAAGAACCTCAGAATGGATGTCAAAAGGTACATTGGGGTGGTTACTCTAGTTATAAACATGTGAATTGGTTATTTTCTAACTAGTTGGTTCACTTCTTGGGATAACCTTGCTCTGATACCATCTTGTTATAACCCGATTCCCGAATCCCTACGAGACACGGGAATCGGACCGACTCGACTGATCCCAAGACCCAGTCGTCCAACGAGAAAGTAACCAAAAGAACAGTAAAATAAACCACATTCATCATGCATGTAACTAACAGTAACAAAAGTACAGCAGTAAAGAAAAGAATTACTACAGTACACACCACCACAACAGTAGAGAATTTAAATAGGTACATAAACATGATGCTTACAATAAAAGAGTAAAAGTGTAACAGGATATACTCACTACAACATAAAAATAGTACAGTAGGTACAACACAAGTAGAACTATTGGGCTCTACTAGGCCCAGCACCCTTTGCAGCCCAGGCTCTAGCTGCTCAACACCTGGTCTTGAAAAGGTGACAGAGGTGACACGTCAGCGAAACACTGAGTAGAGTTGCTTCCCTTAGTTGATTACAAACATTAATGCATAACTGAATTAAATGGTAGATCCTAGGGTATGGCATGAATCCTAGGACCTGAAAACTAGATTGAATGATAGATCCTAGGGTATGGCATGAATCCTAGGACCTGAAAACTAGATTGAATAATAGATCCTAGGGTGTGGCATGAATCCTAGGAACAGAAACACTGAAATAAATGTCTTGAATGCCTGAATTACAGTCTGGGATAAGTAGATAAAATAATGATAATTGCATGTAATTGGATAACAGCTGCCTGTGAAATGTAGAGTACTGTTGCTAGTAACCGTTGCACGTAATTTCTGTTGGTTGAGATTAAATACGAGCTGCTTGTATAAGAAGTGGAAAGGAAAAGAAGTTGAATGTTGGAACGCGTATTATATGCGAATAAACCTGAAATGATGAAACCTAGTATGTCTTGGCCTGAGAAACATGAGCATGAACCCTACGGGGAATTAGGAGTAGAACTCCTGGAAATAAATGGGATGAAACTGGAAAAGTGAATGGGGAAGTTGTTGTCTCTTGGGTACGTAGTACCAAGGAAAGCACACGTTACCTCTTAATGCAGAGGGGAGCCAGCCGCCCTAGGGACCCGGGGTTAGGTCTGGCCACTTTATACCGACTTTTGGCCCTCGCGTACACTGTACCGGGGAGAGCTACTAGTGTAGGGAGGGAGCTAGCCACCCCACGGGCCCCAGGGTTCAGCTAGCCGTCCTACACCGATTTGTTAGGCCCACTGGGCAAACCAGGGTAGTCAGGCGAGGGTGCGCGGACTGTGGAGGGGCAAGACCCCTGTTTGGTTACTGTGGATGAGCTGGACCCCTATTACTGAGAGGGCTCTGCCCTATACTGGTTCCGTGCTATGCTTTGGGCGCACCCGTTAACGGAAACAACTGATCGCATGCCAGTGCGGGGTAGCTACCCGTGCATTTATCGCGCGTGCCGTAGTCATCGTTACGTCTGTCAACGACCTTGGGGTGGTTGACCGAGGGTAGGACCACCACGGGGGACTCTCCCGACCAGGAGAGCACCACGTGCTACGTCTACTTTTCGGAAAAGACTGCAATCAAGATCGTTCCCATGAGGAACATTCGAGATCAAGAGAAAGACCTGAGAAATAATTCGAGAACGAGTAAATGGAGGAATAAAGAAAGAAATTAAAAACAACAGCTACTTGTCCACCTTTACTATTTTTCTTAGCTAGCTGGTTGCCACTCTACTCAGTGTTTCGCTGACGTGTCACCTTTTCAGGACCAGGTGTTAAGCAGCTAGAGCCTGCGGCTACAGAGGGTGCTGGGCCTAGTAGAGCCCAGTAGTTCTACTTGTGTTGTACCTACTGTACTATTTTTCTGTTGTAGTGAGTATATCCTGTTACACTTGTACTCTTTTATTGTAAGCATCATGTTTATGTACCTGTTTAAATTCTCTACTGTTGTGGTGGTGTGTACTGTAGTAGTTCTTTTCTTTACTGCTGTATTTTTGTTACTGTTAGTTACATGCATGATGAATGTGGTTTATTTTACTGTTCTTTTGGTTACTTTCTCGTTGGACGACTGGGTCTTGGGATCAGTCGAGTCGGTCCGATTCCCGTGTCTCGTAGGGATTTGAGAATCGGGTCGTAACAGTGAGCTTACCCTCATCATGTGCACCAAAACTTAATGTCTACTCTCCACTCAATACAAAATATTAAGACAGGTGGAGGGGGGTGGCTAGATGTTCTAAAAATGTTTGTATTTTTTTTCTTCCATTGTTAATCCTCTTGCCATACATTCCTTCACTTTGGACAAGTATATGTTTTGTCCATTGTTTAAATTTTTCTATAACTTTTGTTCTCCATATATATCAAAAAGGTACCCCTCATAGATCCTCAAGAATACAAGACCAATCTTATGTTTGCCTATCTCAAAAAATAGCTTTGGAGAGTGATAAATGAGGAGGATTCCATTTTAGGGAAAATACTTATAGCCATATATTTTTGTGATGGGGAATTTTGAGGGGTATGTCATAGAAATAATGCTTCTAAGCTATGGAAGGTCCATTGGAAACTAAAAGATACCTTATTCTAGTGCAGTCATGGGTTGATTGGTGATGGATAGAATATGCAAATGTGGAGAGATCCCTAGTTGCAGAATATGGAGACCCCCATTCAACCACTTCACTTTGCCCGCCGCACCCCCTTCTTAGTGGTTGATCTAACTAATGAACATGGGAGTTGGAGGCAAGATCAGTTATTGCATTGTTTTGATGTATATATACGGGAAAAAATCATTCAAACCAAAGCAAATCCCAACCATGAGGACAAATTGATTTGGAAGCCAAATGCTAAAGGCGTTTTAACATTTGAAATTGCCTATAAGACGTTGGCACTAAAGGAAGATCATTTACAACTAGAGGAGAACACTTATTGTAGGATAATTTAGAGGAACAAACAATTGGTTCCAAGGGTTAAAATGTTCATGTGTCATTTTATTAAAAGCGCATTGCCCTTAGGTGAACTTCTAGGTCAACAAATCCTCCATTATTGGGACTTCCACCCTCTTCACCTTAAGTACTTTGAATCTAAGAATCACCTCTTTATACATTGGCATTTCTCGCATGCAATTTGGTTCTCTTTTGGAATCAAAATTTTTTATATTTTTGGAAAGTCTTTTGGAATCAAAGTAGATCAACTTGAAGTTGATTTTTAGGAGTTAATCTATAACCATTTAGTTAGAGATGAATTATGCATCAGAGTTGCTTGTCACCTATTACATAGAATATGGTTAGCATGTTGTAAAGCCAAGCATCAACACAGAACGCCAAACTGAGAGATGTTTGGCAACATGTTTAGATGAGCATCAATCCTCCTTGCGTAGATTTTAACAATAGCTAGTTGAATGATGCTATAATTCAAGTAGATGCCTCTTTTCTGGGAGCAAGGCATCAATTGTAGCAATATGTCTACTTTTAGGAAACATTTTCATGAGTGTAGAAGCACTTACTGCCCAAGCCAATTCCCCTGAAGAAGTAGAGCTACATGTAATTGCTCTTAGGTTAGACTCAACAAACACCTTCAAACGCTACTTTCCCATCATCATGGGTGATTGTTCAAAGGCTATAACAATGATCCATGGCAAGCAACCTCCTAATTGGTTGAGTAAATTCTTGATCAGGACCTTCTAGCTTCTCCTATTAACACCTCTTTTATTCAAGTTCCACGAGATAAAGTTTTCTTAACTCATATTCTTGCAAACTATTGTAATAGGGAGGGTTTGGAAGGTACTTGGTGTAGCGCCAACCCCCTCGATGCTATCTCTCATTTTATTTTAGTTGCTACGTAATGAACCCCTTGAGTTTGATTCAACAACAAAAGAAAAAGAATGCAAGACCAATCTATTCTACTGGGTATTCTATATAATGGGCAGTTTGAGTTTCCTTCTCTAATCATTCTTCCAACCAACCTTGTCAACCAAAAGGCCATGGATTTTTGTATTCCTAAATCATAATTAGTTTTTTACACATTTAGTTGCCTACTATTGTAGGATCAATGACTTTAGAAGTAGTTTCATTAAATTATCATACTCCCTTAAGAAGTCTTGTCCATCGAAAAGATCATGGGGAATAGTTCAAACATAAGTAAAGTTGCAAATATTATTTAAAATAAATGAATAGGCATTCCAAATAATCAAATAAAAGTTCAATTAGTGAGGTAGAACAAACCCAACCCCCAACAAAAAAAAAGTTTCCACATGCATACACCATCTTTATCGGACAAGAGAGGAGAAAGAGTGAGCACTTGCTCTCGAATTAACCGTTGTTGAAGATTCCATCTTCAAACGATTCAAACATTCATTCATATTTAGACATTGTAAGTTTATCGGAATTGAATTAAGGGGATTGAAAAGTAAAACATCATGATTATACCTTAATCTTGGGATAAATTGATTTTTTGTATTTGTTTTTTTATAGTTGATAATCCTGTGATTAAAATAAATAATCCCACATTTACAGAATTAGGTGTTGAGATTCTACCGATGAAATTTCAAAATATACCAATATATTCTTAAAATCCACTAGTGGTCTCATTATATACAGATGTATTCTTAAAATGCATCCTTGCATTATCAAATTCTATTGATGATTTTCAAAACTATATGTAGAATTAGACTATCCCAATCCTTTTTTGAATAGAATAATATTAAGATTGTGAACTTTAATCGGACATAATTTTATTCCAAGATAAACTTCATCAAACAAAAAATTACAGGCATGATAGGACCAAACCAACGATATCTTTGATCTGCATCCCACGAAGTACCTTCTCACCATTGAATCGCAATCGAACGGCGAACACAACTCGTAAAATGCATCCAACCTAGAGCGCATGATGGTCATCCCACCTCTCTTTTCTCCGCCACCCAACCGCTCCCCAACCCCACATTAGGCGCTCCGCTCATTTTCAAAAAAATTCGAATCACAATCACACTGTCACTCTCTTCCCTCTCGCGAGTACTGTTAGAGCCAAAAAAGGGTCGCCGCGAGAGGAAGGGCTCCACTGGCGATTACCCGTTGCCTGCTTCCTTCATCTCGTGCTCTCCACCGGCCGGTGGAGGTTGGGCTCTCCCTCCCAGTACCGGTTTCTCTCTTGCCCTAACCCTAAGGCATGATGGCCTCGAGGAGTCAGAACAAGCCCCCTCCCAGCAGCGCCACCAGGAGCCCCGGCAATGTGAGTGCCGCAGTCCACCTTCTTCCATTTGATAGGTAATCTTTGTTAAAAAGTCTGGATCTTCGGTTGGCAGAAGAAGGAGAACCTCGAGGATGTGCAGCTGGACAAGAGGAGGAAGATCGTCGGGAAGGCGACGGTGGCGGTGGGATTGCGGGGCCCACGGCAGGCCCTCACCGCCGTCAACACCGACGCCGCCTCCACCGGGGGGGGTTGCGGCTCGGATGCGGGGAGCGTCGCGGGGGGTATCGAGTTCACCTCCAGGGAGGACGTGGAGAGGCTCCTCAACGAGAAGATGAAGGGGAAGAACAAGACCGACTACAAGGTCCGATCTTTCTTCTCCTCGAGGTGTTTTTTTTTTTTTTAATCTTTTTGTTGTAAAGTTTTTTTCTGTTTGTATGTTATTCTTGTTGGATAATAAGGGTGGAGTTTTTTTTTCTTTTGGTGAATCTTGTGTAGGGAAAGAGCGAGCAGATGATGGAGTATATAAAGAGGCTGAGGGCGTGCATCAAGTGGTTGGAGGAGCGCGAGGACCAGTGCTTGTTAGAGGAAGAGAAGCTGCACGGGAAGATTCGGGACGAGGAGGCCAAATACGCCGAGATGGGTAATCTTTTTTTTTTTGTTTTTTTTCGTTTTGCATTTTTAGTTCTTGTTGTGAGTGTTTGTTGCTGATTATTGCACTGGTGGTTGTATCTTGTGATTGGTGTTCTTAAAGAAATTGTGGTTGGTGGAGTTTATTTCGTTAATTTAGTTGGTAATTTGGATTTTTTTGTGGTTAAACTAGAGGGCCTAATGAGAAGAAAAGAGGAGGAGCTCAATGGCACACTTGAGGAGCTCTCGAGGAATCATGCTTCGTTGAAGGAGAAACTGGAAAAGGAAGAAGCTGATAAGTTGGTAGTGACCATTTTGAAATCCATTGGTCTATTAGTCTTAAATGGAAGTTTTGTCGAATGGCCATTTGAAGCCGATCAGATCTTAGTTTGAAATGTTGCTTTGATAGGCTATAATGGAGTTCTACGATAAAGAAAGAGAGGCTAGGGATGCTGCTGAAAAGTCCAGGGATGCTTTATCCGTGGAGTTTGGCAAAGCAAAGCAAGAGGCTGCAAATGCGGAGCAACAAGTAGGATGATTCTTTGTTTGAGTTGGTTTGTTATTAGCCTCTGAGTTTTGTATTCTTATTTTTGTGACCTGGAAGCAGTGATGGTTTGATCTTGCAGATAAAATCGCTTCAAGATATCAACAAGAGGTTGCAGGACTACAATACCAGTTTGCAGCAGTACAACAGTAGACTGCAGAGTGATGCTACGGCTAACAATGAAGCCATGACGAGATTGCAGAAGGAGAAGAATGCTATGATGGAGTCCCTGAGTAGCTTAAGGTCTCACTCTAACAGCTTGCAAGAGCAACTGAGCTCTCTGAGGGTGTGCCCTATTTTTTCACTCCACTCTTATCTTTTTGGCAGCTGTGGATTTCTTTGCCCCTTAGAGTCTTAACTTGATATCCTTTCTTGAATGGAATCTCTCTTCTTGGTTTTTTTTTTTTGGTGAATGAAACTCATGCCTATACTGCAGGAGTAGGTTATGTTAGATGTTATGCCTGGTTGTGAGCTGCAAAGAGAAGAACCCATGGCAACACTTAAGGGCTTAAACCAAATATTTTGTGTTACAGCCAACTTGTGCTGTTGACGTTCTTTTATATGTAAAAATGCCTGTCTCCTGCTCTGTATAGCAACGTTGCTTGATAAAAAAGCAACTACCTGTAGAAGAGCTCATTGTTAATTGTTCTTAGTTGTAGTTGCATAATTTAGAACGCCTTTGTAAATTGGACAATGGACAAGTTGGGATTGTTTGAAATCATAGTCATGATTCTTATTCAATGATCACTAAGATCTGTTGCTTCACTGCAAGATTGATGTCTATATGTAAAGAGAATCAACAACAACCAAGCCTTTTCCCACATTAAGTGAGGTCGGCTATATGGATTCTTTGCCTCCACACAGATCGATTTTCAGCTATTTTAGGACTTAAATTAAAGTAATTGAGGTCATACTTAATAATTTTCTTCCAACACTTGTTTGGTCTTCCTCGCCCCCTCTTAGTGGGTTCAACCTCTAACTTCTCACATCTCCTAACTGGAGCATCTAGTGGCCTTCTTTGTAAATGTTCAAACCATTTTAGATGTGTTTCTTTCATTTTATCCTCTATCGGTGCCACCCTAACCCTTTTTCTAATAAACTCATTTGAAATACGGTCCTTTTTTGTAAAGAGAATATCGGGCAAAATCTTTTTGAATTTAACTTTGGCTAGTTCTGGTTTTGCGGGCTAGTTAAGCCAAGCTTGTACAGTGCTATATTTGTTTTGGAATGTATAAGTCAATTACTTTTGAAGCTGATTTATAGCGGTTCTGCATCCTTAAATATTTCTTCTGAATTCTGTTTTCTCTAGCTCTGTTCCAAATGATTTATTTTGGGGAGTGCCAACAAAATCCAGTATATGTAGCATTTGTTGGTGGAGTTGGGATTATTATATCTATGTATTCAAATGCATTGAGAGTCAAGCTTAACCTAGTGCATTGTCATGTTTGATTTGGGTATTCAAGTTGGTTACATTTTGAAAGTTGGCTTATCATGGATCTTGATTTTTAATTCTGATAGTAGCATTAGCTTTGATATGAATAATGCATATTTGTTGGGGGTTTGAGAAATGCTAAAAATATATCATGTTTTGGTGGAGTTGGGATCATTTTGTCTCTACAATCTTTTCTTTTTAAACATCCATGAGCTGCTCAGTTCGGCTGTGAGTATGAACATATCACAATAACCATTTCATCAACATAAGTGATATTCAGTAATAATTACACAATAGAAGCCTAATGTTTTTGTATGAGAAACAATCTGCATAGAAACAATTTAGCTTGAATCTTGCCTAAGTGCCCATTCTTTGGTGTCAATTACCCTATCAATCAAAATGCTGTAGCTCATCATGAGGTGATCCAGGATTTGACCTTGTCCGTTCTAAATTTATGTTAGGTCTCTATTGTATTTTAATTTGTATTTTAATTTGTTTTTTAAGGATAAATATAGATGTTGCTCTCTTTTCTGTTTGGTGTTTTAGATTTGCTATGACAAGTCATTGCCCTTTCTTAGGTTTGTCAACAAGAGGCTGCAAGAGAAAGAGAAGAGTTGAAGAACACTCTTGAGTGCACAAGAGCTGAACTACAGAATGTTAGAGAAGATCGTAACTTTCAATTATCAATTGTTCAATCCTTGATGTCAGACCTGGAAAATTACAAACAATGCAGCACAGAATCTGTTAGCAAGTTGGATGATCTGACAAGGCAAACCAACATCCTCGAGGTGTGTTAACTTTTACTCAAAATTATTTAGGTCAACTTGAAGGGAATCTGATTAAGTTGATTTCTATTTTGTATGCAGGCAACTTGTTCTTCTCAGAAGCAGCAAATTGAGATGTTGCAGAGCCAACTAAACACTGCAAATGGAAACCTGCAGGTTTATATTTATTTTAAGATGTTTACTGGTTTAAATCGTTATTGAGGTAATATTAGCTTCATTTCGTGCTTTCTTGAAGATGGCTGATTCGGCAACAATGAGTGCAAGAATGGAATATCAAGAGCAAAAGAACCTTGTGGAAGATTTGCAGAAGCGCTTGGCTGATACTGAACTCAAAATTGCGGATGGCGAGAAATTGCGAAAGAAGCTTCATAATACTATCTTGGCAGAGCTCTTTGTCATAGAAGTCTTTCATGGTTCTTTGTTGCTATCTCAGATAAGTGACAGGCTTTTTGTTCTGCCTGCAGGAACTTAAAGGTAATATAAGGGTGTTTTGCCGAGTTCGTCCACTGCATTCTGATCGTGAGGGTAATGGGCCTGAAGCAGCAGCTGTTTCTTATCCGGCCTCGTTGGAATTACAAGGACGGGGCATTGACTTGATGCATAATGGTTTTACCTCTGAAATATCAAATTGTTGGGTGTCTAAACTGTTGTGATATACTAGGCTGTTATTTATTTGTTCGGTACATGTTTCTTTTGTATGCAGGGAAGAAGCACACTTTCACTTTTGACAAGGTGTTTGACCATGGAGCCTCACAAGAAGATGTGTTTGTGGAAATCTCCCAGTTAGTCCAGAGTGCCCTTGATGGTTACAAGGTCAGAATCTTGCCTAATATTCCTGTTGTTTGATTTACGAATTCATCCATTGTAAATGAAAACAATGCTGAATCCTCTAGGTATGCATCTTTGCTTACGGGCAAACGGGATCTGGCAAGACATACACGATGATGGGTAAGCAGGATGCTCCCGAATTTAAAGGTTTGATCCCCCGATCTTTGGAGCAAATATTTGAGACAAGTCAGTCATTGTTGTGCCAAGGCTGGACATACAAAATGCAGGTTAGGATCTTACTAGTAAATCCATTAGGCTTCATTTTTTCTCTCTTCCTGTGCATTATAATTAATTTATTCGTAATATGTAAACAATTCTAGGCATCAATGTTGGAGATATACAATGAAACGATTCGTGATTTATTAGGATCAAACCGCTCCGGTGGTCCAGATGCATATGCAGCTGCTGGAAAGCAGTATATGATTAAGCATGACCAGAATGGGAATACACATGTTTCTGATCTAACAGTTGTAGATGTCTGCAGCATTAGGGAGGTCTCGTATCTCCTACAGCAAGCCGCCCATAGCAGGTGCCATCTTTTTTTGTAAATATTTGTCAATGATGCTGTGACTAGTGAAGTGGAGGAAATATTCGATTTTACTGTCTTGCATTATTCATTTTTCTGTGCTTTTTCCTGGGTGTCAAATATGAACCCTAGTATTCACCTCCTAAGGCTGCCAATACAATGAAACTTTTTGGTTCATACCTTGATAATCATATCTCCTGATGTTGAAATAATGTAACTTTTAGATTGTCTTATATTGGTGAGATATTGGTCTTTTTTTTTTTTTTTCTGTCTGGCTTTGTCTACATAAGTTCCTCTTTCCAAATATACCTAATAATTTTTTATGAAAAGTTTCTCACGGATGCGTTCTATTATCTAGATCTGTAGGTCGGACACAAATGAATGAACAGTCATCCCGAAGTCATTTTGTGTTTATTTTGAGGATCTATGGAGACAATGAGGTTTGTGTTCCACATCCTTGTTTGTTATCTTTTTCCCTAACCTTCAGAAGGTTGTGTAGATTTATCGAACAGTTTTCATCTCCTTATTCCAACTTCAGAGCACTGATCAGCATGTGCAAGGGGTGTTGAACTTGATTGACCTTGCGGGAAGTGAGAGGCTTGACAAGAGTGGTTCTACTGGGGATCGCTTGAAGGAAACTCAGGTACGAAGCCTAGAAATATGTGAGTTTAATTCTTTAAAGTTGAAATGTGTTAGAATTAATGTAATGCTATGCTTCATATCTTGATACAGCATATTAATAAGAGCTTGCTGTCATTGAGTGACGTTATATCATCTATTGCGAAGAAGGAAGATCACATTCCTTTCCGGAACTCTAAGCTAACCTATCTACTCCAGGTCTGTATTTCTTATTTTACTATTTCAGTAAATTATCCTCACTTTTCTATCATCATAACTTTGCCCTGTTTATTACATGCTTACAAGCAGCCATGTCTTGGAGGAGAGTCGAAGACCCTGATGTTTGTTAATATCTCCCCAGAGGCCTCATCAACTGGAGAGTCCAAGTGCTCTTTGCAATTTGCTTCCAAGGTGAATTCGTGCGAGATTGGAATCCCTCGAAGGCAGACCCAAATGCGCCCAGCTGTCTAAAGCTGCAACATTTTGTGCTCTTCGTCACTTGCTCTGTCATCTTTATGGTCCCCCATGGCTCCCTTGCCATAATTTGTGGGGTTTAAATTGTACTAACATCATTTTTTTTTTTTTGGGTTTCTTTTCAAGATGTAGTTGTATAAATACTGTATTATGCAAAAGTTGTGCCAAGTCCTGTGCCAACTACACTAACACAATGGTGGAATTTGTATTCTTGTTGGCATTGCCATGGCAAGTTTCTTTTGTTTGTATGTGTATTTTGCCTTTTGGGTCTAAATTTAACCAGGAACATTTTTCCAGGGATTTGCTGAAATACTACTTGCATTACTTGTTTCATGACAAATATGAGGAACTTTGATAACTGAGATGTTGAGGCACTCTTTGAATGAAAATTCTGTCTGTGGATTGAATTTCTCTACAAGAGCATTCACCATACGTTCCAATCACTTGGATGGCTAGAAGTTTTTGACGTGATGCTTCCAACAAATCAACACTGCGATTCATTTGAACTGAACTAGAAGGTAGACCTTGTTCTGTTTATTGTGGCTTGAGCTTCAGGTTTTATGCATGTTGAAACCAGCTACTATCATATTGTTTGCTCAGAGCTACTGGTGAATGTATAGGCAACCACTTTCTCAAACATTAAGTCTGTCCACTTCTGCAGAATTGGAGTTGTTGAATGACATGATTTGATCGTTGGAATGTCGTGTGCTTTGATAGCATCTTCAAGCTGCAGGTTAAGAGACAGGAGGTGATTCATGCTGATGGTCCTGACAGAAAGGATGTGGATGTCAATCGAACTGTCTTAAGACAGTTAAACAGCCTAACGTCTAGGTTGGTAAGGGGCTGCTCCTTGGCTGGTGCAGTAGAGATGACCTTGTTGAAATCGAAGTACATGAATGTGGATTTCAGGCAGAGGTACCTCCTCGTGTAGGCCAATGCTTTTTGGCCAATCTAGTCCATTAGTGTCATGAGGTTGTATACATTGTCTCAGTGCGTGTCTTCTACTTAAGTCACCAATTTTTGCCATATAAGCCATTCTGGATAAGCGATCGCGTTCCCGTCTCCTTGTTTGCAAGCTCTTCTGCAGGACAGACTGAATGCAAGTGAGTGTATCCATCTCAATTAAGGCAGTTCTTATTCAGAAACCGGCATTAACCTAGTTAGCTGCAACATCCCAAATTCCCTGCCGGTTACTGAATTTGTAAACATCTTATCATTTCATCTACAAGGTGACATGTATATTTTGTGAATCCCGTTTCAAAAGTTCCGAATTGGTATCTTTCAACAGTTAGGGATAATTTTATGAGGTCATTGGTAGCATATGTAAAAGACAAGTGTCATTAATTAATTTATTGAGACCCATTAGATGTTTGAATCTCCATCCTAGCATCCGCTTGTTTTTGCTTTGAAATCTATAAATGGAAAGTTATACATCAGTGTCTTTGATCTTGAATTATATGGTATTAATTCTATTTCATCAACAATATACTCGAAGAAAATTCAGTGGCAAAGTTCTGATCTCACTTTTGAACCTAGCCAACCTTGCTATTATTGTCGTGATGTTACGGTGGTACGATTGGTTACCGTAGATGCTCAAAGTGCTTGTTGGAGCTCAATGATGGGTTCCTCCTACTCACGCACGTGCGGGCGTGCACACACATGTAGAGCTCAACTGAAGGGGAAGGAAAGGAAGAAAGAAAGCTTGGGAGCATGTGGTTTCCGTGAAAGAGCTCAAGCACCTCATATACAAGAGGTTGGAATTCAATTGAGCAATCAAAGGTCAAGATGGGTCGTTGAAGATAAATGGTGCGAGAGGAAATGGTTTAATTGCACAATCTCCTTTTGAACTCCATCTCGTGGATAGCTTTAGCATGAATCTAAGCCAGATTCAACCTTCTAACATCCAATCTATCCCTTAATAGCATTTGAAAAATAGGTATATGCAAGGTTGGTGGTAGTCAACCAATTGAGTGAGAGATTAGGTTAGCAGCTTAAGCTTTTAAGTGAGAATCTTACTCTACTTGCATCTCATTAGGTTTAGATGATCGAAGGATTCATTTACGTGTCTATATGGCTTATGTGTGATTAGTTGAGAGATGGATGCCTCCCGACCCATTCCTCTAGGTTTAGATGCTCAAAATCTTGCTAGTTAGGCATCAAAATCTGATCTCTCACAAAGCCCAAGTTCTCCCTCCTACGTAGACTTGAATATAAATTATTTAATTTACACCCGACTCCTCTAAATAAGACTATTTACCAAGCAAGACATAGAGTTTTAGGATATTACACACGTAAAAAGAAGGTTCGAGAAACCTTAAGGACGTAAGCTAGACTACCCTTTTTCTTTTTGAATCGTCGTCAAAGAAGTGTCCCTATTGGGTTGATTATCGCAACACTAATTTTTACCCAATATTAGGTAACGATGCCATGATACCGCAATACCCATATTTAGATCTAGGAATATCTCCTTTGATATATATGATGATAACTAATCATTAACTCGTGATGAAATGAGAGAAAATTGATCAAATCATTCGCTGTAGAGCGAACTTTATTTGATCATACATAACAACTTAATTAAGAATTATTATCCTTCATCAACATTAATTTGGTACAAATATTATAATTAATACAACATTCTGACTTTATTAATTATCATCACATATATTATAGGCTAAAGTAGTGCAAACTCTTAGGCTGTGTTTGCCTTTGGTACTGTGGATGGGATAAGGTATTCGGGGTGGAATTGGGGAGGGGTAGTGTGGGTTACGAAGTGGGGATGGGAGGGTGATGGGTGCGGAACGTGGTTGTTGATTATACTATTGTAGTATGTACTTGCGACGTTGATTTTAATTTAGAATGTAGAGTTGGTGAGTTCAAGTGTCGAATACAAGGAGGTGTAAAATCGGATTATTTTGTCACTTTAAGTGTCATAGAAATGGTTGATTTGCTTGCTTGCTAGAAAATGAAAGAGAGAGAGAGAGAGTAGGGTTAGAGATCGCATTTAAAGCATGACAATCATTTAGAAGGATGTGAGCTATAACATATGAAATATTATCAACATATAACATGCGGTAAAAGTTTGTTTACAACTACAATAATGGATGAAAGCTTAAACAACTGCAACATAAACTAAAGTAAAGAGAGAGGGTGTGAGGAAGAGTCAAGGAGGTCACGGCGGTGGAGGGAAGCTCCGTCGGCTGCTTGACAACTCCGGGGTGGGTATGGAGTATTTGGTGGAGCTAGGAGAAGGCTAGAGTAGCTTGGAGGGTGTATATGTATTCAATGCATTTCAATGGGGTGGTTGGGAGGGTTTATATAGAGAAGAGGAGTTTCTAAACTAAGGGCTTTAGCGACGTCCGAAACATCGCTACACACATTCCATAAGCGTCGGTGAAGCCCTCATCCCTCCAGTCCTTAAGCATGCGCATGCTTTCTCCCTTCAATCTGCGCTCATGCACCCGCAACCGTCCGATCTGTGGTGTGGATCGCCATCGGATGGTTGAGGGCGGGCCACGTTGCCTTCCCGTGCCCATGGAAGAATGAGCGGTCACATGAAGGATGCACGTTGACCGTCGAATTTCACTTCAATGGTTGTGATTGCACAAGTGGGGAGAGCTTGGATCGTGCATGCCTCGCGCATGATCAAGCGTGTTCCTATCGGGTGCTTGAGGGCGTGCCGCGTAGCTTTATCCCGGTCGTCCGCGTGCGCATCAACGACGGAATTTTGATCGCGCGCGTGGATGCAGGTGAGTGTGTTTCGAAGGCGCGCTCCCGGTGAACATGAACAAGCGCTGACCGCTGCAGTACGTGGGCGAAAAGGTTGCGCTCTTCGCCAATCCTCAGTCATCTGATGGGAGATCGGACAGTCGTGGTTTCTCCTATATGATGAAGTTGGGAATTGGCATTGGCGAGGGCGGCTGATGGCTACTACGTGGCCTCTTTTGGGCCGTTGATCTGATACTTCTTGGGCTTGTTGAGGGAGATCCGAATGTCAGATTTAAGTGATTTCAAGTCCGTTGGACTCCATTTGTCGATCTGAATCCATCCGTGCGGTCCGATTTTTTATCCGAGGCCTGTTTCAACATGAACTTGTACATATGGCCATTAAACATTGATTTATAAGCAATCTCAAATAGCAATGCATGCAATGCTCCTATACCCATCATAACATGTTTTTAGTGTGCATATGTCCTCAAAACTAACCCCAGTTGATGGAATTATCATCATTGAATGCAGAATTATCAGAGGGTTGATGGATGCCTGCATTGATGGGAGGCGTCTCGACAACGCGTGAAGTAATTACAGTGGGGTAGTGGGTGATCGTTTTGAAGAGGGGAAGAGAGAGAAAGAGTGTAGCAAGACTACGACAACCTGTGAGCTATTCTTAGAAGGCATTTTGAAAAAGGTGAAGAGAGAGAAGTAGGCATTGAGGGGACTCCATTTGCGACAAGAATCCCTCATTTCTCTTGTCTTCTTCTCCTAGCAGGCATCTGCGAGGGAAGAATGGTTGAAGCCCTCGTCGCTATTGAAGACCACAACATCTTGTCTCGATGTTCTTGAAGGCTATCAAGAGGTAGGTTGTCCTTGAGCGAAGGTGCGGAGGCCGTGATACGTCTTCTCTTGATGGTGGCAGTACAAAGGAGGAGGCGGACGGGTCATCGTCGTCGTCGCTGTTCACCTCGACGGTTGAGTGCATCCTCGCCCTTATATGCCTGTCGAGGGTTCAATGAGAAGATGCTTGTGTCGAGAGAGGGAAGCCCGTCTGATAGAGAGAGCGTAAGACCAGTGTGTAATTTCCCTACTAGGAGGGGTGAGATCAGCGTGAAAAAAAAATGCGGAATTGAAATATATAAAGCAATCTCACAAAATAAGCAATCACAAAATGTGCACAAGTAATTTTTAGGTGGGAACCCAAACCGGGTGAAAACCACCACCTAACCCTCTCGAGTTAGGATTTTCCGATCAACCTAGTTGATCAAAATCTACTAAACCGAATCACTTAAAACGAGGGTGATTCAACCTCAGTACAACCACGCTACAAGTACGAGGGTAGCGTTCCTCAACCCCTTCTCTCCACGAGAAGGATTTTGTCCCACGAAGGAGACGGGAATTCGCAAAGCGAATACCCAACCAAAATAACAAAGATAAAATAAAACAACAAACCTATAGAGCCAACAAAGTAATTAACCTAAGCTTCTATAGGATTTAGGAAACTCCCCTTTGCAAGGAGTGCGTCGACGATGACGCGGGTGCGTGAGCCACGCAACGACGCAATGTCGCTCTCGTAGACAACGGCGGGAGAGCGGGTGCGCGAAGGGAATGATGCTCTCAAGATGTAGAACTTGAGCTTAGAGAGCAAGAGCTTCTTGGACACAAGAGAGTGGAAGTATGTTGCTTAAGTGTGTCTTTTGTGTTTCTAAGTGTGTATTTGTGTTGCAAAGGTTCCCCTCTATTTATAGAGGCCTTAGGAAGGCTTTGGAAGGCTTAGAAAGGGTTCTATAGCCGTTGGGAACAAAGTCCAAGAGAATCAGGCCGAAATCAGGACAATGATTACATTTGACAGGGTTATCAGACGTCTAACTCTGGCATCAGACGTTTGGAAGGCCACCTTAAGATGTCTGATTTAAAGGTCAGACGTCTGATTCTGTGCGGGTTTCCTCCTGACTTGAATCAGATCTAAACAGGGTTTTTGTGCAAGTCCATCAGACGACATACAGGACGTCTGGCACTATGTCTGGACGTCTGGAAACCTACTTTTACTGTGGGAATTGATTTCCAAACGTTGCAACGGCTAGAAAATCTCTGAGAAGAGATTTTGGGTCAGCCGAGGCAAAACGGTCATTTATCAGACGTCTGTACAGTCCTATGGACGCTTGATAAGGCTCTAACGGTCATATCTGGAGTGTTTGCTAAGCCAGCCAACGGTCCACTAATTGGACGTCTGGAAAAGTCATCAGACGTCTCCTAAGACGTCTGGTCTAAGGTCTGGACGTCTGATTTCATCAGACAGAACTAACTATGTCCAGCCTAACAGTTATCAGACGTCTGAAACAATAGTCAGACGTCTTAAAATACATTATCAGACGTCTGATTTGGGAATTAGACGTCTGGAAGTGCTGTTTGAACCCTATATTGGTTTTCTAAGTATTCTACAGAAAACCTAAGTATCCTAAGGTTGTGCCGGTGTTCCTAGGACTACTGTTAGGGTTCTTTGAGGCTCTTTAACATAATTTCTAAGGAAAATAAAGAGCAAGAAAAATAAAGATAAAAGTACATGAAAGGATTAAAAAGAATCTATCCTATTCTTCTTGTCTTCTATCTTCAATCTGTCGCTCCACGCGAACCTCCTCTGTTTTCCGTCAAGCTCCTCCAATCCGTCCTGGATGCGAGCTCGAATTCCGTCTAAACACGTCCACATTTGCAATTGACCTGAAATCTAGGACTCAAATTGCAAATGTTAAATAACACGTGTTTTGTTATCATCAAAATAAATGATCGTGGTGCTTTAGCACCAACACAGTGTGCATGCAATTAGGATCTTCGAGAGTGGTTCGCCGAGCATCGTGACATGAGGATCATCGGCTTGTTCAGGGGACTCTCCACCTCCTCGCTGCAACTCTACGGTTGCTCTTCTTCTCCCCTCCACTTCGCTGACGATAAGGTATAAAAGCTGCATCCCCCTATTTGCTTTTAAATCGATGTTTTAAAATTTTCGCGTTGCATTATAACCAAAATAGCACTCAAACAAATAAATTTATTACTCGAAAAAGGTTCGAGGTCGAACATAGGAAGCAATATGGAATTCAGTTCTCAAAATTGTAATTTAAAACAAGAAAGCTATGAAATTGTAAACAAAAACTGTTTTAGAATAAAGTAGCACTAGGATCAAATGTCAAACTGCAAAAATAATGAAGTAAAATGGTGATTTAGATCACCAAGTACTCCTTACAATGATAGCTAATGAACTCAATGTATATATGTATGAAATGCAATCAAACCAATCGTCTGATTTACTAATCAGACGGCTTAAACTACTCAAGCCTTTCTTTGTTCTTCTTCTTTTCTCTTTCTCTTCTCTGCCTTTCTTCTTTCAGCTATGGCCCTTCCTCTGCTCTGTGTTCTTCTCTTACTTTCCTTCTCTATCTCTGCAACTCTTCTTCTTCCTTCAGCCCTTCTTTCTCTGGCTTTCTTCACACAACAGGGGAAGCTTCTGAATTCGGCTAAGTGTGAGCCGGTTCTCACCAAGAACAAAACCCTCCCCCTACCCACGCAGGCTCTCCTTCTCTCTTTAGGATCTGCTCTCCCAGAGCTACAGGGGTAATCGGGTTATTGGACCTAGCGTACCCAGGTCCAGGCTCACCAGCAGTGGGTGGTGAGCGAGGAGTGAGGCCTAGGCAGGTTAACGGGTTAGGCCAGGTCCGCGGGCAGAGGTCACAGATGAGGCACAGGTGCGTGGGTGAGAGGGACCTTACCCGTGTTCTGAGGCGATGAGGCTATAGCACTTTTGCAATATATGCGCTGTGGGGCGCTCTTCAGCTGACGATGTGGGACTAAACCACGTCCCTTCTTCGCGTGAGTTTGCAACAAGGAGATTCCTTTGATTGGCATAGCTGCTAAGGTCCTAGCGTCTAATTGACCACCTGGGGCAGTACCTAAAGCAAGTCTGCACGACCTGGGACTTCCACCTGGGGCAGACGAGACTTGGAGCGAGCTCGAAGCTCCTTTTAAGTTCTTCGTCAGTGGCGGCTAGGAGACACACCTGAAATCAAGCAAACGACCTCTCGACCCTGTCAGAAGGTTTAGAGAGTATCATCGTAGCGTGGCGAGTTCGTTGAGGAGGTCGATGTGGTGGATGGGTGTGGATGGTGGCCGGACGGTCACGGGTTAGGTCGGAGATGATGGGTCTGTTCGGGGCGGTGTTTGGGTGGATGATGGATCGAAATGTGAGAGGGGAAATGGGCGGAGGGGTGTGGCAGAGGTTTTGAGGTAGTCTATGAGGGGTTTGGTGGTGTGTGGAGTAAGATGTACCTAGCCGGAGGTGTGGCCGGAGCGGTAGACGATGGAGTCGCGGAGGCGTAGTCGAGGTCGAAATGGCATGTTGGTGTGATGAGGAAGAGTTTAGGGAGCGGTTGAATGTAGTAACGGACGAAGTGGGAAGGAGAAGGCACCGGTTGTGGTGTTGCTGGCACCGGAGAAGAGAATAACTCTAAAGAGAGGGAAACGACGAGGAAGGAGATTAAGGCGCTAGCTGGTACTGCTCGACGCAGGAAGAAACGAGGAAGATAACTTCGCTACTGGTACTGCGAACGGAGAATGAAGAAGGATGGAGGAGCTCGTCGAACATCGAGGAGCTTTCGGCAGAGAGAGAGAGAGAGGAATTGGGGGGGGGGAATCTTAGCCGATTTTTAGCATAGGGAGAACGGTCTAATCAAGAGGTTCTTTTATAGACCTCAGGAAGAAGTTTTGAGCTTAGAAAGCTTGCCGGAGTTGGGAAATTCCTTGATACTCAAATCTCTCATGCGTTCACATTAGAGATTGGGAAGGTTTTGGGGCATGGGATTTGGCTCAAAAGGGAGGGAATTTCTTGACGAACTTCCCTTTCAATTTTGAAAGGGATTCGTCAAAAAATGAAGGGGTTCTTTCCAAATCAAGGTCTCCAGAGCAAGTAGGAATAGGTTTAATGGTGGTAGGGACCTTTTTGTGAGAACGATGACAACGTTTAGGGTCTATTTGAAAAGATTTTGAATGTTAATGGCATAAATGTAATCAAACAAAACCAAGTTGTAAACTAGGTTAAGACAAACTCATCTTGGGTCCAAATTTTGGTAAAAACCTAATTTGGACCTAAGGAATCCAATGGTGAAGTTGGATTTTGTTTTTGACCACATTTGATTGGGTAATTTATGTAAAAATCCAAATTCGGGCAAATGTTTGTCTGAGACTCTGTTCTGGGTCAAAACGGGTTATGATGGTCAAATTGAAGGTTCCAAACCCTCGAGAATATTTTTCTATGAATTTTAAAATTTTTAGGTGAATTTTATATTGACTAGAACCTCAGTTTATTTAGTGGGTCTGTTTTTAGGGTTTCAAAAGTCATTTAATTCTCAGAACACATGTAAACCCTTTTCTGATTATTCTAACTCACTTGTTATCCTTTGAAGACCATTTGACCCTCAATTATCCCCTGGAAAAATCTGTGGTTGTACTGTATTCAAGTTGTGATGGTAAGATTACAGTTTTAACCCTGGTTTCTTATCTTTCCCTCAGAATGGTTATGCAGTGACTTATGGCTCTCTGGTAGTTATGTAGGAGCATTTACTGACTTAGTTAGATCAAAATGAGCTAGTTATGACTCATGATGGTGTTCCCATCATACCCTCATGCCTAGCTTTTGTTAGTCCCTTAGCAAAATTTCAAGGTATCAACTTTGATTCTAGACCATATGCCCTTCTATGCTTAAAACTTTGATGTGTGATTTCTTTTGTAGATTAGGTTAGAATGCCGATAGTAGGCCTAGACGTACTCAAGTACCATCCAAGATTCGGACCTGACCAGTGATGAGAAACTCATCATAGTCTCTAATTACCCCTAATTAACTAGTCTTCCTAGTTAATTAGCTAGGGTTATGTGAATTTATGGGTTAATTATTAAATAAGGGATAAATAGAGAAGGACCTTAAAATAAGTTAAAAATGGTATATTATCATCCAATTAATATTATTAATAATCTAAGTAATAATTAGACTCGAAATATTATTAATCATTCATCTAATTAATGAGTTAACTAACTTAAGCATAATATATACCTAAGTACGTAATAACTTCAGTAACATCATTTACTTAAATAAATTAATATAAAAATTTCAAAACTGTAAATTCAAGGTCTAAATATAATAATTGCCTTATTTACAATCATATATAAAAAGTTGAAAAAGATCTAAATTAAAATAAACATTGAATACCTAAGTTTACATTTTGGTCCTTACATTTTATTCCAATCGGGTCCTTATTTTACATTTAGGTCCTTAAGTTTCATCACGAATAGATCCCTGGACTTCTTGTTCTTCTCTACACCCGACTGGACGGCTGACAACTGAAGGTGCAGTCGCTGCTTGATCACCGCCAATCCGACGTCATCTCTTCTTCTCCAAGCTCCTGGAGCTTACGCTCACCATCCCATTTTCATTCACAGGTCTGGATGATGCCTTTATCCTAATTTAGGGTTGGAGATAACTTCACTGGCGTCGAAGAAGATGCCGATGGTTATCCTCCTCCTAGCCGCAAATACGTCCTGATTCCACCTCCTTCTCAGTCGCCATCGACTATAAATACCCCTTGACCCCCCTGATTTCCACCAAGTTGGCTCCCTTCCCTCTTCTTCACTGTAGCCGACTTCGATAGGCTATTCACTCCGCAACTCCGACAATCTTCCACCACCTCATCCGACTTCCTCCATCCATTTTTATCAGCTCTGGAACTCTGCCGAAGTCAACTGCATCTCTTGGCACAAGCGTTGACTAAGGAGCTCTCATCTGCTTCACCTCACAACTGCCGTCAGAGATCTTTCGACAACCCTCTGATTTCCTCCTCCGTCATGAGCCGTCGACGGAGATCCTCTAACCCCTTCATCCAGGTAACAGTAGACTAGGACTAGGAGTAGGATAGTTTAGTTAGTTAGTTAGGTAGGTTAGTTAGCCGTAATGTTGGATTTAAATTTCATATTCCTCCACTCCGGCAAGTTCCTTGTGCTTGTCAGAGCATTAATTTCATCTTTTTAAATCACTATTCATCTTCCTCTATCTTCCATGATCACTTCTATCACATTTAATTACTAATCTGATCACTAATTCGCCTAAATCACTTCCACCTCCACTGACTACTTCTGCTGTCCATGGCAACAGTAGTTGACGTAATCTTCACCTTCATTGGGTCCTTCATCATCTTTTCAATACTAAAGGATCCTAATCACCGCTATAATTTGATTAAATACCACATATAATGTAAATGCTTAAATCTAATTAAGCTCCTGAGCTTGCTGTCAATGGCAGCTCAGGAGTAGTTGAAATCTTTAATTAACTATATATTTATGATCGCAATCACTTGTTAACTTGTTTTGACCACTCAATTGAGTGGGAAAACAAGTCCTGAGCATTAACCAACTCAAATACTTCAAGAATGGAATTCACTGTTAAATCTTGCTTTTAATGATCAATTGAAGGAATTAACTTGATCCTGAGGTTTTTTGTGACCTCAGGAACCTTTTCAAGTCACTATTGGCACAATTTCTCATTCTGTGCACAAAATTCACTTTTTCTGGACTCACTGGAGCTCCGGTGAGTCGAAATTAGTCTTCAGCCTGTAGAACTTGATGAAAAGCTCCAGATTGATGAAATATGGATTACTGATTATTCTGAGGTCATTTATTTGAGATTTTGATGACTGGAGTTGTAGTTAGACCTTCATCTTCTCCAACTCCGGTGGAGAAGGCTAAGTTCAGAAGGCTAAGGAAGGAAAAATGCTAAGGCTTGGAAGGAAATGCTAAGGAAAGTGAAGGAAGAAAGAGCAAAAGAAGAGAAGGAAGATAAGAGAATTCGCAGAGGCAAAGAGAAGGCTGAGCAGGTACTAGAGAGAGGAAAGGCAGAAAAGAGAAGAAGAAAGGAAGAAGAGAAGAGCTCGAGAAAATAAGAGAAAAGATAAAGGATTAAGAGAAGATAAAAGATAAGTAAAAGAAAGAGAGAAAAAGAAAGAAAGAAGAAGAGAAAGAGGCTGAAGATAAAGAGAATGAATGCTTTACTTTCTTGCATTTTTTTTTAATTCTTTTTTTATTTTTAATGTTGTAATAAGTCATGTTTTAATTAGAAGAACTTTCTATTGCCTAATTCCTTTGAAATAAATAGAAAATTAACATGTTTACTTGCTATTAAAGAAAATCAATTGTGTAAATATGTTCTCTTATGGAATTTTGCATATTTTTTAAATTTAAATTATTAGGCAAAATTCATGTTGTTAAAATTAATTATACCTCCTATGAGTTGTTTTGAATTGATTGGTGAATTCTGAATAAACTATATCTCCCAGCGAACGACCTAGACTCAACCAGTTAAAAGTAATAAAATCTAAAATGTTAGGTTAACTTGACCCTATACTACTTAACGAACATAAATTCGAGTTAACCTAAGTTACTTTCTTCTACACATAATTAAGCTTAATTAACTTAATTAACTGTGTTGAGTAGCACGACCATTTTAATGGCACCGTTGCCGGGGAGGCTATCTTTTAATTCACTAAAACATTCCCTGGTTTAATTTTGTAATAATCATTTTGGTGCCATAGGAGGTAGTTGTAATTATAACTTGTACTATTTTTAGTGTTTTAATTAGTTTTGTTTTTATTTTGTTTTTTGTCTTCTTTTCAGGTTTACCTTTGTGGGTAATCTCAGGAAGAAGGCAGGTTTTTGTAGTTCTATTTTCCTTTATAAATACCATTTTAAGTATTTCTTTTCTTAGTCTCTAGTTAGTTTGAATTATTGCATTTAGTTAGATAAAAAATTAAAAAATACAAAAATATATCTTTTCTGACTAGCAACAGCATATTATAGGCATACACTCTTAGGAGTGCATTTGATCTGCTAGTATTTTTCTATCTAACTCGAGAAATTTCTACTATTTTTCTCTCATAAGCGGGAAAACATGCGAAAAAAAATCGTGTAGATCCCTGTCTTGGAAATAATAACAAGACCACATATATTCTTTGAAAATACCTAAAAAGCGGACACTTTAATTCTTTCGATATATTTTTGAAAAGATTAAGTAAAAAAGAGGAAAATAAAAATTGTGACTTAATCTGTTTGCAGAATGCATGTGGGTTTTATCTCAATCGTCTATTGCATGCTATCGCGCACACAACGCGATCACTAGAGTCACACGAGTCTGAATTTTCTATCTCTCCTCTTTGCACCTCTTAGGGCTTTGGTCAAAGATCAACAAGTCTGTCTCACTACTAGAGCCCCGGGGAGCCAGTAGTGAGCGGTCACGATCCTAGACCTTAGACCTTTGAGCCTTAAGGATACGCACATGCGTAGACACGGGTTTAAGATGCGTATTTTGATACTGTTACCATACTTGTTTGCGTCCAAAATGTTTTTGCGTATTCTAGGAATCTCTTCTTTCCTTTGAAAGAAGAGCAAAACCCTTGTTTTTTGCGCTGTTTTGTGGGTTTTTGTGCCGCTGTTTTCTGTGGTGTGAGTGTGCCTTTGCACATTCTTTTCATTTTATGGACGGGAGGCGATCCTTGCATCCGCCTCTTGTAACTTCTTTGACAGGTGATCCTAGAACAGTTGCAAATAAGCAACCACTTATTTTCCCGTCTGATTCATCTAGTTCTATGGAACAAATGCAAAATAAGAATCCCGAGATCCCTTCTTCTTCTGGTCAGGGGGAGATGTCGCCTTTTGATGTTCATGAGGCACTCCTGAACTAGAATCTTAGGATGCTTGAACAAAATAGACAAATTAATCATTTAACAGCAGCCTTAAACAATCTACAGAATCTTCAAACCCGTCCTCCACCTCAACCTGAGGTGGGTTTTGACCTTCCTGATTTACCGATCCATCGTCCAAGGCCTCTACTCAGAGACTACTGTAATCCATCTAATGCACAAGTAGAGCCTAATGTTAGGATTCCTATTGGGGAGAATGATCCTGAATTAAAGCCAAATATTATAGGACTAATCCCTCATTTTCACGGATTTGCATTCGAGGATCCATTTCAACATATTGAAGATCTAAAGAATCTATCTCAAACTCTTGGACCTCGAAATCAAAATAGGGAAATCCTACTTATGAAAATGTTCTCTTTTAGCCTTAAAGATAAAGCAGCTCATTGGCATAGAACTATGGCAAGACCAATCTCAACTTGGGCTAAACTCGAATATGCATTTTTGAAGAAATTCTTTCCTATTGGTCGAACAAATGCTTTAAGGAGAGCAATCACTACTTTTAATCAAAATCAAGGAGAACCAATTCATGAGGCGTGGGAACGCTTTCATGAATTACAAAGGAAATGCCCACATCATGGCATCCCTCATTGGCAAGTAATGCATATCTTCTACTATGGTTTGCAAGAGAGCATTCGTATTCTAGTCGATGCCTCTTGTGGAGGGAATTTTATAAATCGCGACGCAGTATCTGCTTCAGAATTATTTGAAGGGATGGCGGAAAACTCAATCAATAACGCATCTATGTCGCAATTCACGCGAGGCACGAATACGACTCATCAAAATCCGCACAAGGGCATTCACGAGTTCGGTAATCCATCCAATTCAAAGGATTTGGAAATTATTGCAGAGAAACTGGATAAAGTTGATATTGTAGCAAACTATATCGACGAGGTCCAAAATATGATGAAAACTCTTTCGCCTCTACTTGCTACGCAAAATCCTGCGTATTCACCTATTTCGCAAATTCCCACGGGGAGGGAATTTTTGAATAATTTAGATTCTAGAGATCCATCTTCCTTGGGTTTTCTATCTACTCCTGTACCAACCTAAGGAGGGACCTTTGTCCCACAATCTTACACACCCTTTTCCCCACCCATTCCCGTTGCAGAAAACACGCCTTATACTTTAGATTTAAATGCCATTCAGGGATGCACACCAAGATCAAACCCATATTCAAATTCCTATAATCCTGGATTGCGTAATCACCCCAATTTCTCTTGGTCTGACCATTCACCAAGACCATCATATCCAACTCAGACCAGGCAAAACCCGCCTACATTGTCATTTCAGCAACATAATGCGAGGCCATTTTACACGGGTTTGCAAAACCCCATAGGGCCAAATAGGGATTCACAGCTAGACCAAATTTTGAGAGCTGTGACTGAGAGCCAGCAACAAAATGCTAAGGCTCTTGCTGAAGTCCAACGGCAATGTTCGCCAGAATTGGCTTATCTTAGGGGCCAAATCACGTATTTTGCTGAATCTCATCAGCTAGGGGCCCTTCCATCCCAGCCAATTCCGAACCCTAGGAATATCCAGCAGAGACAACACCTGGGAGTGCAAAATCTGAATCAGGGACATGTCCATCTCCTTAATCAATTACCCCTGAATCCAAATCTGAATCAAAATCCAAATCCACCCTCTGCTAATCATAATTTTGAGTATCTTAATCAACAACAATCACTTTCAAATCAACCTTTAATTTATAATTCATCTTTCCAAAATCAATAAGCATCTTCTTCTTCATCAGCCTCCTCTTCTCATGCAGGTATTAACTCTGTTACAACCCACCGTGGAACTTCCACTAGGGATCCAATTTATCCAAGGAACCTATCCCAAGACCCTAGTACATCTAGAATGACCCCTGTTTCTACACCTGAAAGAGGTGCAGAACCCTATCCCACAATTCCCGCTAATTCGCGAGATCTAGGAAATACCTTAATAGAACAGGAAATCCATGCCCCATTCCCTAAAGCTTTGAAGAAGACTAGGAAACAAAAACAACCTGTTACATTAGATGAGGATTTAATTAAGATTTTTGAACAGATACACATTAATATCCCACTCTTAGATGTTATCAAACACATTCCGACTTATGTGAGATTTCTTAAGGAATTGTGTACTCCTAAGCGTAAGTCGAAGAAAGGAAGCACTGTGGTACTTTTAGAGCATGTGAGCTCTATAATTTCAAGTACTCTTTCTTTGAAAAAGAAAGACCCAGGATCTCCATTTATTTCCTGCATAATTGGGGGTCAGTGTTTTGATAGACTCCTCTTAGATTTAGGAGCATCTATTAACCTCATTCCTTTATCTTTGGTAAAACATTTCAAAATAGAAAACCTTAAGTCTACCAATGCGACTTTACAATTAACTGATAGATCTATTAAGTCGCTTAAAGGAATGTTGGAGGATGTAATTGTAAGAGTTCGGGATTTTTACTTCCCAGTAGATTTTATTGTCCTTGATATGGAAATACCTAAACACATTAAAGACACCCCAATCATCTTAGGGAGGCCCTTTTTGGCTACTACAAAGGCTAATATTGATTGTGAATTTGGAAAGATTGAATTGAAATTTGGGGAGAAGACAATTAAGTTAGATATATTTAGAGCTTCTAGTGGATTGCATTGTGAATGGATTGAGGAAATAAAATCTATTGCAGCTTTTGAGGATGATATTAGTTCCTTAGAACTAGAGAGCACACCTTTTGATATCCCATACCCTTAAAGCAATGAAATCTTTTTGCTAGAATCTTTACTCAATCCTGAATCTAAATCATCTAACTCACTTCTCGCAATCGAAAATCCCGCCCCAAATCCTGCTGTTGATTCTACTCCTGTATTAGAATTGAAACCATTTCCTGATAATCTTAAATATGTCTATCTCGAATCTGATCAAACATATCCTGTAATTATCAACTCTCACCTTTCTGAATCACAAGAATCCAAATTGATCAAGGTTCTTCGAGATCACAAGAAGGCAATTGGGTGGACTTTGCATGATCTCACCGGGATTAGCCCCAATTTTTGTACTCATCGCATCTATATTGAAGATGGGACACGACCTGCAAGAGAAGCTCAAAGACGTCTAAATCTGAATTTAAAGGAGGTCGTTAAGAAAGAAATAATCAAGTGGCTTGATGCTGACATTATCTATCCTATATCTGATAGCCCTTGGGTGAGTCCAATTCAAGTGGTACCTAAAAAGGCAGGACTCACCGTAATTAAGACTGAATCTGGAGAAACCATTCCCACACGAATTGCAAATTCGTGGCGGGTTTGTATTGATTATTGTAAGCTGAATACTGTTACAAAGAAGGACCATTTTCCTTTGCCATTCATTGATCAAATCCTTGAGAGATTAGCTGGTAATAGGTTCTTTTGCTTTCTAGATGATTACTTCAGATATAATCAAGTAGCAATTTATCCCGAAGATCAAGAGAAAATGACTTTTACCTGCCCCTTCGGAACCTTTGCTTTCCGAAGAATGCCATTTAGGCTCTGCAATGCACCCGCGACTTTTTAGCGTTGCATGTTAGCCATTTTTACCGAAATGGTGGGTGAATACATGGAGGCTTTTATGGATGATTTTTCAGTCTTCGGGGAAACATTTGATATTTGTCTGGATAATTTGTCGAAGGTTCTTAAGAGATGTATTGAAGTAAACCTTGTCCTTAGTTGGGAGAAGAGTCATTTTATGATTCTAGAGGGCATCGTACTTGGCCACCTCGTATTTGAGCGAGGTATCCAAGTAGATCGAGCTAAGATCAATCAAATTGCAAATCTTCCAATTCTTGACTCGATCAAAGGCATTAGATCATTTCTTTGGCATGTGGGATTTTATAGGAGATTTATACTTGATTTTTAAAAAATTGCCCAACCACTCACAAACCTCCTCACAAAGGATGCTACTTTTGAGATGAGTGAGGAGTGTATCTCAGCATTTGAAATATTGAGGACAGAGTTACACAAGCTCCAATTTTGCAACAACCTAATTGGAATTTATCATTTGAAATCATGTGCGATGCATTAGATTATGAAATAGGAGCTATTTTGGGACAAAAAATTGAGAAGAATCCGATAGTAATTTACTATGCTAGTAAAACTTTGAATGAGACACAAAGGAATTACACAGTTACAGAGAAGGAGTTACTAGCAATAGTATTTAGATTAGAAAAGTTCAGATCTTATATACTCGGATCTCAAATCATTGTGTACTCTGATCACTCAGCTATCCGACACCTTTTATCCAAGGACACGAAACCTAGGTTGATCAGATGGATCTTGCTTTTGCAAGAATTTGACCTAGAAATTCGTGACAAGGTAGGTCTACAGAATGTTGTTGCCGACCATCTTTCCCGCCTTCCTTCTGATACAATTGAATCATCTCCTCCAATTACTTAACACTTTCTTGATGAACATCTTTTAACTATATCCTCAGATCTTCCTTGGCATGTAGACATTGTTAATTATTTGTTTACATATCAATTCCCGCCAGACTGGGACGGGAATCGCAAATCATGACTCAAAGCAGAAACCAAATACTATTTCTGGAAAGATTCGTATCTTTTTCGACTCTGTAATGATCAAATCATCAGGTGGTGTCACTTCTCCTTAGATTGATTCTATCCTATCTTTTTGTCATGATCAGGCTTGTGGTGGTCATTTTTCTGGTCGAAAGACCACTGCGAAAATTCTACAATGCGGGTTTTATTGGCCCACATTATTTGCTGATTCACAGACTTATTGTAAGGCATGTAGTCGCTGCCAAACTCTTGGTGGCATGTCATGAAAAGACATGATGCCTCTAAACGCAATTATGGTCTGTGAAATCTTTGATATTTGGGGCATAGACTTTATGGGTCTGTTTCCGTCCTCTTTTGGCTTCCACTACATTTTACTTGCTGTTGATTATGTTTCCCGTTGGATTGAAGCCATACCCACACGCACAAACGATCATCGAGTTGTCATTCTTTCTATACAGAGTCATATTATCGCTCGTTTGGGGTACCTCGTGCCATTATTTCTGATGGCGGTTCCCATTTTATTAATGCCCAGTTTAAAACTTTGCTTAGAAAATATGGGGTTACACATCGTATTTCTACTCCTTATCATCCCCAGACTAATGGGCAAACCGAGGTCTCTAATCGAGAGATCAAAAAGATCCTTCAAATGACAATCCGACCCGATAGGAAGGATTGGTCTTCCTGTTTAGATGAGGCTTTCTGGGCTTATAGGACTACCCACAAAACACCAATAGGCATGTCACCATACAGACTTGTTTACGGGAAACCCTGTCATCTTCCCGTAGAAATTGAACACAAGGCCTATTGGGCAATTAAAGGCTGTAATTTTGACCTCATGAAGGCTGGTGAACATCGTAGGTTGCAACTTAGCAAGCTTGAGGAATTGAGTCATGATTCCTATGAGTGTTCAAAGTTGTATAAGGAAAAACTTAAAGTCTTCCACAATAGATATATTTCCCGTAAATCCTTTACACCTGGTTAGAAGGTGTTGCTTTTTGATGCTTGTTTAAAACTCTTCCCTGGGAAACTTAGGTCTAAATGGCAAGGGCCATTTATTGTTGTTAGAGTCTTCGACAACAGAGCTGTCGAAATCACTGAACCCAACAAGGATCAACCCTTCAAAGTTAATGGTCAACGTTTAAAACCTTTCTTGGAATCCCATCCTTTGGGTCTTGTTGGAGAATGTTACATGCTCCATTAGGGTTGGCCACCATCCATCCATCTTATACAAAGTTGTTTCCTGCTTTCTATACTTTTGTTTCTTATATACTTTCTCTGATTTTTCACTTCATATTACACTGATTACCTTCATTTAGTCCGACTGACCACTCTGACCTTTGGTCAGACTTGAAATCGTCTGCACAGAGATCTTTGATCTCCTCTATCCAACTCCTTCGATCACCTTATATTAAATGAAGTGTAACATCTTCACTCGTTTTACAGTGAGGACATTGTAAAATCTTAGCTTGGGGGGGTGTGAAGTGAAATTTTTACTTTAAGTGTTTGTGTAAAAATAAAAAATAAAAATTAAATATCCACGAAATTTTTTTTAAAAAATAGAAATACAAAAATTATAAAAATTTCAAAATAAAAAATTTCATAAAAATTTGAAAAATTCATAAAAAATTGAAAATTTTATAAAACATAAAAATGAAAATATATAAATACAAAAATTTGAAAAATTAAAGTTAAAAAAAATAAAAGGGGTATTTTCATCTAGAATAAAGAAGAAAAGAAGAAAAGAAAAAATATATATTTATATTAATATTAAGAGCTTAATTTTTCTTTTAGGTCAGAAACTAAAAATATGTAAAATACATATAGAGTATTTAAGAGCATTAAATTCTTATTTAGACTTTTACTTATAACATTTTGTAAAAACATACTTTTGTTTTCAAAAAAATTTTAAACAAGATTTAATTTGAATTAGAATCTTTAAATCTTTAAGCTTTGTTTTTCTATTCTTACCCTGAAATTAAGAAACTAAGGTGTATTAAGTTTTAACCTTAAGTTTTGGGATTAAATTGTAACTTTTTAATCAATTAGAATAAGTAATCTTTTTGCCTTTTGAAAATTTGATTTTATCAGAAAGTTAAATAAAAGGCCAGATATTCAGAGTTAATTAAATAGAGAGTTAGTAGAATTTTAGTTTACCAGTCTATCAGGCTAAGGGCATATAGCTAGACTTGGTAATTTTTGTCTTGACTGATTCTATATGAGGAAACTAAAAATTTAAATAACTTGAGAGTGAAGGAGTTTGTTGTCCAAGCTTTGGTTTGAGAGCTAAGTAACGTAAACATCTAAAATTCACACATATAGAATTGTCTTGTTGGCATTTGAGACTGCGAAAACACAGAGGTTAAGAGATCGATTCTGAATCCTCTTTAGTCCAAGGATTTCCGTGGGGCAGTTCTTGAAAGGGTGAAGGATGTGGCACTCACCTAAAAAAGGGATTTGGAGAATAATGTTTGTAATAAAAATGAGAAGGGGGAGAAAAAGTAAAAAAAAGAAGTAAAACACCCTGCAGTTAAGTGCCTTGTTACAAATGGGTACTTATGCAGTTTTCACATAAAAATAAAGAATCTCAGTACAAATAGATGGTACCCTTTCTTCCATTAAATAAAAGAACACCTCGCTACATATGGGTTTTCTAGCCTATAGAAAAAGAAAAAAAATATGGAGATAAAAAAAATTAGGAATAAGAGACCCACTGGTCCACCGGGGAGATATACATAAAAAGTGTTGACCTCGGGATAGAAAACTGGTGAGGAGAAAGCAACCAAACCTGAGTAAGACCAAGCCAGAGGCTTGAATTGGAGTAATCTGGATTGGAAATTGATGTCTTAAGATCTGGATTTTTGCAACTTTGGATGCCTTTAGGACAACTTTGGATTGGAATAATCAGTCCGCCGCGAAGGTTTCTAAGGCCCACAGGAACTAACCTAAGGTTCGTTGAACTCCACGGTTAAAGCACCCGTGCTTGTAACAAGTTTTTGCCCAGGTTCAGTTTGTAGTGCGTTTTTGTAAGAGAGAGACAGAAGAACTTTTCTTTATTTTTGGAGGGTTTTCTCTCTCTTTTCTTTTTATTTTTAGCCTCGGATTAGCTTTACAACACAGTCTGTATCGGATTCCTAATTTCCACCATTAATCCTCGTAGGGTCCCTTGCAATCGATGCTTCGAGATAGCACCGCCTATGGCAACCCCCAGAACCATGGCTTTCGAGATTTCGAGATAATCCTGCCCATGGCATTCTATAGCTAAATTCAGACCCTAGCAGTCGACATTTCGAGATAATGTCGCCCATGGCATCTGAACCAGCACAAGATGCTTACATGCCTCCAGTAGGATATTTAGATATCCTAGGAGACAAGCACCAAGGAGACGATATGTTATTGCGCATCTTTGAGGGAAATTTCCCACCTCTTCGTGCCGGGAACTCGTCCAAATCAACTTGTGTTGATCAGACACTCCTAATCTAGGTAACCTTTTCAGAACATATTTAATGCATTTGCGTATTTTGATACTTAGGCGCGCTGAACCATACTGTGTGTGGATTGGGGTGTTTAGGTTACTGGGTCCTGCAAACTAGAGGTCAGTTAACGAGGTCGAATAATTCTTAAGCCTTAGACCTAATACTTAAGCTTCGCATTTTCCCCAACCTCTTGAAAACTATCCATATCTTAACGGATACTTTAATTTTTCAGCCTAGGATTGCAGCCCAAGAGGCCTAAGATTAGCGTTCTTACTAATCCTTTTTTGTTTCTTTAGCACTTTCGGTCATCATTTTTTTTATTTTTATTTAGTATAGAACTAAGTTAATTCCTTAATCTTTTACTAATGACTGTCTCTTTTTCTTTTTTTTTCAAATTGTGTTCCTTTTTGATATTTTTATCTCCTCTCATTTTCTCCTTAAATGATATCAATTCAAAATTTCCTCCCCTCACCAATTTTTCTTCTTTTTCAAAATTTTTTATTTTTTTGGTTTTTTGGAATATGTGATTTTTTTCTTTGATGAAACCCTTTCTTGTGAAGTGATTTTCACGACGTTTTGCACTTTAATACCCCCCATGCCTACGATTTGCAATGCCTTCTTTGTAAATTAGGTGGGTTCAAGTTCAGCTTGGATCGTACATTAGAACAGGTTTTGGTTGGGTGGGTGGGTCAGGGTGACTGTTGCAGACGATTTCAAGCCCAGGTATGAGTACCGGAGGTGGAGTCGACTGTTCTAATTGATGAACCCTAAAGTGCAATATGAGTTCAGCATAAGATGTGTCAGGAAGGGTTTCGGATTTTTCAAAATGACGGGTTGCTGGTTGTTTCTTACCTCAACTTGGTTAATTAAGTTAATTTTACTTAATTATGAGTAGAGAAAAGTTACTTAGGTTAACTCGAAATTGTGTCATTTAGTAGTATAGGATTGAATTAACCTAACATTTTAGAATTTTTTAACTGGTTGAGTCCAGGTCATTCGCTGTGAGGTATAATTCATTCTAAATTCACTAATTATCTTTTATTTTTCTTTAAAAGTATAGGAGGTATAGTTAAATTAATTGTAAATCATAAATTTTGCAAAACTTGATTTAAAATTGAGGAAATATGCAAAATTCCATATTAAATTTAATTTTCAACATTTATTTCAAATGATTAAAGGCAAATAAGAGTTTATACATTCAACATATGCCTTATTACAATTAAAAGCAAAAGAAATTAAAAATATAACAAGAAAAACTCTTTATTTTCTCTTCAGCCTTTCTTTCTCTCTTTCTTTTATCTCTTCCTTTCTTATTCTTCTCTTCTCTATTCTTTATTTTTCTTTTTTCATTTTTTTATTCTCTCTTATTCTTTCGAGCTCTTTCTTTCTTCTCTTCTGCTCCTGCCTTCTTTATCTTCTTCCTTAGTCTTCTTCTTCAGTATTTCCTTGGCGCCTATCTGCTCTTCTCCTTTCTCTCTTTACCTTTCTTTCCCTTATTTTCTTTTACCTTTCCTTAGCTTCTCCAATACCTACTTTCCTTCAGCCCTTAGCTTCTCCTTCAACACTTAGCCTTCTCAGCTTCTTCATTCTCTCATTCCTTTCAGCTAAACTGGGTTTTTCCTTTAACCAAAAATTGGTTTAAGGTTTACGGCGAGGTCCTTTAGAGGATACTCAACACCCTTGTGAGGGTGGGACCAGACCTTACTCGGTCCTCGCCTTATTTGATTACGGTTCGTTTTTGGTTTTTTTTTTTCTTTCTCGAGCTGAACCGGTCCAACCGCCTCCCAGGCCTCGCCCTCCAAGGGCCAAATCACACACACGCCCACTCGGGTGCACACCCACAGGTGCACATGCTCGCACACACACACGCTATGCTCAGAATGGTCAGAGGTTCAGTTCGTGTCGAGCACTTGATGACTGGTGAGACTTAAACACACAAACCTTTTATACCTATGCGTGTGTTCTACAACTTCCGATGTGGGAATTTGTTTTCCCCCTCCAGACCCGACTTCAAGTGAAGAATTCTCCCTACTCAGAGCTCTAAATCAAGCGATTCAAAGCTTGATGGAAAGCTCTAAGGTAGCTCTACAAGATTACAGGGTCAATTTTAAGTTTAGAGGATGTTTTCCTCTTCGATTTGAAGAGTATATCTAGGAGGTTCCTACGGGTTTTAACTTCCTGGAATGAAGTAATACCTACAACGTCTAAAGAATGGCTTTTTTAAGTTAGCTAAGTGTCTGAGCAAGCTCTACAGGTAATTCCGCAGTTGCAGGTAAAGGTTCTGAAGCTCTTTAAGCTTTTAAAACTGCAGAGAAGCCTCAAGCTTCTCTGGAAGCTTTAGAGAACTAATTTCTAACTCTGATTAAGTGAATAGACACTTAAGAACATTTCTGATCGATTTCAACAAATTCTAAGGGTTGTTAAAAAATTGATCTGGGCAGGAATTGAAATCAAATCTCATCTAAATGTCACTGCCATCAGTTTATGTTCGAAAACAACCCAAACTGGCAGGTTGTTAATTCCAACAGAATTACAAGTCTGAGATTACTTTAATCACTCTCAAATCATTCAACAAAATCTTAGAAACAATTTTGACTCCTTAATTCCTCAGATTGATCTCAGAATCAAGATCTCAACCTCAGTTTGACTGTGAAGCTCGAAATTTTGACTTTCTGATTTAAGCTTCAATTCACAAAATTAACACCTTAAACATAATCCTCTTAGCCTCAGAAATCTTCCCAATCCCTTAATTAGGTGTTCTAACCTAAAAATCTAGGGTTTCAGACTCGTCGCCTGCACTCAAAATGTGCTTTGTTTGTCAGAAGATTTGAGAGGTTCCTACACTAAACTGAGGTCAGGATCAGCTTCAGTGCACTGCACTGAAGCTTCTAGACTCTTTAAAAACATCTTTTAATCTTCTGTGCAGGCTTCTCCAACTCCACCAGAGTTGGAGAAGAAGACATCTCACTTAGAACTCCAGTGGCTAAAATCCCAAATTAATGACCTCAAACTACTCAGTGATCAATATCATGTCAATCTGGAGCTTTTCATCCACTTTTATAGGCTAAAGCTCAATAATTAGTCGCTGGAGCTCGCCAAAGCTCCGGTGAGTCTAGAAAAATTCAAATTATGTTCAGAATGGTGAATTTTTGCCATTTTTGATCTGAAAAGGATCCTAAGGTTACAAGGAACCTCAGAATCACATTTGATTCCTTTTTAATTTATTACATGAATGATTAATCAGTAAAATTCAATTTTAATATATTTTGGTGGTTGAGGCACAGGATTTGATTTCCTACTCAAATGAGTAGTTGAGACAAGTCAATAGATGTTTGCGATCATAAATATTTAATTAATTTAAAGTTTAAACTACTCCTGAGCCGCCATTGACAGCGAGCTTAGGAGCTTAAATAGAATTAGGCTTTTACATCAGAGTTAATAATTATTCAAATTAAGGTGTGGATTAGGGTCCTTAGATAATGAGTAAGTGATGAAAAACCCTATGAATGTGAATCTAAACTCGGCTACTGCCTCCATGGACAGCAACAGTACCTGTTGAAGGTGAGTATGATTTAGGCGATTAAGTGATAGAATTAGTGTTTTAATGAGTTAGAAGTGATCATGAGTGATAGAAGAAGGTGATCAGTGAGTTCAAAAGACAAAACAAGAGCTCCAGCAAGCTCAAGGAGCTCACCGAAGTCGAAGAAGACGATCTCAGAAATCTGACATTAAGCTAAACTAACTAACTAACTACCTAGACTACTCCTACTCCTACTCCTACCTACTGTTACCTGGATGAAGGAGGTAAAGGAACTCCGTCAATGGCTCATGACGGAGCACAAAATCAGAGGGTGTTGAGGAAGATCTCCGACGGGCGAAAATGAATGGAGCAGAGGATCTCCTTGGTCGTCGCCTTTGTCACGAGACGCGACAGACCTCAGTGTAGTTCCTAAGCTGATCAGGATGAATGGAGGAAGTCGGAGGATGATGTGGAAGATCGTTGAAGTTGTAGACGAATAGCTTATTGGGTCGGCTCAGTGATAGAAGAGGGAAGGGAGCCAACTTACAGAAATCGAGGGGGTGGGGGTCTATTTATAGTTGATGGTGATGAAGAGGGCGGCGGAGTTTGGACGTGTGAGAAGCTAGAGGAGGTTAACCATCGATGTTGTCTTCGACGACGGTGAGGTTAACTCCCACCTAAAATTAGGATTAAAGAATCATCCAGACCGATGGATGAGAATGGGATGGTGAGCACAAGCTCCAGGAGCTTAGAGAAGGTGGAATGACGTTGGATGTGTAGTGATCGAGCAGTGGAAACACCCTTTGTCATTAGTCGTTCAACCAGCTGAAGGAAGAAGAAGAAGAAGATAGGGACCTTTGTGCAATGAAACCTAAGGACCTATATGAAAATTAAGGACCCGATTGAAATGAATAATAAGGATCTAAATGAAAACTCAGGTTTTAAAGGTTTATTTTAACTTAGATTTTTTTCAACTTTTTATATATGATTATAAATAAGGTAATTATTATGTTTACACCTTGAATTTACATTTTTGACCATTTCAGGTTAATTAATTAAATTAGGTAAAGTTACTTAAGTTATTATATACTTAGTTATCATTATGCTTAAGTTAATTAACTTATTAATTAAAGGAATGATTGATAAGATCTCAAGTCCAATTATTAACCAGATTATTAATAATATTAATTGAATGATAAAATATCATTTTAAACTTATTTTAAGGTCCTTTACTATATATCCCTTATTTTATAATTAACCCATATATACTCATATCCTTAGCTAATTAACTAGGAAGACTAGTTAATTCGGGGTAATTAGAGATCATGATGAGTCTCTCATCAGTTGCCTCCCTTTAAGCACTGAGTTTAATGCTATCAGCCGGGTGCAATGAGCTCAGGAAAAATGGAGGGTAAAAGATACCTTAGCCAAGTTTGTATCGGTGAGTTCAATGAACAGTTTGAGTCCCTAACCGTTCACGATAAAAGGTTCTGAATCGCGGCTGAGTTGACTGATTTCGACAGCTCCATTTCCAAAGATTCGTCGGACAAGGTGTGTTCCACTCCATTTTGATCTGAGTTTCCTTGGGAACAATTTAAGTTTGGCGTCAAAGATTAGGACTTTTTGACCAGGGAAAAAGATCTTTCTGGATATGTGTTTGTCGTGAAAGGCCTCAACCCGCTCTTTGTAAATTCGTGAATTCTTATACGCGTCATGGCGTAGTTCATCGATCTTGCTCATTTGAAGCTTTCTGTGGTTTCCTGCCTTAGAAAGATCGAGATTGCAATTTTATACTGCCCAATAGGATTTGTGCTCCAATTCGATGGGGAGGTGACACGCCTTCCCGTACACCAATCTAAAGGGAGACATGCCTAATTGGGTTTTTTGGGCGATCCTATAAGCCCACAAAGCTTCCGAAAGTCGGGATGACCAATCTTTCCTGTCAGGTTGAACAGTGACTTGGAGGATTGTCTTGATCTCCCGGTTTGATAACTCATCTGGAACGTTAGTTTGGGAGTGATAAGGAGTCGAGATTCTATGCGACACCCCGTACTTAGTCAGCAGTGATCTGAACTGAGCATTCGTGAAATGGGTCCCTCCATCGGAGATTATGGCACGTGGAATCCCGAACTGAGAAAAGACGTTATGATGAATGAATTGGATAACCACCTTATGATTGTTGGTTAGGGTCGAAATGGCTTTGATCCATTTGGACATGTAGTCAACAGCGAGAAGAATGTATTCGAAGCCGTTCGAAACAGGGAAGGGTTCCATAAAATCAATCCCCCAGATATCGAAGATTTCGCATACGAGAATTGGTTGTAAAGGCATCATATCGTAGTGGGCAACGAGTGCATGCCTTACAGTGATTGTATGCATCTTTGAAAATCGTGGGCCAATAGATGCCGCACTGGAGGAATTTTGCTGTGGTTTTATGACCAGAAAAGTGTCCACCGCAGGCTTGGTCATGGCAGAAGGACAAAATGTCCTGAATTTCTGCTTTTGGAACACATCGTCTGATGACCTGATCAGCACCAATGCAGAAAAGATACGGATCTTCCCAAAAGTAGTACTTGGCATCGGAAAGTAATTTGTTCTTCTTGGCTTTGGCCAATTAGACAGGATCTAATGTGATGCCAAGTAGTTTACTAGATCAACAAACCATGGAAGTCCCGAACTGACAGTAAGGAGGTTCTCATCGGGAAAATGTTCAGTAATGGGTTTGGAAGGGTTGATAATGTCGGGAGGAAGGCAGGATAAGTGATCAGCTACCACATTCCGTTTTCCCACTTTATCGCGAATCTCCAGGTCAAACTCTTGCAACAGGAAGATCCAGCAGATTAGTTGAGGTTTTGCATCCTTCTTCGCAAGGAGGTGCCTCGCAGTAGTTTGATTTGAGTAAATGATAACACGGGAACCCAAAAGATACAATCTGAACTTTTCCAGGGCAAATACTACGGCTAGCAGCTCTTTCTCAGTAACTGTGTAGTTATGCTGAGCCTTGTTGATGAGAACCTCATCATGAACCCTAACTAGCACAATCTAACATAGATATGCGAGAAAAAGCTCCTACATAACTCATAGAAAGGCTTGACTCAGAAAATTCTGAGTTTGTGAAGAAAATAAGTCATAAGGGGTAAAAATGCAATTTCACCAACACAATCTGTAAACAGGTAACTCAGGATCCAAACATATGTCAAACTAACCTAATAAGAAGGAAAGTGTGATGATTTGATCCAACAAGGGCTACAGCAACTCCAAGGAATTAAATGACATTTTGTAACCCTAAAACAAATCCACTTCAATTCACGAGGTTCGAGGCAGATTAAAAATCGAATAAACCCTCTAAAATTCATAGAAAAATAATCTCTAGGGCTTAGAACCTTCAATTTGGCCATGGGAACCCATTTTGACCAGCATTGAGAACCATGCCCAATTAATGATTTAATTAGGGTTTTTACGTAAATTGGATGGTCAAACAAGGTATGACCTAGAAATAAAATTCACCATTAGAATCCTTAGGTCCCATTTAGTCATGCATAAAAAATTGAACCTAAGATGAGACCTTCTTGACCGACTTTGCATTTTGGTCATCATCTATTACTTTTTGACCCTCAATTTTCGAAACCCTTACATTTTAGCCCCTAGGTTCTTCGTCATTCTTTTCATATAGGTCCCTCCTGCAAATCTCTGAGCAGCGCCATGCTCTGGCGAGTTTGCACGGAGCATGGCACCGCGTAGGGTGAGGGTGGCCACCTGCAAGTTGAACCGAGTGTGCCCTGCGACGTCTGCTGTGGCAGGGACACCGCCATGACATCTGCCCTCGCCCACACCTTCCGTGCGAATGCGTGGAAGGTATGGGTTGCAATTCCGACCACTCTCCGGCAAGGGAGGCACGTCGCCTCCCTGCGCCCACCCCTCCGCCTCCACCTTTATAAGGACCAGCGTCGCCAGCCGACTCTGGTAGCTCGGTCCTGACGGAGAAAAACCCCCACCTTTCCTCTCTTCCCACTCCGACAGAAACCCACCAGCTCCAGCGGCTCCTCCTCCTCCGTCTCGTCGCTCTGCTGCAATACCAGCAGCAGAGCCACCTTCGCCTGCTCTTCCCGCGTCGCGCCGTACCCAGCGCGTGCCCTCCCGCTCTCCTCCTTGCCGCCGCCCTCCCCCTCTGGGTATTTCTTCTCCGGCGACAGTCGATACGACTGCCACCCTGCTCCGGCCCCTTCGTCCTTGTAATTAGGTCAGAACTATTCCCCATCTCCCCCTCTTTCTTTTCCTCACTGTCTTTCATTCAATTAACCCTCGACCGCTCCTGTCCACCGTCACCTTCCTCGTCTCCGGCCACCCTCCGGCGAGACGCTCCCATCGCTCCGCAGCCCCACACGCCTCGCCGACCCTCACAGAACCTCTGCCTCATCACGCTGAACAACCTCTGCCCACCGACTGCCGCTCCACACCCCTACCACACTCCTCCGATCAGACCCATTTTTCCGATCACCGTCCGACCTAGCCCCGCCGCCAGACGCCGCCCCACAACCTGCTGCACCCTGTACCACCTTCGCCGTGCCATGGCGAAGGTCCCCCGCTGATCTGATTGGGTCGAGAGGCCCTTTTCGTGTCTGGCAGGTTCGACGCCCTGCCGCCATTGACGTTGCATTGAAGCAGCTCCACGCACGCTCCAGGCTTCAGAACCCCACGGCTCCAGGTGCTGCGAAGTCGGGAGGGTAGTGCGAAGGCAGCTAACCCAGCAATCAAATCGAATAGAGCATGCAGCTGAGGAAGCGAAGCTGCGGTCTACTGTGGGCGCGCGCGAAAAGAGCGCAAAGGATAGTCCCACATCGTGAGTTTACCAAACCCTGCAGCAGTATAAATTGTTTTTGTGTTTTCTACTGGTCGCCTCCGAAAGCACTGGGGTGAGGTCCCACACCTACTCACCCGCTCGGTCCACGAGCTCATCACGCGGGTCCGGCGGACCCACCCGACACTACCTTCGCACTCTTCGCGTACCAAACACGCCAATATGCCTGGTCACGGGCGCGAAACCCGACCCGATTACCCGCGGCTCTGGGAGAGCGTCCTGTGAGTGGTTTACAGAGAGAGAGACGTGCGGGTAGAGGGACAGGGTAGGTTTTGCTCTTTGTGCAGGGACAGGGTGCGAGAGAAGAAGACCAAGGAAGAAGGAAGAAGAAGACCGCAGGAAGAAGAAGAAGGAGAAGCACAAAGGAAGCATTGTAGCAGACACCACTTAAGCTGTTTGACTGAGAAATCAGACGACGGATGTAGCTCTGCAGACAAAGAAAAGAAGAAGAAAAAGAAAAGAAAAGGGTGCCGCAGCTGAAAGAAAAGAGAAGAAGGAAGAAAGAAGAAGAAAGAAAGAAGACAAAGAAGAGAAGAAGAAGAACTGAAGATCAAGAACTGTGAAGAAGAGAAGAAAAAGAAGACAAGAAAAGAGAGAGAGAAGAGAAGAAAAAACCAAGAAACAAAATCTACTTCTCCCTCTCTCTCTCTCTTATTTTTGTAATAAAGAAGCATTGTATTTCTAGAATTCTAGTAGCTCCCTGAGTTCGACCTCGGAAGAAAAATATTTCTGAGTAAAATTGTAATAGTGGCAATGATGACAAACCGTAGCTAATTTATCTGTACCACAACGACATTACTATAATAAGAACAAACAAAAGACTAGCTAAGCTTCGGTGTCATCGTTAGACACTATTTTTGGCGCCATTGTCGGGGAGCAACGGCTATTCTTGAAGCTTTGAATTTCTTTTAAGAGATTGCTAATCTTTTTCTCTCTCTTGTGTGCGGGTATAGGAAAAATTAGGACGCAGTCGCACCACAGCCACTCCAAGGACAGGTAACTTCTATCCTCTCACTTTTAAACCCTAAATCTTAAAGAGGAAGAAAAAGAAAGAAAAAAAATATATATATAGGTCTAACCTGTCTTTCATACTTAGTAACAGCTGCATGTTCTCAAAAGTACTATTCCTGCACACAGTACTAAGGGTAATTAAGGGCTAACACCTTCTTGCCTGAGCCCTAATTACCAAATAAGGAGTTAACTAGACCAAGTAGAGCCAACATAAGATTCAACATTAGGGTTTTTAGAGACACACTTCTTAAGCAAGAATTGGGAAATCCCAAAAAGAATGTGCCCAAGCCATTGGTTGAAAATATACCTATTCAGAAAAATCCTAAACAATTGGCTCTCTAAAAACACTTGAACCCTAAAAGACAAGACCTAATAAGTTCTCAAAGGAATCAATAGGTGAAGTTGACCCCTTAGGGTCAACCAACCTTCAACTTAGGTCACTCTTTGCACTCAAAAGGCTAAAGTTCAAGTGAAAACCTAAGCACCTTGATCTTAACTAAAAATTGGTAGACTTAAGAGGTCAAGATCCCCATTCTGGTCTACCTGGAATCTCAGTGACAAGAGAGGTCGGGTGGGGGAAACCCTGTAACCCGTGGGGACGCTCTACCGTGTAGGGGTCTTCGCGGGACTCACCCTCTCTGGCTGCCCAGGTAATTCTCAGGTGGACGATCTTTCTGATCAAGGGATCCATCTGCCCCGCACCTCTGTAGTCACCCAACAAATTTTTGGGTGTCTTGATTGCGTCCAGCACCTTCTAAATTCATCTATTCCAACAGTGCATGAACGGTAGGAGGTCCTTAAGACCACTCTTAAGATCTCCTTTAGGAATTCACTCTCGTCAAGGCTAAGCCTCGATGCCCGTGTTTGCACAGCAGCCCTACCCCATCATTCTCTCATCTGATTCTGAACCAAGCTCTTGTTCTTCCCCCATCATGGCTCAGCCAGTTGAGGAAGAAAACAATCTGGAGCACCAGCTCCAGCGACTCAATGACCTCTTCCAAAACTTTGTGCACCCACCGCAGCGTCCTATGATGCGGGACCATTATAATCCTGCTGCGGTGGCCATTGAGCCTCGAGTCAGAATCCTGACTGGAGGACCTGATTCCGAATTGAAGCCCAATATGATTCATGCTATACCTAAATTCCATGGGCTTAATTCCGAAGATCCCTTCCAGCACATCAAACAGCTAAAGCATCTGGCCCAAACTTTTGGGTCAGATGCGCAAAATCGAGATAGTCTTCTCATGAAGATGTTCTCCTTTTCTCTTATGGACAAGGCCGCCCATTGGTATCAAACTCAAACCCGGCCGATCAACACTCGGGAAGAACTTCAGTCCGAATTTTTGAAAAAGTACTTTCCCGTTGGTCGGACCAATGCCTTGCGCCATCAGATTACTCACTTCACTCAGCAAACAGGGGAACCTCTCCATGAGGCATGGGATCGCTTTCAGGATCTCATGAGAAAGTGCCCTCATCACGGAGTTCCTAAATGGGAACAGGTCCAATCCTTTTACCAGGGACTTCGTGAGGACATCCGTCTTTTCGTCAATGCAACCTGCGGAGGGAATATCATGGGTCAACATGAGGGCACCGTGTGGGAGATTCTTGAAAACATGTGCGAGAACTCTATCAACAATGACTCCATGGGATTATTCGACAGGACGAATACCCACGCATCGGCGAATCTTAGGGGAGCACATGAGACGCAGGGTCTGTCCGCATCAGTCGACCTGGAATTAATGGCCAGTCTATTGGACAAGGTCTCAATCATTGGAAAGAAGGTGGATGAGCTGACTCAGCACCTGCAGCGAGCCACCTCTACGCATAGCCCCTTTGCACAACCCCCTTCCACAAGGGAGACTGTGCAAAACATTCTCCATCGATCTTCTCCTAGGATGGATCCATATCCATCATCTGATTCTCGGACCGGAGGTACATCCGATCCTTTCTACACCAGCCCGGGGAATTCCATCCCCCCTTTCTCTGACTCTCTGGAGGTTCCTCAGACCTGCGAGGACCTCAACGCCATCCAGAATGACCTGTTCTCCAACACCTACAACCCTGGATGGCGAAACCATCCCAACTTTCAGTGGGCAGGAAATTCCTAAACCCAAAGACCACCCTTTCAGCCCCGCCCACAACCCCCTCGTCCTTACCAGCCGCCTCAGCCTCGGCCCAACCCTACTTATCCATCAGGGCCAAATCAGGATCAAATGTCCCTTATCCTTCAGACTTTGGCTGACATTCAAAGAACGAATGTGGCTATTAAAAAGCAACACAAGGATGAGCTTACTGAGGTCCAAAATCAACTAGCCCAGTTGGTAAATTCTCGCCAGCCAGGCACTCTTCCTTCCCAACCTCTTCCTAACCTGAATAACGTGCCAACCCAGCGACATGTTATGAACCCAAACCCGAGCCAAACCCATATGATTTATCAGACCCCCTCTGTTCCTTCACCCAACGGGATGGAGGCTTCCACTTCCTATGCGGGCTATCAATAGCAACCCAACTTACCCAATCCCAACTAAAACCAGGCAGGACTTAATTCCATAACAACCCGTAGTGGTAAGGAAACCCAAGATCCACCTCATCCAAACCACTCCAAGCCTGGTAGTGATCCCAAGCCTAGGACGGTAATCCAGGACGTTCCTACCCCTGTCTTCGATCCAAGACCTGGACCTATCCTAGAAGAACCAACCAAGATTCCGTTTCCCGAGGCCTTGACCAAGGGAAAGAAGACTACCAAGCCCGTGGCACCTAAGGAGGACCTGGTCAAGCTCTTTGAGCAGGTCCACATAAACATCCCCTTGATGGATGCAATCCGCCACGTACCAGCTTACGCACGATTCTTAAAGAATGTGTGTACACCCCAGCGTAAGCCGCGAACCAAGAATGGGAGTCCAATTGTTCTGTTAGAGCAAGCCAGCTCTGTAATCCTAAGCAGACTCCCACCCAAGGCTAAAGATCCTGGTACTCCCCTGATTTCCTGCAAGATAGGTGATACCCAATTTGATAGAGCCTTGCTAGACTTGGGTGCTTCCATAAATCTGATACCCACATCCTTACTTGACCATCTAGAAGAATCTGAGCTAAAACCAACTGAGGTGACATTACAATTAGCAGATCGATCTATAAAGTCACCAAAAGGGATTCTCGAGGATGTTATTGTGAGGGTACGGGATTTCTACTTTCCTGTAGACTTCATAGTCTTAGACATGGACGCACCTGAGAACCCTAGGGATACACCAATCATTTTAGGGAGACCTTTCTTGGCTACTGCTAGAGCCAACATTAGCTGTGAGAAGGGCCAAATAAAGCTCAAATTTGGGAATCAAACCCTGAAAATTGATATATTTAAGGCCCAACAAGGAATTAATTGCGGTGTCATCGAACAGATTTGTGACATTAGGGCTTTGGTTGATGAAACACACTTCCAGAATGACCTGATTATACCTCATCAACTGCAGAAAGATCTTGACCCGCAAGCAGAGGAGTCGAATCCAGATTTGGACAACCCAGTAACTCCTACCCTTGAACCTCACGTCTATTCTGAACCACCCGCCGCTGCTGATAACCCCATCCTTAAGCTAAAGCCCCTTCCTTCTCACTTGAAATACATCTTTTTGGGTTCTAATCAGACCCTTCCTGTGATTATCAATTCCAACCTCAATCTCGAACAGGAATCCCGTCTGATTACTGTCATCCAGCAACATCGCAGAGCCATCGGGTGGACTCTTGATGATTTGACTGGAATAAGTCCCTCTTATTGTACTCATCATATCTATTCAGCAGAGGGCGCACGACCTTCTCGTGAAATGCAGAGACGTTTGAACCCCAATCTGCAGGAGGTCGTGAAAAAGGAGATCATCAAGTGGTTAGATGCTGGAATCATCTACCCGATCTTCGATAGTCGTTGGGTGAGCCAATTCAGGTTGTGCCTAAGAAGGCAGGACTCACCACTATAACGACTGAAATCGGAGAAGTCATTCCTACCCGATTAGCCAACGCGTGGAGAGCCTGTATAGATTACCGCCGACTCAATTCCTCCACGAAGAAGGATCATTTCCCACTACCTTTCATTGATCAAATTCTCGAGAAACTAGCAGGAAATAGGTTCTTCTGCTTTCTTGACGGGTACTCCGGTTACAACCAGGTGGCAATCCATCCTGAGGACCAAGAAAAGACCACGTTCACCTGCCCCTTTGGAACATACGCTTTCCAAAGGATGCCTTTCGATCTTTGCAATGCACCCGCTACTTTTCAGCGGTGCATGCTTGCCATATTCTCAGATATGGTAGGTGACTATCTGGAAGTCTTCATGGATGACTTTTCAGTTTTTGGAGCATCATTTGACGATTTCCTCCAACACTTGGTCCAGATACTTAGGCGGTGCATCGATGTGAATTTGGTTCTTTCCTGGGAAAAGAGCCATTTCATGGTGCCTGAGGGAATTGTCCTGGGAAATTTAATTTCGGAAAAAGGCATCCAAGTAGATCGAGCTAAGGTTGATCTGATCTCTCGCCTTCCTATGCCTAGCTCGATCAGGGACATCCGTTCTTTTCTGGGGCACGTCGATTTTTACCGTCGTTTCATTCCTGATTTCTCGAAAATCACGCGCCCCTTGACTTCTCTTCTCTCTAAGGATGTACCCTTTGAAATCTCCAAGGAATGCACACTATCCTTTGAAAACCTTCGTGACCGAGTCATCGAGGCACCTATCCTACAATCCCCTGACTGGTCTCAACCCTTTGAGATCATGTACGATGCGTCTGATTTCGCTGTAGGAGCGGTCCTAGGGCAGAAAGCTGACGGAAAACCCGTGGTCATCTACTACGCTAGCAAGACACTTGACGAGGCTCAGCCTAACTATACGGTTACGGAGAAAGAGCTGCTAGCCGTAGTATTTGCCCTTGAAAAATTCCGATCGTATCTCCTGGGTTCCTATGTCATCATCTACTCGGATCACACGACTGTGAGGCATTTCCTTGCTAAGAAGGACGCGAAGCCCCAACTAATTCGTTGGATCTTGCTGTTGCAAGAATTCGATCTTGAGATTCGCGACAAGGTGGGAAGGCAGAATGTGGTAGCCGACCATCTGTCCCGTCTTCCTTCTGAGATTATCAACCCTTCCGGACCCATCACGGAACATTTTCCTGATGAACACCTGCTGACTATCGGTACTGGACTTCCATGGTTTGCTTATATAGTAAACTACTTGGCATCTCATCAGATCCCGTCTAATTGGCCGAAGGCCAAGAAAGACAAATTACGTTCAGATGCAAAGTATTACATCTGGGAAGACCCGTACCTTTTCCGCATAGGTGCTGATCAAGTCATCCGGAGATGTGTCCCGGAGGAGGAAATCAACAATATTCTCTCTTTCTGTCATGACCAGGCATGCGGTGGCCATTTCTCTGGGCATAAAACCGCATCAAAAGTCCTCCAGTGTGGCTTTTACTGGCCCACGCTGTTGAAAGACGCATACAGTCACTGCAAGGCATGCAGTTGTTGCCAGACTTTGGGCAACATGAGCCGTCGCGACATGATGCCTTTGCAGCCGATTCTCGTATGCGAAATCTTTGATGTTTGGGGGATTGATTTTATGGGCCCCTTTCCTACTTCGGATGGTTTCGAATACATTCTGCTTGCTGTGGACTACGTGTCCAAATGGATCGAAGCCATACTGACCCGAACCTGTGATCACAAAATCGTTCTCAAATTCATTCATCAAAACATTTTCTCAAGGTTCGGGATTCCTCGTGCTATAATCTCTGATGGGGGGACCCATTTCACAAACTCTCAGTTTAGGTCACTGATGACCAAATACGGGGTGTCTCACCGAATCTCTACTCCTTACCACCCCCAAACTAATGGTCTAGTTGAGCTATCAAATCGAGAGATCAAGAAAATCCTGCAGGTCACTGTTCGGCCTGACAGGAAGGACTGGTCGTCCCGACTTCCGGAAGCATTGTGGGCCTATAGGATCGCCCACAAAACCCAATTAGGCATGTCTCCCTTTAGACTGGTATATGGAAGGCGTGTCACCTTCCCGTTGAACTGGAGCATAAAGCCTATTGGGTAGTACGGAACTGTAATATAGATCTTTCGAAGGCTGTAACCCACAAAAAACTTCAAATCAATGAGATCGATGAATTACGCCTAGACGCGTATGAGAACTCGCGAATCTACAAGGAGCGGGTTAAAGCCTTCCATGACAAGCATATCTCGAGAAAGATCTTTCATCCTGGTCAGAAGGTCCTACTCTTTGATGCCCGACTCAAACTTTTCCCTGGAAAGCTGCGATCCAAGTGGGTCGGACCGTATTTAGTCCGACAGGTTTTTGGAAATGGAGCCATCGAAATCAGTCCTCTCAGCCACGATTCCGAACCTTTCATCGTGAACAATCAGAGACTCAAGCCGTTTATTGATGTGACTTTTACTGATTCAGCTGAATCATCTTATATCCTCCATTCCCCTTGAGCTTATTGCGCCCAGCCGATGGCGTAAAACTCAGCGCTTAACGGGAGGCAGCCCGTCATTTTCCTAAAAATCTAAACCCTTTTTCACACCTTTGTGCACTTAAGGTTCGCCCTTATAGACAGCCGACTCCACCTCAGATGCTTGCATCTGAGATTAGAAATCATCCGCAAAATTCATCCCGACCCATTCACTCATCAAAACATTTGTCTTAAGGAATGAACTAAGTAAATAAAAACCCCCTAAGTTACAATGAGGACATTGCAAACCTTAGGCATGGGGGGGTATAAAAGTGCAAAACTTGTAAGAAAAGGTTTCAAACAAAAAAATTCACATGTGCCAAAAACACCATAAAAATTAAAAAAAATTTTCGAAAAAGAATAAGAGAATAAGAGGAGAAAGGAAATTTGTGGGAGAAGGAAAAGAAACAAAATGAAAAAGGAGCACAAAAATGAAAGAAAAGAGTGATAGTCATTAGTAAGAAACTAAGGGATTGACCTAAGTTCTAGACCTTATTCAAGCAAAGAAATGAAAAGTGCATGGTGAGATTAGTAAGAATGCAAACTTTAGGCATTCTTGGATAGACTCTTAGTACCCATTAAGATCTAGACATTCGTCAAGAGGTTGAGGAAAATGAAAAGCTTAAGTATTAGGTCCAAGGGTTAGGGAGTATTTGACCTCATTAACTAACTTTTGGTTTACGGGACTCAGTAACCTAAGCACCTTAACCTCACACACAGCCTGGTTCAGTAAGCGTAAAAATCAAAATCACGCAGAAGCGTCACAAAATTCTGAAAAGTATGCCTAGAGTAGGAGCGGCCGATCAACACAAGTTGAGTTGGACGAGTTTCCAGCACGGAGAGGTGGGAAATTCTCCACGAAGATGCGTAACAAAATATCATCTCCTCGGTGCTTGTCTCTTAGGATATTTACATATCCTACTGGGGGCATGTAAGCACTCTGCTGGTTCAGATTCCATGGATGGCATTATCACGAAGTGTCAATTGCCAGGGTCTAGATTTGGCCACGAAACACCATGGATGGGATTATCTCGAAATCTCAATAGCTAGGGTTCCGGGGGTTGTGATGAGAACCTCATCATGAGCCATAACTAGCTCATTTTGACCCAATACAAAGGATAAAAGCTCCTACATATCTCAAGGAAAGGCTTAACTCAGAGAATTCTGAGTTTGAGAAGAAAACCAGTCATAAGGGGTAAAAGTGCAATTTTACCAGTATAATCTGCATACAGGGTAATTCAGGGCCCAAACACAGGTCAAAATAGCTTAATAAGAATAAAAGTGGGATGAGATGATCTAGCAAGGGCTACAGCACTTCCAAGGAACCAAATGATAATCTGTAACCCTAAAACAACCCACTTCAATTCACAAGGTTCGAGGCAAAGTAAAAATAGAATAAACCCTCTAAAATTCATAGAAAAATAATCTCTAGGGTTTAGAACCTTCAATTTGGCCTTTAGAACCCATTTTGACCTACATTGAGAACCATGCCCAATTAATAACTTAATTTGGGTTTTTGCGCAAATTTACCGGTCAAACAAGGTTTAATATGAAAATGAAATTCACCATCAGATTCCTTAGGTCTTAATTAGTCATGTATAAAAACTTGAGCCTAAGAAGAAACCCCCTTGACCGACTTCACACTTTGGTCCTCATATATTTACTCTTTGGCCCTCAACTTTTGAACCCTCGCATTTTGGCCCCTAACTCTCCTTCGTTCTTTGCAATCAGGTCCCTCCTGCAAAACCCTGCCAGCACCATGCTCCGGCGACCTTGCGCGGAGCATGGCGCCGCGCAGGGTGAGGTGGGGGACCTGGCAAGTAAACCGGGGGTGCCCTGCGTCGTCAGCCGTCGCAGGGGCACCCCCCTGGTCATTGTAGCCCACCATACCGGCCGTGCGAACGCACGGACGGTATGGGTTCGTGTTCCGACCATTCTCCGGCGAGGGAGACACGTCGTCTCCCTCCGCCTTCCTCCCTGTTTCATCCCTATAAATACCCCCAGTTGCTCCACCGACCAGGGCAGCTTGGATCTGACGGAGAAAATCCCCAACTTTCTTCTCTTCTTCCTCTGGCAGACGCTCACCAGCTCCGGCGGCTTCCTCCCCCTCCACCTCTTCGCTCTGCCGCAATACCAGCAGCAGAGACTTCCTCCCCTGCTCTTCCCGCGCCACGCCGCACCCAGCTGGCGCCTCTCCGGCTCTCTGCTCGCCGCCGCCCCTCTCCCTGAGCATCGTCTTCTCCGGCGACAGTCGATACGACTGTCGCCCTGTTCCTCCCCCTTCGTCCCTGCAAGTAAGCTAGAGCTACTCCCCTTCTCCTCCTCTTTCTTTCCCCGCTTTCAATTTATTCAATTAAGCCCTCTACCGACCCTGACCACCTTCACCCCCTTCGCCTCCGACCACCCTCCGGCGAGCCGTTCCCATCACCTCAGCAACCCACACGGCTCGCCGACCCTCACCGCACCTCCACCTCATCACACTGAGCACCCCCCACCCCTCCACTGCCACTCCACACCTCCGTAACACTCCCCCGAACAAACCCATTCCTCCGGTTGCAGTCCGACCCAGGGCTGCCACCAGACACCTCCTTGCGGCCTGCCACGCAGCTCCTCACCTTCGCCGTGCCACGGCGAAGGTTCCCCAGTGGTTTGATTAGGCCGCGAGGCCATATTCATGTCCAACAGGTTTTGAGGTCCGACCGCCATTGACGCACCTTAAGGCAGCTTCTCCCGCGCTCCAGGCTTGAGGACGCCAGGTCTCCAGCTGCTGCGGGGTACGGGGCGTCGTGCGAAGGCAGCCAGCCAGCAACTTATGCAGATAGAAGCCGCAGCTGCAGAAGCCAAGCCGCGGTCTCCCAGCAGGCGCACGAGAGGAACGGTCTGCGTTTAGTCCCACATCGGCACAGGCGAAGAAGAAGACCCGCGGAAGAAGAAGGAGCTGCACTGTAGCAAATGCATAGTTAAGTCGTCTAAGCACCGGGTCAGACGACGGAAGGTCAGCAGCCAGAGAAGGAAAGAAGGCAGGCTGAAGAAGAAAAGAAGAGCAACGGCCAAAGCAGAAGAAGAAGAAAGGAAGACTTAGTAGCTGAAGGCAGAAGCTCTGCAGCGATAAAGAAGAAAAGGGAAAAGAGAAAGAGATCTGAAGAGGAGCATCACCTCTGCAGAACGAAGAAGAAGAAGGAGCTCTGAAGAAAGAAGAACATCACCAAAGCAGGAACAGCAGGAAGAAGAAGAGCATCACCATTGCAGAAGAAGAACATCACCTCTGCAGAACAGAGAGAAAGAAGGAGATCCAAAGAAAGAGAGAAAGAAGAGCATCCCCTCTGCAGAACGAAGAGAAAACAACAAATTCTTTCCCTCTCTCTTTCTTTTTGTAAAAGAAATATGTATATCTCTAGAATACGACTTGCTCCCTGAGTTCGACCTCGGGAACTCTTTCATTTTCCGAGTAAAAAAAATTTATATTTGAAATGTTGGTAATAACCGGCTTTACTACAACGTTATAACAAAACCCTCAAACCCGGTTGTCGCGACGTTTCAGGTTGCCATGGGCGGTGCTATCTCGAAGCATCGATTGCCAGAAACCCTTGAGGATTGATGATGGGAGCAAGGAATCTGATATAGACCGTGTTGAAAAGCCAATCCTAAGCTAGAATTAAAAAGAAAAAGAGAGAGAAAACTCTCCAAACAGAAAAATTTTCTATCTTTCTCTCTTACAAAATGCACTGCGAACTGAGCCAGGGATTAAATCATTTCAAGCACGGGTGCTTTAACCAAAAAGTCCAAGAGACCTTAGGTTAGTTCTTGTGGGCCTTAAAAACCTTTGCAAAGGACTGAGGCTGAGGCCGGGCAGATCTGGATCTTGGTTGGTAGTAGAATACCTTTTAGGCCTATGGTCAGCATTCTAACCTAATCTAACTTCAAATGAAAAAGCACTTATCTGAAGTTATTAAAAACATCATGGTCTAGAACAAAGGTTAAAACCTTACGTTTTTGCTAAGGGACTAGCAAAAGCTAGGCATGGGGGTATGATGAGAACCTCATCATGAACCCTAACTAGCACAATCTAACCTAGATATGCAAGAAAAAGCTCCTACATAACTCATAGAAAGGCTTGACTCAGAAAATTCTGAGTTTGTGAAGAAAACAAGTCATAAGGGGTAAAAATGCAATTTCACCAACACAATCTGTAAACAGGATAACTCAGGGTCCAAACATAGGTCAAACTAACCTAATAAGAAGGAAAGTGGGATGATTTGATCCAACAAGGGCTATAGCAACTCCAAGGAATTAAATGACATTTTGTAACCCTAAAACAAATCCACTTCAATTCACGAGGTTCGAGGTAGGGTAAAAATCTACTAAACCCTCTAAAATTCATATAAAAATAATCTCTAGGGTTTAGAACCTTCAATTTGGCCTTGGGAACCCATTTTGACCTACATTGAGAACCATGCCCAATTAATGATTTAATTAGGGTTTTTACGTAAATTGGCTAGTCAAACAAGGTCTGACATAGAAATAAAATTTTCCATTATAATCCTTAGGTCCCATTTAGTCATGCATAAAAACTTTAACCTAAGATGAGACCTTCTTGACTGACTTTGCATTTTGGTCCTCATCTATTACTTTTTGACCCTCAACTTTTGAAACCCTTGCATTTTAGCCCCTAGGTTCTTCGTCATTCTTTTCATATAGGTCCCTCCTGCAAATCTCTGAGCAGCGCCATGCTCCGGTGACTTTGCGCAGAGCATGGCGCCGCGCAGGGTGAGGGTGGCCACCTGCAAGTTGAACCAAGTGTGCCTTGCGACGTCTGCTGTCGCAGGGACACCGCCATGGCGTCTGCCCTCGCCCACACCTTCCGTGCGAACGTGTGGAAGGTATGGGTTGCAATTCCGACCACTCTCCGGTGAGGGAGGCACGTCGCCTCCCTGCGCCCACCCCTCCGCCTCTGCCTTTATAAGGACCAGCGTCGCCAGCCGACTCTGGTAGCTCGGTCCTGACGGAGAAAAACCCCCACCTTTCCTCTCTTCCCACTCCGATAGAAACCCACCAGCTCCGGCGGCTCCTCCTCCTCCATCTCGTCGCTCTGCTGCAATACCAGCAGCAGAGCCACCTTCGCCTGCTCTTCCCGCGTCGCGCGGTACCCAGCGCGCGCCCTCCCGCTCTCCTCCTCGCCGCCGCCCTCCCCCTCTGGGTATTTCTTCTCCAGCGGCAGTCGATACGATTGCCGCCCTGCTCTGGCCCCTTCGTCCCTGTAATTAGGTCATAACTATTCCCCATCTCCCCCTCTTTCTTTTCCTCACTATCTTTCATTCAATTAACCCTCGACCGCTCCTGTCCACCGTCACCTTCCTCGTCTCCGGCCACCCTCCGGTGAGACGCTCCCATCGCTCCGCAGCCCCACACACCTCGCCGACCCTCACGGAACCTCTGCCTCATCACGCTGAACAACCTCCGCCCACCCACTGCCGCTCCACACCCCTACCACACTCCCCCGATCAGACCCATTTTTCCGGTCGCTGTCCGACCTAGCCCCGCCGCCAGATGCCACCCCACGACCTACTGCACCCTGCACCACCTTCGCCGTGCCATGGCGAAGGTCCCCCGCTGATCTGATTAGGCCGAGAGGCCCTTTCCGTGTCTGGCAGGTTCAACGCCCTGCCGCCATTGACGTTGCATTGTAGCAGCTCCACGCGCACTCCAGGCTTCAGAACCCCAGGGCTCCAGGTGCTGCGAAGTCGGGAGGGTAGTGCAAAGGCAGCTAACCCAGCAATCAAAGCAAATAGAGCCTGCAGCTGAGGAAGTGAAGCTGCGGTCTGCTGCGGGCGCACGCGAAAAGGGCGCAGAGGATACTCCCACATCGTGAGTTTACCAAACCCCGCAGCAATATAAATTGTTTTTGTGTTTTCTACTGGTCACCTCCGAAAGCACTGGGGTGAGGTCCCGCACCTACTCACCCGCCCGGTCCGCGAGCTCATCACGCGGATCCGGCGGACCCGACCCGACACTACCTGCGCACTCCTCGTGTACCAAACACGCCTGTACGCCTGGTCACGGGCACGAAACCCGACCCCATTACCCGCGACTCTGGGAGAGCGTCCTGTGAGTGGTTTACAGAGAGAGAGAGACGTGCGGGTAGAGGGACAAGGTTGGTTTTGCTGTTTGTACAGGGACAGGGTGCGAGAGAAGAAGACCAAGGAAGAAGGAAGAAGGAGAAGGCGAAGGAAGAAGGAAGAAGAAGACCGCAAGAAGAAGAAGAAGGAGAAGCACAAAGGAAGCACTGTAGCAGACACCACTTAAGCTGTCTGACTGAGAAATCAGACGACGGATGTAGCTCTGCAGACAAAGCAAAGAAGAAGAAAAAGAAAAGAAAAGGGTGCTGTTGCTGAAAGAAAAGAGAAGGAAGAAAGAAGAAGAAAGAAAGAAGACAAAGAAGAGAAGAAGAAGAACTGAAGAAGATCAAGAACTGTGAAGAAGAGAAGAAAAAGAAGACAAGCAAAGAGAGAGAGAAGAGAAGAAAAAGCCAAGAAACAAAATCTACTTCTCCCTCTCTCTCTCTCTCTTATTTTTGTAATAAAGAAGCATTGTACTTCTAGAATTCTAGTAGCTCCCTGAGTTCGACCTCGGAAGAAAAATATTTCTGAGTAAAATTATAATAGTGGCAATGACGACAAACCGTAGCTAATTTATCTGTACCACAACGACATTACTATAATAAGAACAAACAAAAGACTGGCTAAGCTTCGGTGTCATCATTAGACACTACTTGTCAAGTGCCTTTCTAGTGTAGTAAATGACCACGGGTTTCCCATCTATTTTTGCCCAAGTATCGCACCTACAGCGTAATCAGATGCAGCGCATAAGATCTCAAAGGGTTGAGACCAATCAGGGGGCTGTAAGATAGGTGTTTGGGTAACTCGATCACACAGGTGATGAGAACCTCATCATGAGCCCTAACTAGCATATTTTCACCTAATAAAGTGAACAAAAGCTCCTACATAACTAAGAGAAAGGCTTAATTCAAGGGATCACTAATCTAGGAAGAGAACATGAAATAAGGGGTAAAACTGTAATTTTACCATTGCAGTGCATCAACGAGAATTCTAAGGGTCTAGACATAGGTCAATTGTACTTAATAAGAGAAAAAGTGGGATGGTTCAGTCAGAAAAGGGTTATTGTGAAATTTAAGAATTAAATGACATTCTGTAATCCTAAAACAAACTTACTTAAATTCACAAGGTTCCAGGCAAGATAAAAATAAAATAAACCCTCTAAAATTCGTGGAAAAATATCCCATAGGATTTAGAACCTTCAATTAGGCCTTTGGAACCTATTTTGACGTAAATTGGGGTCCAAGCTCAATATTTGACCTAATTTATGTTTTTATGCAAAATATCCAGTAAAACATGATCAAACCTAAAATCCAACTTCACCATTGGATTTCTTAGGTCCAAATTAGGTTTGTACCGAAATTTGGACCTAAGGGAAGGTCATCTTGACCTACTTTGCAAAATGGTCCACCCAATTACTTTTTGGCCCTTAACTTTTAGAAACCCTTGCATATACCCCCTCAACTTTTTGTCACTTTCTTCATTTTGGTCCCTCTGCCATTGTAGTAGGGACCCATACCTCCGACGAGGTTTCGAGGCAGTTCTCTCCTCGTTTCCCCAGGGGAGCTGCTTCCAGATTTGAAAGGGGAGCTCTCTGTGAAGCCCCCTACCGTGAATCGCCCCATACCTCTCGTGCGAATGCTCGAGAGGTATGGGTCTCACTCCAGCCACACATCTGGGGATGACTTCTGGCTGCTTCTTTGTGATTCTCCCTTTGCTCGTGCCTATTTAAGCAAGCCCAGATCCCTCCGCTGAAGGTAAGCTTGATTTGGTCAAAGATTTCCCGCTGAATCCATCTTCCTCATCTTCGGTCGTTTGACCGCAAGCTCCGACGACTCTCCCTCCTTCGTTTCGTCGCTCTGCCATCGTACCAGTGGCAGAGTCATCTCCGCCGTGTTCCTCCGCGTCACATCGTACCCGCACGCGCCCTTCCGACCCCGTCCTCGTTGTCGTTATCTCTACCTCAGGGCCATCTTTTCCGACAACGGCAGATACACGCCGTTCGTCTCCTTTGCCTCCCCTTCGCTCCAATCACCACAGATAGGTTCCTCTCCCCCTACTCTTTATTTCACCTATCTCTACTGCTGTTTTTATCCCCTCGACGCCGCAGACCACCACCATCGTTCCCATCTCCGACCAGACCACCAACGAGGTGTCCCCGCCGCTCCACGCCTCCATCCACCTCGCCAACCACCCTACGACCTCCGCAACACCTCACTGACCATTTCCCTCTATTCTAATCTCTTCGCCACACACCCTAAATGCCCCCTGAACACTCCCATATTCGCACGTGCAGGGTGACCTAGGCACGCACGCTCAGGCCACCCTGCGCCACGCTGACCACCGTCCCATCTTTGCCGTGTCTAGGCGAAGCTCCCTGCGTATTTTGACCAGGCTGCAAGCCCATTTGCATGTGGACAGGGTTTAGGCACCCACCGCCATTGAAGCAGGCTCGAAGAAGCTTGCAAGCTTCATCCCAAGCTCCAAGCACCAGGTTACAGGTCCCAGGATGCGCGGGTTTCGTTAGCGAACATCTCCAGCCTAGCTATTGGAGTCCAAGCCCCTCGCATCTGCTGCAATTCATGCGAACGTCTGCTGCGGGGGCGCCTGATTGCACAGCAAAAATACACCAACAATTATGCCATCTTGTGTTATTTCCTAGAATTGCCATTGCATATTAGGTAGCCATAGTTGCATTTGTAAAAATTAACACATGCATGCATTTATTTGAGAGGGGAGGAAAGTGAATAATTGGCCATGCAATTAACGTCTTCATCAAGGGTTGGATTGCAAACTTCACCTTCTTCATTTTTTATTCTTGACTTTGAAATTGTCTTCCCCGTGCGGCTACAGGGAATGGGCTGGCTTCTCCTCGCGCCATGCCTCTACCAGCAGCATGGCTGGGCAGGCGAGGACGGCTGCATGGCTGTGGCAGACCCCTTCATCTTTAAAACGCCCAGCCTGTTGGTGCTAGAGCACCACGATCATTTGTTTTGATGATAACAAAACACGTGTTATTTAACATTTGCACTTTGAGTCCTAGATTTCAGGTCAATCGCAAATGGATACGTGATTAGACGGAGTTTGAGCTTGCATCCAGGTCAGATTGGAGGAGCTCGATGGAAAACAGAGGAGATTCACGAGGAGCGATAGAATGAAGAAGGAAGGAGATGAAGAATAGGATAGATTTCCTTCTCTTGTACTCGTATTTTTTCGTTTCTTCTGTTGCTCTTTATTTTTGTTACTTAGATTCATGTTAAAGAGCCTCAAACTACCCTAACAGTAGTCCTAGGAACACCCGCACAACCCTAGGATACTTAGGTTTTCTGTAGAACACTTAGAAAACCAATATAGGATTCAAACAGAGTTTCCAGACGTCTAATTCCCAAATCAGACGTCTGATAAAGTATTTTAAGACGTCTGACTGTTGATTCAGACGTCTGATAACTATTAGGCTGGACATAGTTCTGTCTGATGAAATCAGATATCCAGACCTTAGACCAGACATCTTAGGAGACGTCTGATGACTTTGCCAGATGTCCAATTAGTGGACCGTTGGCTGGCTTTGCGAACAGTCAAGAATGTGACCATTAGAGCCTTATTAGATGTCCATAGGACTTTCCAGACGTCTGATAATTGACTGTTTTGCCTCGGCTGACCCAAAATCTCTTCTCAGAGATTTTCTAGCCGTTGCAACGTTTGGAAATCCATTCCCACAGAAAAAGTAGATTTCCAGACGTCCAGACATAGTGCCAGACGTCTTATATGTCGTCTGATGGACTTGCACAAGAACTCTGTTTAGATCTAATTCAAGTCAGGAAGAGACCCGCCCAAAATTAGACGTCTGACCTTGAAATCAGACGTCTTAAAGTGAACTTCCAAACGTCTGATGCCAGAATTAGACGTCTGATAATCCTGTCAGTGCAATGATTGTTCCTGATTTCGGGCCGATTCTCTTGGGCTTTGCACCCAACGGCTATAGAACCTTTCCTAAGCCTTCCAAAGCCTTCCTAAGGCCTGTATAAATAGAGGGGAACCTTTGCAACACAAACACACACCAAGAAACACTAAGACACACCTTGAAATACACTTTCAAACCATTTTGTGTCTCTCTTGCTCTCTAAGCGCTAGTTCCATTCGTCTTGAGAGCATCAAGCTTCGCGCACCCGCTCTCCCACCGTAGTTCACGAGAGCGAAGTTGCGCTGTCGCGTGGCTCACGCACTGCGTCATCAACTCAACGCACTCCTTGCAAAGGGAGTTTTCTAATTCCTATAGAAGCTAGGTTTAAAATTACTTTGTTGGCTCTATAGGATTACTTGCTTATTTTATCTTTGTTATTTGGTTAGGTATTCACTTTGCGAATTCCCGTCTCCTTCGCAAGACAAAATCCTTCTCGTGGAGAGAAGGGGTTGAGGTACGCTACCCTCGTTTAAGTAGCGTGGTTGTAATTGAGGTTGAATCACCCTCGTTTTAAAGTGATTCGGTTTAGTGGATTTGATCAACTTGGTTGATCGGAAAATCCTAACTCGAGAGGGTTAGGTGGTGGTTTTCACCCGATTTGGGTTTCCACCTAAAAATCTTTGTGTACTTTGTGCGATTGTCTTTTTGTGAGATTGTTTATTATTTCATTTCCGCAATTATTACGTCACCCCCTCCTGATAGGGCCGAACCTTCACATCCATCTTCCTTGTGTGGCAGCCTGGTCCAGACACATAGTAGCCTCCTTTCTTCAGGCCATCTTCCTCCCTCTCTCCCCTCCATACGCAGCACCTCTTCCACTGAAGAGATACGCTGTGGGAAGGAGCAGGCTTACAGTGGTCCACGACCACCTCTGTGAGTCCCACCACCGCCCAGCTCATCCAAGAGCAGGTGGGTGTGGTGGTTCCACTCTCTGTTTTCACCATTCAAGCCCTTCCCGCCATTGCCGAAGCTCCAGCAGCAGCGCAGTAGCCTCTAGCCCGCGCGCAAGCCTCCACGTGCAAGTCAGCAGCGGCGCAAGCTCCTTCCATGCGTGCAGGCTCGCTTCAGCGTGCCCGTGCATGCAGAACCGGCCGCAATCGGCTGTCCGAGCCGCGCGAGCACTGTAGCTACTGTTCACACATTTCTGCCGAACACTGTAGCTACAGTGCGGTGACCGGAAAGTTTCTCAGTTATCCGGTCACTGCGCACTCTCTCTCCGCGTCGTTACCGCCTCCAGCCCGTTGCCCGCTCCAGCGCCTGCACCCGCGTTTGCTTCTTCGCATCTGCGCCAGCGCTTGCGCTCGTCTACGCCCGCGCCTACGTATTCGTCCGCGTCCACTCCAGCCCGCATCGCGCTACGTTGCGCTCTCCCTCACGCCTGCTCCCTCCAGCGCACGCACGCACCCTTGCGCGCCTGCGCTTGCGGGTGCATGCGCCTATGCGTTGGCGTCCAGACGTCGGCTGCCTCCACTAGACGCCTTAAACGCCCGCCCCTCTCTCACAGCCACTCCCTCACTCTCAGCAGACACACATACACACACCACACTTGTACACACTCACGTGTACACACACACTCTCACTTGTGCACACCTATATATATACTTATATATATATATGTACATATATATTTATATATATATATATATTTATATATATATATATATATATATACATATATACATATATATCTATAGATATAAATACATATATCTATATATATATATCTATATACATGTATACATATACATATCTATATATAGCTATATACATATATTACTATGTATATATATATCTATATCTACATAGTTATATATACATACATATATATATATCTAGTTATAAATATATACATATATACCTATATATATATATTTACATATCTATATATATATATATATATACATAACTACCTATACATCTATATAATTACAACCCTATCTATACATATATATAAATATATATTTACATATACACACACACACACATATATATATATATATTTACATTCATATCACCTATCTGTATCCCTGCACCACGCGTTATATCGCGGGAATATCCTCACCAGTTGCTGATATTCCCCGGTACATGCGTAGAGAAAGCGCCTCCGCACACACCTCCACACATCCATCTCCATGCTGCACATCATCCTGTTGGTTGCGTATTCCTAGACGTCGATCAACTTGACACCGTGCTACACACCATTTCCACCTCCACCCCCACCCCAATATATAATGTATATATATCTATGTATATGTAGACTATATTTATCTTGTTTCTATTTCTCTTTTGTTTCCTTCTATTAAAAAGATAAAAAAAAGAGTAAAAGAGAAAAGATAATCCTTGTCTTGCAGGTACTCGGTCTTGCGAATAGTAAGATCAGTTTTTGGAATCCTAATTTGGCTCAAAGCCAAGAACAATTTGGCTCTAAGCCAAGGATATGATTTTGAGGGTGTACCTCAAGGGCAAAATTATCAGAAAAAAATCTTAAATAGAAAAACACCAAAAACATAATAAATGCACGGAAGAGATTCATTGTAGGAAAGGCGTAGAAACTTATTTACCTCTAATTCCCTCCTCGCTGAATTCGACCCTGGTCCTAAAAGTGACCAAGATAAAATCAAGTAGGCCAGGTTAAAAAAAAAAAATTGTAAAAAGATGGTTAGGCTCGATTTAGGTTAACCACTATACTCATTTCACCGATTAATTCACTATATTAACACAACCTATCCGAGCCCGAGCATACCTTTTTCTGGCGCCGTTGCCGGGGAGGTACGCATACAGGTAAGTTTCTACTCCATTCCTTTAGTTTTCTCTTCTCACACCCTTCTCTTCATGGGTGTTTTTGTTTGCTGGTGTGCAAGTGAACCAGTTGCAAGGAAGAGGCAAGCAGAGGAAGTCAGAGACGTGGGCAGATCCAAGGTGGGAACGAGAGCGAAAGGTCGCTGACACCTCATTGGAGCTTCACCCATGTTGCTGAACAGGTAAGTCTCTTTCTCTTAGCAACTTAGGTCAACTTGTCACCCTAATAAAAAAAAAAAAAACTTCTTGGGATCTCTTGGGGCAAGTGGATTAAAAATCACTTGTTTGATTGTTTGCCATCACTCCCACCGCCCCGGGATTTCTCGTCAAACTTCGCATAGCGAAGATCCAAGAATCTTGATTCTTGAATGTTTTGCTGTGTGAAGTATTCTTTGAGGCAAAGATAAATAGATTGATTGCCATCCCTCTTTACCTCATTTATCCGCAATTCAGGATCACATTTTTGGTGGGGAGACTTGGAATTGAGTTGATTTCAACCTCACCACGACCTTTCACGTGCCTAAGATTCGATCCCGAATACTTCAACCCCAACACTTTGATTTTCTTTATCTTGTGGTTGAGCCTTGTGTGTGTGGAACATCATTCTGGTGATTGGGAGCACTTGAATTGAAGTGCTTTGGCTCCCTTTCCTATTAACTTAAAATTGACTCGTGCATCCACACATAGATATTTCCACCTAGGGAAGTCCAGTGCATTTTTAGCATGCATTAACTAAATCATATTGAAGAAGGGTTTGTTGGGCATAGAAAAACTTGTATTCTCTCAAAACCCGGAGATTGGTTGAATTGGTAATTCAGCGAAATCCAAAAATCCATACTACTTAAAGCTGAAACTCTAAAAACCATTCACCAATTAAAACTTCAATTCAGGGAGATTTCCCTGTTGCATGCTTGGTTTACACACTTTATAAAATCAACGCACTTGGGCATTACCCGTAAACAACGCCCTTCACATTCCAGAAGCACTTGATCCTAAGCCTCTAATTAAAACTGGTAGCAACATGACCCTTATTAAGGATTGGAGGTCTAACTATCTACGTGTAGCGCCTACGTGCTGGTGAGGGTTCCTGCGTGCTATCGGGTGTCTAAGACTGGGGCAAACGGCTTTTCAATCTGACCCGGTGGTTCCGCGGTACTCGCATTTGGTTCCGTAGGTAGTGATAGTAGGTAACTTAGATCTTTAGGTCTAAGGGCACACTGTAGAGGTTAAGGCTTTGATTGTCTTGATTTTTCATCAAGTGTACCTTTGTGATGTCATTTCTCTCATCTCCTTTTCCCTTCGTATCCCCCCAATTCTTCCTGCGGTAGTGCATGTTTGGGAGGAGGTCACAAAACCCTGAATTGTTTGAATTTTCTGATAATTTTAGAAGAACAGAAGCTGAATCGTCATCCTCCTCCACAAACATGGCTGCACGCCCACCTCCAAATCCCGAGGGAGGAAACCACCCTCAAAACCCACCAGGTGGTAGAGCCATGGATCCCATAACCCGCCTCCAAGCCCAAATGGAAATGTATAATGAACAAATTGAATCCATTAGGGAAACATTGGAGGAAATGTAGAACCCTCCCGAACGGGAGGAGCCTAGGTCTCTTATCTCCTATCAGAATCCCGCTGCTACAGAGACCATAGGACAAATTCGGGTCCCCATGGGCGGGGACGATTTTGAATTGAAACCCAACATAATTGGCCTGATTAATTTCCACTTCCATGGTCTTCAAGTGAAGATCCTTTTCTCCATTTGGAAGACCTAACCCGATTGGCTGAAACGGTTAAACCAAGAAACATTGGGTTACCAATAGTCCTCATGAAAATGTTTCCGTTTTCTTTGCGGGATAAAGCGTCGCAGTGGTTACGCACCCTTGGGAGAACCATCCATTCTTGGGAAGAGATGCAAACAGCATTTCTCAAAAAATTCTTCCTAATCAGGCGAACCAATGCGCTTCGCCGTGCTATAACTTCCTTTATGCAGCAAAACGGCAAACAATTTCATGAGGCTTGGGAGAGGTATAATGACCTCCTCCGAAAGTGTCCGCACCACGGTCTGCCTAAGTGGCATATAGCCCAGATTTTCTATTATGGGCTAAATGAGACTTTGAATCTGATTGCAGATGCTTCCTGCGGAGGGAATTTCATGAATAAAGACGAGAATGGAGTATCCGAATTATTTGAAAATATGTGCGAAAACTCATTGAACATTGCTTCCATTGTCACCTTTAATCGTGCCAGCCTGCCCCGTAATGTCCACAAAGTTGACACGGAACCCTCCCATTCATCCACTGATCTTAGCCTTATTGCACAGAAATTGGATGAAGTGTCCGTCGTGCATAAGAAGCTAGATGAGCTTCTGGCCAATCCCGCCCGTTCAATGGCAAACACCCCCACCTCACCACTTCGTCACAATCCCAATTCTTCCAACACCAGACTTATCTCTAGAAACCCCATAAGGTCTTCCTTACCGAGTGTCGCGCCGAGCGATTAGGTAAGTCATGTGGATCTGGCTTCTGCAAGCTAGTATTTTGACACGGAGGACCAAGCCTTCGTGTGCTCGGATGCGTATTTACATGCGGACTCGTCTTCTAGCTTAGAAGATGCTTGCGCCCTGGGGAACAACCCGTTCTCTGTCACTTATAACCCAGGTGATAAACGCCAGTTTATCATCATTTTTATGCTTTAAACTAACCTAGCTCTTAGGATTTTACTCCGCAAACGGGTTTTTGGGCTGCATTTAGGCATAAATTAGGATAGGCATGCATTGCATTTTTTATTATTGTTTTAATGTGTTTTTGTGAGTGTTAGGGATGTACAGATTCACAGATCCCTAAAACCCTAGCACTCAAGAAGGCAATTGGTGAAGGAGAAGCCCAGACTAGTTGGAACCCAGCTTGATCCAGCTCACCATAGCTGGAACCTAGCTTACTTGAACTAGGGTTAGCTCATCCCAGCTCCATTCAGCTAATCTCAGCTGGATGGCAGCTCAAGAGAGTTCACCTTAGCTCACCCTAGCTCAAGTCAGCTCAGATCCAGCTCAACTTAGCTGAGTCTAGCTCACCTCAGCTCCCACTAGTTCACAGGGAGCTCTAGCTAGCTCAGCTGAGTTGACAGGAGTTCACCCCAGCTCAGATCCAGCTACATCCAGCTCCACTCAGCTCCAACCAGCTGAAGAAGAATTCATCCCAGCTCAGGAAGCTCAAGTCCATCTCACAGGGACTCAGCTTAGCTCAACTCAGTTGAGCTAAGCTACCTTAGCTGCCTCAACCAGCTTGATTCTCCCCGGGAGCACCAGACCCAGCTCACCTTAGCTCATTTTGGTAGAAGCTAGCTCACTTTAGCTTGGCTTAGCAACTAGCAAAGAACTACCAAGCTAAGCCAGCTAGAGTAGCCCCATGCCAGCCTCTTCAGCAGCAGCCAGCTCCAGCTCCAGCTCCAGACTTCTTCTCCTCAGCTCCCTCCTCCAAACCCTAGCTCCAACACCTTCTCCTCTACTCCTCCATTAGCTAAGCTAGCTTAGCTTAGCTTAGCTATGCTCCAACTTCCTTGGCTTATACCACCCCAAAAACCCACCTACCAACTCCACCCAACTAGCTCCACCTAAGCTCCACATAAGCTAACCTACTTGGCACCAACCTAACCTACCCACCACCTCCAAAAGACACCTAAAAGTGGCGCCAAAAACTACCCATAACCACCCCTTAATGGCGCCACTTTTCCCTCCAAAATCTCCCCTCATCTCCACCACACAATCTCCCTTGAACCCATCTCCACCATCCACCTAACCCCCCTTCTAGAAGACCCCATGTTGGCGCCAACATGGTGGTGTCTCTCCACCACCAAAAGACACCAACACCACCATAACCACCCCCTTTAACACCCCTTGGGTTGGCGCCAACTCACCCTAGCCATAGGATCACCAACCACCCTCATCCTTCCATCCTAGCCCTCCATTTCAAGGGGCACCTTAACCCCCCATCCTATTCTATAAAAAGCCACCACCTACCACCATTTTGGAGCATCCTCCCTTAGTATATTTTCTACCTAAACCACCTATACCTACGGCCAAGAAGAAGGAGTAGAGAAGGAGATTAAAGGGGCACATCACCAGCCCTTTTGGTGCCTTCTTCTCCCCACTCTCTTCAACTTGAGCCACGCCAAGGAGGAGGACTCTCCCACTTCAAGGAGGACGGCCAGGCAAAGGAGAAAAGCTTAGGGTGGACGTCCACCCTTGGAGAGAAACTTAGGGCACGCCCCCTTAGGGCTTGCCTTGGAGGTCATCACTTTGGCGGAGTACTGCAAGGAAGGAGTTGAAGGATTCTTTTCAAGCTTGGGAGCCACCAACCTTGGAGCAAGAAGCCCTCTTCTTCACCATCTATTTAGAGGATTTGTGTTTTCTTTCTTTATTTCAATTATCTAGTAGTAGAAGCATTCCTCTACTAGGCATTTTTGTTAAACACTTTATCAATTATCTAGTTGCCTTCTTCGCATATCTTGTTTGCATTTCTATTTGCTTATTTTCAGCATTCTTCACTTCCTCTCCCTAATTATTCTAGGCCTCCACTTGCTTAGAGTGAGCTTAGGGAGAGGCTCTACTTGCCACTTTAGAGTAGTTTACTTAATTGGAAGTGTAAACACTTTTCCCGCCATAATTTCGCATGTTGCCTTAGTTCAAAAAAAAAAAAAATGGTATATTGAAAATTACCAAAAGAAAGTTGAGATATATTCCAAGCAAGAGAATCAATTTTGCAACCATATTGCCTCCTTGGACGACCCTAGATACTTCCCTATCTAGGATTATAAATTTAAGAGCGAAAGCGGATTTACGCGTTACAACGACGTATTTTAACAAACTGCGTATTTTCGCTATCACCAGGGTCGCGAAATCATCCTAATTTCGCATGGTCCAATAACCCGTAGCGCCAAAACCCTGCGAGTGGGCCAATGCAATCGTCCACACCTGTCATCACAAGGGCCTAATATAATTCTGTGGCGAATCCGCCATCGGGTCCTTGCATACCGCAAACAGAACACGCATCAAGTCCTCTTGAGAAATTGATGCGAATGATGACGAAAATGGCAAAGTGCCATGAAGAGAACATGACCTCTCTTCAGCACCAATTGGCGCAGCAGAATGCTGAGATCAGTCAACTACGCATGGCGACTCGATCTCAGGGAACTCTCCTAGCCCAACCTATTCCCAACCCACGAAATTTCGTACCCCGTGGCCCTCAACCACAGGTGCGACCTTCTCAGGGGCAGGTTCATCAAATTATGCAGGCTCCGAGCATTCCCCCGGGATTTCAGGCTAATCCCGCTGCGGCACCTCACTCTTATGTCCCTATTGCGAACCCTCCTCCGCCTTATGATCCCACTGGACCCGCGACGTCCAATGCGAATACTACGAGGAGCGGTAAGCTGACTGTCGATCCGCCTCGACCTGATCCTGGCCCATCTTCTTCATCGCCCACTTATTCGGGATGTGCATCGCATTTGCGAGAGGACGATACACCCAAATTAGTGCTAGAATCGGTCCCATTCCCTGAGGCTCTACTGAGGGATCCAAAAGGCAAGAAAAAGGATACGCAGGCCTTTGATAACCTACGTAATTTTATCAGGGATGTTGAAATCAAGGTACCCCTGCTAGAGGCTATCGACCACATACCTACTGTCGCCCGATTTTTCAAAGACTACACAACACCTAGGCAACAGTCAAAGAAAACAAAGAATCCGGTGGTTCTCTCGCCTCATGTGAGTTGTGCTATACTATCAAATCTACCACCGAAGCAGAAAGATCCGGGCACACTGCTTATTTCCTGTAGCATCCAAGGCTGTAATTTTAATCGTGCCCTGCTTGATCTAGGATCTTCCATCAATCTTATACCAACCATCATGCTCGAGAAATTTGCCTTAGAAAATCTGAAACCCACCCTTGTCGTGTTACAGCTGGCAGATCGTTCTGTCAAAATTCCGAAGGGTGTGGTGGAAGACATGGTGGTTAGGGTCAACAGTCTCTATTTTCTTGTTGACTTTCTTGTTTTGGATGTGGAAGTTCCTAGCTCACTTTCTAATTGTCCGATCATCCTTGGTCGACCTTTCTTGGCCACAGCCCGCACCCATATCAACTGCAAGTTGGGCTATATTGAGATTGCCGTTGGATCTGAGAAGCTCAAGCTTAACATCTTCAAGGTAGACAAGAACTTTGATTGCGATTGCATCGAGGATGGCACGTCTGACGAGGACATGGCTGTCAGCACGTGTATCGGACTAATTGGGACCTATTCTGACTGCTGTGGATTGCCTTTAAACACAGACAATTGCTTGACCGACACATATTGTAACGTTCCCCTATCCCTCCCTTTTCCTGTACCTTCTCCTGACCAGACTTTTGACGAGGTTTTCTCCACTTCTCATACCTCGTGGTCTGAGTCATATTCGGGCTACTCACCGTCGGTCCACACCCTTGAAGACCGGATTGCCCTTTCTTTCCCGCCAAATCAGGTGGAACTGCAACCCCACACTGGGACCTTGAGCCCACATGCCACTCACTGGGGCTACCCCTTTTTGGATCCATCTATCCAAGATGCCCCTCTTCTTGGCCAATCTGAGGGCCAACTTCTTCCACCTGAATTGTTTTCTTCTGATCCGTTTGGGACACTCTCGTCCCAAGAAATGCCAGATCTTTCACCATCCACTCCCGAGGTGAAAATGCTGCCTGATACGCTTAAGTATGTTTTCTTGGGACCGAATGAAACGCTCCCCGTAATCATCAGTTCAAAATTGACCAGGGAGCAAGAGTGCAAACTAACAAAGGTCCTTATGGAACACAAGGCAGCCATTGGATGGTCTTTATCAGACTTAACTGGCATTAGCCCCTCCTACTGCACTCACCGTATATATATGGAGGAGGAGGCTCGACCTTCCCATGAGATGCAGCGACGTCTCAACCCCAACATGCAGGAGGTCGTTACGAAGGAAATTATTAAGTGGATGGATGCGGGTATAATCTACCCGATCAGCGATAGCCCCTAGGTGAGCCTAATTCATGTCGTGCCTAAAAAGGCGGGACTCACCATCCGTGTCAATGATAGGGGTGAATCCATCCCTACATGCACTGCTACATCTTGGAGAGTGTGTGTAGATTATAGGAAACTAAATGCTGCAACTAAGAAAGATCACTTTCCACTACCTTTCATTGACCAAATCCTGGAGTGGTTAGCGGGAAATAAATTTTTCTGTTTCCTGGATGGATTCTCTGGATATAACCAGGTGGCAATTGACTCCCAGGACCAAGAGAAAACCACCTTTACCTGCCCCTTCGGCACCTTTGCGTTTAGAAGGATGCCGTTTGGACTTTGTAACACGCCACAACATTCCAAAGATGTATGCTGGCAATATTCCATGACATGGTGGGTGACTTTCTCGAGGTTTTCATGGACGACTTTTCGATCTTTGGACCCTCCTTTGATGACTGTCTTGCCAACCTGACCCGTATCCTTAGGAGATGTATTGATGTGAACCTCGTGCTTTCCTGAGAAAAAAGTCATTTTATGGTGCACGAGGGAATTGTTCTCGGGCATATCATCTCCGATAGGGGTATCAAGGTTGACAGAGCTAAGCTTGACGTAATTGCTGATTTACCTGTGCTTGGCTCTGTTAAACAAATCCACTCCTTCCTGGGACACGTCGGTTTCTATAGGAGATTCATCAAAGACTACTCCAAGATTTCTCGACCTTTAACTCATCTCTTATCGACCGATGTACCCTTCGATATGGGCCCCGACTGCATACGAGCATTCATGCAGCTGCGTGATGCTGTCACCAAGGCCCCTATTCTCCAGCCACCTGATTGGTCCCTCGACTTTGAACTCATGTGTGACGCTTCTGACCTTGCAGTCGGAGCCATCTTGGGACAAAGACGCGATAGACATCCCTTCGTGGTGTACTACTCCAGTAAGATGTTGGACGAGGCCCAGCGTAATTATACTACCACTGAGAAAGAACTACTGGCGGTCGTCTTTGGGCTGGAGAAATTCCGCTCTTACCTTCTGGGCTCACATGTTATTGTTTTCACTGATCACGCGGCCATTCGCCATCTCATGCCCAAGAAGGATGCCAAGCCCAGACTGATTCGTTGGATCCTTTTGCTCCAAGAATTTGACATTGAGATCCACGATAAGGCCGGAACCCAGAATGTTGTGGCTAATCATCTCTTGAGACTAGACCCCGACCACATTGGACTTACCCTGCCGATTAATGAAATTTTTCCTGATGAGTACCTATTGGCAATTAATGTGGCAAGTGGACCTTGGTATGCCGACATTACCAATTACCTTACTTCTGGTTCCCTTCCACGTGGCTGGCCTAAAAACCAGCGCTAGCGTCTCATGGCAGAAGCAAAGTATTATTTCTGGGATAATGCACTTCTTTTTCGAATAGGTGCTGATCAGATCATCCGTCACTGTATTCCTGACAGCGAAATCCCTAGTGTGCTATCCTTCTGCCACGATCAGGCTTGCGGAGGCCATTTCTCTGGGAGGTAAACTGCAGCCAAGGTGTTGCAGTGCGGGTTCTTTTGGCCCTCCCTTCACCAGGATGCACACAATTATGCCAAACATTGCACTAGGTGCCAGTCGTTGGGGTCAATGTCACGTCGTGACATGATACCCTTGCAACCCATCCTAGCTGCTGAAATTTTCGACATTTGGGGAATTGATTTCATGGGTCCCTTTCCTCCCTCCAACGGCTTCGAATACATCCTCGTTGCTGTTGATTATGTTTCGAAATGGATTGAGGCTATTCCCACGCGCCATGCTGACCATGTCGTATCCACTCGATTTGTCAAAGACCACATTTTTGCGCGCTTTGGAATCCCTCGAGCCATTATCTCGGATGGAGGAAGCCACTTTACCCATGCTTCTTTTCGGGCACTTCTGAGGAAATATGGAGTCCACCATCGATTGCATCTCCGTATCATCCTCAGACGAATGGCCAGGCAGAGGTGTCGAACCGACAAATCAAGCAAATTCTCCAGAAAAAGGTTCGGCCTGACCTAAGGATTGGTCCGACAAGCTAATTGACGCACTTTGGGCGTATTAGACCGCCTTCAAGGCTCCCCTTGGTATGTCTCCTTATAGAATCATTTTCGGGAAGCCTTGTCATTTGCCCGTGGAGTTGGAGCACCGCGCTTATTGGGCGTTCGCCAATGTAACCTCGACCCAGACCTGTGTGGTCGAGAAAGGAAACTCCAACTCCAAGAGCTGGAAGAGCTTCGTCGTGAAGCCTATGACTCTACCTTAACTTTCAAACATTGTACTAAGGCTTTTCACGACAGCCGTATTCGGCAGAAGGAATTTGAGCCATCTCAGCAAGTTTGGCTCTACAACGTCCGGCTCAAATTCTTTCCTGGGAAATTGAAGTCCAAATGGACTGGTCCTTTCCTGGTCTCGAGACCATTTCCCAACAGGGCCGTTGAAATTGAAGATCCCAAATCTAGGCATAAATTTATGGGCAATGGGAAGCGTTTGAAACCCTATCTTACTCATGAACCTACCCCCGTTGGAGAAACTGTTGCCCTGCTGGAGGGTAACTAATGTCGTGCCTCATTCTGAGTCCAGCTGGGGACGTTAAATTCAGCACTCGTTGGAGAGGCACCCCAACAACACTCTGCCGCTGCCACGTACACTTCACTTCGCACCTTTTCACTTCACCACCCACCATCCACCCACCCTACCACCCTGCTATATACCCTGCACCTCAACTCTCATTCCCCGATCTTTGGTCCTTCCTCTACCCTACCCTGCATGCATATGAGGACATAGCATCGTTTGGCATGGGGGGTGGATAGGCATCCATAGGATCTGGGTATTTTATGGTATCATGCAGTCTCCATCTATCTATAAATATGTATATATATATATATAACGATGTTTAGTAATGATCTGAAGGCTAAAACAAAAATACAATAAGTGTTTATGGATATTCAACCACTGTTTTGAAGACTTTCCAGGCCACAGAAGCTTGATTTGCTCAGGCTCGGCTTAATTCACTTGAGCATTGATAAGACAGATCAGAATCTCTCCTAACTAAGGACGTATTCTTGTACCTGAGACACCGGTATAGGATACGTTGGTTTGCTTCTACTCGAGAGCCTAAGTAATCTTGGTTCACACTACACATATCAAGAAAGACCAGGTGAACATAAGATCCAACCCTAGTGTTCATTAGGGAAGGTGGAGTCCTTACCTGTGTGCGCAAGTAGACTTTTTATCCCAGGCTTTAGTCTTGTGTTTAGGAGAGACTCCTTCCACCAAAAAGGAACTCTCCCACCAAAAGAAAAGTGTGCTCCTCCAAATAAAGTTGTAAGAGATATACTGACACGTGTTTCAAAAAAAAAAAGGTGCAAATAAGTCAGTATATCTCGCAAATGTCTATAAAGTCTTCTCCCTACAAAAGTTCTTCAAGGCAAGTTACAAATACCCTGTTTTCTTTGAGCCACAAATGTAATAAAATGGGAGTTGAGTTTTCCGTCATCTTTTTAAGGGTCAATCCAAAGACACGAGCTGAAATTGGGACCAACCTGCACTTAAAAATTCGTGAAATCCTAGGCTTGAGTCTTAATGTTCATCTGGTCAGTCTTGATCCTTCACTATGCACAAACCATAATCTCTTGAGCTCTCTAGTACGGCAAAAACCTTCTGAGTCCTGGAAATCGTACTTAAGGTTTAAATATCAAGAGTTCAGGTTAGTCGAGAGATGGTCTATGTCACGTAAGACTTAAAGTACTGGTAGTCTTCTCTGCAATTGGTTCTCACAATATCCAACAAATAAACACACCTATGTCGCCTCAGAAGAAAACCTTCAGCTTAAGATCATTTCTAAATACAGTACAAAATGTTTTGCTAGGGACTAGCAAAAGATAGGCATGGGAGTATGATTGCACAGCAAAAATACACCAACAATTATGCCATCTTGTGTTATTTCCTAGCATTGCCATTGCATATTAGGTAGCCATAGTTGCATTTGTAAAAATTAACACATGCATGCATTTATTTGAGAGGGGAGGAAAGTGAATAATTGGCCATGCAATTAATGTCTTCATCAAGGGTTGCATTGCAAACTTCACCTTGTTTATTTTTTATTCTTGACTTTGAAATCGTCTTCCCCGCACGGCTGTAGGGAATGGGCTGGCTTCTCTTCGTGCCATGCCTTTGCCAGCAGCATGACTGGGTAGGCGAGGCCGGCTACGTGGCTGTGGCAGGCCCCTTCGTCTTTAAAACGCCCAACCATCTTCCTTGAGCGGCATCCTGGTCCAGACACACAGCAGCCTCCTTTCTCCAGGCCATCTTCCTCCCTCTCTCCCCTCCATATGCAGCACCTCTTCCACTGAAGAGATACATTGCGGGTAGGAGCAGGCTCACAATGGTCCACGACCACCTCTGTGAGTCCCACCACCGCCCAGCTCATCCAAGAGCAGGTGGGCGTGGTGGTTCCACTCTTTGTTTTCACCGTTCAAGCCCTTCCCGCCATTGCTGAAGCTCCAGCAGCAGCCTCCAGCCCGCGCGCAAGCCTCCACGCGCAAGCCAGCAGCGGCGCAAGCTCCTTCCGCGCACGCAGGCTTGCTCCAGTGCGCCTGCGCAAGCAGAACCGGCTGCAACCGGTTGTCCGAGCCGCGAGAACACTGTAGCTACTGTTCACGCATTTCTGCGGAACAATGTAGCTACAGTGCGGTGACCGGAAAGTTTCTCACTTATCCGGTCACCGCACGCTCTCCCTTCGTGCCGCTACTGCCTCCAGCCCGTCGCCCACTCCAGCGCCCGCACCCGCATCTGCTTCTTCACATCTGCACCAGCGCTTGCGCCCGTCTGCGCTCGCGCCTGCGTATTTGTCCACGTCCACTCCAGCCCGAAGCGCACTGCGTTGCTCTCTCCCTCATGCCTGCTCCCTCCAGCGCGCGCGCACCCTTGAGTGCCTGCACGTGCATGCTCCTATGCCTTGGCATCCAGACATCGGCTGCCTCCACCAAACGCCTTGAACGCCCACGCCCTCTCTCACAGCCACTCCCTCACTCTCAACACACACACACATACACACATCATACACACTCACGTGTACACACACACACTCACTTGTACACACCTATATATATACTTATATATATATACATATATATATTTATATATATATATATTTATATATACATATATATATACATATATACATATATCTATATATATATATATGTCTATATACATAGATACTTATACTAATATATCTATATACATATATACATATACATATCAATATATAGCTATATACATATATTACTATATATATATATATATATCTATATCTACATAGTTATATATACATACATATATATCTAGTTATAAATATATACATATATACCTATATATATATTTACATATCTATATATATATATACATAACTACCTATACATCTATATAATTACAACCCTATCTATACATATATATAAATATATATTTACATATACACACATATATATATTTACATTCATATCACCTATCTGTATCCCTGCACCACGCGTTATATTGCGGGAATATCCGCACTAGTTGCTGATATTCCCTAGTACACGCGTAGAGAAAGCGCCTCCGCACACACTTCCACACATCCATCTCCAGCTGCACTTCGTCTTGTTGGTTGCGTCTTCCTAGACGTCGATCAACTTGACACCGTGCTACACACCATTTCCACCTCCACCCCCACCACTATATATAATATATATATATATCTATATATATGTAGACTATATTTATCTTATTTCTATTTCTCTTTTGTTTCCTGCAATTAAAAAGATAAAAAAAGGAGTAAAAGAGAAACGATAATCCTTGTCTTGCAGGTACTCGGTCTTGCGAATAGTAAGACCAGTTTTTGGAATCCTAATTTGGCTCAAAGCCAAGAACAATTTGGCTCTAAGCCAAGGACCTGATTTTGATGGTGTACCTCAAGGACAAAATTATCAGAAAAAAATCTTAAATAGAAAAATACCGAAAACATAATAAACGCACGGAAGAGATTCGTTGTAGGAAAGGCGTAGAAACTTATTTACCTCTAATTCCTGTCTCCCTGGGTTCGACCCTGGGCTTAAAAGTGACCAAGATAAAATCAAGTAGGCCAGGTTAAAAAAAAAAAATTGTAAAAAGATGGTTAGGCTCGATTTAGGTTAACCACTATACTCATTTCACCGATTAATTCACTATATTAATAGCGCCTGTGAGGAAGGTGGGACATTTAGTCCCACCTCAGAAGATCAGGAGCGGAGTCTGTGGAATAAAGTGAATACATGTCAAGGGCTTATCGCCTCCTGACACAGGGTGAGGTCCCACTCACCTGTATACCCACCTCGTCCGCGACCCACTCTCCGCGGACCTGGCTGCCTGACCCGACTACCCGTGCACTCCTCGCCCACCACACACGCCAGTGGGCTTGGTCCCGAGCGCGCATATCCAACTCGGTAACCTGAGAAGGCTCTGGGAGTGCTGTCCTAAGAGCGAAATAGAGAGGAGAGAGAGAGATGCGGGGAGGGTAGGGGCTAGGTTTTGCTCCTGTGTGTGTGCGCAGGGGAAAAGAGGAGCAACTGAAGAAAAGAAGGAAGGAGAAGGCGCGGTTGAAGAAAAGAAGAAGAAAGAACATAATAAGAAGCAGCTGTAGAAGAAGAAGAAAGAGGAAGGCAAAGAGGAAGAAGACTGTAGAGGCCAAGGAAGAAGCTGAAGACACAGCTAAAGCTTAAGGCAAAGAAGAAGAAAGAGAATGCAGGGACTTAGCTGCAGGACAACAGGGAAAAGAAGATAGAGAAAGACTAAGAAGAAGAGAAGAAGAGGAAGCCAAGGAGGAAGCCACAAAAGAGGAAGAGGAGCAGAAGACGTAGGAAGAAGACAGGAAGGAGGAAAGCCAAGTGAAGAAGAAAAGAAAAAAGAAGAAGCACTGTAGCAATCACCAGTTAAGACGTCTGATTCACAAAATCAGACATCTGAGAAGGGAAAGACAGAGAAAGAAGAGAAGGAAGAGAGAAAGCAAAGAAAAAGAATTTATTTCTTTTTACATTTTCCTCTCTAGCATTTATATACATTGCATTATTATTGAACATTATCTTTTAAGTAAAATTTGAGATTGTGATTTTTTGCTTCTAAAATTGCAATTTGCTCCCTAAGTTCGACCTCGGAAGTTTTTTGAATAATAAAATTGATAATCGTTTTCGCAGTGATTTCAAATATACTACAGCGGATATCTTTTTAAAAACATGATCTCGTCGCGTAAGGCGATTATTTTTGGCGTCGTTGCCGAGGAGAAACGAGCATTTTAGAAGCTTTAATCACAACTTATGATTCATTACTGACTTAATTTCTCTCTTTTGTTGTGTTTATCGTAGGAAAATTGAGAGAAAAGCAGCCACACAATAACCACACCGGGGAACAGGTAAACTCTTATTATCCCTCTCTCTTAATCCCCTCAAAAACTAAACAGGAAAAACAAAGAAAAAAAATCAATCAAGGGCTACCTGTTTCCATATTTAGTAGGTCACCAAAAGTTGCCTAATTTTCAACACATTTTTAATTGCACATCCACTTAAGGTAACTAGGGCTAAAACCTTCTTAATTGAGCCCTAGATACCCATTTTTGAGGCAACTAACTTGGACCAAATAGAGCCAACTTAAGGATTACAAGTTAAAATTTTAGAGACACATCTTCTTCTAAGCAACGAATCAAAAAATTCCAAAAAGAGGTGTGCCTAAGCCTTGTTTGAAGAGATCTATCCAAGAGAAACCCTAAGCAAATCAGGCTCTTAATCCATTTGAACCCTAAAAGCAAGGACCTAAAAGCTCTCAAAGGAACAAAAAGGTGAAGTTGATCCCTTGGGTCAACCAACCATAAAATTAGGTCACTTTGCACTCAAAAGGCTTAAAGTTCAAGTGAAACCCTAAGCACCTTGATCTTAACTAAAAGAGGTAGACTTAAGAGGTCAAGGTCCCCATTCTGGTCTACCTATAATCTCAGTGATAAGAGAGGTCAGGTGGGGGAAACCCTGTAACCCGTGGGGACGCTCTACCGTGTAGGGGTCTTCGTGGGACTCTCCCTCTCTGGCTGCCCAGGTATTTCTCAGGTGGACGACCTTTCTGACTAAGGGGTATCATCTGCCCCGAACCTCTATAGTCACCCAACATATTTTGGATGTCTCGATTGGGTCTAGCACATTCTAATCTTATCCAATCCTTCGGTGCATGTTTGGTAGGAGGTCCTTGAAACCTCCTTTAGAAATCCACTCTCCCTGAGGCCAAGCCTCGGTACCCTTGTTTGTGCAGCAACCCCACCACATAGATCTTTCCTCTGATTTAGAACTATGTTCTCCTTCTTCTTCCATCATGGCACAACCTGTTGAAGAAGAAAACAATCTTGAGCACCAGCTTCAGTGCCTAAATGACCTCTTCCAAAACTTCATGAACCCATCGCAGCATCCCATGATGCAAGATCACTATAATCCCGCTGCGTTGGCAATCGAGCCTCGAGTCCGAATCTCGGTTGGAGGTCCTGATTCTAAACTAAAGCCCAATATGATTCATGCCATACCAAAATTCTATGAGCTTAACTCTATGGATCCATTCCAGCATATTAAACAGCTCAAGAATCTGGCCTAGACCTTCGGGTCAGATGCACAAAACCGGGATATTCTACTCATGAAGATGATTTCTTTCTCCCTCATGGACAAGGCTGCTCATTGGTATAAAACTTAGACTCATCCGATCAACACATGGGATGAACTTCAGTCCGAATTTTTGTAGAAGTTCTTTTCCGTTGGTCGGATAAATGCCTTGCGCCATCAGATTACTTATTTCACCCAACAAACGGGTGAACCTCTTCATGAGGCATGGGACTGATTCTTGGATCTCATGCGAAAGTGCCCCCATCATGGAGTTCCTAAATGGGAACAAGTCCAGTCTTTTTACCAGGGACTCCGTGAGGACATTCGATTATTCATCAATGCAACTTGCGGAGGAAACATCATGGGTCAGCATGAGGACATGGTGTGGGAGATTCTCGAGAATATGTGCAAGAACTCCATCAATAATGACTCCATGGGCTTATTCGACCGGACGAATGCCTGTGCATCGACGAATCTGAGGGGAACACATGAGATGCAGGGCCTGTCCGCATCCATCGACTTGGAACTGATGGCCAGTCGGTTGGACAAGGTCTCTATCATAGAGACGAAGGTGGACGAGCTGACTCAGCATTTGCAACGAGCCACCTCTGCGCATAACTCTTTTGCACAGCCACCTCTCGCGAGGGAAACTGCGCAAAACATCTTTCACCGATCTTCTCAGGGGATGGACCTTTATCCACCCCCGTTTGACTCCTGGATCGGATGGACCGTCGATCCACTCTATGCTAGTCTGGGGAACTCTGAACCCCCATAGTCTAACTTCCCTGAGGCTTCTCAGACCTGCGAGGACCTCAACGCCATACAGAATGACCCATTTTCCAACACCTATATCCCTGGATGGCGAAATCATCCCAATTTCTAGTGGGTGGGAAATTCTCAGAGTCAAAGACTACCTTATCAACCTCGTCCACAAGCCCCTCGTCCATATCAGCCGCCTCAGCCTCGGCCCAACCCCACCTATCAATCTGGGCCAAACCAAGACCAAATGTCTCGCATCCTTCAAACACTAGCTGACATTCAGAAAACGAATGTGGCAATACAAAAACAACACAAGGACGAGATCACAGAGGTTCGCAACCAACTTTCCCAGATGGCGAATTCCTGCCAACCGGGCACTCTTCCTTCGCAACCTCTACCGAACCCAAATAACGTGCTGGCCCAGAGGCGAGTTATGAACCCAAATCTAGGCTACGCACATTTGATTTATTAGGCCCCTTCTGTTCCATCATTTGACAGGATGGAAGCTTCAACGTCTTATGTGGGATTTCAATAGCAGCCACCCATTTTACCAACCCCAAACTAGAACCAGGCAGGATTAAACTCTGTAACAACCCGTGGTGGTAAAGAAACCCAAGATCCACCTTATCCAGACCACTGCAAGCTTGGTAGTGATCCAAGCCCTAGGATAGTTATCCAGGATGTCCCTGTCCTAGATTAAGAACCTGGACCTATTCTAGAGGAACCAACCAAGGTTCCATTTCCTGAGGCCTTGACCAAGGGAAAAAGGATAACCAAACCCATGGCTCCTGAGGAGGACCTAATCATGCTCTTTGAACAAGTCCAGATAAACATCCCCTTGATGGATGCAATCCCCCACGTACCGGTTTACACACGATTTTTGAAAGACGTGTGTACACCCAAGCGTAAGCCGCGAACCAAAAGTGGGAGTCCGATCATACTATCAGAGCAAGCCAGCTCTGTAATCTTAAGTAAACTCCCACCCATGGCAAAAGACCCAGGCACTCCCCTGATTTCATGTAAAATTGGTGAAACCCAATTTGATAGAGCATTACTAGACCTAGGTGCCTCCATAAACCTAATACCTACATCCCTCCTTAACCATCTTGAAGAGTCCGAGCTTAAACCGACAGAGGTGACACTGCAGTTAGCCGATCAATCCATCAAGTCACCCAAAGGAATACTCGAGGATGTCATTGTTAGGGTGTGAGATTTCTACTTCCCAATGGATTTCATAGTTCTAGATATGGATGCACCTGAGAACCCAAGGGATACACCGATCATAGTAGTGAGACCTTTTCTGGCCACTGCTAGGGCCAACATAAGCTGTGAGGAGGGCCAAATAGAATTTAAATTTTGGAACCAAACTCTTAAGATTCATATCTTTAAGACCCAACAAGGGATTAATTGCGGTGTTGTAGAACAAATATGTGATATCAAAGCCGTGGTTGATGAACCACATATTGAGGACAACCTGATTATCCCCAATCAACCACAAGAAGATCAAAACCCACAATTAAAGGAGTCTGAACCTGATCTAGATACACCCATAATTCCTACCCTTGTTCGTCACACACACTCTGAACCACCTACTGCTGCTGATAATCCCGTCTTGGAACTCAAGCCCCTTCCCGATCATCTGAAATACGCCTTTTTGGGTTCCAATCAGACGTTTCCTGTGATTATAAACTCCAGACTCACACCTGATCAGGAATCTCGTCAGATTACTGTTCTCCAGCAACATCGTAGAGCCATTGGATGGACTCTCGATGATTTGACTGGTATAAGCCCCTCTTATTACACGCACCACATCTATTCCAAAGAGGGCGCACGACCTTCACGTGAGATGTAGAGACGTTTGAACCCTAATCTGCAGGAGGTCATGAAAAAGGAGATCATTAAGTGGTTAGATGCTGGGATCATCTACCCGATCTCCGGCAGTCGATGGGTGAGTCCAATCCAGGTTGGTCCTAAGAAGGTAGGGCTCACCACCATCACGACTGAAATCGGAGAAGTCATACCAACCCGTATAGCCAACTCGTGGAGAGTCTGCATAGATTACAGAAGACTCAATTCCTCCACGAAGAAGGACCATTTCCCACTACCGTTTATTGATCAGATCCTCAAAAAACTAGCAGGAAATAGGTTCTGCTTTCTTGACGGGTACTCCGGTTATAACCAAGTGGAAATCCATCCAGAGGACCAAGGAAAGACCACGTTCACCTGCTCCTTCAGGATGTACACATTCCGAAGGATGCCTTTCAGTCTCTGCAATGCACCCACGACTTTTCAGCGGTGCATGCTTACCATATTCTCAGATATGGTAGGTGGTTATCTATAAGTCTTCATGGATGACTTCTTAGTATTTAGAGCATCATTTGACGATTGCCTCCAGCACTTGGTTCAAATACTCAGGCGATGCATTGACGTGAACCTGGTTCTTTCCTGGGAGAAGAGCCACTTCATGGTGCCTGAGGGGATTGTCCTGGGACATCTGATTTCAGAAAAAGGCATCCAAGTCAACCGAGCCAAGGTTAACTTGATTTCCAAACTCCTTATGCCTAGCTCGATCAGGGACATTCGATCTTTCCTGGGGCACATCGGTTTTTACCGTCGATTCATCCCTAATTTTTTGAAAATCGCGTGCCCCCTAACCACTCTTCTCTCCATGGATGTACCTTTCGAAATCTCCAAGGAATGCACTCAAGCATTTGAGATCCTTCGTGACCGAGTTACCTAAGCCCTGATCCTACAAACCCCTAATTGGTCTCAACCCTTTGAGATCATGTGCGATCCATCTGACTTCGCTGTAGGAGCGGTTTTGGGGTAGAAAATTGACGGGAAACCCGTGGTCATTTACTACGCTAGTAAAACACTTGATGAGGCTCAACGTAACTACACTAATACTGAGAAAGAGCTGCTAGCCGTAGTATTTGCCCTAGAAAAATTTAGATCTTACCTCCTGGGTTCCCATGTTATTATCTACTCGGATCACACACCTATGAGGCATCTCCTTGCAAAGAAGGACGCGAAACCTCGATTAATCTGATGGATCTTGCTGTTGCAAGAATTTAACCTCGAGATTCATGATAAAGCGGGAAGACAGAATGTGGTAGTTGACCACTTGTCCCGCCTTCGTTCTAAGATCAGACCCTTCCGGACCCATCACGGAGCATTTTCTTGATGAGCACCTCCTAACTATCAATACCGAGCTTCCATGGTTTGCTGACATAGTGAACTATTTGGCATCACATCGGATCTCATCTGATTGGTCGAAGGCCAAGAAAGACAAATTACGCTCCGATGCCAAGTATTACATTTAGGAAGACCCATATTTATTCTGCATTGGTGTTTATCAAATTATTCGACGGTGTGTCATGGAAGTTGAAATCAAGGACATACTCTCTTTCTACCATGACCAGGCATGCGGTGGCCATTTTTCTGGACACAAAACTGCATCGAAATTCCTCTAGTGTGGCTTTTACTGGCCCACAATTTTCAAGGATGCATACAATCACTGTAAGGCATGTAACCGTTGCCAGACCTTGGGCAACATGAGTCTTCGTGACATGATGCCTTTATGCGAGATTTTCAACATTTGGGGGATTAATTTTATGGGACCCTTCCCTATCTCGAATGGCTTCGAATACATTTTACTCATTGTTAACTATGTGTCCAAATGGATCGAAGTCATTCCGACCTGAACCAATGATCACAAAGTCGTTATCAAGTTCATTCACCAAAACATCTTCTCACGGTTCGGGATTCCACCTGCGATCATTTCTGATGGAGGGACCCATTTCACAAACGCTCAGTTCAGGTCACTAATGACCAAATACAGGATGTCGCACCGAATCTCTACTCCTTACCACCCCCAAACTAATGGTCTAGCTGAGCTATCAAACCGGGAGATCAAGAAAATCCTTCAAGTTACTGCTTGACCCAACAAGAAGGATTGGTCATCCCAGCTTCTGGAAGCTTTGTGGGCTTATAAGACCTCCCACAAGACCCAATTAGGCATGTCTCCTTTCAGACTGGTGTACGGGAAGGCGTGTCACCTCCCCGTCGAATTGGAGCATAAAGTCTATTGGGCAGTACAGAACTGCAACTTAGATCTTTCTAAGGCTGAAACCCACAGAAAGTTTCAGATAAGCGAGATTGATGAATTACACCACGATGTGTATGAGAACTCGCGAATCTACAAAGAGTGGGTTAAAGCCTTTCACGACAAGCACATATCTAGAAAGATCTTTCATCTTGGTCAAAAGGTTCTACTCTTTGATGCCCGACTCAAACTATTCCCAGGAAAGCTGTGATCTAAGTGGATAGGACCTTACTTAGTCCGACAAATCTTTGGAAATGGAGCTGTTGAGATCAGTCCACTCAGCCACAATTTCGAACCCTTTGTCGTGAACGGTCAGAGACTCAAATCGTTCATTGACATGACCAATACAAATTTGGCTAAGTCATCCTTTATCCTCTATTCTCCCTGAACTCATTGCGCCCAGCCGATGGCGTAAAACTCAGCACTTAATGGGAGGAAATCCATCATTCTTTGAAAAACCTGAAACCTTTCCTAACATTTCTTTGTAGAATTCATACTGCACTTTAGGGTTCACCCTTAAGGACAACCAACTCCCCTTCAGGTATCCATACCCGAGTATAGAAATCGTCCGCAACAGTCACCTCGACTTGTTAGCTCACCAAACACCTGTCCTAATGAATGAACTAAGCTGAATTCAAACCCACCTAATTTACAATGGGGACATTGCAAATCTTAGGCATGGGGGGGCATGAAAGTGCTAAATGTATGAAAACTCATATCAAGAAAAGGTTTCAACAAAAAAATCACATTTCATCTAAAAAAAAAACTGAGAAGAGGAGGGAAAATTTTTCGGCTATACCTAATCATGAGGAGGAGGAAAAAGAACAAAATTTTAAAAAAGGAGCACAAAATGAAAAAGAAAGAGATAGTCATTAGTAAGAGATTAAGGGATTAACCGAAGTTCCAGACCACATTAAGAAAAGTAAAAAAAAGTGCTAAAGAGACACAAAGAGATTAGTGGGAACGCTGACCTTAGGCCTTTTTGGCTAGACTCTTAGTACTTGCTAAGATCTGTATAATCCTCAAAAGGTTGAGGAGAATGCAAAGCTTAATAATTAGGTCTAAGGCTTAGGGAGTATTCGGCCTCGTTAACTGACCTTCGGTTTGTGTGACTCGATAACCTAAGCACCCCAATTCACACACAGTCTGGTTCAGTGTGCATAACTATCAAAATCACGCAGAAGCATTTTAATGTTCTGAAAATATTGCCTAAATTAGGAGCGATCGATCAACACAAGTTGATTTGGATGAGTTTCAGACACGGAGAGGCGGGAAATTCCCCTCGAAGATGGGTAACAACATATCATCTCCTCGGTGCTTGTCTCTTAGGATATTTACATATCTTACCAGGGCATGTAAGCACTCTGCTGATTCAGATACCATGGGTGGCATTATCTTGAAATGTCGATTGCTAGGGTCTGGATTTGGCCACGGAACGCCATGGGCGGGATTATCTCGAAATCTCGAAAACCAAGGTTCTGGGGGTTACCATGGGCGATGCTATCATGAAGCATCGATTGCCAGGGACCTTTGAGGATTGATGATGGGGACGAGGAATCCGATACACATCATGTTGAGAAGCCAATCCGAAGCTAGAAATAAAAAGAAAAGAGAGAGAGAGAGAGAGAAAACTCTCCAAACAAATAAATCCTCTGTCTCTCTCTCTTACAAAAATGCACTGCAAACTGAACCAAGGCTAAAGTATGTCTCAATCACGGGTGCTTTAACCACGGAGTCCAATGAACCTTAGGGTAGTTCTTGTGGGCCTTGAAAACTTTCGCAGAGGACCAAGGCTAAAGCTAGTCAGGTTCAGATCTTGGTTGGTACTGAGTACCTTTAGGCCCATTTTCGGCATTCTGACCTAATTACAGAGGAAAAAGAAGAAAAAGCACTTATCATAATTGGTGAAAGAAACTCATGGTCTAGAACATAAGTTAAAACCTTGAAATTTTGCTAAGGGGCTAGCAAAAGCTAGGCATGGGGGCATGATGAGAACCTCATCATGAGCCCTAACTAGCATATTTTGACCTAATAAAGTGAACAAAAGCTCCTACATAACCAAGAGAAAGGCTTAATTCAAGGGATCACTAAATTAGGAAGAGAACATGAAACAAGGGGTAAAACTGTAATTTTACCATTGCAGTGCATCAACAGGAATTCTAAGGGTCTAGACATAGGTCAATTGGACTTAATAAGAGAAAAAGTGGGATGGTTCAGTCAGAAAAGGGTTATTGTGAAATTTAAGAATTAAATGATATTCTGTAATCCTAAAACAAACCCACTTAAATTCACAAGGTTTCAGGCAAGATAAAAATCAAATAAATCCTCTAAAATTCATGGAAAAATATCCCCTAGGATTTAGAACCTTCAATTAGGCCTTTAGAACCTATTTTGACCTAGATTGGGGTCCAAGCCCAATATTTGACCTAATTTGGGTTTTGATGCAAAATTCCAGTCAAACATGGTCAAACCTAAAATCCAAATTCACTATTGGATTCCTTATGTCCAAATTAGGTTTGTACCAAAATTTAGACCTAAGGGGAGGTCATCTTGACCTACTTTGCAAAATGGTCCACCTAATTACATTTTGTCCCTTAACTTTTGGAAACCCTTGCAAATACCCCCTCAACCTTTCGTCACTTTCTTCATTTTGGTCCCTCTGCCATTGCAGCAGGGTGCCATACCTCTGGCAAGGTTTCGAGGTAGTTCTCTCCTCGTTTCCCCAGGGGAGCTGCTTCCAGATTTGAAAGGGGAGCTCTCTGCGAAGCCCCCTACTGCATGAGCAGCTCCCCATGCCCTGAATCGCCCCATGCCTCTTGTGCGAACGCTCAAGAGGTATGGGTCTCACTTCGGCCATACCTCCGGCGATGACTTCGAGATGCTTCCTTGCGATTCTCCCTCTGCCCGCGCCTATTTAAGCAAGCCCAGATCCCTTCACTAAAGGTAAGCTTATTTGACCGAAGATTTCCCCCTGAATTTCATCTTCCTCATCTCCGGTCGTCTGCCCGCAAGCTCCAACGACTCTCCCTCCCTTGTTTCGTCGCTCTACCACCGTACCAGTGACAGAGTCATCTCCGTCGTGTTCCTCCGCGTCGCGTCATACCCGCGTGTGCCCTCCGACCCCGTCCTCCTTGCCGTTATGTCTACCTCAGGGCCGTCTTCTCCGACAACGGCAGATATGCGCCGTTCGTCTCCTTTGCATCCCCTTAGCTCCAATCACCATAGATAGGTTCCTCTCCCCCTCCTCTTTATTTCCCCTATCTCTATTACTGTTTTTATCCCTTCGACGCCGCAGACCACCACCATTGTTCCCATCTTCGACCAGACCACCGGCGAGGTGTCCCCACCGCTCCACGCCTCCATCCACCTTTCCAACCACCCTACGACCTCCGCAACACCTCATTGACCATTTCCCCCTACTCCAATCTCTTTGCCACACACCCTAAATGCCCCCCGAACACACCCATATTCGCACGCGCAGGGTGACCTGGGCACGCATGCTCAGGCCACCCCGCTCAACGCTGACCACCGTCCCATCTTCACCGTGTCCAGGCTCCCTGCGTATTTTGACTAGGCCGCAAGGCCATTTGCTTGTGGACAGGGTTTAGGCACCCACCTCCATTGAAGTAGGCTCGAAGGAGCTTGCAAGCTTCATCCCAAGCTCCAGGCACCAGGTTATAGGTTCCAGGACGCGCGGGTTTCGTTAGCAAACATCTCCAGCCCAGCTATTGGAGTCCAAGCCCCACATCTGCTGCAATTCATGCGAATATCTGCTATGGGGGTGCCTGCGAGGAAGGTGGGACATTTAGTTCCACCTTGGAAGATCATGAGTGGAGGTTGTGGACTAAAGTGAAAAAGTGTCAAGGGCTTATCGCCTCCTGACACGGGGTAAGGTCCTACTCTCCCGTATACTCGCCTCGTCCGCGACCCACGCTCCGCGGACCTGGCTGCCTAACCCGACTACCCGTGCACTCCTCGCCCACCACACACACCGGTGGGCCTGGTCCCTGGTGCGCATATCCGACCCGGTAACTCAAGAAGGCTCTGGGAGAGCTGTCCTAAGAGAGAAATAGAGAGAGAGATGCGGGGAGGGTAGGGGCTAGGTTTTGCTCCTGTGTGTGTGCGCAGGGGAAAAGTAGAGCAGCTGAAGAAAAGAAGGAAGGAGAAGGCACGGCTGAAGAAAAGAAGAAGAAAGAACAGAATAGGATGCAGCCGCAGAAGAAGAAGAAAGAGGAAGGAAAAGAGGAAGAAGACTGCAGAGGCCAAGGAAGAAGAAGCTGAATACGTAGCTAAAGCTTAAGGCAAAGAAGAAGAAAGAGAAGGCAGGGACTTAGCCGCAGGACAACAAAGAAAATAAGAAGACAGAGAAAGACTAAGAAGAAGAGAAGAAGAAGAAGCCAAGGAGGAAGCCGCAGAAGAAGAAGAAGAGGAGCAGAAGATAGAGGAAGAAGACAGGAAGGAGGAAAGCCAAGTGAAGAAGAAAAGAAAAAAGAAGAAGCACTGTAGCAATCACTAGTTAAGACGTCTGATTCACAGAATCAGACGTCTGAGAAAGGAAATATAGAGAAAGAAGAGAAGGAAGAGAGAAAGCAAAGAAAAAGAAAGAGAGAAGAGAAGAAGGAAGAAAAGAGAAAAAGAATCTATTTCTTTTTACATTTTCCTCTCTAGCATTTATATACATTGCATTATTATTGAACATTATCTTTCAAGTAAAATTTGAGATTGTGATTTTCTTCTTCTAAAATACCAATTTGCCCCTTGAGTTTGACCTCTAAAGTTTTTCGAGTAATAAAATTGATAATCATTTTTGCGGTGATTTCAAATATACTACAATGGATATCTTTTTAAAAACTCGATCTCGTCACGTAAGGTGATTAACAGGACTTCAAATGCCTGAGTGCACTTTTTGGAGATTTCAAAAGGTGCATCCTTAGATAGAAGATTAGTTAGGGGGTGCACGATTTTTGAGAAATCGGGAATGAATCGGCGGTAAAAATCGACGTGGCCCAGGAAGGATCAGATGTCTTTGACCGTGCTAGGCATAGGGAGTTTGGAAATCAGATTCACCTTGGCTTGATCAACCTGGATGCCCTTTTCAGAGATAAGATGTCCCAAGATAATTCCCTCAGGTTCCATGAAGTGGCTCTTTTCCCAGGAAAGAACCAAGTTCACATCGATGCATTGCCTGAGGATCTAGACCAAGTGCTGGAGGAAATCGTCAAATGATTCACCAAATACCGAGAAGTCATCCATGAAGACTTCAAGGTATTCACCTACAATATCTGAGAATATGGCAAGCATGCACCGCTGAAAAATAGCGGGTGCATTGGAGAGACTGAACTGCATCCTTCGGAATGAATATATTCCAAAGGGGCAGGTGAAGGTGGTCTTCTCTTGGTCCTCGGGATGGTTTACGACCTGATTGTAACTGGAGTACCCATCCAAAAAGAAGAAGAATCGATTTCCCGGTAGTTTCTCGAGAATCTGATCAATGAACGGTAGTGGGAAATGATCCTTTTTCGTGGAGGAATTGAGTCTTCTGTAATCAATGTAGACTCTTCACGAGTTTGCTATATGGGTCTGTATGGTTTCTCCGATTTCAATCGTAATGATGGTGCCCCTGCCTTTTTAGGCACAACTTGGATTGGGCTCACCTACCGACTACTGGAGATCGGGTAGATGATCCTTGCATCTAACCACTTGATAATCTCCTTTTTCATGACATCCTACAGATTTGAATTCTAGCATCTCTGCATTTCCTGGGATGGTCGTGAGCCCTCTTCAGTGTAGATGTGATGTGTGCAATATGAGGGGCTGATACCATTGAGATCATCAAGAGTCCATCCAATGGCTCTTCGATGTTGCTGGAGAACAGAAATCAGGCATGTTTCCTAATCAAGTGTGAATCGGGAGTTGATAATCACAGAAATGTCTGATTGGAACCTAAAAGGATGTACTTGAGATGATCGGGAAGAGCCTCTAATTCCAAAATTGGGTTGTTAGCAGCAGCAGGTGGTTCAGGGTGGGTGTCTGGGGCAAAGGAAGGAGCTATGGGTGTGTCTAGGTTGAGTTCTGTCTCTTCTAATTTTGGGTTTTGATCTTCTTGTGGTTGATAAGAAATAATCGGTTTTTCCCTGATAAAGTTGTCAATTACAGCTTCAATATTGCAAATCTGTTCTATGACTCTGCAATTAATTCCTTGTTGGGCCTTAAAGATGTTGATCTTTAATGTTTTGCTCCCAAATTTTAATTCAATTTGGCCCTCCTCACAATTGATATTGTCCCTAGCAATGGCCGGAAAGGGTCTTCCTAGTATGATTGGTATATTCTTTATATTCTCAGGAGCATCCATGTCTAAGATGATATAGAAATCATGTACCTTAACTATGACATCCTTGAGAATTCCTTTTGGTGACCTAATTGATCGGTCGGCTAGTTGTAGAGTCATTTCTGTCTGTTTAAGTTCAGAGTCCTCGAAGTAGTCTAGTAAGGATGTAGGTATCAAATTTTTGGAGGCTCCTAAGTCTAATAAAGCTCGGTCAAATCATATATCACCGATTTCACAGGAGATCAGAGGGGTGCTTGGATCCTTTGCCTTAGGAGGGAGTTTGCTCAAAATGACAGAGCTGGCTTGCTCTGATAGTACGATCGGATTCCTGTCTTTGGTTTGCGGCTTATGCTTAGGTGTACATACGTCTTTCAGAAATCGTGCATAAGCCGGTACGTGGCGTATCGCATCCATCAAGGGAATGTTTATCTGGACCTGCTCAAATCGTACGTAAGCCATCTTTCAGAAATCGTGCATAAGCCAGTACACTAGTACATGGCATATCGTGCATAACCAGGTCCTCCTCAGGTTCTACGATTTTGGTTATCCTTTTTCCTTTGGTCAAGGCCTCGTGAAATGGAACCTTTGATGGTTCCTCTAGAATGGGTCTAGGTTCTTGATCTGGGATAGAGGTGTCCTGGATGACTATCCTAGGGTTAGGGTTTATATTACCAGGTTGGGAGTGGCTTGGATAAGGTGGGTCTTGTGTTGTTTTGCTAGTGCAGGTAGTAATAGAATTCAATCTTACCTAGTTCTGGTTAGGTGTGGGTAGAAGTGGTGCTTGCTGCTGGTAGCCTGTATATGATGTCGAAGCCTCCATCCCGTCAAGTGGTGGAGTAGAAGGGGCCTGATAAATAAAGTGAGCTTGGCTCGGATTTGGGTTCATAATACGCCTCTGGTTTGGCACGTTATTCGGATTAGGCAGAGGTTGTGAAGGAAGTGCACCAAGTTGGCGAGGATTTTCCATCTGGGCAAGTTGATTGCGAACCTCTGTGATCTTGTCTTTGTGCTATTTTTGCATAGCCGCATTCGTCTTCTGAATGTCAACTAGAGTCTAAAGGATAAGAGTCGTTTGATCTATATGAGTCGGCCCAGATAGATAAGTTGGGTTAGGCCGAGGCTGAGGCAGCTGATATGGACAAGGAGCTTGTGGTCGGGGCTGATATTGAGGTCTCTGATTTTGATTATCCCTGACCATGTGAAATAAGGATGATTACGCCATCCAGGGTTGTAAGAGTTTGAAAATGGATCATTCTGAATGGCGTTGAGGTCCTCGCAAGTCCGAGGAACCTCAGGAAAATTAGAATACGAGGGTTCAGAGTTCCCCCAACTAGAGTAGGTGGGTGTAGAGTTTCCTCCGAAACCAGAATCAAACGGGGGTGGATACAGATCCATCCCCTAAGAAGGTCAGTGATAGATTTTGTGTACGGCCTCCCTGACAGAGGGTGGTTGTGTGAACGGGTTTTGCGCAAAGGTGGCTCACTGCAAATGTCGAGTTAGCTCATCCACCTTCTTATCAATAATAGAGACCTTGTCCAGATGACTGGCCATCAGTTCCAAGTCAACGGAAGAGGACAGGCCCTGCGTCTCATGTGCTCCCTTTGGATTCGTCAATGCACGAGCATTCATTCAGTCGAACATGCCTATGGATTCATTATTGATGGAGTTCTTGCACATATTCTTGAGAATCTCCCACACGGTGTCTTTGTGTTGACCCATGATGTTTCCTCCGCAGGTCGCATTGACGAATAATCGAATATCCTCACGGAGTCTCTGGTAAAAAGACTAGACTTGTTCACATTTAGGAACTTCGTGGTGGGGTCACTTCCACATGAGATCCAGAAAATGATCCATTTAGGAACTCCGTGGTGTGTGCGTGGGTGTGTTGTGTGGGAAGAGAGAGAGAGAAAAAAAATTGTGAGATCTCCCCTGCGAAGTTTCCTCTTTCCCGCTAAGCCCACAGACTTAAACTTAGGGGGTTTAAAATTACACTTACACCCCTACCTTTCTGGGAAAATCTCGACCCTTGGGAAGGGTCATTTCAGGTAAAGAGGTGCAAATAGTCTAACAAGGAATTAGAAAACCCAGATTATGTATATACGACTGCTATGAACAAATAAAGGGTCCAACTGCTAATTTTATTCAAAATTCGCTCATTATTTATAATGTTGCACACTGAATGGGTGAGAATCCCACTCTTGGCAGTTATTTTGATATAGGATGCAAAGGATAAGAAAGAAGGTTATGTAGTTTTCATTTGGAGATCAGTAGGTGGTGGGGGTAGAGAAGGGAGGAGACTAAGGTGGTGGCGGTTGGGAGGAGGTGGGAGGAGGAGTATGAGTTGGTGGCTGTGTTGGGGGGAGGGAAGGGAGGAGACTGAGGTGGTGGTGGCGACAGGGAGGAGGTGGTAGGAGGAGGATGAGTTCGTGGTGGTGGTGCTTGGCCACGCGACAAGGGGAGGAGGAGGGGGCATGGCCTAGGGTGGGGATTGGAGGAGGAGAAGAGGAGAGGTTGCGATGGGGGCGAACAAAGGGTGCTGGAGGTTGTGGTGGTCGCAGTGATGGTGGTCATGGAGGGGAAAGAGGAGACGAGGTGATGGTGGTCACGGTGGTGGTGATGGTCGAGGATGGGAGGGGGAGAAGGAGAAGTGGCAGAGGTGATGGGAGGAGGAGAAGGTGGCTGTGCGCGTCGAGGAGGGCAGGAGGAGAGGAAGAGGTCATCATCAACGATGGTGTTGGTCTTGGTTCAGGTGGTGGTGATTGTCGGCGATGAGCGGAGGCAAGCGGAGGAGGAGGGGAGATCGAGGAAGAGGAGGTCGTACTTGAGTAGGGGGTGAACGGCAAAGAGGAGGAGGGTCTACTGGAGGAGGATAGCAGGAGTGATGTCGTCGAAGACCTAGGGTCACGTGAGGAGGAGAGTGAAGAGGAGAGGGGAAGTTTTGATTTAGAAGGAAGGTGGAGAGAGTCGGGGTCGCGCGAGGGATTTAGGTCAACATTCATTGATGGTTTTCGTTAAACGGTCGAGTAAGCAACTCAAAAAATTAACTTTTCAAGTTTGACGATTACTAAAATCAACTTTTCTTGACCATTAATCTAACACCGCCGACATTTATACCTACGTCATCGATTTTTAACTGACGACAATAGTCCCAACTACTCACTCTTTGGATGTAAGGAGGGAATTAATGAGAGGAGTATTTTCGACGGTTTGTTTTAAAATGGTAGACAATAATAATATTGCCAACCATTAAAAAAATCGTTGACTTAGACTGTCTCCAATAGTGTAATTTCCTCCTGTGTAAGTTCGTGAAGTTCCTCAAAATCCTCTTGAAGTTCTTCAAGGGTAAAAGATGGTACCTTGGTTTCTTCTTCATCGTCCTCACTTCCATCATCAAGTACCATGAGACCAAGCAACATGATTTCCCTAGTTGATCCTTCATCCTCTTTTTCTTTTGAGCTTCAGTCATCCCAAGTAGCATGGAATGCTTTTTTCTTGAATTTCTTTAGCTTAGCAGAGCTCTTATTGTCCACCTTCTTCTTGTCCTTCTCCAAGAGGGCATTCTCTTTTCATGTGCCCTTTCTTGTTACAATTGTAGCATATGAGAGGTGCCTTGTCATTTTTCTTTCTTTTAAGGGTCTTGTTCTTGAAAAACTTCCAAAACATTTTGCCAAATAAAATAAAATCTTTGTCTCTAGAGCCTATCTAGGAATCGGAGTTTCCCTTAAGTGCCAAGGTCATCTTTAGCTTCTTTTGCTCCAACTTGTTTTCATAGGCAATGAGGTTCCTAAGTAGATCATTCATGTCTAATTCTTCAATTTGTTTGGCTTCCTCAATTGTCGTGATTTTTGTTCCCATTTCAGACCAAGGGAACACAGGAGCTTGGTTTGAAGTTCGCCCTTGATGAAATTCTTTCCCAAAGGATTTAAGTTGTTCACTATCAAAGTGAACCTCGTATGCATGTCCTTTAGCTTCTCATTCTCCTTCATTAAGAAGTCCTCAAATTTGTTGCAAAAGAAAGTTAATTTTGGATGTTTTAACCTTACTTGCACCCTCGAGGCTTACCTCTAATGTTCTCAATATTTCATGAGCCATCTTGCATTGAAAAATCTGGTTGAACTCCTTTGAACTTAAGTGTTATGACCCGATCCCGACTCCCTACGGAACTCCAGAACGGTCCGCCTCGACTAAATCCTAAGACCCAGTTGTCCAATGAGAAATAACCAAATGCACAATTCATTTCACAACTACACATGCAATGTAACTAAGCAGGAAATAGAAAATAGGCGGTACTAGAAATTAGCATAGAGTTCTCAAAAGTACAACATGCCACAAGCGGAATAGAAATGTTCACTGACATAGCCATCATACTAAAATAGAGAGAAACGTAACAAAAATAGGTACTATATTCTAAAAGTAATCACTACTAACAAAAAGCCTCTGCAACGGAAAAGAGAAAGAACAACTACAGCTGGGATTGATTGGGCCCAGCACCCTTTGCAGCTGGTGGGGCTGGCTGCTCAACTCCCTAAGGTGAACATGGTTATATAAATCTGTGGTCAGCTAATGCTGAGCAGAGTGGTGGATAAGTCATTTACATGTAATTAAACATAAAGGAAACAAGTGGCTAACTAACCATTCAATTTCCAGTTATGTATTATTTTTTGTTTTCATTTAAACATCTATATGTTTTTGATTCAGTTTCTAGTAAGGGCCCACAACATTTCGAAAATCCACTTATTTCCTAAGGGAACGATCTTGATGCAATTTTCCCGCGATGTAGGATGCTACCCCTCACAGTCACGCGGTCAATTGTTTCCACTAACTGGTACGCCCAAATGTACAGCACAGAACAGAACAGGAGCCACACCTCACAACAGTCTACGTACCCTTGCCCGGTTATCCTGGTTTGCCTAGTGGGCCTAATAGGAGTCGGTGTAGGGAGGCCACTCCTAACCCTGGGTCCCAACCCAGGGGTGGCTAGCACTCTCCCTATACAAAAGTAATCGTAGGTTTCCTTGGTACCACGTATGCAAGGGCCAACCTATTTTCTCTACACAAGGGGTGATTGCTCTCATCGATACGTGCGTACGCAAGGGCCAGCGTATCTTCTGAAGAAGGGTATTTAGCTCTCCTCGATATGTGCGTACACGAGGGCCAGCGTATCTTCTGAAGATGAGTAATTAGCTCTCCTTGGTACGTGAGTACACGAGGGCCAGCTCACGCCTAAGTTAAACTCGACTAACTGTCATGCCTTACAGTAAGCGAAAGATTCTACAACCATCAGAGTTTCCATGTCGCAGCATTTTGATTTCCTTTTTCTAGTTCCCCGTAGGGTTCATGCATCAGCATTCATCTTATTCCATGATACGGTATATATCTCCATTCACATTTAGATTCTTAATCGTATAACAGGCAGTTCATGATTTAATAAATTAAGCAATCACCACATCACTCAACTACTCAGTTGCTAGCAGTAAAGACTTTAACATGCATTTCAGAGTATAACAGCATGATTCAAGTAATGTACATTCATCCTTCTTAGCCCTAGGGTTCATTTCATATCCTAGAGTTCAATCAGATCATACTAATATAGCATGCACTTTAATCATTTAAATCATAGTATTAGAGAGGACCACTCTACCAGGTTATTCCGGTGGAATGGGGGCTCATGGGTCCCGTGTACACTATGGACTGGAGACCTATACCATTGACCAATCATGTCAAACGAGTTCAAAATAGCATAGGTGTGACACTAACACATAGGGAATTCCAAACGGAAACCATCGATACTTCATTTGCATAAAACCAACATCGTTTGGACCCTAAACCGGACAAAAATACGCACTTTGACCAAAATCAGACGTCTAGGCGAGTCCCAGACGTCTTAAACAATCGCAAAAGCTCACCTTGCTTTCCTGCATCCTTGTCAGATGTTTGAACCCCTTCGCAGCTATCTAAGGGAGCTTCTAGATGTCTGACACTACTCCCGGTCATCTGGAAGAGCAGTCAGACGTCTGACACGATCTCTAGACGTTCTAAAGTGCCTTGAAGGTCTCGCCATGAGCCTTTCCAAGGCCTCGTACCAGCGCATGCACATGCAACTTAAAATACAACACATAAATATAACCGTACACGCATGCAGGCTTGTACATGGTATGTACCTTTGCAGCCTACGTGCTATCAGAAGTCCTGAGCCATCTCCGAACGTTCGACGACACCTCCAGACGTCTAACAGAGGTTGCAGACGTCTGATAATGCAGAAATGTCCTCGCACAGGGCTTCCTTGCGAAGCTCCTCTTCTTCGCCCGTGGAGCTACAGCAGCTGCTCTTCCTACTGCCCTCCCTCCCTCACGCTCTCTTCTTTAGCTCCTTCGGCCGCACTCGCCGCCCCCTCACCCGAGCTCCTCTCCTCTCCTTGTCCTCGTCGCACCTCCTGCTCCCCTCTCCTCCTTTTCCACACACGACTGCGAGGGGGGAGAAACAGGGAGGTGATGGATGGCGGTGGCGACGCAAGTGGAGGGCATCCTCCATGCTCCTCTCTTCTCCTTCTCCTCCACACTCCTTCCCTCGCTCACGCTCTCTCTCTGTCTCCCTTGCCCATGCTTTCTCTCTCTTCCTCTCCTCCGTGCTCCTCACCTCTCCTCCCCCACTCACAGCTACAGGGGGATAGGGGAGAAGATGGTCGCCGGTGGCAAGGTGGTGGAGTGGAGGTGGAGGTGGTGTTGGAGGTGTGGAGAGGGTGGAGAGATGAGGGGGGTTTTTAAAGAAGAGGTTAGGGTTTGGTTGTGTGTGTGCATGGGTTGATGGTGGGAAATGAGGGGTAAATTGCGAGGCTGCCCCCCGCAAGGTCTCCTCTTTTTCGTAGAGCCCACAAATTAAAACCAAGGGGATTTAAAATTGCGTCAACACCCCTAAGATTCCAAAAAATTTCTGAACGACCCTTATGAAGGATCATTTCATTAAGGCTTATGGTAGAGATCATTCCTGGCTTTTGCATTTAGTGAGAGCTCCCTTGTTTGCTCTTTGGTGTAGTTGGTGTCGGGTCTCTCTAGGATGTCTTATGGGAATTGGCATCAAATCTTATATTGCAAAGCTATTGGCTTGCAAAAACATTGTTGTTAAACTTTCCAATGGAGATAGTTTATACCAGCAAAGTATGGTGGTCTCGTAGTTGTTTGGCCTTCACTCCTCTAGATTGCAGTGATTCTCCCCTTCATGGATCATTGCCAGTTGTTACACCTACATTTATGGAAACCTACTCTGATATCAAATGAGAGTGCACTAGAGAGGGGTGATTAGTGCAATCAAATAAATGAAAAAAAGTTAAAAATGATGCATAATTACTACCTAACTCTTTTCGACTTAGGATTTTCTCAATTAGTCAAACCAATCAAATCTGCTATTCACATCACTTTAAAGCAAAGGTACACTACTAGAACAATGGGCTTTTGCGACACTTTCTAAATGATGGTTTTTGGTAAAACCGTCCTATATATGGAATATTCACCCAACAGGTGCAGAATATGTTCACTAATATATATACACGAGGGTTTTTAAATCATTGTATAATTCGCCAAAATGACGATTTTACACAAACTGTCATGTATATATTTCACAAAATTTTTTAGGGAGCAAAATTTCGTGGCTAACTTGACATTAAACGATAGTTTTCTACAAAATCATAGTTAAATGTGCATTATTAGCACACTTGTGCCTGATCCCCCAAACCCTCCCCTTTCTTTCCCTCTCTTCTTCCCTGAGCTCGACGATCCTCCTCCGGCCGCATCGCCCCCTCATCCTCAGTAAGCACCCCTCCTCCTCCTCCCATGGCCATCCTCCTCTTCGTCCTCCAATCCCCTCCCCTCGTCGTCGTCCTCCTCCACATGCATGTAGCCACCACTCTCCTCCTTGTGGCATAACCCTCGACCCTCCTACTCCTTCCCATCCACCCCCTCCCACACGATCTCCTCTCCCCCTGCCACCACCTGTTCCCATCCTCCTCTGCCTTGCCATCTCCTCCTCCCCCTGCCACCACCCCTTCCCATCCGCTCCCTCCCACGCCATCTCCTCCTTCAGCTGCCCCCTCCACCTCATCATCTCCTCCTCCCCCTACCACACCCCCCTCCTACTGCTGTAAATTGATTTAGGTTAAATTTTAGGTCAATAAATTTAATTAATTAAATATAAAATTTGGTTAATTTTTTGTATTTTTTACTTATAAATTTTTATAATTTGATTTTGGTATCTTGTGTTGTCGGACACCTTCTCTCCGATCCACACTTCATTGAGGTATTAAATTAAGGTGTCTTAATTAATTTGTGAACGAATGTGAGGTGTGCCCACTTAGGTTTAGAATGTGGGGAATACCCACTTGATTAATCTCATGAATTACTTTTATGATTATGGGGTGTACCCACTTGATTTAGTAAATTGAATTTGTTTGATTGATTGTGGGGTGTACCCACTTTCTTCTAAATGTTTATTTAATTCTATTTCTGTGTTAATTTATTATGGGTAGAAGCTTATATTATGGGGAAAGTTCTGTGAAAACTTTTATGAATTTAAGAAGTTAGGAGAAAGTAATGAGAGAAGAGAGAGAAAGAGAAAGGAGAAGTAATGGAGTAGGATAGGAAGAAGAGGGAAAGAGATGCATAAAGAAGAATATGAATTAATGAAGGGAAGGAGGAGAGGAAGGATAGGGAGAAGAGAGGGAACGAGAGAGGATAAATAGTTAGATAGGAGAGGAAGAAGAGGGAGAGAGATCATAAAGAAGAATATAATGAAAGGGAAGGTGGGGAGAAAGGGTAGGGAGAAGAGAGAAGGAGAATAGAAAAAAAGTGGCAAGACAAGGAGGCATAGGAGAGAAGGGAGAGGAGGGAAAGGGAGGAAGGATCTTTTTTTATTTTGTATGTATAACAAATTTTTTTTTATTGCAATTTTTATTATTTTAATTAATTTATAGATACACACACATGCACAAATTTAGGTGCACTTGAGGCCAAATAATAGGTATTCTAAACCCTAGGTTATAGGTTTTGGGAGGGTATAATTATGTCAAAATACTTGCCCGTCAACACTTATGATCATGTTATACGGACAATGCAGAGTGTGTGTGTATCTCACTTACATGCGCGAAGCTTTATCTTTATAGCATGCCATAAGAGTTGTCGTCCTTAGTTCAAAAAAGTTCTGAACTAAGGAGGGTCTTTGAAGATTTGATCACAACTTAGGGTTACTTGTTACATTGAACCAATGTCTGGAGGAATTTCAATAATATCTTTTCGCTCTTCTCCGATATACCAACTGATCTTATCTACGTTCTTAAAGCACCTTTAAATGGGAGTTATTGAGAATGTAGTTAAGGTTAGTCTTGAGGGGTATACTGGAGAAGTGCGAGGAGATGTTGCTGAAATTTCTCCAGACACCAGTTACATGTAACAAGTAACGTTGTGATCAAATCTTCAAGGATGGGCTATTTAGTAAAAACCCTAATAAAAAAACGAACACTGTTATGAAATCAGATTATAATTATTAGGTTGTTTTATTTCTTTTTTGTAGATTATCATGGATAAGTCTTGGATTAGTTTGAGAAACTCGGATTACTCTCGATACAAGAATGGAGTGAGAGGGTTCCTTAGATTATCATGACGATAGGAAGTCATTCAGACGAGGAGATAGGTTCGATAGGATTTTTTGCCCATGTAAGAGGTACTTGAATGGATATTCACCTGATAGGAACACTATATTCGAGCACACGATTTGCAACGGTTGGTGGCAACATTATACTAAGTGGATTGCTCATGGAGAGGATCTTACAAAGGAAGTCAGACGATCTCCGGTAGATTTCGATGAGACAGCTGTGGATATTGAAGCCAATGACATCGATGTAATGCTTGATGAAACGAGAGCAAGAGTAGAAAATCCGACCAGTGGGGAAACTTCTAATCAATTCTATGATACTATTAGGGCAGCGGATGAACCTATTACTCCTGGTATCACGTCCATTTCTAGATTGTCATTTCTTTTGAAGTTATTTCGGATGAATGTTATGAATAGAGCAACCTCTAGATTGATGTCTGAGGTGGTTGAATTCATTTGAAAGCTTTTAAAAGATCTGAAAGTTTATCCAAAGACAGTATGAAGGAAAGAAACAGATTCGTGTACTTGGTTTAAATTGCGAGAAAATTTACGCATGTCCAAATAATTGTGTTATACGAAAATGAATATGCAGAGTTGAGTAGTTGTCCACAGTATGGTGTTGAGAGATTTAAAGTGAGAAATTCACTAAATACATGTAACGACCCGGTTCCCGAGTCCCTACGAGACACGAGAACCGGACCGACTCGACTAATCCCAAGACCTAGTCGTCCAACGAGGAAGTAACCAAAAGACAGTAAAATAAACCACATTCAGCATGAATATAACTAACAGTAAGAAAGTACAGCAGTAAGGAAAGAAACTACTACAGTAGGTACCACCACAACAGTAGAACAACATTTATCATATAACAAGAACTGCAGGTAAAGAAGGTACAGCGGAAACAAAAACTACTCACTAGAACAGAAACAAAAGAGGTACAAAAGACTGTGGTAACTCTACTGGACCCTACTCGGCCCAGCGTCCTCTGCAGCCGCCGACCCTGGCTGCTCAACACCTGGTCCTGAAAAAGGTAACGAGTGTAACACGTCAGCAAAACGCTGAGTAGAGTGGCAAACCAACTAAAGGCAACAGTAGAGTGTACAGTAGCTGTTATGTTCTATTACTTCCTTTATTCACATCTTTCAATTTTCTCACTATTTCATTTATTTCTCAGATCCTTTACTTAATCTCGAATGTCCTCGTGGGAACGATCTTGATTGCAGTCTTTTCCAAAAGTAGAAGTAGCACGTGGTGCTCTCCTGACCGGGAGAGTCCACCGTGGTGATCCTACCCTCAGTCAACCACCCCAAGGTCACTGATAGACGTAACGGTGACTACGGCACGTGCGATAAACGCACAGGTAGCTAGCCCGTACTGGCACGCGGTCAGTCGTTTTCGTTAACGGGTGCGCCCAAATCACAGCACGAAACCAGGGCAGAGCCCTCTCAGTAACAGGGGTCCAACCCCTCCACAGTAACCAAACCGGGGCCTTGCCCCTCCACAGTCCGCGCACCCTCGCCTGACTACCCTGGTTTGCCCTAGTGGGCCTAACAAGTCGGTGAAGGAGGCTAGCAGAACCCCGGGGCCCGTGGGGTAGCTAGTACTCTCCTAACACTAGTAGCTCTCCTCGGTACTACGTACACGAGGGCCAACAAGTCGATACAGAGCGGCCAATCCTAACCCCGGGTCCCTAGGGTGGCTGGCCCCACTCTGCACTAAACAGGTACAGGTACTTCCCTTGGTACTGCGTACCCAAGAGACAGTACAAACTACATCTCAGTTCCATTCCTTTTTCTTTCCAGGAGTTCCACTCCTAATTCCCCGTAGGGTTCCAGCTCTTTATCTTAGAACATTATATGTTTCACTTTCCAGTTTCACGTTCTCACAATCCATGATCTCAATCATGTTTCTTTATTCATAACAGGCAGCTGTTAATTCAATTTACAGGCAGCTTTATATTCCTTTCCATTTTTCCAAGACTGCAGTATTATACATTCCACTAGTTTTTCCATCCTAGGGTTCATGCCACATCCTAGGATCTAGCATACAACTAGTTTTCCAGCCCTAGGATTCATGCATCACCTAGGAGCTATCATTCCATACATTTCTCATTCCTAGGATTCATGCAATGTCCTAGATTCTAGTTATGGTTCCATACTTTAACAGATTTTAATAATAAACTTAAGCCACTCTACCAGGTACAACGGGAGTAATGGGGGCGTGATCGGGAATCCCGCGTGCCTCCGTGACTCTCAAGACTGCAACTGAACGAGGTCCTATCACAAGGATCAAACACAAGGAGTGTCTCAAAACAGTGTATAGCTATTGTAAACGGGTAGAGGAATTAATTCTGAAAAGAACGCAACTCGAATCGCGGAAAACGGAGCCCGAACGGGCCTTAAACGGGTCGAAAAAGACGATACTGTGCAAAATCAGACGTCTGGAACTTCTTCCAGACGTCTTAAACAGTGGATCAGAGAATTACCTGTTCAGCGTGGTTTCCCAGACGTCCAGAAGTCTGCGGGGACGTCTGTCCTAGCTCCCAGACGTCCGATGGTCACCCAGGACGTCTGGAGGTCACTCCCGCCGTCTGGTACAATTTCCAGACGTCTGATTCGCAAAGGATGGCGAATCAGCGAACCTGCGCACAGCCAACTGCCTCCCTCAGTACGGTCAGTCGACAGGAAGGAAGAAGAAGGCGGAATACTCACCTTTCAGACGTCGGTATGAGCTACCAGACGTCGTCCTCGCCGTCTGCCTATCAACCCAGACATCGGATTCTGGAAATTTTTCCAGAATCAGGGCGCTACTCGGCCTCCGCTCGCGACGCCGCCCGCGTCGCACCTCGCGCGCCTGCTGCTCAGACTGCAGCAGGTCCCTCTCCGCGTCGTTCCGCGCCCCCTGCGCCCTCCGCCGGTCAGCCAAGCCGCTCCGGCGAGCTCGCCCTCACGGCAGAGCTCCGCTCTTGCACGCCGCACCTCCTCCGCGCTCACTGCAGCCGCCGCTGCCGCCCTCGCGCTCGCGCTCACGCTCTGGCTGAAGGAGAAGGGAAGGGAGACGGTGGTGACGGAGTGAGGGGAGGCGCACCCTTTTAAGGCCACGCGAGGAGGAGGGAGAGGCACGGCAGAGCGTCTGCAGCCGCAAAGAATATCGGATATTCGCGGGCTTGCGCGCTGAGGCGCGCAGACGAAGATTCGTGCCAGAAAAACTGATTTCCAGACGTCTGGAAACGATCCCAGACGTCTGGTAAGACGTCTGGCCCACCTCCCAGGCATCTTAAAAGACGTCTGGGGCACGCGCTCGTTACAATACATGGGCCAAAAAATAGCTAGAGAAGGTTCTACGTTACTTTCCATTGATTCCTAGGCTTTAACGCCTTTTTATTTCAAGTAGAACTGCAAATTTGATGACATGGCATCAAGATAACATGTCACGAGATGATCGCATTCGTCATCTTGTAGATTCAGAAGAGTGGAAAATGTTTGATAACACACATTTAGCATTTTGCAGAGGATGCAAGAAATGTCAGATTGGGTCTTGCATGCGATGGGTTTAATCCTTTTAAGAACATGTACCCATCTTATTCAGTTTGGCCAATCGTGATGGTAACTTACAACTTACCTACATGGCTTTGTATGCAATCGTCATTTATGATGTTGACCCTCCTCATCCCAGGTCTAAAGCAACTAGGAAATGCAATTGACGTTTATCTTCAACTATTGATAGATGAACTGAAATTGTTGTGGTATAACAGCGTTCATACATATGATGCACACAAAAAAGAGTTCTTTAAAATGCATGCTTCGTTATTGTGGACCATTAATGACTTCCCTGCATATGAAAATTTGTCTAGATGGAGTACAAAAGGAAAGTATGCTTGTCCAGTATATATAGATGACACATCATCTTTGACTACCTGAAAGCAATAAGTTCTGTTATTTGGGACACTGTAGGTTCCTGCCAGTTGAGCATGGATGGCGAACTGCAATGTTTAAGGTTAAGTTCGACGGTAAAACTTGTCGATATTATTCAAAGAATCCGAGGAATAAGCTGAGTACAAATTCAATAAGGTTGTCAGATGTTCAAGTAATGGAGAAATTACAACAACTTGGCAACATACGGTTAGGTCGTCTGTTTAAAAGAAAATCAAATAGCTCTGAAACATACGGGTGATAAGGGGCAAAAAATGCCCTTGGATCCGAAACTCCGCACCCGACCCAACAAAGGATCCGGCTACCCGAACATGGAGTGCACAGGCGAAACCGAACCCCCGTCTCGCTTGAGATCAGCCGAGTCCCCGGTCAACACAAACCCGGTCTGCCAGAAGATCCTACGCAGCCTAGGCGGAAGATACGAAATGATGGGCCTGCAACCAACACCCTAGTAGCTACCACGTAGTGTGACAAGTAGGGGTATCGGAGTCCGTCGGTGAAAGTATCCTCCATGTTATAAATAGAGAGGGGGACCCCCAGTAGAGGGGGACTCCTCCCCAGTGAGGGAGCAAGATTATGTAAAATGTATCCCCGAAATTCTAGTATATAGTTGGGAGCATCGTCCTCCCTCCAGACGTACACCCCTTAGGGTGGAGTTGGATGACTAAATCTCTATTTTCCCTCGTGTTTGCTTGATTTTCATTCTACCTCCCTGCGCGACGGATGATCGATGGCTAAGTAGCATCTCCTATGGTAACAAATCTTTTGGTAGGACCTTCCGAGGCCCATCAAATGGCGCCGTCTATGGGAAGCATCAACAAAAGAGCCATCGCTCTGCAGAGCATTCGATCGCTGGGAGCAGGGAGCCTTCCGGCGCCTTGCTACGGCCTCCATAGGCAAATGCTTCTACAGTGGTCGTAACCACTCGCAACCCTCCTCCCTTTGAAGGAGCCTGGTCGAGGTGCGGCATCGATGATGTAGACACATTAAATTATGTTAAAATGCCTATTCATGCATGTTCGTAGGCTTAGATTTGCATTTCATATTATAAATATTGCATAGCATGAATCATCCTACATTTAGAGTAGTTGCATATATTTTAGGTTAATTACGTCCTTTTTATGGCTAGGAGGGAAGGAGATTTATTTCAAGGCCTCGGATGGATGATCTAACCGTACGAATCTGATCAGGACAACGACCAAAGTCTAACGCCTTCGAAATCATCTAGATCGGAGCATCGTGGCACCCTCTGCAACAGAAAGAAGATGGACTGCTCATATGGCTCCACATGGCCGCCCAACTCTGGACAGTAGCATCCACAGGTGCCCCCTCATCATCGAAGATCTCGCACCACAGCCGTTGGATCAAGATCGAACAGCTGAGGTTCCTTCGCACTCGTAGCACTCAATTCATCCTCGAGACACAAAGGCGCCCGCAGTGCATTGGTCGCGGGAGGTGCTCTCCCAAGCCTCAAATCCGCTCTGCGGCGAGGCACATGCAAATTCAACCGCATGATTGGCGATCAACGGTACGTGTGCTTCCACGTGGTGCAGTGGATGACTTGATGCAATCACGTGGGAGTCAACGCGAGTTCTCACGCCTTCCAAAGGCACGATCTCTGTGCAATCTTCAACCGCAAGATCATGATCCAACGGTTGTATGACGACCACTCCTCTACAGCTGTGAGCAAGCGTGTGCTTGGTTGGCGTCAACCTTCAATGACAACCTGGCAGGCCTTTAGTGACGCTTGCAACCGTAACTAACTACCTATAGGCCCGAGGACAGCTGTAGGCGTGAGTGGTGGGGGTGCGATCTTCAGCGACAGCTGCAGGGGTCTTTAGTGACGCTTGCAGCTATCACTACAGCCCTCTACATCAATTTCTTCCTCTCCCCTCCACTATAAAAGGACTCCTACACCCCCCATTCCTCTTCATCTCTACCTACTCTACTCCCACCTACTCCTAAGCTCTAGTAGCCTACCAAAGCTCCATTAGAGCTTACTCTTAAGCTCTAAAGGCCTCCTATTAGTGTAATCTTCCTATTTCCCACCAAATATTCATCCTTCATCCCACTACCTTCATAGGTTGCCTTGGAGCTATCCTCCCACCTCCATTCCGGTAGAAGATCACCTCCGTCTCCTCACCTCCATTCCAGAGCCTCGGTAAAGCATTCCTTTACCTAATGTCCTCCTGCATCTCACCTCCATCGTCCTGCATCTCACCTCCTTCATCCAAGCTTCTGCCAGGCGTCGTCGTCTTGCCGAATAGCCAATTCGGGAGATTTCCTCTTACCCTTATCTCTTTTATGCTTTCATAGATTATTGTAATAAACGTTTGTGTGATATATCATAGTTGTTTCATATCTCTTGTGATTTACCTTGTTTGCTTCTTCTATGAAAACAAAAGAAAAAAATAATAAAACTCCAAAACACCAAAAACAAATAAAAACGAAATGCAGATTTCAACCAAAGTAAACGTCGCCTCCCCGTGTTCCACCTCGGACTCTTTTCGAGTTTCGATTATGAATTTTATCTAATCGACGAATTTTCTCATGAATCGAACTACGATGGCGAGTTTTCCAAACTCGAACCCTTTTCGCATGTGAATCCGACGCTATCATTTTGGCACCGTTGCCGGGGAGGCAATGCTCTTTGGTTTTTTGTCGCATTTTCCTACACTACTTACATATTTTTCTAACCTATCTTTCTTCTTCGATTTATTGTCTTTCAGGAACCCAGTCAAGGATCCGAAGGCTGTAGATTGGAGTAAGGTGCGGGTAGAGATATTTGTAAGTTTTCCCCTACCACCACCACCCTAGATTTCATTTCACCACACTAATAACTCAAACCTAAATCAACTTAGGTGCTTTTTATAAACCCTAGGATAGGTCTGGTTGTTTGTTTGCCACCTCCACTCATCTCACCCTTGCATATTATAAAAAAAAAAAACAAAAAGATACTTCTTGTGGGACAAATCAACATACACACTACATATAACCTAACTTAATTTTTTTCTACTCAACCGAGATTTCGACTTGTGGAACCGGTACACCAATTCAACACATAAAGGAGTAGAAATCATACTAGGCTAATCACCTCTTTGTGTGCCCTAATTGGTGGTACATTTAAGCCAGTTGATGAAATTGTTTGGGCTATACCACCTAATCTAAAAGGAAGTCATTTTGTAGCTGCCCCATAGGATTCAATAATTAGGTCAAGCCACACACTCCATATTTCTTCTTGATTTATAAAGGAAAAACACTTGAACTCGTGATTTCAAATTTGGTTTGCCTCCTAAAAACTTGGTTGAATACACCTAATATTTGAATCCTAAAAGCTACTAAGCAAGATCTGAATCTTAAAACTCACCTCATCCTTGATAATCTTGCTTGAAAACTTCTTGGTTGTGCACATACACACGTTCTCAAACAAATCATTAAGGGCACAACCGATTGAGGGCCCACCACATTCCGAAAGCACTAAATATCCCAAGCCTAACTAAAATTGATTAGACGTTGGCTATAAGGATTGATTCGCTCTTCGAGGCCTAGATTGAGATTGTTTACAATTAACCTACTTATACTACTCAATCTGATGTCTTGCTAGGGGAGTAGCATCAAACAACCGCAGATGGGGGGTACACTAGGAACTAGAGGCGAAAGCCAAAGGAAGAACCTTCTCCCCAGTCCCTCCTTCTAACTGGTTGGATTGGCTGGATACAAGTAGAGTAAATTGTTTATAATCTTAAAATGGATTCTGAGAGTCTGTAGACCTTTAGGCTACCCAACCTAAGGACAGGCTTTTATTTTTTATGTTGCAGGGTCCCTTCTCTTCCCCGTCCTTCTGACTTTCTTCCAGTGTATGCTTGAAAGGAGGTCATTGAACCCTCGTTTGGAAGGACCTATTGACCATTCCGGAGGCGGAGGTTGAGTTTTAGCCAAGTAGATCCCATGACTGATCAACTACCTACCCCGCTCCTGAACTAGGAGGAGCTGATTCAGAGGCAATTGAAAGAATTGTAGTAGATGCAGCAATGGTTCCAACAAATGAATGGTCAGGGCGCTCGGCCCTTGAAGGATTTTTATGATCCTTCAAATTATGAGGACCATCCCAGCATTGTGATCCTCGTCAATGATGTTGAGATTAAGCCCCAGGTTTTGAGTCTAATTAAACACTTTCACGAGCTTGGCTTAAAGGACCCATTCCAACATTTGGAGGACCTGATCACTTTGGTTTAGACCACAAAATCGCGGAATATGAATGAAGAATAGATGCTAATGAGTCTTTTCCCCCATTCACTCAAGGATAAGGCTGCACATTGGTATCGTACCATTGGATCACTGATTGCTACCTGGACAGCTTTGAAATCGACCTTCCTGAAGAAATTCTTCCCAATTAGGCGAACTAATGCATTGCAACGGGCAATTACCACTTTTGCCCAGCGACAGGGGGAATCGTTTCATGGGGCCTGGGAGAGATTCCAGGATCTGTTGCGGAAGTGTCCACACCACGAGATGCCTAAATGGCAACTTGTGCAAATTTTTTAGCAAGGGTTGAATGATCAACTCCGTAATCATGTGGATGCTTCTTGCGGAGGCAATTTCCTCAACAAAGATGCAGATAGCGCGTATGATTTGTTTCAGGAAATGAGTGAAAACTCTTTAAACCACGCCTCCATGGAAACCTTCAACCGATTCCAACAAACTAGATCAAATGCCAATGAGGTCCAAGATTCTCATACATTTGATATGGAATTGATCTGCAATAAATTAGATAAGATGGATTTGGTTGCTAAACGAATGGAAGAGTGGATGTTTGGAAACTCTAATTTTTCTAGATCCACCCAATCCCAGGGATCGGGACTCCATTCTTCGCAAGCTCCTACGGGACGGGAGTTTGTGAACCAGCTGGAGTCAGCCCGACCTTCGGGCCAGCTCTTCTTGGAACCTTATGAGTTTCAAACTGGGGCCATTGATCCCAGTTTTTCTGATCCTTCTTCATCCTCATCTTATGAGTATGTTCATGCTATGCAGGAGAATGTTAGGTCCAACCCTTACTCGAATTCCTATAATTCTGGTTGGAAAAATCACCCTAACTTCTCTTGGAAAGATTAGGGGCAGCAGACCCAATATTGACCCAACAACTATGTACCGCAAAAACCAATGGGTTAGGCTCATGTATATACTTAGTTTCCCCCGAATCTGGTTAATCAGTCTATGTGGAATGCTCAACAACCCATCGGACAGGTTGATTTAAACCTGAAGATGGTAGAAATGCAAGGGTCAATGCTTTAGCTCATGCAACAAATGAAAACTTCGCTGGACACCTTGCAATCCGGACTTGGTGCAAACAACTGACAGCCCGAATCTCTACCATCACAACCTGTACCAAACCCAAGGAATGTACAAAACTGAGGCGTTGGGCCTCAAGGGTTTGGTAATGATGGGGAGTCGCATGCTCCAGCTCATGCTATCTATCAAGCTACCCTAGCCCCTCCCGGAGCGAACTAAGTTCCTACCATAATCAACCGGGAGCCTCCTGCTTAACCCTCCCCAACACACTAACCAACAGCATTTTGCCATGGAAAATACCATCACCTTGAGGAGTGGTAGTAGACACAAGGGACCTAGCCAACCCCATTGCAACACCATTAGTCCCCGTAGTGAGAATTCTAGACTCCCAACTAAGAATGTGATTAGCAAAATATAAGAGTATGTTGTTGTTGTATGGGCAAACAGAAAAAGTCGGAGGAGAAATTGGAGGAAAGAATGTCCTTACTTCAGGCTTTCAAATTGACAATCATTTTACCCCTTGAGGCTATCGGATCAATCCCTGCCTACGCCATAGATTTGCTGAATTCATATAAAGAAAAGCATAGAGCGGAATCTAAGAACATTAGGAGAGTAGTCTTGTTTGATAACACAAGTACACTGATCTTAAACAAGCTACCTCCTAAGAAGCAGGACCCGGGAGTCCCGCTGATTTCCTGCACAATAGGAAGCATCACTTTTGACCAGGCCCTTCTCGACTTGGGCACTTCCATTAATGTGATCCCCACCTCACTGCACATGGATTTGGGTTTAGGTTACTTGAAACACACTGACGTAACCTTGCAGTTAGCTGATAAATCCATTACAAAACCAAGGGATATTTTGGAGGATGTTTTAGTCAAGGTTAATGATTTGCACTACCTTGCTGATTTCACGGTCCTGGACATGGAAGCACCAAAACAGCTCAACCATACCACGATTATTTTGGGAAGACCTTTCTTGGCTACCGCCAAGGCAAGGATTGATTGTGAATCGAGAAATATAGAAATGGCCTCTGGGAATAAAACGAATCAATTTAATAGTTTGGAGGACTCAAAGAAGGATAAAATTAAGTGTGGTTTGATGGAGGAGCTTGGCAGAATAGAGGAGGTAATGGCCATACATACCTTGGACAACCTTTTAAGGGCCAACTCAACCCAAACTTAGGAAGAAAATCACACGGTTGCAAGGATAATTGAGGACAATAGAGACATACAACTAACTGTGGCAACCCGGGATGAGGAAGATATTTATGAATTTAGAAATTTGTTGGATGATTCACATGATCAAGTTAAAACCCAACATTGTCCTCATCCTGAATTTTAGAGTTTGAGGTTCAACTTTTGGGTGGGAATCATGAGGATCAGGATGGTTGGATTAAGCACCCTGATTGTGAGGATGAAATTGATCTTTGAGGAGAAATTCTTGAAATGTTAGGTATTCTAGAGTACCCACAAACCCCCGACACATCACAAAATCCTCATCGTCCTTGTTCACCCAACCATTGCACAGTTTCTATATCCAACCACACCTCCTCTGTACTGAATCAACCAAACTCCTATTGGAGACTATTTGGGCTCTCCCTGCACCACCAGCTTGCCACTTTCATTGGTCATCTCTTTGGCAAGCCCATTTTTACTCTTCGGGACCCATATCTAGGGGCCCGGAAACTATGTTATTGCAGCCTCAATGTTAGTTATTTTTTATTGAGGACGTCATCTAGCTGAAGGCACTAAACTTAGCACGTGTAAAGACTGTTTCAAGCTGACCAGAATCTCACGGAAACCAGGTGCTATTCTTTCATTTCTAGTCTCCTGTATGCTTTTATTTTAACAATGAGGACATTGCATTAAGTAAGCATGGGGGTAGATATCTTATGAAATAATCTTTTTGTCAGCCATAACAACAATTTCCTGTTATTTTATTTTTAAAAAAAATTGAAAATTCAAAAAGAAAAAAAATAGAATTAGGAGAAGAGAACTTAGGCTCTTGGAAGTTATTAACTTTAGGAAATGATACGATAGGACTTGAACACTTAGACTCTTCAGGTCTTCGAGCTTAATTAGCTCGGGTGTCCACTCGAATGTGGACTTAGTCTCGAGTCCTCGCCAATTCAATTCATCTTTAATTTGGTAAATAAATTGGGATGATAAGTAGATAACTTATCAACTCGCCCTTTGATTTGAGAGGATTTTAAGTCTAAGCATCTACACACTATTCGCACTGACTCACTTTCCAACGGTTTTTACGAAAATTGAGTAGCTAATGAACTGTCTAGGGTGGTATGGCTGGCAAGTTGTCATGGGTAACAGCCCATTGGCCGGTTGTCCAGAGCCTAGCCACAAGACCATTTTCTTCATACTGCCTTTAGGTAAATCTTAGATCAGGGAAGCCACCTACTTAAAAAAAAAAGGAGAAAGCAAAAAAAATAAAAATCACACTTCACCGCACGAGTATGGCTAATAAGTTATCATGGGTAACAACCCATTGACTGGTTGTCCAGAGCCCAACTTACAAAAATGCACAATAATTCCCAAAATACTTAAGGAAGAAGCGGGGAAGTAGAATAAATCGGGGAGACACTGAGTTTACCCTTGTGTTGATCCCATAAATAAAAGAGGTTGGGAGAAAGCTACCGTTCAAAAAGATAAACCTTTAGGCAAGGTCACCTAGGGTCGTAGAAACCCAAAATCCGTTTTAACGGCCGCCTAGTGAGTCCTTCAGTCTTTTCACTAGATACTTAGCACTTAGAGTCCTTTTCGAGTCTTTGGTGGGTCAGGTAGCCTTTAAAAGTTATTCCGAAACTCTCAAACTCCAAAATTCCAAAAAAAATTAGAAAATATGAAAAACAAAAAAAATGTATCTTCCCTTTTCAAATAAGGTGAGGACTTGGGCGATCTGCATTCTGGCAGACACCCAGGTACTGTTGAGTTTTCATAGTTTATGACCTTAGTTGAAATTTTCTATTATTAATAAACAACTTAGGCTTAAGAGATCGAGTCCTAATTCTAATTTTATATATCGCATGCAGTTTAATTTTACTAGGGACTAGCAAAATATAGGCATGGGGGTATGATGTAGATACATTTAATTAGGTTCAAATGCCTATTCATGCATGTTCCTAGTCTTAGATTTGCATTTCATATTATAAATATTGCATAGCATGCATCATCCTGCATTTAGAGTAGTTGTGTATATTTTAGGTTAATTACATCATTTTTATGGTCATGAAGGAAGGAGATTTATTTCAGGGTCAAGGATGGATGATTTGATCGTACGGATCTGATCAGGATGATGATCGAAGTCTAACGCCTCTGAAATTTTCCAGATCGAAGCACCATGGAACCCTCTGCAACAGAAAGAAGATGCTGACCCAGATGTGGCGCCATCTAGGCTGCCCAACATCGGCCAATAGCATCCACACGTGCCCCCTCATCATCGGAGATCTCGCACCACAGCCGTTTTATCAAGATCCAACGGTTGAGGTTCCTTCGCACCTGCAGCACTCAATTCATCATCGAGACACAAAGGCGCCCAAAGTGCATTGGTCGCGAGAGGTGCTCTCAAATGCATGGCGCGCATTCGAATCCCCCCAAGCCTCAAATCCAGCTCTGCGGCGAGGCACATGCAAATTCAACCGCACGATCGACGATCAACGGTACATGTTCTTCCACGTGGCGCAGCGGATGACCTGATGCGATTACGCGGGCGTCAACGCGAGTTCTCACGTGCCTTCCAAAGGCGTGATCTCTGCGCAATCTTCAGCCGCAAGATCATGATCCACCGGTTGTACGACGACCACGCCTCTGCAGCTGTGAGCGGGCTTGTGCTTGGTTGGCATCGACCTTCAGCGACAGCCTGGTGGGCCTTTAGTGACACTTGCAGCCGTAACTAATTGCTTGTAGGCTTGAGGATAGCTGCAGGCGTGAGTGGTGGGGGTGCGATATTCAGCGACAGCTGCAGGGGTCTTTAGTGACGCTTGTAGCTATCACTACAGCCCTCTACATGAATTTCTTCCTCTCCCTCCACTATAAAAGGACTCCTACACCCTCATTCCTCTTCATCTCTACCTACTCTACTCCCACCTACTCCTAAGCTCCAGTAGCCTACCAAAGCTCAATTAAAGCTTACTCTCAAGCTCTAAAGGCCTCCTATTAGTGTAATCTTCCTATTTCCCACCAAATATTCATCCTTCATCCCACTACCTTCATAGGTTGCCTTGGAGCTATCCTCCCACCTCCATTCCGGTAGAAGATCACCTCCGTCTCCTCACCTCCATTTTAGAGCCTCAGTGAAGCATTCCTTTACCTAACGTCCTCTTGCATCTCACCTCCATCGTCCTGCATCTCACCTCCTTCATCCAAGCTTCCGCCAGGCGCCGTTGTCTCGCCGAACAGCTGATTCAGGAGATTTCCTCTCACCCTTATCTCTTTTATGCTTTCATAGATTATTGCAATAAACATTTGTGTGATATATCATAGTTGTTTCATATCTCTTGTGATTTATCTTGCTTGCTTCTTCTATAAAAATAAAATAAAAAAATAATAAAACTCCAAAACACCAAAAAATAAATAAAAACGAAACGCAGATTTCAACCAAAGTAAACATCGCCTCCCCGTGTTCGACCCAAGACTCTTTTCGAGTTTCGATTATAAAATTTATTTGATCGACGGATTTTCTCGCGAATCGAACTACGACGACGGGTTTTCCAAACTTGAACCCTTTTCGCGTGCGAATCCGATGCTATCAGTCTACACGCCCTGGTGACCTCAACTCGTTGTCTAAGATCCCCCGAGCTGGGCCTTTCTTCTCGAAAGCATGGCACGGGCAAGAGGAACTAAGAGCCAAGTCCTGCGACTCGGATGCATGCCCATGCATGCGTCGCCTGCCCACGCGGGCATGAAGGAATGGAGGTCCCTCGTTGGAGGTGTCTGGAACACTAGTCGCAACCCAGCACGAAAGGATGACTGATCCTGCCTCACACTTTGCTCCTTGAGGAACAATCCTTAAGGCGAGATAACACTTGGCCATCCCATGGGAGCTTCCCACTAGGCTCCTCTAGCAGCACCCACCTGACAAGGGCCCACGTGAGGATCGTTCCCCATCCAGCCAGACAACCTCTCTGAGGGTGTGAGGAGCAGGCCCTGAGAGGTGCTTCACCAAGTTCTTGGGGACTAGGGGCAACCCCAAGAAGCTATCAGGAGCCGAGCAGTAGGGGACTGAGCTCGCCAAGTCTTGCCCGGTTTAGCTCAGGGCTCAACACTACGACGAATCAAACCCTGTGAGGTGGTGGACTCGTGGCGCCCTAAGCCAGTTCGTCTGCGCCACCAGCACGGGCGCAATGCCCTTGGCCACACACCCAAGTATCCAGCCAGGGGCCGTGGAGTGAGGTGACTCCCCTCAAGGATCATGCAAAAGATGCAGTGCCGATGATAGCCGCCGCCAAAAGCAAGTATGCCCCCGGATAGGCGGGCCCGATGCCTACCCACGGAGGAGGCTTCATCCGCCAGCAAAGAGTAGAATGCACCAGGCAACGAAGTCCCGCATTTAAAGAAGAGCGCACTTTCTTGGCCATGAGTGAAGCGGACTTCCCTGAGATGGATCGGTCCACGGTGGAGTGCACCCACATGGGCTAGCAGGATTCCTCAATGAAAGAACCCCCCTAACCATAAGTTAGGAGGGTATGTCGGAAGAGGGGTAGAGCTTAGACTAAGGGTCACTGCATCCAGATCTTGTGAGGCCAAGGAGCGAAAGGCCCATAGGGCACTGAGGGGGTCACCCCGGAGAGGGGCCCCAGCGGCTGCAGGCAGCCATCATCGCCTTCACTGCAAGATGAAAGTCAGGTGGGTCAACACCTCGTCCGAAGGGGTAGGCGATGTCACACAGATCCCCTGGCACCGCCGTTAGGACGTCATCGTCAAAACCCTGGCGACAACACTCACGCCAATGGAGGTCCTCTCCTCCTAACACTTGAGCCTACCAGCGCAAAGGTCGAAGCGACCTCGAGTCAAAGTCACTCCAAGAAATCGAGCCCCCCTTCTGAATCGTCTTTCCCCAAGTACCTCCCCTTGACCTCCATCGGGGCGAGGAGGATACAATCAAACCTCCCCATGTTCTAGCTAGCATTTCAGGCTTGCTTTGGAAAAAGCCTCCCCCGACAGGGTGACTTCAAACCCTTCGGAAAGCATGCTCCCCTGGCCATTGACTAGGTGGAAGTCTCCACCACGATGCTCGCGGGTAACCAAGGACTTCGCCCCTGGCCTCCCAGACGTGTTGGCACGAAAGCTGAGGGGACCTTCGGGAGGGACATCGTCTGAGATGGGTCAACAATCCACGTAGTTTCTTGTGGAGACGCTTGTTGAGGATGCTCCGGCTAAGCTGCCATCCAAGCCACCCTCTCCGGGTCGGTGCGCCCTTCGTACATCACCACTCCAATGAGAATGCCTTCCTCTCCTCCCATCGACAGTCCTGCTCGTGACCCTTCGGTAGCCAGGAGAAGAGGAGGAAGGGGAAGGGCATCACCCTCTGACGTCCCAACTTGGACGAGGACGGACACCCTAACTAGGTTTCCGTACCAAAAGCAGCTAGACTAACAACAAAATCAAGCAGCTTAGTTGATTGCCCATCAGTTCATGCCACACTAAGTCAGCCCAGATGACGGTGGCACTTGGCGGCCTAGCCAGCTAAACACCAGTGCACACTCGCCGCCAGACCCTCTCGATGCATGCCCAACCCCCTCCGAGGATGGGAACAACATGTGGAGGCGTAGCGACCTGGCACAAACTCTCCAGGGCAAGTCAAAGCGATCCAAGAAGCTCGCACTAAGAAAGGAAAGGGGAGCATGGTCTGAGTAATCCAGCGAGGGACTAACCCGGCAGATCTGCCAGGCGATTACAGGGCCATAGCCAGACTCCGTAGTCTCGGCACCTCTCACTTCCCTTTCTCACCCTACGACGTGAATAAGTTCATTGGCGTTAGGAGGATCTCAATCCCTCCAGTGGCCTAGGGACGATGGCCCCTAGAGGGACCTGCTCGCCCAAAGGCTACCTCATAAGGCTATTAGGAACCATGGCATCTGTTTAAGTCCCTACAATAGCAAAATCGCAACTCAAGGGTGGCCAGCGCCGGATATCCCCTCTGCTCACAGCCCCGGCCACTCTAAGGGTAGCTCCGCAGCCACCAACCTCGGTGCTGGAGGCTTACAACCTACCACAATGGTAGCAAGGGGCCTCACCTGTCTCGTCAAAGATAGGCTCTCGCTTCTCACAACAATCTACCATCGCTTGCAGAGAGTGACGGCTACTCTCAGCCCTCACCCGGCAATCAAAGAAGGCTCGGGACTAAATTCTGGTCAATCAAGCCACCTCTTCAGGTCGGCGAGAACTCAGACCGATGCGTCCGATGTTCCATCTATTATCGCCTTTTCAGGTCGGTAAGTCACCTCTTCAAGTCGGCAAGAAATCAGGCGGCAAGCTGCCTCTTAAGATGGATGAGAACTCGAACGAACACATCTGACGCTCCATGTATTGCCGCCTATTTAGGTCGGCGCGCCACCTGTAAAGGTGGGTAGAAAACTCGGACCAGCGCGTCCATGTGTTGCCGCCTCTTTAAGACGGCAAGCCACCTCTCGAGGTCAGCATGAACTCAGGCAGATGCGTCCGACCCCCCCCCCTTTTTTGGTCATCTCATTAGGTTAGCTACGTCCCGGGTGAATACGTCTAAAGGGCCAACCCTAGCCACCTCTTACGGTTGGCGAGAACTTGGGCGGACGTGCCCAACGTTCCTCACCTTGCCACTTCTCAAGGGTGGCAGGCTATTTTTGAAAATCGGCCCAAGCTCAAGCGGACGTACGGGCACCCCTCGAGACCTGCTCAACCACCTCTTAAGATCGGCACAGATGGACCCTCACAACACTCCCTTATGCCAATGCCTATTCAGGCTGACAGGCCACCCTTCTGGGTCGGTTGAGGCTCGGACAGATCCAGCCTCGCAGTTCTGACAATTGCTGCCTCCTAAGGCCGACAAAGCTACCCCTGATAGCTGACACGAATTCAAGCCAAGGCACACATGCCCTGTTTGTCGATCCTCAGAATGCCATCCCCCGAGAATGGCATGACTAAGGCTCCTACGCCCCACTTACAGTGACCGGGACATCAGCTCCCCGAGCCAGTAAGGACTCGGGCCTATTCTCCTGAAAGTCCCACACACCGCCCACTGACGAAGTCTTTGCCGCTCCACAAGCACGTCACCACTAGAGCCAATAGTGAGGATTTCTGTTGCCTCACCCAATGGCCGCCATGCCAGCCACCGAAGGCTGAATTAGGACCTTGGTGTCCCATGCCCCGGGTGACGCAACATCGCAGTGCCCAAGGTCCAGAACCCCATGCTCCAAGGCCTGCCCGACACACCTCTAATCCTCACCAGCAAGAATCCAAGCGCCTTCTATGGTCAGCCTTGCTCCACGGCTGCCCTTTACCAGAAGCCCTAGGTGAAGGCCACCTTCAGGGTCAACCCACGCGAAAGTCTCCTGGCGCTAGCCCTGTTCGGAGACACAACCAAGAGGGCACGTGCTCGACGGTACCACTCCTCGCAGCCACGATGACGGTAAGGATGGGCCAAATGGTAGAAGGGATGAGTTCGGAAGGCAGCCAAGCCACTGACCGCCTTTGCGGAATCGGTAGGCCATCCAGCAGTCAACTTCCAGACCCTCTCCTTTGGAGTATGGCTGAGGTAACGAAGCATGGTTCAAAAAGTGATTCTGAGCTGACCCTCATGGGAATACAGCCAGGATCTTTCTCTTCGATCGATTGGTCCTATTATGACGATGCCGCTTGGCGCATCTAGGCAAACGATCTCTCAAAGGAAGCAGCAGTCATGAACAGGGCACATGCACAGGCTCCACCAACAAAGCCCGCCACGAAGCTCCCTCGTCAAGGATAGGCATCCAAACACTCCTACGAAGGGCACCTTTTCCCAACCCTCACAAAGGACACATAGCTAGTAGCACCTGAGACGGGCTTATCCTAGCTAAGGGGCCTCCTAGGAGACCCAGCTGAGCATCCCCTAGAGGGAAGGGCATGACTCAGTAGGTGGAGCCTTAACTCCCCCCGGCCCCTAATAAAAGGACAAGGAGCAACATCGCTAAGGCAGTTGTAGCCCTTTGCACCCCGGTCACCAGCAAGAAGGGCCCGGGTGGTGGAAGAACAACCGGAGCGCCCCCCTAACTCCACTCGAGGGGCAAACCCCATCAGGTGGTGGCTGAGGTTCAAATCACGGAGCACTCCAACCCTAATGCCTCCAAGGCAAGTGGGGACCAGCCCCTCGGGCTGGTGAAGACCTGGGTCCATGCACCCTGAGGTTCAGCATACTGCCCAATGGCGAGAGTCTGGGTCACTCTACCACCATAAGGCATCTACCTGTCAAAGTGAAGGGCAAGGGTCTGGCCTGCCTCTGCTAACGATCACCGTATTATGAAGGAACAAGGGAGTGGGACCATAGTGGCTCGTCCCCCAGGCGACGCAACGCTGCAAGAAGGCACAAGCTTGGCTTCCCGCGCCTCGAAGCCACCTTTCCCTTCGGGCCACGTCCTGATGTTGGCCCCCTCTCTAGGCCATCACCGAAGGAAGCCCCTCGTAAACAGCTGACCCCTGGAAGAAGGTGCAAGTGGGTCGGAGCATCCCGCTTAAAATGCCAAAAAAAGAGCCAGAACTCTCTGCCCCCTCCTATTGCCGCCTTGTGAGGAGAGTCGGTCAAAGGCAAGGTACCCATCGTGCACACCCTTAGCCTGACCATTCCATGGGACAAGCGCTATGCACCAAGTAGCCTTGATGTAGCTTCTCAAAGGAGAATTCCCCCTCCCGCCTGTTGAGGGGTGTGGCTGGACCAGGCGCCAAGTAACTAGTTAGCCAAGAAAGGCTATAAAGAAGGTCTCAAAGGGTAACCTGCCAGCGTATTTACAGTGCCAGCCATAGGTGCCCCGCAACTTCTATGGATGCCCCTCCTCACGGGCATTCCAATAGGCCCCGCCAATGATAAACAGGAAGGAACTAACAGGAGGAACCTCTATGCCAAGTCGTTCGAGTAAGCGAAAGGGATCAAGCCAAGTCTCCTAGATCATGATTCACGAAACCCGTGCGAGCGAATCCCACACAAAGAATATATTCTCACACTTAGCATATGAGCAGTCCATACAAGGAATAAAACAATACATTCTTTTATTTCCTTTACAACAAACATCGACTGTTACATTGCCCGAAATATTGTCACTGGCAAAGTTATAACTGAAAAAAGACAAGCTATTATGAAGATGCTGGCACAATACTCAGAGGCACCCGCCTATCTGCCACAAAGGATAAAGGTGACACGGCGAAGTATCATGGCCCCCAGGAAAAGGGCGAATACTTCCAGAACTTGTGCCTCCTTCAAAAGGAGCATGCAACAAGAGGCAAGCAATTGGGCAAGTCCAGAAGGACCACGGCCTCAGCGGCAGGGACCCCCATCCAACTCTACGACCAACACCCAGCTTGGCCAAGAAAGCTTCCTTGTCCTACGGCTAACCCCACCCTACTCCTCCGGCAGATGGAACGCTTCACCTGCTTGTTCTTGCCACGAGTGGAGCCCCAGCATCCTTTGGTGGAGCGTCGTCCTCCGCCGACTCCCTAAAAGGGCGAGCAGAGACGAGGTGGAAGGACCATGACCTGGGAAAAACTACGACAGGAAATGCTAAAAATCCCCGGCCAACTCTAGAAAGGGCTAAAAGAGGGCTCATCGGGAAGAGGTGAAGAAGCAGGACGTAGCCACATCCCATGCTCCATAGTGAAAGGGCAAGGCCAAAATGGGGCGAATCCTCAAAGCTAAAAAGCCCTTATAAAGCCCAACTCTGCCTGAGTGAATACACTCCCACGAGAGGAGCTCCTGACAGCAACAACCCTTGCCCCGCCTTCGAGGAGTCGTAGAGGACACAGAGTGGCACGAGAGGCGTGGGAAGCCCTTGACCCTGGAAGGCAGTGGAGGCCACCCGAACGTGCAGAGTACCCTCCAATATATCAGTAAGGGGCCCCATGTTGTTAATGTCGCTAGGCCTTCTACTAGCCCTTCTGTTGGAAATCCCCAAACGAGCTCCACCATCAGGGAATGCATCGCAAGCATCACCTGGCCGACACCTCACCTTTGCCCAAGCAAATAGACTCCCATGAGAGGAGTTCCTGGCAGTAGCAGCCCCTGCTTCATCCTCGCAGAGTTACCAAGAGAGCCACGCGGGGGCACCATAGGGGGCTTACCTCCATCTGAAGAGCCACACATAGCTACTCTTTGATTGCTTCGCAGGACTCACAGAAGTTCAACAACAGAACTCTACCCGAGGAAAGAAGGAGGTCACAACTATTCCTTAATCCTCAATTCCCTCGAATGCAATCAAGGACGATGAAAGGCGGTGAAACAAGGCCCACATCGAGCCCCTATTTATAAGCCTACCTCCTGAGGAATCAATTCTTGAGGAATCAAATACCCCAAGATACAGTGTTGATCCCGCAGTAACGTAACTGCACTAATAAAATCGTCGGTCAAGAACCCTGCACGTTATTACATGTCAGGCACTCAAAAAATCTTTCACACCCTCCCAAAAAAGGTGCGACGCTTCGAGTGATGACTTCTCGTGGCAACAACGATCCCCTCCTAGCATCTCGACTGAGTGAAACGTCACCTATCAAGGTTGGCATGGGCTTGGGCTCATATGCCCAACGCCCAAATTCTTGCCACCTCTCATGGCTAGCACAGGCTCGGGCTCATATGCCCAATGCCCAAATTCGTGCCGCCTCTCATGGCTGGCACGGGCTTGAGCTCACGAGCCCAATGCCCAAATTCATGCCGCCTCTCATGGCTGACATGAGATCGGGCTCATACGCCCCACACCCCAATTCCTGCCACCTCTCAAGGCCAGCACGACTTAGGGCACATATGCCCTACGCCCAAATTCCTGCCGCCTCTCAAGGCTGGTATGGGCTTGGGCTCATATGCCCAACGCTCAAATTTATGCTGCCTCTCATGGTGGGTATGGGCTTGGGCTCATACGCCCCACGCCCAAATTCCTGCCACCTCTTAAAGCTAGCACGGGCTAAGGCTCATACGCCCCACACCGAAGTCAATACCCGCCTTATATGGCCAGAGTGAACCTGGGCTTACACGCCTCGCGTTTCACTTCAGAGCAAGTCACCGCCTAAAATCGACTCAAGCTCGGGCTCATATGCCCAAACAAGAAACGTCTTCCGCGCAACCAGAAGCGAGTGGAGGCCACTTAACTCCCCAAGCATAAATGTTCCCCCCGCTGCAACATAGCTGGACGAAAATCCAGGGGCATCACCTACCACGAAGTTTTGGCCATTCTCACTACTCTCTCAGCAATTCACACTAGATAGAGAGTGGGGGCATATGATGAGGAGCAAAAAGTGCCCTCGGATCCAAAACTCTGCACTCGACCCAACAAAGGATTCGGCTACCCAGACACGAAGTGTACAAGCGGAACGGGATCCCCATCCCACATTTGATCAGCTAGGTCCACGATCAACACCAGCCCGATCTGCTAGAAGATCCTACGCAGCCTTGGCGGAAGATACGAAGTGATAGGCCTGACAATTTGCACCCTGACAGCTACCATGTAGCCTGACAATTAGGGCTACCAAAGCCCGTCAGTGAGAGTATCCCACATGTTATAAATAGAGAGGGAGACCTACAGTAGAGGGGTACTCCTCCCCAGAGAGGGAGCAAGATTATGTAAAATGTATCTCCAAAATTCTAGTATATAGTTGGGAGCATCGTCCTCCCCCCAGACGTACACCCCTTAGGGTGGAACTAGGTCACCAAATCCCTATTTTTTCTTGTGTTTGCTTAATTTTCATTCTACCTCCCTACGCGACGGATGATCGATGGCTAAGTAGTGCCTCCTACGTTAACAAATCTTTTGGTAGGACCTTCCAAGGCCCATCAACGGGTTTTAAAAAGAAGAGCATTTTCTTCATGGAACTCCCGTATTGGAAAGATCTAACTATCCGACATAATCTTGTTGTGATGCATATTGTGAAAAATGTTATGGAAATCATTTTGGATGTGTTCAATTTAACTGATAGTCCAAAGGATACAGTGAAGACGAGGAAAGACATGATAACCTTAGGCATTCGTCCAGAGTTACATGTTATTAAAAAAGAAGACGGTAGTTATGACTTTTCGGAAGTCATTTACAACCTAAATAATGATCAACATGAGAGAAAATTTTCACCTTCGTGAAGGAAGTATGAGTGCCAGATGGCTATTCTTCACAACTTTCTCGATGTGTAAACGAGGCTCAAAAGAAAATTAGTGGATTAAAGAGTCACAACTGTCACATTTACATGCAAGCCTTGTTCCCACTAGCTATTCGTAGAGTGCTACCTAACTCAGTTGTGGATTCATTTACAAAGATGAGCCAATATATTTCGAAGCTATTTGTTTGAAGACTGTAGATTCTGATTTATTAGAATGCTGGGATAAGCAAATAGTCGGCACATTATGTAAAATGGAGTAGATATTTCTTCTGACTTTCTTTGATGTCATGGTTCATTTAACTCTGCATCTTGCAAATGAAGCGAAAGTTGCTAGGCCTGTGCAATACAGATGGATGTATCTAGTTGAACTATTTCTAATGAAATTAAAGGATTATGTGTTAAATAAGGCTATGCCTGAATGATCTATTATTGAAGGATACATTTTAGAAGAGTCCATTACCTTTTGTGCCATGTATATGGATAAGACAGACAATCGATTTAATTGATTACAGAGAAATTATGATGGAGGGTACAATGAAAATGATGAAGATTGTTTTCCCATATTTGATATTCCAAGAAGGTTTATCCTCCACACAGAATATAAATCAATCTCTAAAATCGATCAGCGTCTAGCTCACATGTACATTCTTAAGCATATTCTAGAAGTTGATGCATTTTATAATAAATTTAAGGAATGTTCACATCCAGAAACACATGAGGTCGACTTTCTCGAGTGGTTTAAATAATGTGTTATTCAAATGAAAGAAGAGAATGACTCACGATGGGTGGAGGACTTTGACATAATATCCAATCAACCATTGAGTTATGGACATTACTATTCAAGTTACATTATAAACGAATTCAGATTCAGGACAAAATTCATAGATGACACAAAGGCCACACAGCATGCTGATGTTGTTGTTAGTTGCGATTTTAGCACTGGTTGTGATGGCTACTACGAACAAATCGAAGAAATCATTAGGATAAGCTTCAGATACAATCGTAGAGTTATCCTTTTCAAGTGTAATCAATTTGACATGTTTAAAGAAGCATTGGCTTCAAACTTGACAAGAAGCACTGTTTTTTAAGTTTGAATAAGAATTGTCGAATCTTCATTCTTCAGAACCGTTTACATTAGCATGTCAAGTATCTCAAGTCTTCTACATCCCTGTCAATAGAAGAAATGAATAGATTATACTCGTCCAAACAATGCCACGTGAATATTTTGACGTGCAAAAAAATGTCGAACATGAAGTAGTAGATGCTTATCAAGAACACTTACAAGAAGTTGGTGTAGGTGCAATGGATTTTGATATGTAAAGTATAGTTATCTTCTATACCATTTCTCTTTTCTACCAATTTGTGTACCTGCACTTTTGCTAGGGTTTTATATACATCTTTTTTTTTGCTATGTTGCCAGATTGAAGGGAGCAATGTAATCCTGATGGAGGAGTCCATGTTGCCAGGCATATCATTGTGAGGCAATTTGGGGAAAATATCAGAAATGATCATCAGTTGCTTTTAGCTCTTCGTGAATAATCTTGATGGTTTGTCTTTCTTTTATGTTATTTCTTACCCAGCATTGGTAAATGATGGGTGATTTTTGATAATGATGCTGCTATTCGTTCGTAGTTGGCTAGTTAATTATATCTTCATGAATTTCAAATATTGCTCTTTCATGTACATGCAAACACTTTTTTTGAGCAAAATGTACATGCAAACATTTTTTTTGAGCAAAATGCACATGTTGTAAATTAAAAGCCCATGTTGGAATCAATCAACTCATGGTGTTGCAAGTACAAGTATTTTCCAAGATTCTTCACTTTTGTGGTAATTTGCTTAGCAAATGGAGTTGACCTTTGTGAGAAGTGAAACCCTCCAAATAAGCAATGGAGGAAGTGCCCTCCAAAAGTGAACTAGATTCCAAGCTTTGATCCTTGATTGAGATGACTCAATCACCAAATTCTTTTTTTTTTCCAACGAGCAAAGTTCTAAAAGTAATCCACGTGCAAGTGGTACAAGTAAGAGGGATCAATCCCGACCTCCTTTGTTTCTCTAGATAATTACTAGAACATGATTTGAATCACTAAGTGCTTCAAAAGGCCTAACTGAGACCAAAAGCTCTGCAATTTGATCCATCGTTTCATTGATTGAATGCCAATATCTTGATATGTGCCTCAGAAGATGGTTTGCCCAAAATAGTTTTGACGCTTAAATTGGCCTTGCTCTTCAAACATAATTTTTAAATCTCAACCTTCTAAGAGTAATTAAATTCACATTTAATTTCTAACATACATATTGCTATTCCAATGCATCATAAACCTCTATTCCCTAAGAATAAGAAAAGAAAGGGTAACAAAAGTCCAACTTAGCAGTTGATGCAATTTTAGTGACACTTTTTGCATATGTGAGATAGTTGTGATTGAATTTAATAAAAACATAATGTATGGTGACTGTTTATGTTTTACTATTTTATTATTTATATTTCATAAGATGTAGAATGCGTGATTTTCTTTATATAGGATTTTGGAAAATATCCATAATATAGGGGAAACTTTGTAGAATTTTTGTTCAAATTTTTTTATTTATATTTATATTTATTTATTTCTTCATATGTATAATTTTATACAAATGTTAATTTTTTTTAATGTATATGCAAATGAAATTCAAGAAATTTGCTAATAGGGGTAAGGATGACTAGGCACCTCAACGGATAGGGATGAGACCTAACCTCCTTCCACACAGTTGACGGTCGACTTTTCACTTAGCGTTATAGTATTTAAGTGGTGGAAAAATCGACTAATAAAAAATAATGAAATTAACCACTCACAGAAGAGCAGGTCGTATCCACAGGGAGGCAATGATGTAATCAATACTTTAATTATTTAATGTTATTTTAGATAGTGCGAAATCCCTTTTCAAATTGTACTTAAAATGTGAAGGAAAGTAGATTTGTAATAACCTAAAAAGTTAAGGGTGTAAGTGCAGTTTTCCCTCACAGAAATCCTCAATAAATTTAGGATGAATTAGTACAATTTTCATGTGATGTGTACTAAAGACGATTAATACTTAAATCAAGTCCAAAATCAATCTATAAACTAGCCAATATTAATACCATGCAATTAGAAAGAACTGTGAGTGCTTGAATGCAATTCTGCCACAATATAATAATAAAAAAAAAATGAAATCGGTGGCAATGGCATTGAATGTAATTTCTAATTCCAACAAAAATAGAGCTTTCTTCCTCTCTCCTCCTCGCGAGAGAGAGAGAGATCCGCGGAGGTCAATGCAGGGCTCAAGAGGACGGCGAAGTCGAGAGCTTTCTGACGGTGGCAGCGGCGGGGGCGGAGGTGGCCGGCGGAGCTGGTCAGAGGTGAGGAACGCCGGTCTGCTGGAGGGCGCTGTGGGCGGCGTGGCCTTGCAGGCTTGCGCGCGCGCACTGGTGCGCGGTTGCCTACCGGATGAGGTCGCAGATGGGCAGTGGAGCACGGTGCTTTGTGGCTGGAGGTGGCTGCAGTTGGTGACCGCTTGAAGACAGGAAGCGGCCTACAGTGGATGGAGGTGGAGCGCACGGGCGGAGAGGGCGTGAGTGCCTGCAATAGGGGCTGGAGGTGGAGCGCGCTGGCGGAGAGGACGTGAGCACCTGCAGCAGGGGCTGGAGGTGGAGCGCGCGGGCGGAGAGGGTGTGAGCGCCTGCAGCAGGGGCCGGAGGTGGAGCACGTGGGCGGAGAGGGCATGAGCGCTTGCAGCAGGGGCTGGAGGTGGAGCGCGCTTAATGGTGCGCTGCAGGCGGAGAACGCGTGAGCGCCTTCTGCAAGGAGGAGTGGCGCGCGATTGAGAGCGCCTGCGGGCGATTGCGAAGGCGGGATGGTGCTCTGTGATGGGTCGGCCTGGATAGGTTGTTAATATGATGTTTTTATCGTTGAAATATGTATAGTGGTTAACCTAATTCAGACCTAACCATCTCTTTACAAAATTTTTAACCTGGCCTAATTGATTTTATCTTGTCACTTTTAGGCCCAGGGTCGAACTCAGGGAAGTGGGGTTAAAGTCGAGTTTCTACGTTTTCCTTAAAACGCGTCTCTTCCATTCGTTTATTGTGTTTTTGGTATTTTTCTTATTTAGGTTTTTTTCCGGTAATCCTTGTTCTTGAGGCACACCCTCAAAATTGTGTCCTTGGCTTTTAGCCAAAACAGAGTTCCAAAACGCGCCTTGCTACTCGCAAGACGGGGTACCTGCAAATCAAAGATTATCTTTTCACTTTTATACCTTTTTTTTTTTTTATCTTTTTACTAAGAAGGAAGCTAACAGATAGAAAGTAAATATAGTAGCTATAGATATATATTTATATGTAGTATATATATAAAGGGGTGGGGGTGGAGGTGACGATGGAGTGTAGCACTATGTCGAGTCAGTTGACGTCTAGAGAGACGCAACCAACACGACTATGTGCCGCGTGGAGTGTGGATGGAGGATGGATGATGTATGGGACCACGCTTTTTTTTGTACGCGTGTATCAGGGAATATCAGCAACTGGTGCAGATATCCCCGTGATACAGCGTATAGTAAATAACGTGAAAATATATGTACATATGTATGTATATGAGTAAATATATCTATATGTATATAAATGTATAAGTATATATGTATAGATATATATAGATATATATGTATTATATATATATATATATATAGGTGTATATGTATATATATATATGTATGTATATATGTATATAGCTATGTATATATGTATATAAGTATATATATATAATACTATATAGATGTATATATATATATATGTATATAAGTATATATGTATCTAGATATATATATATATATGTGTGTATATATATAAGTGTATAGATATGTATATATATATATATGTATATGAGTATATATGTATATATATATAAGTATATGTATAAGTATATAGATATATATATATACGTGTATATTTATATATATATAGATATATTATATATATGTGTGTGTATACATAAATATATAGATATACTATGTATATAAGTATATATATATATATATATATATATATATATATATATAAGTATATGTATAAGTATATAGATATATATAAGTAGATATATATATATATATATTATATATATATGTATGTATACATAACTATAGATATTACTATGTATATAAGTGTGTATATATATATATATATATATATATATATATGTATGTATATATTATATATAGATGTATATAAGTATATATATGTTACTATATATAACTATACGTATAGTGTAAGTGTGTGTGTGGGTGTGTGTGTGTGTCGGTGAAGATGTGTGTGTGTTGGTGTAGCGTGTGTCTATGAGTGAGTGAAAAAAAAGAGAGATTACGTGAGAGAGAGAGAGCGGGAGAGAGAGATCAGCAGAGAGAGAGAGCGGGAGAGAGATAGAGAGCGCCAGAGAGAGAAAGAGCGGGCGGGAGAGATCGCGAGCGCGGACGATGGCAGCGAGTTAAGACGTCTGCTCGCGACGGCGGACGTCTGACGCCGCGTCGTCTGAAGGCGGAGGCGGACGTCTGAAGACGGCGGGTGCGGGCGCGCCTTCGCGCAGGGTTCTGCAGGCCTGCGCGAAGTCGACGAGCGGGCCATGGCGCGGAGGAGCGAGCGTGGAGGAGGTTTGCAGGTGGTCGCGGAGGGTCGCGGAGGGGGGCAGGGGTCGGCGTGAGGCCGTAGCCGGCCGCTGCAGTGCGCGCGGCGGAGGGCTACGGGTGCAACTGCGAGGCGGACAGAACAGAGACGGAGGCGGAGAACGGGCCTGCAGACGCGCGCGGAGGGTTGCGCGCCTGCGGGGAAGGTCGCGAAGGAGGCGGGGGGTGGTGCTGCTGCTGCTGTCGCCGCGGTTTAGCTGCTGCTGCTTCAAGCTTCGGAGCTTGAAGCGGCAGCAATGGCGTGGAGATGAAAACGAAGAGAAAAGAAAACACCACGCCCACCTGCTCGTTGAAGAGCTGGGCGGTGGTGTTCCCACTGTGGTGGTGAGCACCACAGTGGGTTCTCCTGCTCGTCGGGTGCCTCCTCGACGGAGGGCCGGCGTATGGGAGGGGAGAATGGGCGAGGAAGGTGGCTGCCGGTTTTTTTCAGCAGCTGCAACCGCTGCGTCGCGAGGATGAAGCTGCAGCTACTTATAGAGGAGGGGAGAGGGGCGTGTTGGCTGCAGCAGGGAGAGGGCGTGCGAGTTGCAGCTGTAGGGAGCGGCGTTGGCAGGGAGACGTGACGGGAAGAGGTGCTGCGTGGCTGCTGCATGCAGCTGCGGGAAGAGTGCAGCCGCGGGAAGGACGCAGCCGCGGGAAGGAGAGAAAAGCCGTGGGAAGAAGAAAGAAGATGAAAATAAAATATGGAGAGGGGACTTTTGCAAAGAGACACTTGAAGAAAAATGTAAAAATGCAAGCCATTTATTCCATTCTCTTCTCCTCTCAATTAAATGCATGCATGCAAGCGTTTTTACAAATGCAACTACAGGATTATAATATACATAGTTAATGCTAGAAAATAGCATAAGAAGGCGTTCTTATAGGCGTGTTTTGAGGCGCAAACACTCTACAGGGAGCTAGAGCGGCAGGAGGAAGGCGTGCGGGCAGGGGTAGCTTGATGGCGCTCTGCAGGGAGGTGCGCCTGCAGTGGACGCGTGGTTGGGAGCACCTGCGGGAGAGGCTGGAGGTGGAGCGGTGTGTGTGTGCTGTGCGGTAGAGGCATGATGGCGCTTTGCAGGAAGGTGGGGGCGGTGTGTGGCGCGTGTGCGCGCGATGGACTGGAGAACTGCCTGCAGCTGGTGATGGCGCGCGGTAGGGAGAGGCGCTCGGTGCTACTGCTTGAGGTAGAGAAGGAGCGGCACAGTGCTCGCCCTTTCCACAGTGGAGAAGAGGGAGTCATTCCCTGCAGGGGGAAGATGATCCCCGTTCTTCTCTCCACCTCTTCTCTTTAACTCCTTTCTCTCCCCGTGTGTGCCAATCTCGGGATTTCCAAATCCCCTTTCTGTTTTCAACCGGCGGGCGTTGGAGAAGAGTTACACTGGCCGTAGGAAAGGGAAAAGGCCCGCCGGTTGTTGGGGAAATTTGCTCCCCAACCCTTATTCTTCCTGAATATTATTCCAGCAAATAAAAAGAACATAATCATTACACACTAAGTCATAGAATGTTATAAAATTAAATCCTGATGCATACAATTATTCTATAACTTAGTGTAGTTATTAACAAACCTAAATTGTTAAAAGAGAATTACTTAGGCTTACTATTAGTCCATTAAAATGGGCTCATCAAATACCCCCATGCCTAAGATTTGCTAGTCCCTAGCAAAAATAAAAATAATAGAAGTAACTAGAAGATTTCTTCTTTTCTTATTTCAAAACTTTAGAAATCTAGACAAATGTAAAGTGCTGATAACCTAGGTAACAGATCCAAGTGAAAGAGCCGATTCGCATTGGGAGTTCATACATCACCCTTGGGAAAAATTTCTGTCGAGATAGGCAACCACTTCCTTCGGGGATAAAGCAGATGATAATCTGTAATTTGACCCCGGCGTTTGGCTTAAGTAGGAGATATCAAATTGAATGGATTTGTATTTGGTGGCACACACTCAACTGGTGCTACATATAGTCTAGTACTGTAGACTCTAGCTGTCTAGACTATTAGACAAGTCAACTCTGAGAGAGGCTACATAACTGTGCTCTCTTAATGTTCCTAGGTACTCTCTCTTTTCTTTCTTTATGAGATCACGAATCTCACCAGAATTAGAAATTATACTCACTATTTGGTGGCCTCACATGGCATCTACACTTCAATTAAAGTCCTAATAACTCTACAACTAAGTTAGAGTCCTCAACCACTATTCAGGCGATCAGAAATACTAGAAGGTAGGTATGGGTCATATTTGGTGGAACGCGATAGGTGTTTTGCTGCCTCAGAAACAGTGTTACATCATACACTTGGACTTTTTTTTTTTTGTAATATAACTTTTTTTTTCTCTTTTTCTTTTTCTTCTTTCTATTTCTTCTTTTTCTACTTCTTTTCTCTTTTCTTCTCTTCTTATATATATATATATATAATTTTTTTTTTCTTTTTCAATCAACACAACACAATACGGACTTTTATTTAGGAGGCATTATTAGGGATGATGATGGTCAAGAGGAAGTTGTGTGGCTTATTTGGTGGAAGTGCCTATTCTCGGCACCGGAAAGGAATGGATAGGACAGGCGTATTTCTGACCTTTGACACTATTACCCTCCTTCAGCTGAGAACTCTATGAAGGATGGTCGTAAGCATCCACCATAGTTATAGCTTTATTAAGACTCAATCTCTGTGTATCTGCCTTATTTGGTGACTCTCAGGAATTCACTCAAAGTACGCACACAGGAACAGAGAGTGAAAACTACGCCTAACTCTGAAGTATCATCATCTAATTGTCTAGAACTTAAGAGTCCTTGCACTAGACTTAGCGCACCAGTAATCTCTCTACTTCTTCTCATAAATATGAGGTGGATTTATTAGAAGATAGTATGCCTGACTCCCTATGAACTGTCCAAGGGTTCAGTAGACTACAAATGCTCATTGGTTTTCCTCAAGGATCCATTACCAAGTCTACATGCATGTGAAATAAATGTCCTGGATTCTAAACTTAAGAAATAATTCAAGAAGAAAAACCTCCAATGACAAAGGTATTCTGCCAGGGACTAACCCAATCAGCTCAAGAAAAGAGAAATTTTTTTTTTATATGCTAACCTAAATGCATGAATGCACCTAAAATGCACTCCCCCATGCCTAAATTCTACAATGTCCCCATTGTAAAATTAAAATAGGAGGAGAAAGGAAAGAAATCACCTGACGCAGTTTGCTGGGTTGCCTCCCAACAAGCGCTGCATTTTCTGTCAGCAGCCAGACTTATAAGGAACCTGTAAGTCAGGTTCCAAACAGAAAAGGTTAGGCCCTAAGAATATGCGTAACAGTGCAGGCCTAGAAAACAGGTAACCACGGATGTTGGCGAGCTGATGATGTAATGTAATTCCAAATGCTTGCCAGAAGATATGAAAGCGAAAAACCTCGTTGGCTACCTTGGGAGGTCTAGGGATAATAAATGGAATATGAAAAGGGACCTCCCGAAACGGAATAAGTGGAGGATAACAGGGTCCTCCAAAGCAAGACGGGTTTTAAAAGATATAATCATTATTAGTTCAAACCCTTGAATGGAGAGAGTAAAAGTACAAGCATAAATCCATACTCGCCATTCTACCCTAGGATGGACTAGCCTGATATATTCTCCAGAAAGAATGTACATGAGCAGAGATCTGAGCCAAGGATAGGTTAGGGCGTATAAGGGTTGTTTGTAATGTTGCAAGGTAATGGTTAGGTCCAATGAGGGCTTAGTAGGTGTTAGGTCCAATTCCAACAATGATTCGAATTGTGTACAGTCCCTAACAGTAGTAGACAACTTCAAGTTATCCTGCCTAGTATTAATGATCGGAGTCATATTTGAATCAAGGGTAGACTCCAAATTAGAACTCTTTGATGGCAGGGTGAAAATGTCAGAATCATTATCATTCCGCTCGTCCCCAGATTCATTTGGTTCACTGGAATATTTGTCTGGGTGTATCTGTGATTCCTTAGGAGTTGGATCAGTATCCTCAATTATTTCTAAGGGAGGATCAGTCTTAATATTTTGGAAGAAGCCTATATCATTGAATTCGTTATTGTTCTCGGGGTATAAATCCTCAAATGACGTGTTCTGTCCCCGAGAGTCTCATAGACTTCTCATTATTTTGCTTGTCCTCCTCTAATATCAACTCCTGTTTTGATGGAGGATGACTGTCAAAAGAAAGTAGGAATCCAGATTTAATCATATTATTTCTATCCTCTGGAGCTAAATCCTCAAATGATAAATAATTCTCCTGTGATTCACTCTAGATTTTCAGTCCAGGTTCCTCTGTTGGGGCATCCTCATCCTCTGAATTAGACTCTTCATATCCCTGAGACCAGAATTGATCCTCCTCCATTCCCTTAGGGTCGCCTTCATTAGGTACATTTAAATCCTCAGGATATTGAATGATAGGTGTTGATTCCCTAAGTGGAGGGTCAGGAGTAGGCTCACTAAGAGTATAATGGGATTCCACCAAATAATCAAGAGGGGAAGTGATAGGAACAATAATCTTCTCTTGCTTTTGGCTCCAATATAGTTCAAGTGGATAATCATTATGATTGTTGTCCTCTAGTGGCCGCGTCTCATTGGAAGAGTCTAAGTGATCGCTACATGAAATTGGATCCCTATTGTCATTAAGTACCTTAGAATTATTTTCAAGATCATTATCGGATGGGTAGGGATCAAGATTATTGGGAATCGTGTAGCTAAGTTGTCTTATTTCTTCATTTAATTGTTGACTATTCCTCAACATCTCTCCCATTGATTCCATTATTTCCTTTTGTTGTTTTTGCATTTCTATCATAAAAGAGAAGAAGCTACTATTATCAGGTTGGGGAGGATAGTCAATTTCAGGCTCTGGTTGCCTAGGGGTATCGGTCTAACCTCGATACGGAAAATCATGAAGGGTGGGAGGGTTGGGTGTTTGCATGGAAGTAGGGATTTCAGGATTGGAGAATCTCGCTCCTAGGCTCTGCTCAAAAATGGGAGTTATCAGGCCAGTACTCCCAGGGTAAGAATGAGAATGATCCCATGAATTATCAATGTACCCATCAAAGGATGGATACGCTTGAAGCATGGGATCCTGATTAAAAGATGGGAAGTATTGACTCTGATAATCTGAATGATAGGAGTAAGAATAATCCATTTCAAAACAATTTTAACTCTCTTAGGCTTTAGCAAAATTCAGCAAAAAACTTCCTAGAGAGTTCTAATGTCAAAGCAAACGCAAATTCAACGGGATTTGTTTTTAGTAGATTGCAGGTCTTAGAGTTATATGTTTAGTTGGTGGCCAAACAAGTTTTGCAAAAATTACGCTTCCTAGGCCAACCTTCGCTAGTGCCTATAACCTACTCGCAAGGGATGGAAGTCTCGAATCGAGCCCACACACGAGGAATCGAAGTAACTTAGTGGATAGGCTTGTTGATTTTCGACTAACTTCCCTTGTGGTGCAAAAGAGGAGAGGTAGAAATTTATCTAGTGACCTTATGTGTGAGGTGCACAGTGTTTCAAGTGTGAAAGCATACGATCGTGTTTTGATTTTTTTTGAAATTCCTCAAATAGGATCCTTTTGCACACAATTTTCAGTCACAGATTTTAAAGTCCAACCTCTTAACAGTCCCAATTTATTTAAAGTGACCACTGAATTAATTTGATTCAAGCACTTTAGTGGTCTTAGATTTAGGTTCAATGCATATGCATGACAAGTAATTAATGCTCAAGAGAAGACGTACCTTACTCCAACTTTCTTCGTGCAGTGATGAATGCAGTGCAATAAAAAATAAACTAGATGCTTCTCATTCAGTCCTAGATGATCATCCTATAGATATGCAGCTTCTAGCAGGCAATTCGAATATTTCTTTTTTTTCTTAATAAGAATAACAAACAGACTTAATCTAACTAACTAACTGAAATGCAGTTCAAAATAGTTCAAATAATCCTATAATCTAAACAAATGGGAACATATTCCCAAAAATACCCAACAAGGGCCCCAAAAGACTGTAATTTAAATTCTAATGTCTATCTAACTAAATCTAACTAAGACCTACTACCTAAATCAGAAATAGGCTTCTCCGTAAGCCTAAATGCGTGGGATCAAGGCCCACGTGTTCCTATTGTCGTCCTACAGGTGGCGTCAAGGTCCACCAAAAAGATCGTCTCCGCCGTGCGTGTTGTTCACGTTCAAAGTCGTCTCTTTACTGCGCCTCATCGCCGTGTCAGATTCCTTGCAAAATAATCAAAATGATTAGATAATTTCGCAACTCAAAAGATTCAAAAATAATAAAGTAAATCTATTGCGTCTGTTGCCTCCCCGGCAACGGCGCCAATTTTGGCGGTCGACTTTTCACTTAGCGTTATAGTATTTAAGTGGTGGAAAAATTGATTAATCAAAAATAATGAAATTAACCACTCACAGAAGAGCGGGTCGTGTCCACAGGGAGGCAATGATGCAATCAATACTTTAATTATTTAATGTTATTTCAGATAGTGCGAAATCACTTTTCAAATTGGGCTTAAAATGTGAAGGAAAGTAGATTTGCAATAACCTAAAAAGTTAAGGGTGTAAGTGCAGTTTTCCCTCACAGAAATCCTCAATAAATTTAGGATGAATTAGTACAATTTTCATGTGATGTGTACTAAAGACGATTAGTACTTAAATCAAGTCCAAAATCAATCTTTAAACTAGCCAACATTAATACCATGCAATTAGAAAGAACTGTAAGTTCTTGAATGCAATTCTACCACAATATAATAATAATAAAAAAAATGAAATCGGTTGCAATGGCATTGAATGTAATTTCTAATTCCAACAAAAACAGAGCTTTCTTCCTCTCTCCTCCTTGCGAGAGAGAGAGAGAGATCCGCGGAGGTCGATGCAGGGCTCAAGAGGACGGTGAAGTCGAGTGCTTTCCGACGGTGGCAGCGGCGAGGGCGGAGGTGGCCGGCGGAGCTGGCCGGAGGTGAAGAACGCCGGTTTGCTGGAGGGCGCTGTGGGCGGCGTGGCCTTGCAGGCTTGCGCGTGTGCGCTGGTGCGTGGTTGCCTGCCGGCTGCAGTCGCAGATGGGCGGTGGAGCACGCTGCTTTATGGCTGGAGGTGGCTGCAGTTGGTGAACGCTTGAAACAGGAAGCGGCCTGCAGTGGCTGGAGGTGGAGCGTGCGGGCGGAGAGGGCGTGAGCGCCTGCAGCAGGGGCTGGAGGTGGAGCACGCGGGCGGAGAGGGCGTAAGCGCCTGCAGCAGGGGCTGGAGGTGGAGTGCGCTTGATGGTGCGCTGCAGGCAGAGAACGCGTGAGCACCTTCTGCAAGGAGGAGTGGCGCGCGGTTGAGAGCACTTGCAGGCGGTTGGGAAGGCGGGATGGTGCTCTGCAGGGAGATGGAGCGGCAGGAGGAAGGCGCGCGGGCAGGGGTAGCGTGATGGCACTCTGCAGGGAGGTGCCCCTGCAGTGGACGCGCGGTTGGGAGCACCTGCGGGCGCGGCTGGAGGTGGAGCGGTGTGTGTGTGCTGTGCTGTAGAGGCGTGATGGCGCTTTGCAGGAAGGTGGGGGCGGTGTGTGGCGCGTGTGCGCGCAGTGGACTGGAGAACTGCCTGCAGCTGGTGAAGGCGCGCGGTAGGGAGAGGAGCTCGGTGCTACTGCTTGAGGTAGAGAAGGAGCGGCACAGTGCTTGCCCTCTCCACAGTGGAGAAGAGAGAGTCGTTCCCTGCAGGGGGAAGATGATCCCTGTTCTTCTCTCCACCTCTTCTCTTTAACTCCTCTCTCTCCCCACGTGCGCCAATCCCAGGATTTCCAAATCCCCTTTCTGGTTTCAACCGGCGGGCGTTGGAGAAGAGTTACACTGGCCGTAGGAAAGGGAAAAGACCCGCCGTTGTTGGGAAAATTTCACCCCAACCCTTATTCTTCCTGAATATTATTCCTGCAAATAAAAAGAACATAATCATTACACACTAAGTCATAGAATGTTATAAAATTAAATCCTGATGCATACAATTATTCTATAACTTAGTGTAGTTATTAACAAACCTAAATTGTTAAAAGAGAATTACTTAGGCTTACTATTAGTCCATTAAAATGGACTCATCAATAGTCACCCTGCACCAAGCCATCCTGCACTTAGACTCCCGAGGTCCCTGAGTGCATCCTACTACATACTCCCCACGCACACCTAGTTGTCATGGTACCTAATCTCGCATCTACAAGGCACCGTAAATATGCCTGGCCTAGGCATCTTGCCCAATAGTACCAAGACAAGGGTAAGAAGGTGGTTACCAATGTAGTACATGAAATGACTCATTGCTTTTTTAGTCGGATAAGACATCTGGTGTTTCAGTCAGAAGTCTGTCCAAACGTTTGGACACATGCCCGGACGTCTGAAAGTGGGAAATTTCGTGTGTCCCTTTGCGCTCTATGAGCAGGCGGCGCACAAAGGCTTCTCTCTCCTCTGCACCCCCACTCCTAAACCCTAGCAACCACTCTATATAAACCCACTATTATCTTCTTCTCACCCCCTCACACCACTCAAGCCACCACCACCTCCACCTTCTCCCTGCGATGGCCACGCCCCCTCCCATCTCTGCTACAGCCGCGGCATGGAAGGAGAGGAGCCGGCGAGGGGAAAACGGGGAGGAGCGAGAGCGAGAGAGTGCGAGGGAGGAGGACAACGGCCGCGGGAGCTCGGTGGAGCTCAAGGAGGAGTCGTGGGAGAGTGGAGGACGTTGGCGGGGAGCTTCTCAAGCTCCTATAGCAGCTAGAGCTACCGCTACATTATTTGAGGGCAGAGGCGTGAGCAAAGCGAGCTGCGTAGAGGAGTTCTAGTACTAGAAGTTTTCTGGTATCATACGTTTGGAGAGTTGACCAGACGTCTAGCGAGGCATCAGGATGTCTGGAGCTGAAGTTGGACGTCTGAAAGCACAATATCGTGCGAGGTGCTTGCTTCCTGCGCTACTTTTCGCCATGCAGATGTAGCACAGGGATGTCAGGCTGATTTTGGACCTGCGGCTTTTGTATGGAGGTGAAGGGCTTTAGGAAGGCGCGCGGGTGCTTTTCTAGGTTCTTTTGGACGTCTGATCATGTTGCCAGACGTCCGGGGGTACGTCCAGACGACCAGAGGCCTTGTCTGACGTCTGGAGCTACCCCCAGACGGTCGCAGAGGGAGTCTGGACATCTAAAGCAGTTGCACAAAGTGCAAGGTGAGATCTGACGTCTTTTAAGATGTCTGGGACTAGTCCCAGACGTCTGATTTTGGTCAGTAACTGCATTTTTGGTCCGTTTAGGGCCCAAACGGAATCGGATTTCCACAAACAAAGTATCGCTGTGTTCCACTCGAGTTTCTCTATGTGTTCATGTTGAGTATCTACTGTTTTGAGCTCTTATGATGTAAATTAGTCTCTGGTACAGTTACCAGCCGGTGGCATGTTCGGGGCTCGCGGAGACGATGGGATTTGAAGCACATGCCCCTATTCCTCCTGTGATACCCGGTAGAGTGGTTTAATTCAGTTTTCTATATTTAAATAAGAATGTACTTGTTTGGAACAATCAGATTGAACTCTAGGATGTGGAATGAACCCTAAGGTAGAAATGTATGAGCCTGTCTTGGGATGTAATGTTTACGTGATGCATGTTTAAAATAAATTGCTAGCAAATGGTATTAGTGTTATTATGAGATGCATGTCAGAATACGAGTTGCCTGTATGTGAATGAGAAAGTGAACGGTGAAACCACAAGTTGCATGTAAATGATTGAGAATTAAATTGTGAAAACACGAGCTACCTGTATATGGATAAGGAACAAGTTATGAAACATGAGATCTGAATGTGAATAAATGAGACGAATAATGAGCATGAACCCTACGGGGATTTAGGAGTAGAATTCCTGTGTATGAAAGGGATCTGGAATGTATATGGGAAGTTTGCTGGTCCTTGTGTACGCGGTACCAAGGAGAGCAACTGTCCCTTTTTAGTGTAGAGCGAAGCTAGTCGCCCTTGGGTTGAGACTAGGGATTAGGATTGGCCACTCTACACCGACTCTTGTTGGCCATCGCATACATGGTACCGAGGCGTGCTACTAGTGTAGGGAGGGAGCTTGCCACCCCACGGGACCCAGGGTTAAGCTAGCCACCCTACACCAACTTTGTTAGGCCCGTTGGGCAAACCGGGGTAGTCAGACGAGGGTACGCGGACTGCGGAGGGGTGTTGAATGTAGAAAACTATGCATTCATAATTGGATTTGCAAACCCGTCGTTGTAGTTCAAGTCGCGAAGAAATCCGTTCAACAAATAAAATTTATACCGAAAAATCTGTAAAGAAATTCCGGGTCGAACACAAGGAGGCTACGTCTATCAAAATTCGCAATTATATTTTTTTTGTATTTGTATTCAAAGGGCAAAATAATCACAATGGAAGCAATATAAACAATAAGAGAGAGAGAGAAAGAACAATCACTTGCTATTGAATAATGTTTTTACAACTAAGAAAGTAAGAAATGATTACACTAGAAAGCGGAAAATTGTTGCGACTAGAAAGTAAGAAAATTCTACTATAGAAAGCGGAAAAAGAAGGGACAGAGAAGTTATCCTCCTCGACGATCGCTTGGAGGACGAGCCGGATGGGACAACACCTAGAAGACGAGAAATGGAGCGGGAAGAAGGAGGATGAGGTAGGAGGAACGGGAACGAAGCAACACGTTGTAGTCGTCGCGGGATCCGCTTCTGGAACGGGGGTGAAAACTTGATTTTATCTCTTGAGGAGCATCCCAGGTGTGGGACAGGCTTCTCTTAAGCTTTGGAGAGGGAGAGAGGAGAAGGAAGGGATCATAAATTCGTAAGGTAGGGGTCTCTTTTTATAGTTGCAATGAGTGGGGACATTTTGGTCATTACAACATTAAAAACATTAATTCAGGACCTTTAGTGATGGATAAATTTGTCACTAAAGGTCCGAACGTGGCTGACGTGCATGCGTGCCCCCTCGCCTTCACTACCTCAATGCCTACGCACGACCGCGCACGCTCAGTCGTCCGATCAAGGGATAGGACGGCTTAAATCGCACCTTGCCAGCGCCGCGTGCCTACGTGCGATCGGGCATTCGTGCTACACGTCTGATCGCGCGTGGGTGCTGTCGGCTGATCTTTGCTGCTCGACGCAAATCGTACGGCTCCAATTGCGCACCCACGCGCTCACTCGCCTTGATTTGGAGGCCGAGCGAGATTCGAACGTGCGCCCATCAGAATTCATAGGGCGCTGGACCAACGTGTTGCCGGGGTGTCTTTACTTCATTTAAGAATTAAGCGTACGCGATCTGTGGCCATTGGATGGGCATCCAATGGTGTAGATGCGTCGACGCCTTTGCCTTCAAACATTGAACGGAGGGGGGGGCGGCCGGTGCTGGGTGGCTATGATGGTGCCACGTGGAGCCATCTAAGCTATCCATCTTCTGAGTGTTGTAAATGGTGCCACGGGTTTCAGATTGGATCAATTTTCACATCGTTAAGCTGCGATCGTTGATCCGAACCCATCTGTGCGATCAGATTTGTCGTCTAAGATGCGGATTAACACCATCTTGGTCCTTGATCTTCAATCCCTATCAGGTGCTACGGATGTCCGATTAGGGCGATCTTGGAGTCGTTGAACTCCAATTGTCGCCCTGATTAGATATGTATGGTTGGATCTTCGATTCGAGGCCCCGATTAACAAATTGCCTTATCCCTGGCCTTAAAAAGGAAACAATTACTATACAATTTATACAACTTGATCTAAATGCATGGTAATGCATGTTATGCACTATTTACAATGTATAATGCTAATGTGACACTAGGAACATGCATTAATAGACATTTTAGGTTAATCAGATGTATACACATCACACCCCCTTGCCTATCTTTTGGTAGTCCCTAGAAAAAACTACATGCTATTTATAAAAGAATTAAGTTGGATTACTCAGGCACAAATCATTTTCAACATTAAGAAATTTTTACTTAGGTCTTGAACTTTCAAAGACACAACAGCGCCTGGGTATCTACCAAAATGCAGACCGCCTCAAGCTTTCACCTTATTCAAAGAAAGATCTCTTTTTTCATTTTCTTCTTTTCTAATTTTTCTGGATTTTTGAGTTTAGGGTTATAGAGTGGCCTTCTATGGCCGCTCAACCCACCCAAGATTTGATGAGAACATTAAGTTCTAAGCATCTTTTTGTGAATATGATAGATTCGTTGATTGGTAATCAGAACGGACTTCGGGATTCTATGCTCCTAGGTGACCTTAAAAAGAGAGTTCTGCCTGAAGGTGTATCTTTACGACCAGTAACTTTCTCCCTACTTTTATTTTTTATGGGGTCAACACAAGGGTGAGTCTAATGTATATCTCCACGTCTTATTCTACTTCTCCGCTTCTTCCTAAATGTTCTGGGAATTTTTAGTGCATTTCTTGAGCTGGGTTCTGGACAACCGGTCGATGAGTTGTTACCACCGATAACTTGCCAGCCATTCTCGTGCAGCGAAGTGTGGCTTATTTCATTTGTTTCTTTTTCTTTCTTTTCTCCTTTTTCTTTTTCTTTTTCTTTTCTTTTTGACTTTCTTTTTCTTTTTAAGTAGGTGGCTTTCCTGGTCTAAGATTTACCTAAAGGCAGCAAAAAGAGAGTGATCCAGTGAATGGGCTTTGGACAACTTATCTATAGGCTATTACCCACGATAACTTACCAACCATATCTCCCTAGAAGGTTCATTAGCTACTCAATTTCCATTAAAATCGCTGAACAATGAGTCAGTGACGAATAGTGTGTAGATGCTTAGACTTAAAGTTCCCTCAAATCAGAGGGCAGGTTGAAAAGTCGTATACTTATTACCCAAACTTATTTAATTAAATTAAAATAGAATTCAGGATGGCGAGGACTCGATAAAAAAATCCACATTTGAGTGGATACCAAGGCTGATTAAGCCCAAAGACCTGAAGGGTCTTAGTGTTAAGATCCTACTGTAATATTTCTTAAGATTGAAAGTTCCTGATCTCCAAGTATTCCTTCCTAATTCAATTTTTTTTTATGTATATATAAGAAGACAAATAGTATTTACAAAAATTCCACAGAGTTGACAAAATGATTCAGAAATGAATCCACCCCCCTTGCCTAACTGATGCAATGTCCACATTGAAAATAAAAGACATGAAAGGAAGGGTAGAATGCAAAAGATATCACCTGAATACGAAGCTCGGGTCAGCTCTGAGTCAGATTGTACAATTGCTGAGTTTAATGTCGTCAATTAGGTGAAGTCCAGCCAAAGAAGTCACATGGCTAGAGCAACCGTGTCTAAGACGGGTTCTGGTATATTACGATCAATAACAGGCTTCAGACATTGACCGTTAACTTTGAATGAATTACCTGTCTTCGGGTCAGCGATTTGAATAGCCCCGTTTGGAAATACCCAATAGATAATCAACAAGCTGTTCCATTTCAACCTAAGTTTGCTGGGAAAGAGCTTAAGTTGAGAATCGAATAGCCAGACCTTCTGGTTAGGCTCAAAGCTCTTGCGGGAAATCAATTGGTCATGAAGAGCTTTGGTCCGATCCTTGTAAATCGTGGCATTCTCATACACATCATTTCTAAGCTCCTCCAACTCAGATAGTTGGAGTTTCCTAGTCTTCCCGACTAAACTTAGATCTAGATTGCACTGCTTGATTGCCCAGAATGCCCAATGTTCAATTTCTGCGGGTAAATGACACGCCTTTCCATACACCAGACAAAATGGAGACATGCCGATGGGCATTTTATATGCTGTACGGTAGGCCCAAAGAGCATCCTCAAGCTTTTGAGTCCAGTCTTTGTAATCAACCCTAACCATTTTCTGCAGAATATTCTTGATCTCCCGATTGGAGATCTCGACCTATCCATTCGTCTGGGGATGGTAAGGTGTGGAGTTTCTTTGATTAACCCCATATTTTGCCAACAAATTACGGAACTGGGTATTAGTGAAATGAATGCCACCATTGCTGATGATGGCCCTCGGAATCTCGAACCGACTGAAAATATTCTTCTTGACAAAAACTATGACCACCTTGTGGTCATTGGTTCGGGTGGAAATAGCCTCGATCCACTTGGACACGTAATCAACAACGATGAGAATGTACTGATGTCCAAATGAAGAGACGAAGGGTTCCATGAAGTCGATGCCCCAAACGTCAAAGATTTCGATAGGAAGAATAGGGTTTAGGGGCATCATATCTCTCTTGGTTATGCTCCCAAGTGCCTGGCATCAGGAACACGACCTCGAGAATTCCTGGGCATCCTTGAATAAAGATGGCCAATGGAATCCAAATTGCAAAATTTTTGCAGCCGTCTTTTTCCCGGAGAAGTGTCCACCACACGTAGATGCATGGAAGAACTCGAGTATACTCTTGAATTCATTCTCCAGAACGCATCGGCGAATAATCTGATCAGAGCCGCTGCGGTACGTTCAGGATCCTCCCAGAAGTAATATTTGGCCTCAAATTTGAGTCTATCCAGTTGTTGCTTGGTCCAATCCTGGGGGATTTGACCAATGGCCAAATAATTGACGATGTCAGCAAACCACGAGGTTTGAACACTTGAAACTGTGAGGATGGTCTTGTCCAAAAAAGTGTCAGCAATCGGAATGTCGGGATGAGAAGAATCACTCAAAAGTCTCGACAGATGATCTGCCACCACATTCTATACCCCAGATTTATCTTTGATTTCAAGATCAAATTCTTGAAGCAGAAGAATCCAACGAATAAACCGGGGTTTGGCATCCTTTTTGGCCAAGAGATGTCTCAGGGCCAAGTGGTCGGTATATATGATGACGTGAGACCCTAAGAGGTAAGCCCTGAATTTCTCCAAAGACAATACTACAGCTAGTAATTCTTTCTCAGTAACAGTGTAACTCCTCTGGGTCTCATCCAAAGTTTTACTACCGTAGTAGATGACAGAGGGCTTCCTATCAACTTTTAGACCCAAAACAGCCCTGACCGCGTAATTAAGAGCGTCGGTCATGATCTCAAAAGGGGTTGTCCAAACCAGTGGTTGCAACGTCGGAGCACAAGTGACTGCCATTTTAAGAAAATCAAATGCCTTACGACATGATTCGTCGAAATCAAATGGCATTTCTTTGGCGAGAAGATTGTTCAGAGGATGAGCAACCTTCAAAAAGTCCTTGATGAATCTCCTGTAGAATCCCACATGACCAAGAAATGATTGAATTTGTTTGACAGATGTGGGAGGAGGAAGTTTAGCGATAGCATCAACCTTAGCTTTGTCCACTTCGATTCCCCGTTCAGAGATTACATGACCCAAGATGATGCCTTCTTGTGTCATGAAATGACTTTTTTCCTAGCTAAGGACCAATCTTGTTTTGATGCAATGTTTAAGAATAATTTCAAGATTAGCTAGACAAGAGTCAAACGATTCTCCAAAAATAGAGAAATCGTCCATGAAGACTTCCATAAACTCTCCTACCATGTCAGAGAATATGGTCAGCATACACCTTTGAAAAGTCGCAGGTGCATTGCATAAGCCGAATGGCATCCTACGGAAAGCAAAGGTTTCGTAGGGACAGGTGAAGGTAGTTTTTTCCTGATCCTCGGGATGGATAGGGACTTGGTTGTATCCCGAGTAGCGGTCAAGAAAATAGAAGTACTTCTGCCTGGCTAGTCTTTCAAGGATTTGATCAATAAAAGGCAGAGGGAAATGGTCCTTTTTCATGGCTGTGTTCAACTTCCTATAATCGATACAGACCCTCCAAGAGGAAGCTGAACGAGTTGTGACAGATTCTCCTTTCTCATTAGGCACAACGGTAATCTCGACTTTTTTGGGAACAATCTGCATGGGACTTACCCAAGGACTATCAGAGATCGGATAAATGATTCCCTCATCGAGCCACTTGATAATATCCTTCTTGACCACTTCTCGCATATTCGGGTTTAATCTCCTCTGCATCTGGCGAGAAGGGCGGGATCCATCTTCCAAAAATATTCTATGATTGCAATAAGATGGCTCGATCCCCCTAAGGTCATGAATGGTCCAACCAATTGCCTCCTTGTGTTCCTTTAGAACCTTAATCAGTTTAATCTCCTGCTCCTTTATTAATTTAGTACTGATAATCATAGGTAGCATCTTATGCGGCCCTAAAAACTGATATTTCAGATTCTCAGGCAATGGTTTCCGTTCAACCTGAGCGGGTTGATGATTGAAGATAAGGAAGATGCTGATGAAGACTCATCAAGAGGAAGAGGTTGAGAGCGAACAAAATCAATAACCTCTTCAGAAGATGGCAGGTCTGCCACAGAGGGTTGTGGGTCCAAATCATCATCAGAGGAGGAACTTTCAAATGCAGAAACCACCATACAAGTTTTAATATTCACATTATCGTCCTCAAGTTCCTCAATAAATCCACAATCCTCGAATTTATTAATCGCCTTAAAAATATCCAATTTCATTCTTTGATCCCTAAAGATGATTTCCATGCTACTGCTTTCACAGTTAATGTTGGCCTTAGTGGTAGCCAGGAACAGACACCCTAGAATGATGGGCGTGTTCCTCAGATTTTCAGGTACATCCCTGTCAAGGACAAGGAAATCTACAGGAAAATAGAAATCCTTAACCTTAACAATAACATCTTCAATAACGCCTTGCGGATTTGTGACCGAACGGTCTGCTAACTGCAACGTTACTGCAGTCAGCCGAAGTTCACCTAATCCGAACTTCTCGTAAAGAGAAGTCGGAATTAGGTTGATGGATGCATCCAGATCCAGCAATACTCTATCAAAGGTATAATCTCGAATGACACAAGAAATCAAAGGAGCAGCTGGATCTCTCTTTTTCTGAGGGAGGTGATGCAGGATAACAGAACTAGCCTCTCGAAGAGTACCACCTTCCTCGGAACAAATTCTCTCGACTTAGGATTTTATGTACATAAATCCTTTAAAAATTTCGCGTAAGCCGGTATATGCTTGATAGCATCGAGGAGCGGGATATTGATCTCTACATTCTTGAAAATATTCAGAAGCTCCTCATTACTATCAACAAACTTCTTCCTTGAGCTAATCAAGGCCTCAGGGAAAGGAACATGAGTCAGATCTTCAGAATCAGGTTCCTGAGCCTTGATTTCTTCTCCAGAACTCTCCTTTCTCTCCTCAAGCTCTTCAGGATTCGGTAAATCAAAATAGTGTGGTCGTGGATCCTGAGTTTGTTCACCACTCCTCAAGGTAACAGAATTAGCAGATGCATATGGGTTTGGGTCTTGGGGAGGATTAGGAAAGATTGGAGGGGCTTCATTAGCCAAGAACCGTTGATTAGCGAAAGAAGAAGAGGGAGGACCCTGCTCAACCACCTGAGCATGTGTGTGTGGATCCCTCTGATTCCCGTACCCATGGGCTTGATTGCCCGAATTCTGGATATTACGTGGGTTGGGTACAGGTTGAGATGGTAGAGATCCGGGTTGACGAGAATTAGCAATGAACCCGTTTTGCAAGTTGTCCAGCAGGTTTTCATTTACTACATGAGCTGGAGCATAGATCCTTGCATCTCTACCATTTGTCGGTTCAAATCAGCCTGCCTTACAAGTTGACGAACATTCCAAGCTAGTTGATTGACCTGATTCAGGGGCAGCTGAGTGTAAACATGACCTTAACCCATTGGTCATTGCGGAGCATAGTTGCTGGGTCGAAATTGGGTCTGCTGCCCCAGGTTTTTCCAGGAGAAGTTAGGGTGGTTCCTCCAACCCAGATTGTAAGCATTAGAGTAAGGGTTGGATCTAACATTCTCCTGTACAGCACAAACATCCTCATAGGGTGAGGATGTGGAGAAAGAAAGGGAAGGATCAGAGAAACTGGGATCAAAGGCCCCAGTTTGGAACCCGTGGGGTTTCGAATAATGTTGGCTCGTAGGTTGAGCCGCATCAAGTTGATTCATGAACTCCCGTCCAGAAGGAGCTCGCGATGAATGGAATCCCGTATTCTGGGATTGAGTGGATCGAGAGTTGTTCATTGAGTTTCCAGCCATCTACTCCTCCATTCTCTTAGCAACCAAGTCCACCTTATCAAGTTTATTACAAATCAATTCCATATCGAATGAATGAGAGTCGTGGACTTCATTAACATTTGATCTGGGCTGTTAGGATCGGTTAAAAGTATCCATGGAAGCATGATTGATCGAATTCTCACTCATCTCCTCAAACAAATCATGCGCATTATCTGCGTCTTTGTTAAGGAAATTGCCTCCTCAAGAAGTGTCCACATGATTTCTGAGTTACTCAGTCAACCCGTGGTAGAAGATCTGCACGAGTTGCCATTTCGACACCTCGTGGTGTGGACACCTCCACAATAGGTCCTGGAATCGCTCCTAGGCAACATGAAACTGCTCGCCTGACTGCTGGGTAAAGGTAGTAATTGCCCGTCTCAAAGAATTTGTATGTCCGACAGGGAAGAATTTCTTCAGGAAAGCCGATTTCAACTCATTCCAAGTTGTAATTGGTCTTCCTATAGTCCTATACCAATGAGCGGCTTTGTCCCTAAGAGAGTGGGGGAAGAGCCTCATGATCATTTGCTCCTCATTCACGTTTCGTGCCTTGGTGGTCTGGACTAAAGTGGTCAAGTCCTCCAAGTGCTGAAACGGGTCTTCAGAGCCAAGCCCATGGAAATGTTTAATTAGGCTTAACACCTAGGGCATGATTTCTATGTCTTCGGTAGGAATCTGGATGCCGGGACGTTCCCCGTAATTTGAAGGATCATAAAAATCCTTCAAGGGTTGAGCGCCCTGCATTCTCTGGAACCATTCTTGCATTATCTACATTTGTTCCAGCTGCCTTTGAAATACCTCCTGCGAATCCTGAGGTAGAGGAGGCTGTTGATCGGCCATGGGATCAATTTGGCCAAAATCCAATCTCCGCCTCCTAGAATACTCTTGTGGTCCTTCCAATCGAGGATTCAATGACCTTCTTCTCAGCATAAACTGGGAAAAGATTGGAAGGACTGAGGATAAGAACCCTGTAACACAACAAAATAAGCTTGTCTTTAAGTGGGGTAGCCTAAGGATCTACAGACTCTCAGAACCCGCCTTAAGATTATAAACGATTTACTCTACTTATGTCTGCCCAATCCAACTAGTTAGAAGGAGGGACTGGGGAGAAGGTTCTTCCTTCGGCTTGCACGTCCGGTTCCTACTGTACCCCCCAGCCGTAGTCGTTTGACGCTACTCCCCTAGCTAGACATCAGATTGATCAGTACAAGTAGGTTAATCGTAAACAATCTCAGACTGGACCCCGAAGAGTGAATCAGTCCTTAAGGCCAACGTCTACTTGATTTTATTTAGACCTGGGATTGTAGTGCTTATGGAATGTGGTGGGCCCTTAAAATGGGTGGTGCCCTTAATAATCAATTGAGTATGTGTGAGTACATGCACAGCTAGGGTTTTCAAGCAAGATTATTTGTGATGGGTAGATTTTAATGTTGAAATCTTTCTTAAGTAGCTTTTAGGGTTTAGAATTAGGTTTAATTCAATCAAGTTTGAGGAAAATCAGGTTTTCAAGCACGGGTGAAGATCACATTCCTTTTGAAATCAAAAATAAAATGGAGTGCCTGGTATGAACCTAGATTGAAAACCCTAAGAGGAAGCCACTTGGTGAGTTGATTTTAGGTTGAGTGGTGCGGCCTAAACAACTCAAACAATTGGCCACAATTGCACCACTGAGTTAGGCACACAAAATATGATTAACCTAGACTGATTTCTACTCTTTTTTGTGTTGATTTACGTGTACCAGTTCCACATATCAGAATCCTGTTGAGTAGAAGAAAATCAATTAAGTTAAGTGCCTTGAATGTGGGTGTATGTTGTGTGTATGTTAAATTACCCTACAAAAATATCTTTTTGTTTTTTTATATGCGAGGGTGAAATGAATGTGGGTGGAAATCCAAGCAACCAAACTAATCCTAGGATTTATGCAAACACGTAGGTTAATTGGAGTTTGAATTAATGTGATGAAATGAAATCTATGGAGGGGGAAGAATGGGGAGCACTTATAGTCGTCTTCAATTGCACTTTACTCCGGTCTACCGCTTGACGATTCCTTGGTAGAGGTATCTGCAAAAAAATAGACACGAGATAAATCAAGTTAGAAAATAATAAAGTGCGTGAAATGCGAAAAGAAGATCGGAAAATCGTTGCCTTCCCGGCAACGGCGCCAAAATGTTGAATGTGGAAAACTGCGTGTTCGTAATTGGATTTGAAAACCCATCGTTGTAGTTTGAGTCACGAAGAAATCTGTTCAACAAATAAAATTTATACCAAAAAATCTGTAAAGAAATTCCCAGTCGAACACAAGGAGGCTACGTCAATCAAAATTTGCAATTATATTTTTTTGTATTTTTGTTTAAAGGGTGAAATAATCACAATGGAAGCAATATAAACAATAAGAGAGAGAGAAAGAACAATCACTTGATATTGAATAATGTTTTTACAACTAAGAAAGCGAGAAATGATTGCACTAGAAAGCGGAAAATTGTTACAACTAGAAAGCAAGAAAATTCTACTCTAGAAAGTGGAAAAAGAAGGGAGAGAGAAGTTATCCTCCTCGACATTTGCTTGGAGGATGAGTCGGACGGGATAACGCCTAGAAGACGAGGAACGGAGCAAGAAGAAGAACGAGGTAGGAGGAATGGGAATGAAGCAGCACGTCATCGTTGTCATAGGATCTGCTTCCAGAATGGGGGCGAAAACTTGATTTTAGCTCTTGAGGAGCATCCCGGGTGTGAGACAAGCTTCTTTTAAGCTTTTGAGAGGGAGAGAGGAGAAGGAAGGGATCAGAAATCCATAGGGTAGGGGTCTCCTCTTATAGTTTCAAGGAGTGGGGGCATTTTGGTCATTAGAACATTAAAAACATTAATTCAGGACCTTTAGTGACGGATAAACTCGTCACTAAAGGCCTAAACGTGGCTAACGTGTGCACACCACACGCACGCCCCCTCGCCTTCATTACCTCAACGCCTACACAAGACCACGCATGCTCAGCAGTCCGATCAAGAGATCGAACGGCTTTTACCGCACCTCGCCAGCGCCATGCTCCTACGTGAGATCGGGTGTTTGCGCTACGCGTCTGATCGTGCATGGGCTATCGACTGATCCGCGCCGCTCGATGTGAATCGCACGGCTCCGATTGCGCTCCCGCACGCTCGCTCACCTTTATTTGGAGGCCGGGCGGGATTCAAACGTGCACCCATCAGAATTCATAGGGCGCTCGACCAACGCACTGTGGGGGCGTCTTTGCCTCATTTAAGAATTAAGAATGCGCGATCTGCAGTCGTTGTATGGGCATCCAACGATGTAGATGCGTTGATGCCTTTTCCTTCAGACATTGAACGGAGGAGGGGGCAGTCGGTGCTGGGTGGCTATGATGGCGCCACGTGGCGCCATCTAAGCCGTCCATCTTGTGAGTCTTGTAGATGGTGCCACGGGTGTCGGATTGGACCAATTTTCGCGTCGTTAGGCTACGATCGTCGATCCGAACCCATCTGTGTGGTCGAATTTGTCATCTGAGATGCGGATTAACACCATCTTGGCCCTTGATCTTCAGGGTTCCTCAGTCCCTATCTGGTGGTACGGATGTCCGATCAGGGCGATCTTGGAGTCGTTGAACTCCAATTGTCGCCTTGATCAAATCCGTATGGTTAAATCTTCGATCCGAGGCCCCGATTAACAAATTTCCTTGTCCCTAGCCATAAAAAGGAGATAATTACTATACAATTTATATAACTTGATCTAAATGCATGATCATGCATGTTATGCACTATTTATAATGTATAATGCTAATGTGACACTAAGAACATGCATTAATAGATATTTTAGGTTAATCAGATGTATGCATATCAAGGGGCTAGACCCTTGCTTAATTCTGAGGGGCGAGACCCCTGTTTTGAGAGGGCAAGGCCCTATACTGATCTGTGCTGCACTTTAGGCATACCTGCTAGCGGAAACGACTGACCGCTTGCAGTGCAGGGTACCTACCCATGCACTTATCACGTATGCCGTAGTCACCGCTACGTCTCGACAGTGTCCTCAGGGTAGTTAACTGGGTGTAGGACTACCGCGGAGGACTCTCCTGGCCAGGAGAGCACCACGTGTACCTTCTACTCCACGGAAAAGACTGCAATCAAGATCGTTCCCACGATGAACAAGTAAGATCAAGAAATACTTGGATACTTTAAGAAAAAGATGAACCAAAAACACATAAATGAAATAAATAGAAATGAGAATAAAACCTGCTTGTTGTTCTTACTTTACTTGTACATAAATAATGTAAACACCACTCTACTTAGCGTTCGCTGACTCCGTCTTTTCGTAACCCTGTTCAGGACCAGAAGTTGAGAAGCCCAAGTTTCCAACTGCAGAGGGAGCTGGGCCCAGCCGAGCCCAGTCGTAGTAGTTTTCTTTCCAGCCTTTGTTACTGTTGTAGTTGTGAGTATTGGACCCTAAATTTCTGTACTCATTACTTTCCATTTTCTGTTGTTGTTGTGGTGGCATGTACTATATTTTGAGATAGTTGTTCTACTTTCCTTTACTGCTTCGTTCTTTCCTTCTGCTTAGTTATATTGCATGTGTAAATGTGGTTTAGTTTCCTACTTTTGGTTATTTCTCGTTGGACGACTAGGTTTTGGATTAGTCGAGGCGAGCCAGTCTCGGGACTTGTAGGGATCCGGGAACCAGGTCGTAACAGTACAAGAGCCAGAGCAAGAGCTAGAGGTTGCCACCCACCACCCTGATAATGGCGACGAGGATGAGGATGAGGGCGATAGCGGCGACAAGGATGAGGATAAGAAGGAGGGTGAGGATGATCCTGAGGTACAGAGGCCACCTCAGCAGAACCCGTAGGCTGAGACAGGGGCCGGTTCTAGTAAGAATTTTCGGTAATATCTTATTAAAATTTACTTGTAATGGTTTAATTTTTAATTATATTTTTCTTATCAGGTAAGAAAAAAAAGGAAGGGATCCGACAAGAAATCCACATCTAGATGCACTTCGAGAGGGGACGAAGATCAAAGTGCATATCAACAAAGCTGGAGAAGATTCAGACTATCCTCCTTTCACCAGCAGATTGTCTATGATGGTAAAGGAGCTCATCCCCCTTTGCTGTTTTAATTGGAGGAGTGTCTCAAAGGACATCAAGAGGCAGCTTATTCGTAATATGGAGGTAAATAATTCTTAACACACACACATATATATATAAGTTTACTTCAATAATATTTAATTTATTTATACGATTTTGTAATAATACAGGCGATTTTTTATTGGGGTGACGATCCGAATGTCACCAAGTACATCCTCAATCATGTCGTGAGACAACATTGTGATTAGAGGATGACAACGAAAAGAAAAGTGAAATTTGTAATATTTTTCATTTTTTATTATTTACTTAATTAATTTCTTTGATAATTTATTTTAATAATTCAGTTTTATAATAAAATGTCAACCAATGAGGAAGCATTGAGGAACGTGCCTCATACAATAGCAATAGATGTGTGGAAAGAATGCTGTAAGGATTAGAATAAGCATGCATGAGATGGAGGTAATTATAAATACTTCTAAGAGTATTTTGAGATAAATAATTTAATTATTTTCTCATTACAATATGTTATACGTACACGATAAGGCGAAGAGGAATAAGGCTAATAGGGCCAAAGCTCCACCATAGACCCACTGTTTGGGTCAAACTAGTATAAATAGAGTTAAGGCAAAATATGTAAGTAATTCCTTATTGTGTCACTTCTATATTTTTAATTAAAGTTTTAATTATTACTATTACTTGCAATTTGAAATATATTTACAGGCACATTCATATGATGGTGTCATGCTCGATCGAGTTGGTGTGTATGAAGTTACTTATAGCAAAACCACCATCGACGATGGGTGAATATGGATACATGAGACATACCAGACAAAGCATGTGAGTAACATTTAATTATCAACTACTTTAAATTTTATACTTACTTTAATATGACATTAAATTATAAGCATAATTTAATTTGTAATTTCTAGGGAGAAATGAACTTAAGCAATGCCCCTTCAGACGCCACTTCCCACACTTAGCAGCAGCCTCCGGAGCACGAAGGCTTCGTTTGTAGTAGGGGGAGGAGTTAGACGACGATCTCCAGCTGGTATGGGTGGAAGGGGTCAGCATCGGCAGTATCGTCTAGCAGATGCAGACACAAGTCCATGATGCGACCTCACAATTTCAGCATCAAACTCAAACTTGGCAACATGTCAAGAAATTCATGAAGTAACAGAGGAAGGAGATGGAGCAGCAGAGAACAGAGATGAGAGAGATGAAGACATTTTACTGGGCAGCGGTCGAGATCACACTTCCTGTCACTACCCGCATCGTAGAGACGATGACGACGACTTCGATGGTGGTGGAGCAGGACAAGGGATAGGAGCTGAGGCATAGGTTTAGATTACTTCTCTTTTCCTTAGGTTTTGTATTTTGTTTAGTGATATGTATATTTTGACGTTATGACATACTCTTTTCATTAAGTTTATATATATATATTTATTGTATACTGAATGTTGCATGTTGCATGTTGTATGTTGTATATTGTGTATGTTGTTAAAAGTATTATAAGCTTCTATAATACCTACATTATGTATATTAAAAAAAAAATACACATATACACAATGGTTATAAAAAACCGTTGTGTATACATATAAACGACGATTTGATAATCGATGTTTATTGTTCACACATAAACTAACACCAACAAATTAATGGCATACAAGACGGTTAGAAACTTGTCGTTTATTGTTACCAAATGACGGTTTAAAGCAAAACTGTCATTTAGCAAGATACACGACGGTTAGAGAAACCGTCGTTTATTTATAATCATACACGCCAGTTATTTAACATAACCGTCGCGTATACACTAACGCGACACACACTTTCACGATGACAATATACAACAGTTTTGACTGATTAAGAGACAGTTTTGAAACGTCGCAAAAAGCAATCATTTCTATAATAGTAGTGTACTTCAATTATAAAACTCCTCTTCAATCCCTACCAAAGAGTATCTTTTGCAAGCAGTCATTTCTGACAAGTTGAATACTCAAGTACAACAATCAAAACCAAAAATATAAAAATTTTATAGAGTCACAAAGTAGAGGAGAATTATAGATCCTATACGTTTAAGAAGTTTCCCTTTAGATGTTTTGTGAAGTGGTTGAGTAGGAGTGATGAGTGATCGGCATTGAAAGCAATTTCGAAGCACTTAAGTTGGTAACAATATTGTGGTTGATCCTCTATTCAAGTAGAAAGTATTGTATCTTGTGTTTTTCTTATGTGTTCATGTATATATTATGTCTCTTGTATTGGAGAACAACTAGAGGTATTTACATAAAATACTATACACAAATCTATATTTACATAAATGTAATAAAAAAGTTTACTTCATTTGCATAAATGACAATTTTCATATCAATCCCCATATTAATTAAGTTGAAACCTAAACCGTTTATCCATATCTTAGATTCACATTAATATGATGACTAACTAAGTCCACATTTCATCTTTATTGGCAAATAGTTTGACATAGAAATTGACATTTATATAAACCAAGTTAACTTTTTTTTCATGGTATCTGTGTAAATACAGATTTTTTTAGAGTATTTAAGTAATTTTGAAGTTTTTCAAGGACATTGACAATAAAATCCCCAGAAAAGAAGAAGGAAAATAAAATGGGCTCCGCACGTATCCGTCGACCACATGACAAGTATTTAAACACAGTCTACGATTTCGCAACCCCCGAAAGAAAAAAAAAAAGAAAGGGAAGGGAAGAAACAGCATCGCCGCAATGGCGAGCGCCACCGCTGCGGCGACCTTCGTGCTCGTCTTCCTCCTCCTCCTCCTCCGCACCGCCTCCTCCTCGAACACGACCTTCTTCTCGTGCTCCCCAACAGACGCCGTCCCCCCGAACGGCACCTACCAAGCAAACCTCCGCTCCCTCCTCTCCTACCTCCCCTCCGCCGCCGCCCCCTACCGCTTCGCCAACCTCTCCCTCGGCTCGGCCCCCGACCGCGTCTTCGGCCTCGCCCTCTGCCGCGGCGACACCAACTCCTCCGCCTGCCTCTCCTGCCTCACCAACGCCACCTCCGAGGCCCTCGACCTCTGCCCTGGCAGCCTCTCGGCGGCGGTCTTCTACGACCTGTGCCGCCTCCGCTTCAGCAGCACCCGCTTCTTCTCCACCCTTACCCCCGCCCCCGTCGATCCCTATCTCTTCGCCTTCGACCAGGTGGCCGACCCGGACTACTTCCGCCACCAGGTGGGCACGCTTCTGGCCAGACTGCGCGACCGGGCGGCCTTCGGCAACGGGACGGGGTTCTACGCCTCCGGGTGGGCAGAGTACGCTCAGGAGGTCACGCTGTTCGGCCTCGTGCAGTGCACGAGGGATCTGGGCGACGTGATGTGCGCTCAGTGCCTAGAGGAGCCCATAAGGACGATCACCTGCTGCAGGAGCAGCGTGCAGATCACCTACCAGGGTGGCAGTTGCTACCTCAGGTATGCTTTCTACTTGTTCTTCAACGACTCCGTGGTGGCGCCTCCTCCGCTCCCGCGCCCGGGGATGGCCGCCAATGCGTCCGCAGAGGTTGGAGGAGCGGCCACTGCCCCGCCGCACCGGCAGCAGCGTCGAGGTACGCACGCACGCACGCCGAACATGCATGCCTGCGGTTTGTCCGATTATTTTCGTTGCATTGCATTAATCGGTAAGATCAATATTATGGGCCTATTTGTTTTTCACGTTTAAATTGCGGCCGCGACGGCTTTTAAGTTGCGATCAATTTAATAAATATTTGTTTAAGCATCAAAAATAGTATGAAATCTCACACTATCGCTGTATACTCTTGGTCAAGCTGCCATTTTGTGACCGCTGATCGAGGATGCAGCTGTGCCGCAAAAACAAACGGATCCTATTCAACTAATTTGATCTTGGGCGAACAATGTGCGATCAACTAAGTTAGTTGAAACTCGTCGAGGTATCGTTTTGTGTTGTGGTGCAGTTTTAGTTAGAACCATAATCGAACTGATCATGGCATTGGCTGGTTAGAGCTCAATTACATGACAGGTGTGTTTTCATTTGGTTCCCTGTGGCGTTTTTACGTTTTCTTTTTTTTTTTAGCTTGGGTTATTCTCAGATCTGAATTGGTATGCCAAACACTAAATATCGGGAATATATTATGCAGCAGCGTGGTGGTGGTGAGCGGGTTGCTCAACACGTTACGCTGTCGGGAATTTTGATCTAAGATGAATCGCTTTCTAAAAAAATATTTGTAAAAGAATTGGAGGTGGTGGGGTAGCACGAACCTCCTTTAATTTTTATAGGTTTGCGGGTTGCAGCATGGAGAGCACTCGTCTGATTCGTAGGCATTTGGTCAACACCGACAACTAATAAGTGCCTCTAATTTGTCCCCACAAAAATCAGCGGGCTATGCCTACTCGATCGCAATGTTTCTTTTTCTTTTTATTTCCACTCGTTGAAACGTGGTCGCGGACCTCACGGTCAAGGTGGTTGACAAGAAAATTGCATTCACATTCCACCGAATGCGTCACTATTCGATCGGTGTTGATGAATATTGTTTTGGCGGATAACTCGAGGGTTTGTCCTTCGGTCAAATAAATAAAATTTAAGTTGACGGATATGATGTATTTATTTTTATCGATGAATATCAATATTAAATTATTTCATTATATCATATAAATATTAATATATATTAAATTTTAGATGTACATACTAAAATACATTTATTATATTATTTCATCCTACTAATATCCATATCATAATGTACATCATTCCTTAATAAAATACATTAGTTGAAAATAAAATTAATATATTGATATATTTTAATTTTTAGTTGATTAATTTTCACTTATGTAAATTGATTTGTAATTTATGATAAGTTATTTTTTATTTAAAAAATAATTTTTTACCTTTAAATTTTAAAAGGTGAAAAATCATTTTCTAAATAAAATATTTTCTATAACTTAAACATTAAATAATAAATCTTAAATTTGAAACCTAAAGGTGAAAATTATTTTATATATTTTAAATGAAAACATATTTTTCATCATTAAAATATATTAGTATATTTTTATTTTTAATCAATATATTTTTATTTTTAATCATTATATTTTAATAAAAAATTAAAATATATTAACTAAAAATCAAAATATATCGATATATTTTATTAAAAAAATAAACATTACAAAATATAATATACCAGATATTTTTTATTTTTTCTTTTTATTATTTAAAAAAATCATAAACAAATATCATATCGCATATCATTTATTTCTATCTTACCGCCTTATCTCACCCTTTCAAATAAATATCCACCCTAATTTATTCCTCCCTCTATTTTATCTCAAAATAAAAGTTACTTCCCTGGCCTCAGTGAAAAGTTCACGACTTGCAAGTGGCTGCAGGTGCGCGTCTAAGTCTTCAGATGGTAGAAAATGAAAAGAATATAATAATTAAGATGGCAAGTTGCAAAAAGCAAGCCTTAATCATTTGACGAGGTCGAGCGAACGGTGGTGGTAGCGCCCCAAACAGGAAACACGATCTACCAAATGACAAAAGTGAATTTCCATTTGGGGTCACAAATTTTTTTTATTAAAGAAAATATATTCCATTAACAAGTCCGACATAGAATGACACATCCCCGGGGAAACGAAGAGGAAGAGGAAAATCTAAATGCTCTTTAGAGGAGAATGTTACGTTAAGTAGAAATGGGTAGGGATGTAAATAAGTTGGGCGATCCGATTCGACTAAATTTATATTAATATTTATTTATAAAATTTATATTTATATTTTACCTATTTATTTATAGGATATAAAAGTTTAAACTTATATCTATACCTATCTACTCTTCAGTTATCCATTTACTCATCGAATATCTATCTATAAATTTATCTTACAATCAAATCGTGTCAAATTAAAGTTAAGGAATAAAAAACATCTACAACATAATTTATTAATTATTTATTTTTAACAAGCTCTAAACATAAGAACTCGAGTTACTTTAATTTTATTGATCTCCATTAAAATTATTACAAAAAGAATCCTTCAAGGGAAATACATCAAAAATAAAGATACAAAGAAAGACTAAATATAAGTACCTTTCAAATAAAAAACCTATCTCCAAAATAAATATTCAATGGAAGCTTCAGAAATATTTTCAACCTTCAAAATCATGGAGGGAATCATAACGAATATTAGGATTAAGGGGAATGAGGGACTTAATGTTGAACTTATACATCTCGGATAAATGGGAATTTCATTCGGGTATTCGGATAGGGTAATCGGATATAAATTTATACCCATATCCATATTCAAACTCATCGGATTTTTTTGGACAAAACCCATACCTGAACCCAATCGGGTTCAAGTCAGGTTTTACTCATTCTTTTCTGGTCAAGTCAAGTCCGGTCGAGTTTATCGAAACTTACATCCCTAGAAACAAAGGAAGCTAAAACTAAACAAAACTACAGACAAAAAATAAAAGGAGAAAGAAAATGAAGCATCTTTAATCGGGAATCAAATGACCTCCCAAAGGATGACAACCCCACGCTTGTAGATACGGCAAAGCGTCAACGAGAAAAATCTCGTGGACCACACTACAAGTAAGTTGAAATTTATCAATCTGAAGGTAGAATTCAACTACTAACAGACGTCAGAAATTCGACCATATAAGCCTGGGGTCATATGTAATCTCCAAAAAAATTTAAACCACACTAAAAAAAAAGAAAAAAGCAGAACCTAAATTTTCCTACAAATTGAACCAACCCAACAACACAAGAAACGATCAAACCATCCACGTTGCCGCTAAACTTCCGAGCGCCCCACGGCCACCATCAGCAGTAACCGTCAACCGCACGAGACGCCACATCGCCAAGTAGATTGCACGTCGACATTGCCAGTCCACCACGCAGCTACGGCATCCCACCGCCAATCAAGCAACACGCTAAGCATCATAGTGCCTCGTGACATTAGGATCCTCTCGCACCGAGGGTCTGACCCACGTCATGCCAAGAAGTCACCACCGCTCATCGAGTGACCGACCACCACACGGGCTCTCGGAATGCCGTCGCCGCTACCACACCATGGCCTCGAACGGCCTCAACGAGCAGTTACCACCTCTACATGTCAAGGGGCAGGAAGGCCCGCACTGTCGAGAGGAACGGTTCGAGGGGAGGAGGGGAGTGAGTCCAATGGAAAGGGGGGTAGGCGGCTCCGATTGGCCCGTAGGCTTTTAACATCTTTGTTTCTTTGTTGAACGACCAATCAGAACCCAAGACTTTTAGCCTCCTTTTTTTCTCTATCGAAGGAGCGGAGTGGGTGAGGGGGTGGAAAGACCTCATATTCCCGACTTATAATGTATATATGCGTATGATTCTGTTGGCTTAGTGCACGTTGTAGATGTCATGGTAGTACTGAAAGGTACAATTAGGTGATTAAAAGGTCCTATTTTGGTAAAGGAAATAAATTTATAAAATAAATAGAGAAATATGAAAAAAATAAAATAAATGATGGAATGAGTTAATTACTATATTTAGATATTTTAACAAAATTAAAGTTATTTCATAAAAAATATAAAATAATTCTACTTTGAGTTACACCTCACTTAATTCGGTATAAGTGAAAATTAAATTATTTAATACGTTAAATAACTTTTGAATGTAAATTTGCTTAACCACCGCTTATGATTAACAAAAGGCAATCCAGTTTTGACCAGATAGGCTTGCTCACCATCATCAATTTTCCAGGAAGGGATAACTTCATAGCCATGGTAGTAGGTATCGTGGCTGGTGGTACTGCTCTTTTTGGTCTTGTCGCGTTAATCGCCATCAGAATGAAGAGGAGAACAAGGCGAGGTCACATCCTCCTTGGTATGAATTCTAATTATATTGTTATTCTTTTGCATTGAAACATTTTACTTTCATTTAAGGATCATAGATTCAACACTGCCGTTAGCTCTGAATATTAATTTACTCCCGGACGTCTTCCTTGATTCCCTAGTTGTTAGTTTTTGTGAATTTAACCATATAGGGACTTCTGAAAATATTTCTTTGATTAGCTTCACTTTAATTTGTGATGGCCAAAACCAAGAGTTTAATTTAATTACAGACCTTAGTTTATGCAAAAGCTGACGCATCCCTGAAAAAAGCAAAAAGCACCGGTGGTGATATTTGATTACATTCCACCAGTGATATTCAAACAACACATAAAAGTCAAATGTCAGCAGTAATATGTAGACCATTACTAGAATAATATCATGGATACAATTAGTTCAAAAATACAATATCATCATAATTTAATTTATAACTAAATATCACAAGAACAAGTCATTTTATAACTAAATATTACCGATATAATTTAATTTAGAGAAAGGACGTTAAACTTTTCTATTCCTTTTCACGGCATATATATATATATATATATATGTCAAAGAAGAGAAAACATGGCAAACCTTAATTTGTTATTTGTTATGATTAGTATCAGTAGTAAAAGATTTGAAGGTGAACAGGTCGCAGAAGTATGAATGGCGAGAACATAGGGTTGATGGTTGGCCGTCTCTCCTCGAGGAAGTTGTCTTTCCAGATGAATCCCAGAGGCTTAGGTTCCCGGTCATTTGATACGCGCAAACTTGACCTTCAAATGATAAAAGCCGCAACCGATAACTTCTCTGATTCAAAGAAGGTCGGGAAAGGCGAATTTGGGCCCGTCTACAAGGTGCCTACCTAGCTAATTAATCAATTAATTAATTAAGGCTCGATTCATATATATATACTAGAACCATAATGCATGTGTGTTCATAAAAAAAACATATACATTCTTACAATTTGTAAATTGTAAATTATAGGGAGAGTTACATGGTCTTGAATTCATTGCAAAAAGGATCACGGCCATCCCTCGGGTGGAAGCAGAGGTGATCAAGAGGGAATTCAAGTCGTTTGCTAAACTCGAGCACCCAAACCTCGTGAAGCTGTTGACTTTTCACTTAGGCGAGGAGAATTTGCTCGTGCATGAGTACCTTCCTAATGATAGTCTCGACAAGGTTCTATTTGGTGAGTGTGGGCTTCTTAATTACATACTCTTCTGGTTCCTCCCTCATGATGTTTGGTGCCTCGTGAGCCTTGTATGATGGCTCGACTTTTCCTCTCCCGTGAAGATGTTTTTCTCTTGCTTGTAGTTTGTTGATGTTTTCCTCTTGTCTGTGTAATGTTGATGTCTCCTATAAGCACAGTGTTCATTCAACCACAAATATTTTCTCATGATTGACTTATGATTAGATAACAAGAGAAAGGTACTCCTTGACTGGGGCAGACGATTCAAGATCATCCAAGGAATTGCACAAGGACTTCTCTATCTCCAGGGTGACTCGGGCTTGAACCTCATCCATCAAAACTTGAAGGCCAGTAAAATCCTACTTGATAGACACATGGTTCCCAAGATTTCAGGGTTCTGTCTTCCAAAGTTCTTTACTGCTTGCAATAGCACAGGCGCATCCAGAAAGTCTTCGAGTAGAAGGTATCATGCCAATAATCATTGTTCATATTACACTCAAAACCACTTGTTTAAAAAATAAATATTGACTGAGCTTTGTCAAAAAAACCTACGTTATGCCGAAGCTTTTTTTTTTAGACATGAGTTGAAAAATATAAAAGTTGATGTAAAAATTGATATATAATTATAAATGTGATCTTTCACTCTTTTTTATACAAAAAAAAGTGCTGACATGTAGTTGGGTCCACTATTATTGAAATTAACAACAAACTATTTTTGTAGGGGTAAGTGGTTGTACAGAATCATTTTGCACCTTCAAAAAATTTTTACACAGGTGTAAAGTAAGATTGCACGGTGCAACCTTATTTTGAACTACTTTTCACCGGTGCAAAAAATATTACACCGGTGTAATAAATTTTTTTGCACCGGTGCAAAATTAAATTTCAAGTATTTCTTCACGTATGAGAAGTGATTTTTCACCTTACGTGAAATCACTTTTCATAAACCTAAACCATAAATCGTAAATCCTAAACTTATAGGTCAAAATCACTTTGGACAGGTGTAAAATCACTTTGGATAGGTGAAACTACCTTTGGAATAATTTATCACCAATGTAAAATTTTTTATCACCGGTGCAAATTTTTTTATCACCAGTGTATTTTTTAGGTTAAAGTGGTGTGATGATTTTTTTAAATGTGGTTGGGGCTACCACATAACAAGCCTTAGGTTCTTTTATTTCTTTATATTAAATATCAATTATCAAGTGGGTCAAAATTGTGTAAAGTTCGAAAACAGCACCTGCATCACTTTTTATGTTGCATTTCTCTACTTTTTAGCTATTTTTATATAATTTGTCAATCATGGTTTGCAGTGGTTATATGGCTCCAGAGACTTTCACAAGTAGGATATACACATCTAAGACGGATGTGTACAGCTTTGGGGTTCTTGTTCTGGAAATTATCACTGGTCAAAAGAACAGGGCACTTCTTGGTTCTGACAATGCAATCACTCTTCTAAATTATGTAAGCAGTTTTTCCTACTCCGAATCTTATACTGTTTTAAACAAATCCAAAGTGGGGGGAAAAAAAATTAAGCTGTTTAACGACAAATGATTGATTTCTGGAAATTTGGGACATCTGATGGAATTTCTATATAGTTGCTATTGCCTGTCAAGATTTGGGTAATTAAGTTTGATACAAAACCTGCTCCTTACTATCTTTAAAGTAAGTACAAAGAGCTCAATTTGACGAATTTTGCAGCATGATTACAAAGACCGGGCTCCACTTCTTAATTGGAGCCTGATGTCTTCTCTGACATATAAAACTTTTTATATATAGACGATGCTAATTATGCAGACTACAGAATCCATTCTTTGTCATGTAACTAGGATGTGAATGCTTCTCCTGTTAATTAGGTAGGGGTCCATCAATTACAAATCTTTGTGGCATGAGTTCAACAAGTACACTATTAGATCTATGATAGATGATAGATCTTAACAAGCTAAGCTGATCTGTGTGGTTCTCCAATTAATAAAAGGTATGGCAATACTGGAAAGATGAGAAGGCGGTCCAGGTCCTGGATTGGAGCCTTGGTGAATTGTACAAGAAACATGAGGTACTGAGGTGCATCCATGTCGGCCTTCTATGCATCCAAGAAGATCCGGAGAAGCGCCCCGGTGTCTCCGCCATTGTTCACATGCTCAGCAGCTTCTCCTTCACTCTGTCGAGTCCGTCTCCGCCCGCAATAATACAAGCGGGCAAAAGCAATCAACAGCTAAAGGATGACAACAATGGAACCTCTGGCGATTGGGATTTGAAGTTTGGCCAAACTGCAGGTCGTGTGACCCCTCGATAAAGTGAGGAGGAGTTAATCGTTGAGGGGGAGGGCAGGGCTTCTATGCATCTATCTGACTTTAATCTCAGTTGAATTTTTCCGGTCTGTACAAGAGGTCTGGCTCATTTGTCTGATGTTGCTTTTTTGGATTACCAACAGAGAAGGCATTTGTATACTACAAATATCTTTTCCTTTGCTTCTTTTGTTTTGTTTAAAGATTTTTCTTCCTTGTAGTAGTACTATGTAATAAGGGGATCCTGTTGTTTGCATATAAAAAACAACTGTCTGGGCTTTGTTCTTTTTCATCTCTAATATTCCTGTCATTGAATGATTGATAAGTAAAATGGATAGCTCTACTCCTAAGCATTGGAAGTTCAAAACATTCTTGAAATCATGTAATATCAGAAGTCTCTTCATGACTCTAGCCTCTTCCTCATATTGGAAAACGGTTTTGAGAAATACAGCATAGAATGATTGATTTCATCTCGCCTACCTAAATTGAAAGTGGAAGTGGAAGTTAATCTCTTCTGGGATGTTAAATATTGTTGCTTTGTTGCATATTGAAATGAGATACAAAGATGGATGGCAACATGCAAAGGCAACGTTAAGTGGGGAAGTCTTTTTTTCATGAACTATAAATCATATAGGAAACATCCTCCAGAATGACCTTTGGGGGGTAAAGGTGTATCATCCACGGCTGATTTCAAACACGTGGGATTTTGAAAATTTTTCACTATTCAATTTTTGGTTTTGAGATGGAGTTAGCTTGCAAGCCACTCCATTGGATTTTATATGAATGGAAAAGATTGCACATAAGTCCTTCCACCCAAAACTTAGGTTAGAAAGGAAGACACATACTTCCTTTTCGTGTCAAATAGCTCATTCTCCAAGCATTTGTTAATGAACTTGTGTATTTGGGTTATATAACCCATAGTGTCCACTAGAGCTAATTTGAACACATTAGTTAGCTCCTAATGACACTAATGATTAGAACCCATTAGCTTAATTAAGAGCAAATTTAATTTTGAGTCCTTACATTGCTCATCGGTTCCTTTTTTAATTTAGTTGCTATTTCAACAAGGTTTTTTTTCTTCAAATTATCATATGAAAAATTAATGATCCATCAAAGTTAATGAAAAAAAAACACTTAGATACAAGTTATTGAGAAAAGTCGGGATAAAATGAAAGAGCACAAGGAAGGAGTCATGCTTGGAGATAGATTTGAATTATATTATTGTCTATAATAGTATAACCCATATGGAGGAGTTATGAAATGAAAATGAAGTTGGGTAAAGACTATGCGGAGATGAAGTGAGTGGACGAGGAGGAAGGATATAGTTGAAGACAAAAGTTGTAGAGGTCAAGAGGCATGAGATTGATGAAAAAGGAGGGTTGAGTTAGCATTAAGTGTTTCTTTTTTTCCAATATAATGATTTAAAGTTGTTGGGCAATTACTTATGAATGATGAAGGAATAAAAATCTCCAACTTAACCCACTAGGCCTATCAAGCCCAAATAACAAATACACCCTAAAAGGGCCTCAACTCAAAATAGCCTTAAATCAAGCACAAACCCAATTACAAAAATAAATGGGCATACCCACAAGGGAGTCTCAACCCATACAAGGAGGTGAGAAAAGGTTAAGCTGCCTGCAACTATCTACCAAGCTATGATGTGTCTAGTCTACCAGAGATTTAGCCAAATCAGGTGATAAGATCGGCAACGACAACTGGATTGCTCAAGTGTCTACCTTAGTCGGCCAAGAGCATAGCTACCCAGCTGAATGACAATCATTACAAAATTTAGCCAACATCGTCTACGTGACATATAATGGTCGTGTTGACCCATAACACTCACGATGTGAGCATCTTAAGACTACGAAGCTTTAGACATTACAAGATCATTTTTCAAAATAAACCACTATTTTTGTTATAAGGAATCATGTTGTTGGATAATTTTCTCTTGTAACTATCTCGTAATAGTGGAAATTTTGAAAGTTACAACACTCTTCCCATATGTATACCTTTTACGTAAAATTGGATCACTAATTTTCTATACTTATGATTTACTTTTATTATTTGTATAGACCCTTTCCCTTATTTGAGTTCAGTAAGATCTAACTAAAAAGATCCCAATCAAGTTAACTAATAATATCATGTAAAAAAATAGACTTTTAAATGAAAGAAATTAAACTGACATCAAATACACATACACATGCCTATTTATGAAAAACATTTTTATCAAATAATGTATGCATTATCGAGATCAATTCTTCTTCAACCTAATTCAAAAAAATTAAACTTCAATTTCCATTTGCTGAAAAAATTATTTACTCCAATGTCAATGGAATCAAAATCAATACGATTTTCAAAAACTTTTTGTTTTTTTATTTTATTTTTGACCCTTACAAATTTTGCTTCAACCAAACAAATTTTCGATGTTGCCATCAAAGAGTTTGCTGAATGGTGAATTACTCCACGGACATTCAAGAGCGGGTGAGATGAAATTCCAAGTCCATCACATTTACCTTCTTGGAAGAAAAAAAGTCTTTTTGTCTGGCTTCGTTCTTCTTCCATTCCTTTTTCCCTGACCGCGCCAAAACACATCCACCTGCGTACGGATGCGCAAACCCCTAACAACCCCTCCCCCTGCCCCGTCCCCCACCCCCCCCGCTTCTCGGTGTCACCTTTTCTCTCCGCCCCCTCTCGATCTCTCCTCCCCTTCCCCCACGCAACCACCCCTCTCCCTCCCCCAATCCCCTCCCGCGGCCACGTGGCGCCGCCCCTTAACAACCAGCACCGCGTCGCCGCCACCCTGTTCCATCCCGAGGAGTTCGCGCCCGCGCGACGCGTTCGATTCCGCGTGCAGCACATCTGGTACGTTACATATCACCAGATCTTAATCTGATAAATCAATTCGTTCGTTAGCAGCCTTACGGCTCTCCTACTTGTTGGTTGCAAAGAATACTACTTGTAAAAAGGAAAAAAAAAAAAAAAAAACGCACGACTAGTCTAGTGCTAACTCTCTACCTAAGATCGTTCCTATGTCGTTTGCTCTAATAGCCACTCTCTACTTTATTTCAGGGGAAAAAAAAAAACTGATATTGGGGTGGCTGGTTGCCCGTCCCCACCCAATACCTTTGACTTGTGCAAATGCGCGGTTTTCATGAACTGCTATCATAGTTGCAATCTGCAGAACAAAACCAAATGAAATCCCAGAGGCCTTGTTTGGTTGAGCGGTAAATTCATAGAGTAGCTGACGTGACAAGTGCAAATGAACGGTACATGAATAGTAACATGGCACAAACATGATTTACAAACCAATATAACGTATTATCACATTTAACCCTACTTAATCCACTCTCCAACAAGCAATAATAAAAAAAAATCTAAAATTAGATATTAAACAACTAAATTGCAACCCTCTTTGTATTTAAATTGCATCAACATACGACTTTCAAGATATCAGTTAATGTATCACATCCATAGCCCACTAACCCACCATTTACACTACCTCTAATAACTTATTCCTTCATAACTCTTATCCAAGGATAAATGCTAACCTTCATCCAAAAAATGTGAGCTATTCATTAGTAAGTGGAGCTATGGGATATTACAAATTGTATACAAATGCCTTGCTGATGTTAGTCTTCTAAGTTTACTGGAGAATGCTTCTTTGATGGAAAATCAGATGCCATAGAAAGAAGTATTTAGAAGAATATGGCTAAAAAGAAGTTCGCGCAGGCTACTCGACGAAACTCCAGCTATACGATCGAAACATAGAAATGAGCGCCTGACTAGCAATACTAAGTTGCAAGTACAAGACTACAAGGCAACTACCATTTCATCATTACTATACCTTAGAGATCTAACTTTGAATTTCTCCTACAATTGTTTTCTCGATGAGTTACATTGCATGATAGACCATTTTGTAGAGTCCAAATTACAAGAAGGCATTGCACTCAGATGCAAATTTTCAAAAACCTTGTATGCATTCATTAGATGCAAGAAAGCAACTAAGTCGTTAGAAAATGACAAAAAAATGTGTCCGATAGTGATAACAAAATCTTAACTGGGATAATCAACTTGATCACCGAGAAGAAATAAGTATCTTTCATAGCCCAAAAGAATATCACTGTCATCTCCTTTAGCTTCCAAAAATTTTTGTGTAGGCAAAGGCTTCACTTGATCTTTTGAAAGTGTTTTAAATGTTGATGGCATGCCGTTGGCATAGCTATTTCTGGGAAGCGGGCGTGCCGACATGAGGAAGGTGTCGGTATGCATGGATGTCGATGGCATGCCGACCATTTCGACGGCATGTCGCCCATATCGTGGGCATGTCGCTAGTTGCCGATGATCTTGGTGCTGCTGGGTAAGCTGCATGCCTGCACAGGGCAGATTACACACTTGCCCACCCACAGAGAGATGCCTACACAGGGTAGATTTGGGATTGTCCAAGACACACATAGTATTTCTGTAATTTTTTGTCGGCATGCCCATCGAAAAATAGGCATTTCTACGGTGTGCCCTTGGTATGCCCACGAAATGCATAGTTAGAATTTCATCGGCACGACGTCTAAATCGCATTTCGAACCTTGGGACTTTTTATTATGGTGCCTGAAAGATCTAATTGGAAGGAATGAATTTACTGTATTACTTAAAAAAAAGAAGAAAAAAGGTTGGCATTCTCTCTCTAACTCTTCTCTCTTCCATGAGAATGGCAATAATTAAAACCATGGACCTTTTCAAAAACTAATTCAAACCATGGATGTTGGGAAGTTGAACTTCTACATCAAAGCAATTAGCATGGATCCAAGCTACAGCTAAATGATCAAAATCATGCTCAAAGTTGGTTATTAAGTATTTAATCAAGGTTAGCGGATGGTATCATGTGGATAAAGAGCATTGAAATACAGTACACTTCCAATGATACAAATGGTGGTGGAGAGTCCATAGATCTGTAAGGGGTGAAGGAAATTCAATAAGGTCAACCATAGAAGTATGGAGATAGTATATAATGTGTAGACCTTCATCCTCTGGAAAATTGCTATTGCTCTACTTGTCAAAACAACACTTCTAATTCCCTTCAAAAAAAAAAAAACTTATAATGGCACATAGCTTGGCTTTAGTTAAGACATTATCAGAAGTACTACAAGCAGTGTCCTTTGCATTGGCAACTGCAATATCCTTTAGTAACCTTCCTCAAAGTTGGGTGATGTTATTTTTTAGTATGGTTATTTTTAGGGGGATGATATATTTTTTGTCCCTATGTAGGGTTGCAACTTTTGATATAAGGTTGCGCAAGCATTCCTTTTTCTTCGTTTTATTTTTTATTTTTAATTCTTGTTGTATTGTAACCCTTTAAAAATGGGGATGTCAGTTATGCAAAGATAGAGTATGAATAGTTTGGGTTTTCAGTCTTTGGAAGTTGTAATCATTTCCTCTCTCTCTCTCTCTTCTCACCCCTTTCACCCCATCCGCGACTCCACCCCCTCCTTCACGCATTGAACTCTCCCTCCACCCCCTTCCTTTCCCCTCTTACCTCACCTCTTGTATCTTTCTCTATCGAAGCCACCACTAGAAACCAAGGATGCACCACCCACCACCACAACACCACTCCAGTCCACCCACCCCCAACTCTCAAATCTCCTCCACCGTAGTCACCCTCCAACACCTCATCAGCCCACCAGTCGATCGTAAAACCACCGCTATACCACCTATTATTTCACATATTTCCATGTATATCTTTGGCCTACAAACTCCCTTTTGATTCTTTGCCTATTTATTTTACTCGTAGTGTGTCTTGCATTGGTTGGATTACTTGGCCCCTGCTTCGGGTCTTTCACAACAAACATGTGATTTGTTGTCCATTAATTTTGACGCCTCCTGGCCACCGTGTTTCTTTAGAAACTTAATATAGGACTATTGATCGAGCCCAAAGAGCTTGATAGAAAGGAGAGAAGGAATGTTGCGAGGGTGCGACCAAAGCAAAAGAACATCGGGGTTTGGTAATCCAGTTCCACTGTATTGGTGTACTCTTAGGGATGGGATCCCACCCTTAATTGTTCACTAGTAGTTTGTTTACACGGTACAAGATTTGTTCCTTTCTTGGGTACACGATTCCATTTTTATAAGAGATTTCTAATTGCATGTAAAGCACAAACAACTATGGGTTGCTTTACCTTCTGAGTTGTCACCTCGATTTTTGTGTCATTTCCTTGATTATTGTGCCATGGTCTTGATCTTTGTGTTGTTAGCACCCTTTGTGTTGCTAGTGCCCTTTTCATGCTCGGCACTTCCAGGTTTGGTGAGTTAGGTTGCATCAGTCTTCTACTGCCAGAGTATTAGGCAGGTGAATCGGCTGGTTGGTTTCAGGTGGTCCGCTTGAGACACTAGCTCCCCATTTTGGCCAATGCCTTGCCTTGGGGTTAGGTTAGCTCCCTCTTTGGCCTAATTTGTGCTTGCTTCGCGTTTCATGGGTCGACTTCTGGTAGACCTGACTTTCTACCTTTCTCAATTGCCCCTACTCTTGGAGTTCACAACACGGGTTGTGCGAGTAAAATTTGATTTTTCCCTCCTTTTTTTCTCTCTCTTTTGTTCTTACTCTCTTTTTATTCTCCTTGCCCCCACCAACTATCATTTGACATTGCCGGGGGGTTGTCGCTCCCCTGACATGTCTTACTCCTCTTGGGGGGAGGTGTCATTGTTTTAGCGATTTATCTACTTGGTTAGTTAAGCGGTGCCCTAAAGATCTGCCCCTTGTTTGCACTTGATGAGTTTTTACCTCCCATAACGCCATCGGGTTTTACTCCCTCTCTAGGGTTATATTACCTATATTTTACGGCATGTCTGCTTGACTTTTAGGATAGATGGTGGTTGACCACTGCCTTATGCCTTCCATACGTGATGATTAGGCTAATAACGTAGTTGCATTGTTTAAATGTCTTGAGGCCTGGGGTGGGACATGTGTCACATCCTCCTAGGTTAAGAGATAGTTGTGTCCTGTCACATTTAGTGCTGACAGAACAAGTTGGGGTAGTAATGGGTCTGTCTCTTTGGCTTACTTTCCTTCCTTGTAAATGGGGGTGGGTGGGGTCATTTACACTACCCATCTTGCGAGAAAGTTATTGAAGTTACTATTTCCTGGCTCTTGCACGTGTTGGTGGTGTGGTTGAGATGGTTGCCACCATGAAACCCTTTTCCGCCCAGGAGCATAGGATGCCATTCATCAATTGAGGTGAGAAAACTTCTTCCTCGGGGTGGCTGAGTGAGGCCACCTTTCTCCTTTATGGCTTTTGTTCCTCCCTTTAAAGGAAGGAGGAAATAAATAAACTCCTTAGGTGGCATAATTTGGGTGGGTTTGGGTATACCATAGCGGGCGACTAATTGAGGTTGTGCTTACCTAACTGGGGGGATAACTTTCTCATCTGTTGTATGCCATTGAGAATGGCCTTTGCCTCCCCTTAAACCCATTCCTTGTTTCCTTTGTTGCTTACTACAATCTTGCCCCCTCTCAGCTAAGCATAAATTGTTGGCATTTGCTGAACGCGCTTGTGGTTATCTGCCTCAACCTTGGGATAAAACCTACTCCAGACCTTTTTTACCAGCTCTACGACCTTTTTCCCTAAAAGGTGAAAAAGTGCATCCTCCGACTTGGACATATACTCTCTTGCTCCGTAAGCAAGGTTTTCAACTTGTCAAGCTGCTGGATAGCCTAAAGGGTCAAGATCGGTACTTTTTTGTTGTGAATAATGGGAGATCCCTTTGGATCCCGAATTGTTGGTAAGGCCCACCCTAGCATGATGTTCGACTGGGCTTGAGCTTGTAGATGGCGGACGACCTAGAGCCTAGATGCTGTGGAGGATTTTGGCATTTTGGTTTGCTAGGAGCTTGCGTGGGAAGATGTCTGGAAGACACTATCCTGGATTGGGGACAACTATTTGGATGACAGTGAGTGATTACGAGTCCTTTTGTCTCTTAACTTTGTTGTGCTAATCTGACCTCTCCTTTTTCTTGCAGCCTTCCTTGCTTTTAAGACCACATAGCCTCAAGGCCCGCAATTGTGTTGAGGAGAGGGATTTTGGCGGTCGAGGTGACGATTGTTGTGGAGAAGTGATGATTGAGGAGGCTGCGGGAGAGGCGTTCAATGATGGCAGGTTGGGTCTTGAGGGGGTAGAAGATTTGGAAGGGGTAGGGGAGCTTTGCTTATCTGACATGGAAGGAGGTTTTTTGAAGGGAGGTGCATACTCGGGTCCGAATCCGGGTGTCGCTTTTTGGTCAAGACCCGGCTACTCACTTGGGAGGTGGTTTCGTTTGTGTGAGCCTTGAAGTCCCCTGAGTCAGTGACAAGGCCTTTTGATTGGAGGTTGCAAGGACATGTTTAATGGTGAGGCAGCATAGTGAGGCGCCTCGCCCAGAGGAGGGGGTCCCTTTAAAGGTGGGGTGGTGGAGCCCGACCAAAGTCCTGACACCTAGGATCTCCTTCCGGTCGAGATGGACCTTTCGGGGTCGGAAGATGGCCTCTTCATTGTGTGCGGTGGAGAGTAGCTCCATGGTTGGAGGACGTGATGCTCAAGGGAGGAGTTGCGACACTGGGGCCTGTAGAGACTTTGTGCCAGCTATGAGAGGAAGCTGAGCTCTTGCGGAAGAGCCTCGGGAAGGTTGTGGAGTGGATGGAGCGATGCTGGTGGGGAGTAGTGATTTTAGGTGAGAAGAGGAATGTGGTGGAGGGGATGCAGTGGAAGGGTTGGGAGTAGTGGTGGTAGAACCTGGTGGTGGGGGGCTTTTGAGGTTGCTGCGGGTGATGAAGCTGGCATGGTTGGTGGTGCGGTGTGCGGGTCGGGATTGGTGGAGGGGGAGGGTGTGGAGGGGGTGGTTGTTGGCTTGTAGGAGGAAGATATGGAACTTAGTGCGAAGGTAGTGGGGTTTGCCCACATGTCTGGACGAGGTACTGCAACTACCTTATAATGAAGATTTTGTCGTGGAATGTTAGGGGTTTGAATGGCCCCTCCAAGTAGGCGGTGCTAAAGGGGTACCTCCTCTCTTGGGGCACTGAAATGGTGATCTTACAAGAAATGAAGTTGGAGCGGTGTGATCAGAATTTGTGGAGGGAGATTGGAGGTGGAAGTTTGGGTGATTTTGTTGCTTTAAATTTGGTTGGAAGGTCGGTGGAATGATTTTGGGTTGGAAGGAGGATGTGTTTTCTCTGGTTGATTCGTCTGTGAGCTCCTTGGTTGTGTTCGTGTAGCTTACGAGGCATTGAGACAATTGCACTTGTGTCTTCTCTATGGTTTATGGGTCGAATGAAGATGGGTCGTGGCTTTGGGAGAGGAGTTGACTCAGGTAGTCGTAAGATTTTAGGCAAGGTTCGAAATGCCGATTTCAGTGCCGTGCCGATGAAATTCCAAGTGTGCATTTCGTGGGCATGCCGTGGAAATGCCCGTTTTTCGATGGGCATGCCGATGCATACCAACAAAAATAGCAAAAGTAATTAAAAAATCCAATAGCAACCTCGACATGGGCACCAATTTCGCCAGCATGCCGACTGCGCCAAGGGCATGCTGACGGCATGCCAACAATGCCGACGGCATACCGACGAAATCCCTGTAAATCGATGTTTTCTTCATGTCGGCATGACCCTTGCTCGGAAATGGCCTTGTCGACGGCATGCCGTCGGCATTTAAATCAATGATTTTAGGTCTCTCCTTTGCTGATAGGGGGATTTCAACGTTACTTTGATTCCGAAAGATAGGCTGAGGGATAGAGGAGGGAGAGATCGTGGTTCAGAAGCCTTTGCAGAGTTTGTAGCAGTGCATGGCCTTGTGGATGTGGTGTCGAATTCCCATTTTTTCACCTGGAGGAGTAGTGGGGGCTTGAGATTCAGGATTGACAAGTTCCTTTCCTCAGTAGAGCTTCTGGAAGCTTTTTGGTGGAGGTCAGACCCTTAGAGAGGCCGTTTTTAGATCACACTGTTACTTTGGCAGTCAAATGAAGGCAGTTTGGGACTTTAAATTTGATAGAGCGTGGTTGATGGAGGGGTTCAGGGTGCAGGTGGAGAAGTGGTCTTTTCAGCTGAGTGGCTCGGCGGCAGTAAGGTTGGAAACAAAGTTGTGGGAGTTGAAGGCCTTCCTTAAGGCATTTGGGAGGTAGTTGAAGGAGGATTGCAACAGAAGGAAAGGGGAAGCGCTTGTTCAGGTCGCAAGGTTGGACATGGTGGAAGATATGAGTTTGTTGTCTGAGGAGGAGCGGAGTGCTATAGCAGAGCACTTACGGGTGATTTAGATGGAGGATCGGAAGGTGGAGCTGGAGTGGAAGGCAAGGTCTAGGTAGAAGTGGCTAAAGGAGGGTGATTCCGACACCTGGTTTTTCCATCTGGTGGCCTTGGGGAGAAGGCACAAGAATTGGATTGATAAATTGTGGGTGCTCAGTGTGGAGTATGCAAGCAGGGGTACGGTTGACAATGTTGCCATAGACTATCATAGAGACTTTACTAGGAGAAAAAGGGGGGAGTGTAGATGGTTGGGGGCGGAGATTCTCCTCATTAGTAACGAGTAGGTTAAGCAGCTCACGATGCCGTTCAGTGAGGATGAGATTTGGAAAGCGTTTTGGGGGTTGAATGTTAAGGGTTGTTTTTGTCCTGATGGCTTCCCGATGTACTTCTATAAGGAGTTCTGGAGGATGACGTTCTGCAGGTGATGACAAAATTCACAAAAGGTAACTTTGACTTCAACAAACTCACAAATATTTGTTTTTGAAAGGGTGAGGGCCATGTAGGCCCCTACCCAATGTATTATCAAGCCTTAAGGCCCCCCACCCAAATTTTTTATGTTTTTTCTTCCTAAAAAGGAAGAGGTGGAGGCCATTGATGATTACAGGCCCATTGCGCTATTGTATGCCATATATCTGAGTGTGGTGAAGGCCTTAGCGAATAGGCTGAGGGGAGTACTGGCAGGGGTGATCTCCCAGGTGTAGACAACCTTTGTCCTAGGTTGTAATATTCTGGATGGCTATGTCACTGCTTCTAAGATTCTCGCATCTTGGAGGAGGGACAAGAAGATGTCTCTGTGGAAGGTTAATTTCAGGAAGGCTTATGATTCGATACGGTCATCATTTTTGTTGTATCCCTTCGGTCTATTATGTTTTTTTTATTATTATCCTTGTTTGTAATTTCTTATTTTTCCTAATGGAGGTGCTATGTACTTTTCCTACCTTTATATATATTGAGAGGTAGGGTTTTAGAATAATCAATCAGTTTATTTTATTTTACTTGGTATCAGAGCAGTTGTTCTAGATTGGGGCTTGGATATCTCACCAAAAACCCTTGCCTCCAAGCACCTCCACCTCAAGCCCTTCTCCACACATTGCAATTGGCTTTTCCTTGCGTGATTGTTATCATCCCTACTTGCTGGGCTTCTCCATTGTGCAGTAGCACGCCACCCGTGGCATTTAGCGTTGTCTCTCAGGTGGCATGTTGAGGGGGCTTCCATGTGGGTTGGTGGCGCTGTTGGGGCACTCCTAGCCTCGACGCATGTCGCTCTAGTGCCGAGGAGCGATCTTTCGTGGTTGCAATCTGATTTTTGGGTCCCTGTTTGATCCAGATTTCCTCTTCATGGTCTGATTTTTATTTCAGCAGTAGCATATGGTATGTTTTGTGGTTCTATGAGATCCTTGTGGTTTCTTTTGTTGCCCTTGAATGCATTAGGTGGCTTGTTGGTTGCTTGATTGGTCATGACTGAGAGATAAATGGAGTCCTCTAGTTCGTCAGAGGTGACATGGAGTTTTATTTCAAAGATAGAGATGTATAAGAGTCCCTCCTTTAGTCCCATGGTTATGTTAGATGAGACTAATTATCGATGATGGTTGTAGACATTTCTCATGACGGTGGCTGGTCATAATAAGGAGCATATTCTTCTTCAGCTGGAACCATAAGAGAAGGCAGGTAGGGATGCTACATGAAAAAAGGATAATGCCATGGTTTGTGCTTGGATCATGAATTGCATTATTTCACGGATAAGTGACGAGATCATGTACTACCAGACAGTGAAAGAAATGTGGGATAGTCTTTGTGATACTTATTCTTATGAGAACTCGAGTCGAGTCTTCCAGATTTATCATGAGCTCTCATAGCTTGGTTAGGAGGGTTGTTCGCTATCACAGTACTACTTTGCTATGAAGGGTCTTCTTGAGAAGTGCAATGTATATCGACTTGTTTGCACTTATGCTACTCAGAAGGAGTATAGAAAGGAAGCTATTATCTTACGGTCACAGTTTCTTTCTGGATTTGGGCCCGAATTTTTTGTTGCATGCTCCCAAGTCCCAGCTACTCACCTTGTTAGAGCTTCCTTCATTGAGGAGGCTTACAGTAGATTAAGTAGGATTGCATTTATCTAGTCTTCTGCTGAGATTACAGGACAGATCTCTACTTTTCCTACTGCCTTTGGACAGTGCAAAGGAGCCCCTGCACCATGAGGTAGAGGTCGTGGTCGTTCACCTAGTGGGAGAGGACCTTCCTTGTGCACCTTTTGTGGTAGGCCTGGACATATTGAGGCCACTTGTTGGACTAAGTATAGTTACCTACCTACAACCAATCAGGCAGTTGTAACTTTCAAGGCATCTAGTGATGTACTTTCCAAAGTAGCGTTTGATTAATTACTTCAGCATATCTCTCAGTTGACTTAGGACTCTTCTACTATACCTGAAACCGTCGCCATGGCCTCCTCTTTAGGTATAGCATCTACTTTCATCTCCCAGGTTGATGATCGGTACTGTACAGATTGGTTAGTTGAATCTGGAGCCTCACGTCACCTAAGTGAGGATCAACACCAATGTTTTAAAAATTGAACCGAACCAGCTGGTTCAACTGGAAATTGGAGCCTTGCAGGTCGGATTGATCGATTCGGGCAATACAAGTCAAAACTAGTGTAAACCGATCAAAATCGGGTTGGACCAATCAGTTTGGTTAAATCGGCCATCTGGTTTGACCATTCTTTTAAGAGATAAAAAATTTAAAAAAGAGGAAAATATATGTGACTTTAGAACTTGAAACAAGGATGCAAAAAGCTTTATGTTATTTAAGGTTAAACTTTCAATTTTGATTATACCTTTTATTTTTGTTTAGTATTTGATAAAAGCATGTGAACTTTAGTATAATTATAGTTGCAAAATAACTTTTCATACTATATATCTTCAATGATTTGAACACTGGTTGAACTTGGTTGAATCAATACAAACTAATTTAAAGTTCTTACGATACAATTTTTTCTGATTTTTTCACATGTTGACGTCATCACCGGTTCAATCGGTACAAACCGTTGGTTGAACTACTAAAAAATCAAACGAGTACCTGGCCAGTTCAATGATTGATTCGATTTTTAAAGCATTGATCAACACTGTTGTAGTTGTCTTAGTCATGTTGTACTAGGTAGGATAATATAGGTTGTAGATGGGAGACATTCCAGATGGTCGGATAGGGGGAGGTATCTGTTACCCCCATTCTGAGGCTTCAAGGTGTGCTATTTGTGCCATATTTCCCCATTAGCATACTTTTTGTCGGTAAAATTACTAAGGAACTAAATTTTCGTGCCATTTTTGACACTTAGACTTGTGTTTTTCAGTATAAATTGATAGGGAGGACGATTGGTTGCGATTGTAAAGAGAGGGGTGTTGTTGCTTGGTCTAGACTCCATACATTGTTGCTTGCCATGGGGGAGTCTCTTGTGCTATTGGGAGTTCATTCTAGTGGCATCTCTACCTTGGTCATCTTCCTTTGGACAAGCTTAGACGTGTTATCCCTCATATTTCTCTTGCAGCTGTGTTTACTTGTTATGCTTATCAGTTGGGCAAGCAGTAAGTACCACAGTTATTTCAACTTCTTCGTATGGATGTGTAGGGCCTTAATTGTATTCCTGATCGCCTAGGGTTGCTGTTATTATCTCGTTGTTGTGGATAATTTTTCTCGTTTATCATAGGTGGTCTTGTTAAAGAATTAGCTTAATGTTGGTATTGTTATTGAGCATTTTGTTTTGGAAATAAAGACCTAGTTTTCTTCTATTAAAATTGTGAGATTCAATAATTCTCTTGAATTCTGCACTAGAAAAATATCTGCCTTTTATAAAGCTCATGGGATTATGCATTAGACCACTTGTCCTTATACCTTTCAGCAGAATGGGGTGGTTAAGAGGAAGCATAGACATTTACTGGATGTGGCACGTACTCTCTTGATTCATCATAGTGTTCATTATATTGGGGCGATGTCCTTAGTGCTTGTTATTTGATTAACAGGATGGTGATCTCTGTTCTTCACGAGCAGATACTTTGGCAAATTCTGCATCCAGACAGTGAGCTTTTTCATGTGTTTCCATGCGTCTTTAGGTGTCTCGCTTTTGTGCATCTCACTCTCCTGGTTGGGATAAGCTAGCTCCTAAGGCTATTAGGTGTGTTTTTTTGGGGTATTCCAAGACTCAAAAAGGGTATTGGTGTTATGTTCTCAACTCTGGCAGACATTATGTTAGCGCTGATGTCACCTTTCACAAGTCCATTCCCTACTTTTCCATTGTTGGGCGTGGTATTCTTCATAAGGTTACTGAGGTGCCTATGCCTGTTCCACCTACCCCCTTAGAAGCTATCCCGATTATGAATTTTGTGCTTGCTCCGAGTCAGCCTGTGAAGTTTCATGATCCTTCTATTACTTACAAGCTCCCAGTTGCTTACCAGCGACACCTTTCTTCTTCTTTGGCACCACCATCGCCCTCAGGTCATGTTATGTACTGTCTATTGATGTGTTGCCTAGTTCTTGTGATATAGATCAGGTTGTGGATACTAGCCATTTAGAGCAGGTGCAAGATGTGGTACTAGATAATCTTGACCTTCTAATTGCTATTCAGAAGGCTTCTCACAGTTGTACTAGATATCCAGTTATAAGGGCCCTGCCTACATAGGGCTTATGGACTGCCTTTTAGGAGTTTTCTAGTCCACTGTCAGCCATGTAGATTCCATCCACTTACTTGCATGCCATGCTTGATTGTAAGTGGCATCAGGCCATGGAGAATGAGATTGTTGCTCTTTGTTCTTGTGGTAGTTGGGAGCTCACTACACTCAGAGGGTGCAACTGCTATTGGTTGCAGATGGGTATTTGCAGTCAAATATAATCTAGATGGGTCAGTTGTCAGACACAAGGCTCCACTTGTTGTAAAGGGGTTCATGCAGATGTATGGTGTGAACTTTTTTGATATCATATCTCTTGTTGCACATCTCTCTACGATGCACATTCTCATTTCTGTGGCAATCCAAGGTGATTGGTAGCTTCTGTGAGTTTGCATTAGAGGGGAGTGAATTGTGCGGTATAAAAAATTTAATATAGATGAAACAATCATACAAGCATTTAGTATAATGAGACAAGTACTTTTAGGTGGAAACCCAACTCGGGTAAAAATTACTACCTAAGCCTCTCGACTTAGGATTTTTCTATCGATCTAGTCGATTAAATCCACTATGCATACTAGTTAAAACGAGGGTGGTACAATCTTAGTACAACCACACTACTTTGGATCGAAGGTAGTGTATCTTAAAATCTCTCTTTGTGAAAAGTATTTTGTCTTATGAGGAGATGGAAATTTGCAACACGAATACTCAACTAAAATACAACTAAATAACACCTATACAACATAAAATATAAATTTAAACCTATAGGTTTAAGGATTTTCCTTAAGATGGAAGTGGATGGGTGTGATAGTGCATCATTTCGATGCTCTCGGATACAGAGTGTAGAGCTTGGAGAGTAAAGATTGGTTTCTACTCTGTTTTGATCTTTTCACAATGATTATAATGGTGAAAAGTATTATCTTTTAGGTATGTTTAACAAAGGAGACTCTAAGCTATTTATAGATGAGTTAGGAAGGTTCAAGAAGACTTGAGAGTGGCCTTGTTGTCGTTGGAAATAGATCCAATAGGATTTGGCTGAAATCTCATTGAGATCATGGCAATAATATGGTCTAATAGCATAAATGAATGTATTGGACGTTTAATTTTGGAAGGTGGCTTTCTTGGATTTGAATTGGATCTTGTGCAGGGTTCTTGTATCAAAAGGTCAGACGTCTGATATAGACATGTAAGGCGCCTGGCAATAGGATCAGATGTGTAATAATGGGAAATGTAGCTCCTAGAATCCTTCCTTATGTGTTGGATCTTCTACAGTGTTCTTGTTCCTAATTATCATATGCTTGATGGTGATGATCATTCTTGAGAATTGATTTTTTAAGAACCTAATAATCACGATTGGATTGACAAATCATAATTTGGGTCAAAATAGACCTAACTCTTTATTAGACATATGGTGAGGACTCTGGATGTCTAAAAATAATGATAAAATATTGATTGATAGATTTGGTTCTAACATTACTTGATTTGGGGTTAGTTTAAACCTAACGGTTCTCTACAGGACATCTGACAAGATCTTTAGATGTTTGGAGTAAAGTTTGGATGTCTGGACAAAGCTATCGTTTGAATGTCAAATGCCACAGGCTTAAGGTTCCATGTCTTGGTCATCTGACGCCTAGGAAAAGTATTGGATGTCTTAAAATAGGTTATCAGATGTCTAATAAGGGTATTAGACGTCTGATAAGGCAGTCTATTTACTGTTTTGATTTTCTAACTTAATTCTAGGTCTTATCTAAGTGTTTTAAGGTTAGGTGAGTGTGTTTAGGACTTAGGTTATTATACTTTGGGATCTTTAACAAATATCTAAGAAAATAAAAGAGCAAGGACAAAAACAAAGATTACAACATATTTCTAAGTCCTATTCTTCATTCTCTTCAAGCTTTAGTCCTTAGCTCCTTCATCAACATTCTTCCTCCAATGCTCCTTGATGCTTTTCTCCTGAAATCAAGCTTGTCCATTCCTTCATGGACTTGAGCTTGAGCTCCTTCAAACTTGCTTTCATTTGTGTTAACCCTGAAATCTTAATCTCAAATGCAAATGTTAAATAACAAGTATTTTGTTATCATTAAAATCAATGATTATGTTACATTTGCACCAACTTCATTAGTCGGATACCAAAAATGTATTTCTTTATGGGGATCTCCGAGAGGAGGTGTACATGCAGCAGCATTTCAGATATGAGGTTCAGGGGGAGTATGTATGCAGATTGCGAAAGGCAATATATGGCCTAAAGTAGAGTTCTAGAGCTTGGTTTCAAAAGCTCTCTAAAGTGGTTGAAGTAGTTGGTTTCCACAGGTCATCTTCTGATTACTCTTGGTTTGTTAGGAAGATAGGGAAATGAGTAGTTGTGCTTGTGTATGTGGATGATTTGATTATCACAGGGGACAATGTCACTGGCATAACTGAGGTAAAAGATTGTCTTGCAAGCAAATTTGTTATAAACGACCTTGGGCCATTGAGATAATTTTTTGGGATTGAGGTTGCACATAGCAAGAAGGGTGTAGTTTTATCTCAGAGAAAGTATACACTTGACATTCTACATGAGATATGCATGCTGAGGGCTAAACCAGCAAATATTTTCATGGATCTTAAGCCTCGCTTGTATGATGAGGTAGAGAAGATAGATAGCATGCAGTACAGACAGCTAGTTGGCAAGATTCTATATCTTACCATCACCATATCAGATATTTCCCTAGTAGTTGGGAAATTGAGTTAGTTTATGAACAAGTCGACAAGGTAGCATTGTGATGCTGCAATGATGGTGCCGAGGTACTTGAAGAAGGCATTGAGACGTGGGATCTTGTTCAGCAAGGGAACTTCTATGAATGTAGTTGGTTACTCAAATGCAGATTATGCAAAATGTTTGGCTGATGGGAAGTTTACTACAGGCTTATGTACTTATGTAGCAGGTAATCTAGTGACATGGAAAAGTAAGAAGTAAGCAGTGGTCTTTAGATCGAGTGTTGAGTCAGAATACAAAGCCATGACTTACACTGCTGTAGAAATGATGTGGGTGAGGATGCTTCTTATGGACTTGCATCTATTTATTGACACTTTTATGGAGATAAGATGTGACAATAGAGTTGTCAACTACATAGTAAACAACCCCATGCTTCATGAGAGAACCAGGCATATAGAGATTGATTGTCATTACACTTGTGACTTGATCCATAGGAGATTTGTCTACACTACAGTTTCTTCAAGGACCAGACAATATGAATATTTACTAAGCCTTTGCCACGACTCGCCTTTGATGTTTATTGTTCCAAGTTGAGCATGATTGACATTTATGCTCCAATTTGATGGGGAGTGTTGTACCCTTTCGATCTATTATGTTTTATGTTATTGTCCTTATTTGTAATTTCTTATTTTTCCATATGGGGTTATGTACTTTTCCCACCTCTTTATATAGTGAAAGGTAGGGCTTTATATCTGTTTATTTTATCCTACTGTGTCTTTGGGCCTCCATGATTAAAAATGGTTTCCCCCCTTGTTGGGTTGATTGGATGAAGTAGTGCATCACTACAACCTTATTCTCAATTCTTATCAATGGTTCCCTAGCAGGTGGATGGATTTAGCCTAGGAGGGGTGTTGGATAGGGCTGCCCTTTGGCTTCGATGCTGTTTGTTTTGGTGACAGATGCATTGGCCAGGGCGGTGGTCAAAGCCTGTGAAAGGGATCTTTTTAGGGGCTTCCAGTTAGGAGATGGGAATGTGATTCTTGTGCTTCAATATGCTGATGACACATTGTTAATGGTAAAGGGTTTTGAGGTAGAGGCAAGGAGGATGTGTCATGTTGGAGTTATTTGGCGAAGCATTGGGGCTGCAGATCAATTTCTCCAAGTATGCTTTTGTTCTAATCCAGATGTCTTCTGAGGAGGCCAGCAAGTGTAGTTTGGCACTTTGTACATTGGAAGGCTCTCTACCCATCTCCTATATTGGTTTTCCCTTGTCAGATAGGAGGATTCCTATGTAGGATTGGAATCCCCTTATCGAGATTAAAGAGGAGATTGGCAGGCTCAGCATCCAAGGTTTTGTCTAGGGGGTAGGCTGGTGCTTTTAAAGGTAGTGTTTTTACTATGCCTTCGTATTTTACCTCCGTCCTGAAGTTGCCACAGTAGATGGAAAAGAAAATCTTAACTGGGAATGGGGCGAGGATGGTGGCCTGGAAGGAGGTGTGCAAGCCCTTGAAAGAAGGGGGCTTGGCGGTTAGAGAGCTGGGAAGGATGAATGAGAGTTATTTGTCCAAGTGGATTAGTAGATTCCTTGAAAATGAGGAAGGCATGTTGGGAGGGGTCTTTCAAGCGTGTTATATTAATTCGATGTGTTGGGATCTCCTGTTGTCTCCATCATCGGGCTCCTCTCACTTCGTTAGGAGGCTTTCGTAGGTAGCACCCAAGGTGTAGGGCTTCTTTGCTACTTTCTTGGGTGCTGATAGGCCTCGAAGAGCCATTAAAAGATTTATACGTGGAGGGAACGTTGCATAGCCATGATGCATCCGCGGTTGGGGAGGATACGGTTGAGCCTCCTTCGTAATGGGAGGGCTTATCCTTACAAATCTCAAACAATGACAAAGAAGGCAAAGAGATTTGGTGGCTCAGTTCCACCACAGGGAGTGTGCATCTGGGGGAGGATGATACTCCCAACTATACACTAAAACTTGAGATGTTACAGGATTTTTCTGCATTTTTGGGCCCCCTTTTCTTGGAGGCCTCTCTCTATATTTATAACATGGAAAGACCTCTAGCTTAGGGCCTCTAGTACCCTTCCTGTCAGACGACACTCTTGCTATTAGGGTATAGGTGGTCACTTTCATCTTGTCGTATCTTCGGTTTTGATTGCATCGAATCTTTTGGCAGATTGGGTGGATCCCACTTTGGGTTCGACTTGTCGCAGGCGGGATGGGTGATATTGGTTCCGCTTGCTTGCCCTGTAATCGGGTAGTTAGATCCTCTATCGGGTCGTATGCGGAGTTTTGGGTTCGAGGGCGGTTTTTGCCTCTCATCATATGCCCCTACTATTGAGCTAGTATGAGTTGCTGAGTAGTGAGAATGCCCAAAACTCCGCGGTGGATGATGCCCTCAGATGTTCTGGCGGTTGAGCTGACGCGGGGTGAACATTTGTGACGGAGGAGTTGGGTGGTTTTCCCTTGTTTCCTGCTGCTTGCAAGAGGTTTGTGGTAGGGGCATATAGGCCTGCATTCGTGCTGGCTTTAAGAGGCTGTACCTTGCCGGATCTGATCGTTGGGCTGTGAGCCCAAGTTTATGCTAGCCTTAAGAGGCGGCACTTCACCGAGTTTGAACGTTGGGCGCATGAGCCCAAGTTCGTGTCGGCTTTAAAAGATGATGTTCGTTGGACTGGGGTGAATGAGCCATAGTTTACGCTGGCCGTAGGAGGCAGCATTCGTTGAGCCTGGGGCGAATGAGCCCTAGCTCACGCTGATCTTAGGAGGCAGTGTTTGTTGGGCCTGGAGCGAATGAGCCCTAGCTCATGTCGGCCTTAGGAGGCGGCGTTCGTTGAGCCTGGGGCGAATGAGCCCTAGCTTCTGTCGGCCTTAGGAGGTGGCGTTCGTTGAGCCTGGGGTGAATGAGCCGTAGCTCCCGTCGGCCTTAGGAGGCGGCATTCGTTGAGCTTGGGGCGAATGAGTCCTAGTTCACGCCAGCCTTAGGAGGTGGCGTTCGCTAAGCCTGGGGCGAATGAGCCCTAGTTCGTACCAGCCTTAGGAGGCGGTACTTCGTCGAGGCGTGCATCAATTTTTGTTGTCGTGGGAGGTCATGGCCTCGAACGTCATGCCCTCTCAAAAAGGCGACTGATGCTTTCGCAGCGTTGGTTCGAGTGTCAGTGTGTTATAACGTGCAGAGTCCTTGACCGATGGTTTTGTTAGTGCAGTCAAGCTGTCGCGTAATCCGCACCGTATCTTGTGGGATTTTGTTCTTCGGGAACCCGCAACCCGTTGGGTTGGGGAGGTGCAATGATGTCATTGCCCTCGGAAAGCCGTGGGGAGGCGATTATAAATAGTCTCGTGTAGGTCTTATTTCATGGCCTTTCACCCCCTTTTGCCGTGCTTGAGGGACTTATTAGTTGTGTGGAGGAATGTCTTTGTTTCATTCGCTCCTTTGATAAAGTTTCGCCATCGAACTTCGTGTTCGGCAGATCGGCCAAAGGGCGATCATGTGCGGTTGTTCGAATGGGGGTAGCCCCCTCTTGGTGCCCCTACTTGATGCATGGGTTGAGGTGAGGCCCTTAACTCTTTTTTTGTAGTTTTGACACGCCTTTTGTGGCGTTGACGGGTTGGAGGCGCTGCCCTCCTTGTGTGGTTATTTTGTTTTTGTTTCTTGTTGCAGGTTCTTGGGGGTTCCTTCCGCCGGGCATTTTTCGGCGTTGCGGCAGCCTTTCCCAGCGCGGGAGCCATCTTGTGTGGGGGAGGCCTATGTGGCGAGGTGAGAATAGGGGGCCCTATTGTTTTCGAGGAGTTTGAGAGGAGGTTGGCAAGAAGCAAAGGAGGGTCAGAGTAGGCTCCCTCAAAGCATCTGCGGGGGGAACTTGGTAGGGCGCTCGTTGAGAGGGAATCAGCTGCGTTCGCCCTTGTAGACCTAGGCGGGGACAAAGCAGGGGTTGTTTCGCTTGGGGTGTCGTCCCATTTGGTTTTGCGTGGAGAACCCACCGGATGTTGGGTCATGGAGGCGCCGCTTGGGGCCTAGATGAAGGTCGCTCCTTTGCAGAGGTTTGATGCTTCGACCGCTTTGCTCGACTCCCTTGGTGACTTCGTAAGGGTGGAGCAGGAGCTGCTGCTGCCGGTAGTTCCTCTTGTGGGAGTGTATTTGCCTGGGCAGATGCGGGGCCTTGGTCAGATGGTCGAGTCCATCTAGGGATTCCTCGTGGAAGGGCCGGCTGAAGGCCTAATGACATTGATTCAGTGTGGTATCTCATTGATAGATTGAGGGGTACTCCGCACCTCTGAGCGGCTTCAATTGCCTCAAGCGGTCATCGTAGTCTGTTAAGGCTTGTCGGTCCAGTAGCGTGCTCCTTGTTCAGCTATTATTCCCCTGCAGAAGAAGGTGCATGTCCTGGAAGTGGGATAATCCTCTGCTGCAGAGGGGTAGAGGGCAGGCAACCTCAAAGATCGGGGGTGAAGCTGCTGAGTCCTGATGAACAGTGCCACCATTATCCTTGTACTAGTTTGTCTCTTTTTAGCTGTAATCTAGTCAGAGACAATTATCCCGAGGAATGTAACAGTTGATATTTCTTATAAAAGGAAGAGGTTTTCTGTCCCTTCTTTTCTTTTTGCACTTGTGATAAATTGCTTGTATGCCAAGTATGAGGAATTGGTTTGCCGCCTAGGATTTATTACTTGCAAGGGTTATGTAGACCACTTTTACGAGTTTTTGCTTGATCCCTACTGTGGGGCGTCCTGTTTGTTCTCTCAAATGACTTGGCATAGAGCTTGTCTTGTTATGCCATCCCGGTTGTTTTTTGGTGAGGCCGAATGGTATGCCCATGGAGAGGATTGCCCAAGGTAATGGCCGCGTGCTTATGTTCTATGCTTGGGTAGACATGGTCGTGTGATCCATAAGGATCCTCCAGCATACTCCGTAGTCCAACCATTCGCCTGGTGCCTTACCTGCCCGTTTTCGCTTGACACAAATTTTGACTGTCGGCTATGGGGGGTTGATGGGAGAATGCCAAGATTGGCATTGATTCCCTATGCGGAAGGTGGTGTCGGGGTTGCTCGGTACTCAGTGCTCTTGCACACGTTTAGCAGTTGCTCCAGGTGCCTTGATTTGAGAAGCTCTCCTGGTGAGGTAGCAAAAGGAGGGGGCAGAAGGGCACTGCTTGACCTGTTAGCTTTTAAGCAAAATGCCCTGGTTTGCGGTGCATCCTCCGGAGTCAGCTATTGTCGGCGGGGGTTGCCAAGGCGAAGTGGAAAGGGCACTCAAGTTCCGCCAGTGCCACCCAGGCCCTTTTTGTTGGTGCCTGGTGGCCAAGGGGCTATGGTCGCCTTGATAATGTCATCGTCCACCTGTTTCTTTGTTGGAGACCAAGAGGCCTCAGAGCTCCTTACACGAAATTCGGGCATGCCTTTTAGTATGAGGATTGTTCGTCTGAATTTTGTGGGAAATTCATTAGTTGGGATAGGGCTGATTCTGGTAGCACTTACTGCAGGTCTCTCGTGGGGTTTAGGCAAAATTGCTCGTTGCAGGAGTTCCTTAGCACCTATCCTTGATAAGGGAGTCTTGGGGTAGGCTCTTCCGGTGGGGCCTGTGCATGCATCTCGTTTAAGGCTACCGCCCCCCTTTCGAGAGCCGTACCTGACGTGGGGGGTTTGATAGAATTGCCTTGAAGGAGCTCCCTTGCCTCAGCCTTAGCCTTTTGTTGTGGCTTGGCTTAGTTATAACTGCTTGAATGGGTGAGTCCTTCGTCAGAATAGGATTGAGTAGCCATGACCGAAGAGCTTGGTTGAATTCCTGTGAGGGTTAACTCTGATCCGATTGTTCAATCGTGATCTATTACCCTGGCTTGTCGTAAGGATAAGAGCGTGCAAGTTGGTTGCCAGGTGGTCAATTATGTCGACAAAGGTGGTTACTGGCCTGACCATTTTTGGGCGCGACCATTCTGCTGTTGGGCCTGCTCTTATCATGTGGAGAAGGGGTGATTTTGTTAATGTGGCCACAGGGAAAGCACAGGACATCCGTGGGAGTCGACCCTTGGAGGTGATTGCCAATGAGAGCCTACCTTAGAAAGTGACAATGTAGGGAGGCCGACCTTGGGTGCTGGCAACAAAAGCCAAGTGCTGGCGCTTGGATTCTCTTTGCTAGAAGTCCGAGTGTGCGCTAGGCGGAACTTGGGGCTCGGGAGCCCAAGCTTGCGTTGTTATAATGTGATGTCGTGTCATCCGGAATGTGGGGCGCTAGAGTCCTAGTTCCTATCGGCCTTGGTGGTTGGTATGATAATCGTTGGGCAGGGCTGCTCGAATTTCCACCATTTGCTCTGGTGGGCAAATGCCACTGAGAGTGGAGTGATTAAAATTCGGCTCGGGGATCTAGCATTATATTCGGTGGAACATGGGGCGTAGGAGCCCTAATCCTTGCCGTTCTTGAGGAGCGGTGTTATATTTATCGATAATAGGGGCATGAGCGCCTTTGTTTGAATTCATGCCAGCCTTAAGAGGCGACTTGCCAGCCTCAAGGAACGACATTGCAAGGGAATGTTAGGTGGGTCCGCCTAAGTGCCAGTTGGTGTTAAAAAGTGGCGTACTGGCCTTAAGTGCCTGCAACATACGGGAACGTTAGGCATGTCTGTCGGAGTTCCGGTCGACCTTAAGGGGTGGCCTGTCGGCCTTAAGAAGCGGCAATATAACAGAACGCCAGGTGTGTCCGCCCTTGTTCCGGCCGACCTTAAGAGGTGGCCTGCCCGCCTTAAGAGGCGGCACTACAACAGAACGTTGGGTGCGTTAGCCCGAGTTCCGGTTGACCTTAAGAGGTGGCTTATCGGCTTTAGGAGGCAGCAATATAATAGAACGTCGGGCGCGTTTGCTCGAGTTTCGGTCGACCTTAAGAGGTGGCTTGCTCGCCTTAAGAGGCAGCACTATAACATAACATTAGGCGCATTTGCTCGAGTTCTGATCGACCTGAAGAGGTGGCTTGCCTACCTTAAGAGACGGCATTATAACAGAACTCTGGTGCGTCCGCTCGAGTTTCGGCTGACCTTAAGAGGTGGCTTGGCTTATGGAAGGGACAAGGGCAGGTCAACGCCTGGTCGCTGCAATCCTTACGTGGCGACTTGCCAGGTGAGGGTGCCACGCAGGAGTTCCCTTCTGTGAGTGACGGCCGGACATTACAGGAAATAAGTCTTTGTCTGTGCTTAAGACAAGATTGGCCGTTAGTTGTTCAAACACCGAGGCTGGCATCGATGGGATTGCCCTTTCTACGGTGGGGAATATGGGCTTAGGAGGGACCTAGCGCTTGGCACCCCTAAGGAGTGGGTCTGCAGTTATATGGATGCGAGGGGACGCCCAAATCTTAGCCAGCCTTAAGAGGCGGCTTTTGGGTGCGTTGGCCCCTTTTGTGGGGGGAGGGGGGCGGTCACTCTTGGACCTTAGAGGGACTAAGGTTCCTCCTTACCTAGACGAGCTTGGTAGCATCGTGAGGGAGAGAAGAAAGAAGGGGGAATTGTCCCTTTTTGAAGAGTCTGGCTATGATCTTGAAGTCGCTTGGCAGATTAGTTGGGTTTGCCCCTTGTTGCATTGCGTGGACTCGGTTCCTTTCCCCCTTTATGAATGGGCCTCCTGGGTCGCCCTGGTTTAGCCCTGAGGGGTTTGCGCCAGGTTGCCGTGCTACCGTGCGTTGTTCTCAACCTTTGAGGAGGCTAGGCATGTATCAGGAGGATCTAGTGGTGGGTGTATATTGGGGGTTGGCCGGCTATGCCGCCCAACGTTATCGTCAACTTGGCCACCTTAAGTATGGCTACCTGGTTGAGGTGCCTGTCCTCGTCACAGTTGGATGGAGGGGGTTGCTCTTTCCCTTTAGGCTCCCTTCTCGATTGTCAAAGGTCCATGATCGGAATGGCTGATGGAGGGAGGACAAGGCATGGTTACCGGAGTGGTGAAGGCGTTATAGGCACGCCGACTTGAAAGGGGTGGCTTGTTAGTTCCGAGGGTTAGCTCGACCTTTGTATCTATAGGTAAGCGTCTCGGAGTAATGCTGGCATTGCCGTTGAAGGTTAATTATACAGGTTGTCGAGCTGTCTGGGGCGACATTGCTCCCGGGGGTTGCCATGGCCCTTACACTGATGCGTCCAGTTGGCTAGAGGCGTGAACCTTGGGTAACATGAGCGTCACGGCCAAGACTTTCGCTTGGTCCATGGCCAAGGGAGTGTACTCTCCAAAGGGTTTGGATCGGAACTATTCCGACGGGGGGAGCTTTGTCGAAGCGTGCCTAGGCGCTCCGCTTGATCATGCGAGGAGGTTATTAACTGGAATGATGCTTGCTTGATTGTGCCCCTCTCACCCTACTAAAGATGGAGGGGAGGTGCTTGGGAGAGCCGACTCTGAAGGAGTGGCTCATTTATCCAGGGTGATGTCGATCTTGAGGTTACCTCAACCTTTATGCCGATGCGCTTAGGCGACAAGACAGGACCTCGGGTAACGCGAGCATCGCGGCCAGGATTTGGTGGTGGTGTCCACCGAACGATGAGCCGAGGTGACATCGCCTGCCTACTTGGGCGGGGCGCTGATTAGCCTAGCCCTTAGTTCGTAAGGAAGATCGTGTCAGCTGCCTGCTATCGTTGGTGTTCCTTCTCAAGGTGGTCTTCTAGGCTCTCTATAGGCCTTCTATCCTTTCACTTGGTGGGTCTTGGGGGCAGCAGGTCCTTACTCGTGGATTGGCTTCCTTCAAACATGTCCGCTTGATTCTCGGCCATGGGAGTGCATTTCCCAAGGGACTTCCACCTCCTTTAGCGGGGTCCGTAACAACGACCTTCAGTGGGTTGGTTCCCCTTGAGCATGTCTGCTTGGTTCATGACTAAGGGTGTGCGTTTCTCAAGGAACTCCTTTGTCCGACGAGACCTATAATAGCGACCCTCAATGGGTTGGCTGCTATCTTGGGGAAGGCTACGCTTTGCTTGTGGGAGTCATTCCCGCGGACGAGCATCGGGGCACGCCTACCTAGGGGTCCTATCACCCTATATGAGGTGGGCATTGATGTCGTGTCTCTTGGACAATCTACTGTAGGAACTGGAGGAGTTGCCTCGCTCTGCGATCCTTATGGCTTTGCTCAGAGCTCACTGGGTACTTTGGGGCGTGCTTAATGACGTCACGCCTGAGCTTTTGAGCCAAACGGTCTAACTTGGAGTGCCAGGGAATCGCCGCCTCATGGGGCCTTCTACCCTGAAGTGTTGAGCCTCAAACTGATCCAGATGGGACTGGTAGGGCTCAATCTTCCACCGCCCGACTCCTGACAACCTCTTGGGGTTGTCTTTAGCCCTTCAGCGCTTGGCGAAGTGCTCCCAGGATTTGTCCGTCGCGCCTTGGGGAGTCGACTACATGTCCGGTCGGCTGGTCAATGGACCGTAGGCGAGCCTGTGTCGGGCAGGCATAATCGAAAGTGCTTGGTGGGATCCCCTATCAAGGCGGCCGTGTGTTGACCTCACTTAGGGGTGACTCCCAAGGGCATAGTTGGGGTCCGCCGTCCCTCCGCGTCAGGCCTTGACTGGCTCCTTGAACGCTTCTAACGAGAGGCTGCCGTTACCTCCTTTTTGAGTGTGCAGGTGATACGCACAGGGGGGTATACCTAGGGCCACCTACCTTAGCTTTGTATTTCCCCTTCCTAACCTGCGCCTTGAGGAAGGGGGTTTGCTTTGGGACCTTGAGCCGTTGGTCGGAGCACACTTCGCTTTACTGGGATCGGTGTGCTGAGGGTGTCGTTGGGGTGTGGAGACGCCGAATCCCGATCGGGGTCCCCTGAGGAGGGAGGGGCCGTGAGTGGTTAAGACCACTACGGAAGTTCTCGCCCGGGGAGGTCGAGGTAGGGCGCCTCCTCCCAGCCACTGGATGCTTGGAAGAGCAATGGTGTTTTTGTTGATGCTTCCCATAGACGACACCATTTGATGAGCCTTGGAGAGCCATCAAAAGATTTATACGTAAAGGGAACGTTGCATAGCCATGATGCATTTGCGGTTGGGAGGATACGGCCGAGCCTCCTTCGTAATGGGAGGGCTCGCCCCTATAAATCTCAAACAATCACAAGGGAGGTATAAGAGATTTGGTGACCTAATTCCACCGCAGAGGGTGTACATCTGGGGGAAGGATGATACTCTCAACTATGTACTAAAACTTGAGATGTTACAGGATTTTGCTTGGGCCCCTCTCTCTATTTATAACATGGAAAGACCTCTAGCCTAGGGGCCTCTAATACCCTTCCAGTTAGACAGCACTCTTGTTGTTAGGGTATAGGTGGTCACTTCCATCTTGTCGTATCTTCGGTCTTGATTGTGTCGAATCTTTTGGTAGATTGGGTGGATCCTGCTTTGGGTACAGCTTGTCGAGGCGGGACGAGTGATATCGGTCCCGCTTGCGTACCCTGTAATTAGGTAGCTGGATCCTCTACCGAGTCGTATGTGAAGTTTTGGGTCTGAGGGTGATTTTTGCCCCTCATCAGGTACTAGTGGATTTTGGCTGGATAATGGGGTGAGCCAAGAGAGATTATGTGATCGCATTCCTATACTGTTTGCTTTGGCTACAGTCAAGGAAGCGAAGGTGGTTGAGGTGTGGGATACTTGTTGGTGCCCATTGCTTGTGGGTAGCCTATTATATAGGGGATGCAAGAGGTCCAGACCTTACTATAGGAGGTGAATGGGTTTCGGTCGGAGGATGACGTTGATGCTTTTTTGTGGGAGGAGGGAGATTTCTTGGTTGCAAATGCGTATAAACGGTTGGGGAATGGAGGCTCTTGGATGGATACTGATTTTCTTAGGGACTGTAGGCTGATTTGGTCTGTAAAGTGCCTGCTGAAGATGGCATGACCTACAGTCAAGTGAGCATTGCCCCTATCTGATGTCCCTCTCAATGGCTTACATGCTTTTTTTGGTGGAGAATTATTTGTGTGTGCATGCCAATTGATTTAGCCTCCCTTGGGATGGCCAAAAAGGTTCCAAAGAGGCTAGCAACTCTTGTAGCTTAGTGATCCCCTAAAATGGGTCAACCAAGATCCAACACCCCTGGCAATGCGGCCATCCCAAGTAGTTGATAGAGATTGCTGCCAATCACACTCCCAGAACTTGAAGGTCCTCCCATCACCCAATACTAGCTTGAAAAAGGAGGCAATGCAGCTTAGAACCATACAAAGACCTCTTTAGGATGTTGCGCCCCATGTGGAACTGCCCTCTCTTCTCAATGTTGAGTGAAGACCCATATGCCACGAAGTGTCCTCATTCAACAACAATTTTACCACCCACTTGGTCAACTAGGACTTAGCAAATCCAGTAAGGTGTAGGACCCCTAGTCTATCGTGCTCAACGGGCCTATAAGTGCTTCCTACTTCACCATTTGCATGAATCTTCCTTCCTGCCTTGCATCCTTCCGGAAGAATCTTTGTTTAATGGCATCAATCTTCTTATTGATTTTTTTAGTATCACTGATTAAGCAATCTTTGTTCTCGATTTTTCGACCTTCAGCCTTGTTAGGAGTTATTTAGCAGGAGTTTCTTGGTTTATATTAAAGTCTGTATTAATTTTCACATCTCTAAGTTCATTAGTTGTTTTTTTGAAAGGAGGGTGGCTATCTGGTTGATAACACCCTGAGAATAAATTAATTGATTAAGGGCCAAGAAAAGAGGCCAGAATTACAAAGTGCTTGCCCAATAATTTGCTAAAGATGAAATACAGTTAATAAAATTTTCGAGGTAAGGATGCTGCCCTTTGAAAATAGTCGCTTTCCTTCCAAGCTAAATGGCCCACAGTATTGGTAAAGCTTTAGCCTTGTCTTTCTTTGTTTTGAAGGTGTTTTGCTCTCCACTAAGATTCCCGCTTCTAAAGGAACTTCGAAACTCATTGCTACTAGAGTGTGCTATCCATGGCCAATGAAATTGTTCCCACACTTGTGTAAAGAAGGGACACCCAAAGAACAAATGTTCTATTTCTTCATCTGTTGCTTGGCACAACGGGTAAGTCTTGTCTATATTTGCCACCCATTTAGGTCTCCAAATCCTTGCCATCAACCTTCCTCTTATAAGCAACCATGTAAAATTTTTTATCTTTAATGGGCATGAGGGTGGTCAAATCTGTCTGCAATCTTTAACGAAATCAAAATTTGTCACTGGCCCTCCATTTCCCAATCTTCCATATGCCTTTCTGGCAGTGAATTCTCTACCATCCCATAGGAAAGAATCCAAGCCACTCTTTGGTTGAAAGCCTTCCACTTCTTGCCACAACAATTGGAGTTCTTGAATCCTTTGATCTGAGAGGTTGCCCACAAAGGTAGGATTCCAAGACGTCATCCTATAATTTGTGACCCTCGCCTATTGATTTGCTGCCAAAGCAAATAATCTTGGGAACTAATCCCTCAATTTACCTTGCCCTATCTAGTTGTCCGACCAAAACAAAAAGTTATCACCCTCGCCCACATATGGGGAGAAAAAGCTCTACACCTTTGCCATCACTGAAGACAAACCCTTGAGGAAGTGAAAAGCTCCATTCTCGGGCAAAGCCAGCAAGTCCTAACGTCTAGAGGTACCATAGTAGGACTCACAATCCTCCCAAACAAGTCTTGTCTATGCTCTAGAAGTCTAGCAATCCATTTTGCCAAGAGATTGTCATTCATCTTCCTTGAATCTCTAATTCCCAAACCCCTTTCTTTGAACGGCTTACAAACATCTTCCCATGCCTCTATCCTGGCACCTTTTCTAGTTGTGCCATAGTTAGCCTAGAAGAAATCTCTCATCAGATCCGAGATCTTCTTTTCAATTTTTTGTAGCATCTTTAGAACATATATATAAAAGAAGAGGGCATGGAGGCCAACACTGCTTTCAAAAAGACCAAGTCTTCCTCCCTTGGATAGCACTTTAGATGCCCAACCTATTAGTCTTTTCTCCAATCTTTCAACTAAGGGCTTCCATTCCTGCAAGGAAATCTGCTTATCTGACAACGGTAAGCTTAAATCCAAGATAGGAAGGGAACCCTTTGTTATATGCAAAGACACGCAACATGCGTTTGCTTCCTGCGTGGAGATCTGAAAAGGAGCAAAAGTGGATTTTGAAAAATTAATTTTGAGCCCTAAAGCCTTTCCAAAGAGTTTTAACAGGTTGTGCATATTTGTTGCTTCATTTGTAGATCCTTTCAAAAAAATTAAGTGTCATCTGCATACTACAGGACTTGGACCTGGACCTGAATCCCATTTCCTGTTGACAAGCCTTTAATTAGGTTTCTCTTACAAGCTCTAGCTGAAGATCTCACCAGGGCATCCGTTGCTAGTATAAATAGCAAGGGAGCCAAGCGGCATCCTTACTTAACCCCTCTCCTAGGCTAGATCCATCTACCTGCTGAGTTGCCATTGATCAGGATGGAGAAAGAAGTCGCTACACATTGTTTCATTCAAATTACCTACTGTGGGGGAAACCCCCTTTTCATTAGAGATGCCCGAATGAATAACTACTAGATGGAGTCATAGGTCTTGCTAAATACACATTCTAAAGGAAACCGTTCTTCCTCATTCTTCTCGAACATGCCGAGATCTTTAAAGCAATGAGATATCCATCTAGAATATTGGCTTGGAACAAACCTTGTTTGCACAGGTGCGATATCTCTCCCAAAACTCCTCACAATCTATTTGGAAGGACCTTCACCGCAATGATATAAATATCACTAGACAATGCAATGGGTCTATACTCCCCAATAGCCTCTACCCCTTCCTTCTTTGGGAGTAAAAACATGTAAAATTTGTTAATCCTGTTTAATCACTGATTCCTACAAGCAAATTCGTCAATCACCTGCATGACATCTTCCTTAGGCAGTCCAAAACTCTTTATAAAAAAGAATGGGGAAAATGTCAGGACCCAAGCAATCATCTGCATTTAGCTCCCAAATTGCCTTCCTAACTTCATCCTTTGTGAAAGGATGGTAAGATTCCCTGCTTGTTCCTTTGTAATAATCGGAACATTTATTCCTGATCATCTCTAGCGCCTTGTCATCCTCCCTATAAATTCCTTGAAATAATCTGTAGCTGCTCTACCAATTGCCTCCTTGCCACAGTAATTGTGCCATTTACCCTTAACTTTTCTATCCAATTCCTTTGTCTTCTTCCAAAAACCATCATATGAAAGAATTTAGTGTTTGAGTCTCCTTCCTTCAGCCACCTCTGTTTGGACTTGGTGTTCCACTTAACTTCCCACTTTCTATCATCCACCTACATTATGTGTAAATGCGCTACCTTGGCTAGCCAACTCTCCTCTAAAAGAACTCCTAAGTCTTTGTCCTTGTCCAATCGTGCAATCTCTGTTAGTACATCATTCTTCTTCATGTTCCTCTCTTCCCTAATTTGTTTCTTATAGGTCCTCAGAAACGATCTTGGTTCTTGTAATATACCCTCAAGGCTAGTTGTCACTAATTCGATTGTCTGTATGGACCGCCATTTCTCCTCCACTTGCCTCTTGAACCCTTTTTTTGAAAGCCGCGGTCTGCCAAATTTGAAATATGTCCTTCATTGCCACTCATTCGATTGCCAAAAGGCATATGATTAGAGAATGACCTTTCCAGCGGTCGCACATCAGCTAGGGGAACTGACCTTGCCAATTCCACATTTGAAAAAAATCTATCAATGCGAGACATTTGACTTTTGGAATTCCTCCAGGTGCGCAGGAGTTGGGCAATAAATCCACAAGGTCATGCATCAACACAATCTGCAAACGCTTCAGACCCCGATCTCTCCCTTCCCTTTCATGATTCATCTGGTCTATCCTTCGGATGACGTTGAAGTCACCTCTATAAGCCAAGGCCATCCCTAAAGTTTTTCATCCACTTGAGTTAAATCTTCCAACATTCGGGGCACACACCCTCATCATTTGGACCATATACTGCTGAAACAACAAGCTTGCTGCTGTCCCTATGCCTCATCAATTGTACTATCACCACGTGAGTATATAACAAGGAATCTTCTAGGCTAAACTCAGCCTCCTTCCAACTCAAAATAATCCCTCTGGATCTACCAATGGCATTGATGATGCATAATCCTTCCAAGAATCCTCCATCGATCTCCTGCCATGTTAGCTGGGAAACTTGCTCAAGCTTGGTTTCTTGAAGTATGACCACTCCAAGTCCCCAAGATCTAAGGTAACCATTAACCACTGCCTGCCTAGAGGGGTCATTTAAGTCCCTTACATTCCAGGAGAGGACCTTCATCATTAGGTAGATTGTCAAACTCCCCTAGATGCATGCTTGAACCTAGCCGCATTTGCAACTCGCCCTCATTCTATGTTGTTGCTGTCATACAGCATTGTTGCACCTGTTGTGTCAGGAAGAGTATCCATGTTATCTTGTACTCGGTTGTTGCTGCTCACTGGTTTCGGAAAGTTTTTGCAAAATTTCAGAAACTAAATCATATTTATATTTAGAGACCCCAGTTGCATCATTTTTCCTGCCAATAATCAAGCACAACAAATTGAACGAGATAGTGCGCAGTTTTTTGTCTGCAGCTATTGCAGTATGTCACATCATGTGACTGGGAAAATTTAAAGATTACTTGAAGTGATGCTATAAGTAAATGAGAAGTGCAGCAAACATTGAAAACAATATTCTAAATTATTAAATGCAACGAGGACCAGATGAAAGCTTTAGTTAACAAAGTCACATGCTTGCACACTAGGAGTGTTTAGCCTGCTTTTCAGTGAATACTTGGGGGGGGGGGGGGGATGTGGTTAACTTGTTAACCCCCTTTCTTCCTTTTCAAATAAAAAGTTTAGCGCATAAAAGTGAAATTCTAAGCATTTTGGGGGGAAAAGATGAAATTCTAAGGCTTTGTTTCGTTAAGACACGATGAACTAATTCTAGGTAATTGAGTTCTTGCACATCACACACTTCATTTATTTTGCCAGTTTTTCACTCAGAATTATATGATAAGCTGTTCTACCACTAATTTAAGTCCGAGACATTTTTTTCATCTTTGTCCAGCAAGTCATAACTATTCCTCTCCTCTTCCATATGAACCATTTAAAATTTTTCTTGTGCAACCTGTAGATGCATCAATGGATAGCCATACCTATATCACTTATGCGGTTATCAACATGCCATAGGAACTATGTCATCAGTGCTCATTCTGCACATGTTGTTTCTGTCATTGTCAATGGACACCACACAAAGTGGCAGTGGTAACTTATTTTGTTTTATTTCAAATGACCTTTCACAGGATGCAGATCCATTCTTCAACATGGATCTTCCTGATGATTTATGTTTTGAGCCAACCTCAATTGCTGGTAATTGGTTGTTTTATTCAATTGGTACATCTGCTCTTTTGTTCTTAATTACATACACCTTCTTGAAGTGAAAGCTGCACGGAAGTTTTGACCCAAGGGACCCTTTCAAGAGAAAAATGAAAAGCTGTCAAAACCATCGGCTTCTATCACCAAGGGTGCGGAACATGCTGATGCTCCCACCCTTGCTTCTAATTCCATATTGATTGATAAAAGTCCTGACCTTGCATCCCAAGAAGCTGCAACTAATGATGAAAGTACACGAGATGTGGCAGAGCTATGGATCCGTCTTTCTATTTCCTTTTAATTCTTGTGTTTCACATCTTTGCACCATTCTCACACACATTACCTCCACATTTGCTCAGGGGTCTGCTCTGCCTCCTAATCTGGGATCTTTTGATAACTGTCCTTTTGAGCCGAGTCCTTCTGTTGGTAAGTGATGCAACTACAAATTGCTGTCGCTTCTACTTTCGTATGCATCATTACCCATTTTACCGATGGCCACTGTGTGGTTCTTATTATTGGTTATGGTTTGTTAGTCTTTTGTCAGCATTACTTTGGAAATGATAATTGAGCGTGCCTGCCACATGTCACATATTTGTTTCAGATGGTTGGCCTCATTCTGAAGACTCTCATTTTCTTTGCCCCAAAAGCAATGAGCGTCAAGAGGTTCCCACTGATTTTGCTCATGAGTTCAACGAAGCAGCACATGTTACATTCCATGCAGAACCTGAATTTCCTGATTTCAATAGAGTATCTGCCACAGAAATTGAACAGCCGAGTTGGAAGGTAGATTATATATATATTCTGCAATAAAGTAATTTATCTTATCTTCCTTGAACGAATTTTACACTTGTTGAGTTTTATATCCAGGAAACCACTGACCATCAGGATGCCGAACCTTTTGATGATGCTCTTTTGGAGTCACTATCAAGTATTGGTATGCAAAGAACTCTGCACGAGATTTGATTTCTGTGTAATTTTTTCCCCTTCAAATAAAAGTTTTAGAAAGAATGCATGTGGATAATTTAGTATTTTAATTCTTGCAGCACGTGGTGTTGGTAAATTTCACCTGAAGTCCAGAATGAGAGGGTTGGCTGTTAGATCAAAGCAACTGAGTAGAAAGGTTGGTGATGAAGCACAGGATGTGAATGGGGAAGGATTTGGAAGTTTTGATGCTTTTAGGGTTCAAGAAGGGTATACAGGAGATCTCTGGGCTTGAAAAGGCTACTCAAGATTCAGACATGAACAAAAGACCATCTTGAAAAAGAAAAAAGGCATCCGATGAATAAAAAGAAATTTACAGACTCTACTGGACGGAAGAGAAGACAAGGTTATCCTGATAACCACTCTTTTATTAGGCTAGGGATACCTAGTGCCTTCATTACTTGCGTTGCGTAACAATGAGTAAACTGCACTTCCAAGCTTTAGACATCTGTTTGCTTTCTGCAAATTACAGTGGACAAGTCATTGCTGGAAATGTCAGAGGATGAAATCGATTCAAGAAAACTGCATATAAGAGATCTCATTATGCTCTCTGAGGCTAGAGAGCGAATGCCTGTAGGTCTGCACCTTAAATAGAAAATAGTCATTTAGTGTTGTATTTTGGCATTGTTTGTCTTATATTATACTTTTTTTAATAGAAGTCTCCTGTGCATAATACAATCGTAACTATACAATAAATGTACGTTAACAAAAACTAAAAATCGTAATGTACAACTATGACCGAGTGAAATTAGCGTGTGCTTTTTGAAGGAGGTTGTCAAATATGACGTAACAAAAAGAAATACCCTAAAAGTTCATTAATTAACGAAATCAAAACTCAAAATCACGAAACCAACCTGCGACATAGGTAGCAGTTTCATCAAGCAAGAAACCAAAGGTTGGAAATTGGTACTTATTTTTATGTTTTTGAGCATGGTACTCTCTCTCTCTCTCTCTCTCTCTCTCTCTCTCTCTCTCTCTATACATATATATATATATATATATATATATAACGAGAGAGAGAGAGAGACCAGGGAAAACCTTCGTCAACTTTGATCTCGTCATTCATAAAACAAGCAAAATTGGGTGGATCACTTTTTAAAGAGCAGGATTTTCTGGCTTCTGTTACAGATACAATAATAAGTGGCCCAAATGATGGTGGTTACAATTCTGGCACACACAGAGTGTTTAAGTCACCAGGCCGGAAAAATAAAGATATCAATTAACTTACAAGGGGCCAACAGGATCTGAAACCATTGAGATCGCAGGAGGCACTCAGTTTTCAAGTCATGTCCGATCACTTCTTTTCCAGTGTTCAAGAGTGACCACACTTATCAAAATTTCACTCTATTTACAAAGAAAGAAGATCAAAGCCTATGGCATAATCAGATGGGACTTTTTGGGGCCTACACTCCGATGCAGATAAAAGGTCTTGAATCTCCCTTTGTGAAAGGTCAGGATTCCACATCAAGACACCAAAGAGCGAAGTGAGATTGGTGACTGCTCTAATGTTGGAGGTTTGTTCCAGCACAAGAAAAGCAGCCAACTCCCCAGGCAATCACAACAATCAACACAAGGTTGGGGCACAAGGGATGCATCTGATACTTGAAGGGCTATAGCATACACACGATAGGTGGATGCAACTTCTGCCTCACTGAAGATGAAATACTCCGGAAACAACGATGATGCCTTACATCCAGAACAAGCCATTGAAAGCTCCATTGCTGAGTAGATAAAACTTCGAAAATTCCCACTTCAAGGATGGAATTAGCAGCCATGTCCCTGCATTTACACCACAAAACAACACCCATAACAAGTGATTACAGCTTGCAATGAATTCCTCAAAATTCTGAGGTATCATTCATTCATCTTGTAAGATTAACTTCATAGCACACTTATTATTTCAGACTTTCAGATGAATCAAAACAGTATTTTGATGGGGGTTCTTCTTCAGGGATCTGCCAAAAAAAGGACAAGTATATTATCAGTGCTCTGATATTCTTTTTTCCTTTTCCTTTTTCTTTTTGTTGAAAAGAATCTGTACTCTGATCATTAATTAAACGTGGAGGAAAGGAGATATTACCAAGTGAAAAAAGTAAATGAAAACAAATAAAGAGATGCTTTTATGGCAAATAAACAAGATATAAACGTATGTACAAAAATATACAAAGATATATATGTATGTATGCACTGTTACAAATATTTGTTATGAACATATACGAATGGACATATACCACCAGGCTCCATGTAAGATTCACGACCACCCATGCACGTGTGCTTGATTGGATCACCACACATCATAAATTTGTTCATGGCTTTTCGAAATAATAATTTCTACTTCAATGTCAAATTATCTAACAGAATTGTCATAATTTATGTGGCTCAAGCTTGATTTAATTGTCTATAAGTTGAATTGTTAACTCTGTCTTCCTTGAGGTTTTTCCTTTTCATTGCTGGTCCTAGCCCAAATAAAGGAGGATTATACTACGTAGCCAATATTAACGTAAAACTTGTTGGATCTCTTAAATATGGATTCAAACACTCAATCAAATTTCATCGAGTGTTCCTTATTTGCAAAACACTGCAACATGCAGCCAAGATTAAAGAAAAATGACCGAGGATTCTCAGAAGGATGCATGTGAGTGAACATCCCTGTAGTGATTGACATAGATAGCATGCTTTGTGAGTCTCAACTTCGGCATTCTAGTGAGCAAACCTTAAGGAAATGTTAAAATGTAGAGTCTGGAAGGAAAAAATTCCTGTGATCATGCCAAGGCCCGTAAAAGATGCATTACTACAAGATGCAGGAAATATTAAAATGTTAGGATCTAGGAGAAAAACTGTCTGCACATATGAAAGTAGAAGATGTGAGCTCATGAAAGGTAACAAGAACAAATAAATCTTCTCTCATGCTAAGTGGGATTGATTATATGGATTCTTTGCTTCTAGTCAGATTTATTTTGAGTCATTCTAGATTTAAATTGAAGTAATTGAGATCATACTTAATAGTTTTCTTCTTCCAACACTTCTTTGGTCTTCCTCACACCCTTTTAGTGAGTTCACTCCCCACCTCCTCGCATTTCCTAACTGGGACATTTATTAGCATTCTTTGCAAATGTCTAAACCTCCTTAGATGTGTTTTTCTTATTTTATCCTTTATTAGTGCCACCCCAACAATTTTTTGAATAATCTCATTTGAAATACGATCATTTCTTGTATGATCACACATCTATCTTAACGCCTTCATTTCTGCTATGAACATCTTTTGCACATGACTATAGTTGACCACCCAACATTTAGAACCATATAGTATAGCAGGTCTTATAATTGCTCGATATTACTTTCCTTTAACTTTTAAAGTAACTTCTTCAAAAAAAACTTTTCAAGGAACCCTCTTATCATAGAGAACATCAGATACTCCTCTTCATTCCAACCACCCTACATTAATTCTATGTGTAACATTTCCATCAATCCCACCATCTTGTTGAAAAATGGAATCCAAGTACTTAAAAAAACACCTCTCATTAGATCTTTTCATTGTTTCCTTTACTACTAAATTTACATTCTATATACTTCATCATTGTCTTGCTTAGTCTTAATCCTTTAGCTTCTAGGAATTCTCTCCAAAACTTAAGCTTTTTGTTTACTCCATCTCTTGTCTCATCAGCAAATACAATGTTATTTGCAAAAAACATACACCACGACATATCAATTTGGATATACTTCGTTAACTCATTCATGACCAAGGTAAAGAGGTAAGGGTTTAAAGTTGATCCTTGATGCAAATCAATGGTGATATCAAAGTAGTTTGTCAATCCATCCTTAATCCTTACACAAGTCGCAACTTTACAATTATTATGACCTGAACCCGGCTCCTCATGGAACCTGGGAATGACTTGTTTTAACTAATCCCAAGACCCAGTTGCTCATCGAGAAACAACCCAAATGCATGAAACATACAACAACTGCACATGCAATCTAACTAAGCAGCTAAATCAAAAGACAGTAACAGGAATAAAACAAAAGTTCAAATTGGACAACATGGCACAAGCGGAAAAATAGAGTTCATTAACTAGTCATTACATTAGAATAAAAAGACATAAGTGACATTAGACGTTCCAACATGCTAAAAAGTACTCACTACAGCAAAGGTGTCACAAAAGCGGAACGAAAAGAGACAGTCTACTGCTGGGCTCGATCGGGCCCAGCACCTTTTACAGCCGATGGTGCTGTTTGCTCAACTCCCTGACTTGAACATGTACACATATAATTGTTGTCAGCCAAATGCTGAGTAGAGTGGTACATAAGAATATTTAAGACATCTAAATATAAAAGAAAGCAGTAAACCATTCATGCATTTTCCAGTTATTCATTATCATCTATTTCCGTTTATAATCCACTATGTGTTTAATTATTCGCGTATTCTAGTAAAGGTCCACATAATTATTTAATCCACATGTTCCCTAAGGGAACGATCTTGATACAGTTTTTCTGCAATGCAGGATGTACACGTGGCATTCTCCTGGCTAGGAGAGTACCCTGTGGTAGTCCTACACCCGATCTATCACCCTGGGGTCATGGTCGCGACGTAACGGTGACTACGGCACGCGTGATAAGCGCACAGGTTGCTACCTCGCACTGGCACGCGGTTAGTCTTTTCTGTTAGCAGGTACGCTCAAATGTACAGCACAGAACAGAACACGAGCTACACCCCTTAATAGTTTGCGTACCCTCGCCCGACTATCCCAGTTTGCCCAGTGGGCCTAATAGGAGTCGATGTAGGGAGGCTAATCCTAACCTCGGGTCCCAACCCAAGGGGAGGCTAGCTCTCTCCCTACACAAAAGTGACGGTAGCTCTCTTCAGTATCACGTACAAGAGGACCAACTCACTTTCCATACCCAAATCTAAACAGCCAACCAACATGCCTGTATAGGCAAAGTGTTCCATCATACATCAATATCCATGTCACTGTACTTTGATTCATTTCCTAGTTTCCCATAAGGTTCATGTATAGTACTCGTCTCATTTCAATACATGGCATATATCTCTATTCACATTCTAGTTTCATAAACATAGCACAGGCAGCTCGTGATTTAACATTAATTGCTTACAGTAGTTAATTGCTTAGTAAGCATTCAATCTTATCAATTTACATAGTTAATTGCTTACAGTAGGGAAGTGTAACAACATGCATTCTCAAATTATAACAAGCGAGGTTCAAATAGTGTACATACCACATTCACAGCCTTTAGGTTCATCTCATGTCCTAGGTTTCAGGTAGATATTTTTAATTTAGCATGCACTTAACAAATTATATCACACGAGTAAAGAGGACCACTCTACCAAAGTGTATGGGTGGTATGAGGACACGAATGGTGGATCCCGATGTCTTCGTAGGTCCCGTGTGCACTATGGACTGGAGACATATTCCAAACAGTTGGTCAAACCAAACATTAACATCGTTGACTAATATTCCAGTATGTTAAACAAGCTCAAAACAGTATGGAAATGACATTAACACGTAGGAAATTTTGAAAGAAAATTAACGGTACTTCGTTTGTACAAAATCAACTTTGTTTGCAGGGTACGTGGGGGGGTTGTGTGGGGCAGGGTCATTTGCGATTTCGGCCTCGTAGAAATCCATTTTTCCCCCCGAAGCCCACAGAACAAGTCCCAGAAGGTTTAGAATTGCGATAAACCTCTCTAGAAGTTAAAAACTCCTCATGGGGTCTTTTTGGTGTACAGAAAAATTACGAGAAAACCCCTAAAATTTCAGAAAACTCTAAACAATCCTTGGGAAGGGTCATTTCAACAATACACATCCTTTATGATGTTGATATTTAGAACCGGTACCTATCTCTTCTCCAAAATTCTTCACAAGCTATCTCTTGGGACCGAGTCATAGGCTTTCTTCAAATCAATAAAAATCATATGTAAATCATTCTTTTTGACTCTCTAAATTTCCATCATATGTCTTTGGAGATGTATTGTCTTAATAGTAGACCAACTTAATATAAATCCAAACTGATTTTCAGTTACTATGATGACTTGTCTCAACCTTTTTCCGATTATCATCTCCTAAAATTTTATCGTATAACTCATCAATTTAATAACTCTATAGTTAGAATAATTTTATATAGTTCTTTATTTTTATATAATGGTATCATAAAATTTTTCATAGAAGGTGAATAAGAAATAAAAACCTTATATGCAACCATTGATTATTTTTAACAAATTAATTTCCATAAGAAACTATACCAGAGTACAACAAAAA